>JAEOAD010000024.1:25027500-25767500 GCA_036365145.1 Orientallactaga sibirica | reverse complement strand
ACCTTTCCAAACAATCAAAAGAAAGTATGATAATTGCGACAACTAATATAGGCTATTACTTTGAATTGAATATGAGCTACTTGGAAAAAGGTTTGAGGTGGTTATTTGATATTATTTACAAGATGCCAAAAAGAGATTAATATAAATCTAGTGATCAGTGAAAGAGCTTTGAAAATGTGCAAGGGAAAAGTTGATTATTAAGAATCAAAAGTTATGAACAAATGACTTTGGACATGAACAAATTTAATGAAGAAGAAGTTAACTCTTATTTAGATGTAGTTAATAAGATGTAATTTTATGTTTTACTTTACTTTCCTATTTTTTGTATTTTTGCAATTCAATTTACTTATATGATATGTTTTGATTTTATTTTTCAGTCCAGGTCTCACTGTAGCTCAGGCTGACCTGAAATTCACTCTGTGGCATTATGGTGGCCTTAAACCCACTAGCAATGCCCTTACCCCAGCACTCTGCATTTTGGTCATATGCATGACCCACCATATTCGGCACTTGCATTTTGATCTTTGTCACACCCTTATTACCATTTTGTATCCCCCACTCACTCTAAATTAAACCTGTTTTCTTTCTAACCAATTCCCTTTTCTTTCTTAAGCCATTTTTGTGACCTATTGAATTGAATAAGGTTGTTGGCATGAATATTGGTGGACCTTATTTACTGTGTGATGCACAAATTATCAGTGGCTCCACCACTGAAGAATAGGAGGTCACCTCACCCAACAACTACTTAGCTGTCCATAGCTATTCTGAGGAGAGTGGATACCTGTGAGTGCTTCAGCCATCTGTGAGGAAATGTGGACAGGCTCAGTGTTGGGCAGGAAACCACAGCTGCTATACACCAAAATGGACTGGCCATGTCTTATACAAAGTCAGCATTCTACAGCACCCTCTCTACTTTTGGACTCTTATGTGCTTTCTGCTATCTTGTCCACTAGCTTCACTGAGACATGGAGAAGTTACTTTAGATGTTCCATTTAAGGCTGAACAAAAATACTTAGAAGGCACTTTGATAATCTGTTATTTCAGCATAGCACCATACCTCCTAGGTCCTGTGTCCCTAGTGACACACAGCCTTTTAAACAGGTTTATCATACCAGGCATGGATGATTTTCCTTAGAGCAGAACTGAATTTAATTAAAAAGGGTACAACTGGTAGAGGATTAATATCAAGGATATACAAAGCACACAAAAACTAAATATCAGCAATGTAAAGATGGGTCAATAGTTAAAGGTACTTGTTTGGGAATACCAATTTAAGGATGGAGAGAGTTTAGTTTGGTTTATAGTTACAGAGAGTAGATTCCACCATGACAGGACAAGCACAACAGGAGCAAAAAGCTGGCTCCATATCCTCATAGCATTAGGGAGCAAATAGAGAGAGGGGTAACAATTAGGCTGTAACAACTCAAGACCTTCTCATATTGGCACATTTCCTCCAGCAATTCTCTACCTCCTAAAGTTTCCACAATTATCCCCCCCCAAAAAAAAAATCTCCTGTGCCAAAGATGGAATGTTCAAATGCATGAGCTCTGAGGGCCATTGCAATCCAAACAACAAAACTCTTATGGACACTCATGCGCTCCATGACTTTCTCATGAGGAAAATTCCATTCAATCCTACTTCAACTATTCATAGTTTTTAAACATTCTCAACAATGTTCAAAAGCATAAAGTCTAAAGTCTCATTTGAAATGCAAAGCAGTCCCTTAAGTATAAGTAAAATTAAATATAAGGTACATAATTCTCCCTTATATAGGCATAGAGTACACATCTCCATTCCAAAAGGAATGAATGTGGTTAAACTAGGAAAGACTGTACCAGAAGCAGAAGGAAACATAGCAGGTTAAACACAAAATTCTGCAGCTCTATGTTCAGTATTTGTGATCCTTAATGAAATTATTCTGCCTTCACAATGCCTGTGAACTGCACCTCCCCTCCAAATATACAACGTGTAGCTTCTCTTGGGGCCAGATCTACCTCAAGCCCACAGCATTTTGTGATAGATATCCCAAGGACTTAGCATTTCTAATATCCCTAGGTCTCCATTTCAATGTTGGGTTCTTCTTCAGATTCATGCTATGGCATCACAGGGGTTTCTTGTAGGGACTCTGACATATCCCACATTGTTTCATCTCAGTAGCTCTCTGCAACTGTGATGTGATACTCCCTGACTCCCTTCTTCTTGAATTTTTCATACATCTAAAACCAGTTTCATGAATTCTGCTGTCTAGTTTATGGGAAACAGCTATACTGAACTTGGGAAACAGACATTTTTCATAATTATTCCTCGTGTTTTTTTTTTTTTTTTCTTTCAAAAGAACTTTTATTGATACTAGCTAAAGCCTTTGCTTGGATAATTCTACCTGTGGGGGCATTTTTACCCTTGTCCCAATCCACAGAGCTGGCTTATCTTGAATGGTGGCATGTCTTTAACAACTAAAGCCAAAGCAGCTGCAGTTTATGTACCTAGGACTAAAACTTGCTCACATTTCTGTCTTTGACAAACTTCATATTTTTCATATATTTTTTTCATTGTAGATCTGAATGAAGGCCAACAAGTGGAATTTTGCCACTGATTCAGTGCTATTCTGCCTTGAAATTTCCTCTGCCAAGCACCTTAGTCCAATGCTTTTAAATTTGACTTCATTCAAGTTCTGAAAACACACAATCAGTGGCCAGTTTCTTCTCTAGAGTACTACTGTAAGCCCTATTCTTACTAGTGTCTTTTTACCTTCTGAAATTTTATAAGCCCATGCTGTATTGTTCACAAATTTTTTGGCTTTCTGTTAATCTAAATTCCCACTAGTCTGTCCCATTAAGCTATCTTGGTTGCATTGTAAAACTTCTCACATCCAAAATTGCAAATATTTACAGTCTTCTCACCAATCAGTTCCAAATGCCTACAAACCTCATACTCAGGTTTAACATGCCAAATGTCCTACTCCCTGTACAAATTTTCTGTATGTTACTTTTTCATTTCTGGGGAAAAAAATACCCAACCAGATATAACTTGGGGAAGGAAAGATAGGCTTAGAGATCCAGAGTGTAGAATACATTATGGCAGTAAAACTAAGGCAGAATGAGGTAGCTGGCTACAAATAGTCACTTCAACAAGGAGAAAGTAAAAATCAAGACAGACAAGAAGAGAAAAAAACAGCAAGTCAGGCCAAAGGTACATCTCAAGGCCTGCCCTCATCAAAGGTCAATTTCCTAAAGGTTACACAGCATCTTCTTGTAGCTTTCTAACAAGGCTATACCTCCTAAGGGTATCAAAAACATTTCCAATAGCACTCTCATCTAGGGGCCAAGTGTCCAAACATATTAACCTATTACATTCAAGCCATCATACAACTCAGAAATGGGCTTTAGAACTAAAAAGAGTTTTCAATTTTATATGTAAAACTGATAAAAACCTTATATAAAGTAGTTTTCAATATCCTTAACAATAAGGAAACTAAAAATTAAAACCATTTTGAGATTTTACACTAAGCAGAATGCAACAAATGGCAACAAAAGCAAGTGAGGATATGGGGAAAAAGGAACCCTTACTAATTGTTTGTGGGAAGTCAAATCAGTACAGCGATTAGGGAAATCAGTATGCCAGTTTCTTAAAACTCTAGCAACAGAATGTCCACATGATCTATTTATATCACTACTGTGCTTACGCTGTAATCATCTATACTGCCCTACAGAGACACTTCCTCACTCCTGTTTATCATTGCTCTATTTGTCATATCTATGAAATGGAGTTACCCTAAATGCCCATTAGCTAAGTAATAATCATAATTATATAACTAATGGATCACGAGTCTATTCAGCTGTTAAGGAAAAAAAAAATCAAATTTTGTAGGAAAATGAATGGACCTTCCAAAAATATATACTGAACGAGGAAGCCCAGGCTCCACAAGACAAATGCACATGTTCTCCCTCATACACTCATTTTAGCTTTGAAATTCTAGCTTTGTGTATTTAACCATAAGTATGTGTTTACAGAGGCCAGGAAGTTAGAAAGGGGCCAATGACCAGGTGGGAAGGAGAAAGAGACTTGTGGGGGAGGGAGTATAACACATACTATATTTCAGTTTATAAACAACATTTAACATTCCAATCAGTTTTTCTAAAGACAGAATGTACAGAATTAATAGATGGCATAAGTATGAGAAAGTGTATTTGGCAAAGAAAACATGGGATAGAAAAATTGATATATTCAGACAAGAATACCTGATGATAAATCAAAATAAAATCAAAGCTTCATTGAGGATTAATTTAAAAAAAGGTACTTGTAGTGATTCATTATGTAGTGTAGGGTTTATGTCAGAGACCACTGTCATCCCTAAACTGCCTCTGCTTGCTTATGGGCACAGCACCCTGCATCAAGAATGCCTATGTGGGGCTGGAGAGATGGCTTAGCGGTCAAGGCGCCTGCCTCCTAAGCCTAAGAATGCTGGTTCCAATCTCCAGCGGTTCCAATCTCCAGGTACCACGTTTAGCCAGATGCAAAGTGACTCAAGGGCAGAATGCTGCACTCTTGACCACAAGGGGGAGCACACATCTGGATTTCATTCGCAGCAGCTGAGAGGCTGCTGGGGCACCCATCTCTATCTGTCTTCTCTCCTTTTTCTCTCTGTCTCTCTCTTTGTCTCTTTCAAAAAAAAAAAAAAAAAAGAATGCCTATGTGGCCAAGGTTGTATAGAAATATTTGCAGATGCAGATAAAGGAATACAGTCACTCTTAACCAAAATTAGAAAAAGAAGTTGAACTGTAATCAAAGACCCTATGAGCTGTTAACATGAGTTAAAATGAAGGAACTTCTCTCAAGAGTTTGTACTATGTCAAAGTCATTATTTGTGATCTGTTATACATATAAGAATAAATATATATACATATACATATACATATAAGAATAAAATCACTGTGGGGCCAAGATTCAGTGCCTTTAATCCCAACTGGGGCAGAGAGTCCCTTGGTTCCCCCATTTTCTCTATGTCTAATTCAGTGCTGTGTGTTTCTTTGAATATATGTCCTTCTATCCACATTCTACAACCTTAAAGTTGTATCACTGGCCAAAGAAGATTCAATAAGTTTTACTAACTAGCTACCATGGATGTATAAAATACTGTCTGAAACTTAGCATCTGAAGGAAACTTTTTTATATTATTTTTCATAGTTTGTTATGAGCAATGGAGATGGAAAATTTGGGTTATGAATGTCCCATGTGTTAGCTGTCAAATTTTGGAC
This sequence comes from Orientallactaga sibirica, assembly GCA_036365145.1. Classification (NCBI taxonomy): domain Eukaryota; kingdom Metazoa; phylum Chordata; class Mammalia; order Rodentia; family Dipodidae; genus Orientallactaga; species Orientallactaga sibirica. Next base: position 25,762,245 of record JAEOAD010000024.1, on the reverse strand, counting down.
AGGATGTCATCTTATCTGAAAGCATAGGAGGGATGATTTGCTAATAAGCTTACTCATGTAGTTGTCACTCACTAATGGCCATTAGCTACAAACTTCACTCCCTTGACATATGGGGATCTGTGAGCCTGCTCAAAAAATAAAATGTTTCCTCCCCATGTGAGACTTCCAATATAGAACAATTTCATGCACTTGCCAAACGTGTAGAATCTTAGAACCTGATGTTCTATATTGTATTGATTGTGCGACAAATCATACAACATTATGCCTGTCAGAAGCCTGGGATCCTGGGGATCTCCTTGGAGACAAGCTAGCACCATAGAACATTTGTGACCTTAAGTGGTTAAGTAGCACTGTTGTAGTCAGGTTTGCATTGTTGGCAGAAAACACCTGACCAAGAAAAGCTTGTGGGGAAAAAAAAAGGGGTTATTTTGGCTTAGATATTTGAGGAGACACTCCATGATGGCACGGGAAAATGATAGCATGAGCAGAGGTTGGACATCGCCTCCTGGCCGACATCAGATGGACAGCAACAACAGGAGACTGTCCCAAATACTGGCAAGTGAAAGGTGACTATAATACCCAAAAGCCCACTCCCAAAAATAAACTACCTCCATGAGAATTTAATTCTCAAATTGCCATCAGCTGGGGATATAACATTCAGAACACCTAAGTTTATGGGGGACACCTGAATCAAACCACCACATTCCACCCCTGGATCCTGTAAACTATAAACCATACATGATATAAAATGCAATGCATCATCCAACATTAAAATTTCCCATAGTTTTTATCAAACCCAATTGTATTCAAACATCACCAAAGTTCAAGTTCTTTTTAACTAGGCCATAATACCAAAACAAACAAGCAGTAACAACAACAAAACCCATGATGACACAGAATAGTCATTCACACTGCAAAAGATGGCATTGGGCATAGTAAAGAAATATTCAACCAATTCAAGATTTAAACTGGGCAAACACTAAACTCTTTAGCTCTATATATAATTACTCTAATCAATGACAAGTCTCCAAGTCAATTCTAACCAGTGATAAGTCTCTGGAGTTCCACTTCTGCCTCTCCAGCTAGGCTACTCACAGTCCTGGGAAATTTCATCTGGGGCCAGCAGCTCTCCTTGGCAGCCATCCCATAGTCTTGGTATTTCCATTGGGTCTCCACTGCAACCCACAGTTCATCCTCCTGGCTTCATTGGACTCCACACAGGTAATTCAACAAACCTGTTTCACACTGCCCATGGCCATTGCCAAAAAACAAAGTTGTGTTGCAAATTCAATGACCCTCTCTTTGCTGCATAATACCATATTACCATAATATCAGGTGGATGGTCAATTTGTTAGTATATGGGGGAATAAAGCAGACTTTAAAGAACAAGACACTCCTTCAGCATTCAGACCCCTTTAAAAGAGTCTACTTTCTTCCTGTTGTCTCAATGCAGGTCAGATAGCCCAATCTCAATAGCTGTAATCTTTCATAGAATTTCAGCTCAATGGGCAGCAGTTTTGGACCAAAGATTTCATTTCAGTGTTATAGCTCTTTGCTCACAACAGTTCATTTTTATACAATGAGAGCATGCCCAAGTTCTCAGGACACAGGCATAACAGCAAGCCTCTCACACAAACTACTCCTAGCCCAGACCAGGCAAATCTCTTTCTCAACTTCATAAGCCTAACCTAACAGTTCATAGTTCTTATTGAATTCAGATTTTTCAGCTCTGACCAGAATGATCCATCAAGCTGTACTTACAGTATTTCAAGGTGTGTCTAAGGCCAAAATTTCCAATCCTTCCACCTTTCTCTCAAATAAAAGCTCCAAAGGCCCCAAAGCCACACAGTCGGGCTTCTAGCAACAATGATCATTGCTGGCAGAAAACACCTGACCAAGAGCAGCTTGTTAGAAAAAAAAAAAAAAAAAAGTTTATTTTTGGATTGCAAACTCGAGGGGAATCTTCATGATGGCAGGGAAGGGGAAATGATGTCATGAAGATGGATAGCACCTTCTAGTCAACATCAGATGAACAGCAGCAACAGAGTGTGCCAAACACTGGCAAGGAAAAGCTGGCTGTAAAACCCAGTCTCAACCATATACTGCCTCCAGAAGGGTTTAATTCCAAAATTGTGATGAGCCGGGGACATGGATTTCAGAACACCTACATTTATGGAGGCCATCTGAATCAAACCACCACAAGCACATACAGTAAACCTCTTACAAGCACATAATTTAAGAGTTTCTAATGCCCAGCTCTGTCATTGTGGATGGAAAGAGGTAGAAACCATAGAGAAAGCTTAAACTTATGTTTGATTTTATTGCCTCTGACCTTGATGGTATGGGTGTCTTGAGAGACTAAATTCTTTCATGACTGAGCTAAGTATGTAGATGGTTGCAAGAAAGGCAACGCTATTATAAACCTAGCTGCTTCTCCACAGTGACAACTGAACCAGGACTATGGCCACACATGTCACCAAATGACTACTTCACTACTGCTTCACATTCACCTTGCAAAACCACCACCAGTCTCTTACTGTCAATCTTAACTGAAAATAGACAGATAATTTAGTTCACTATAGATAGCTTTTTTTTTTTTTTTTTTTTTTTTTTTTTTTTTGTACACTGCAAAACCAACTCTGAAACATTAAGCAAAATTCCTATTGGCCTTGTGATACCATGTTAGCATAAATTTAGACTGAAGTTTCTAACTATAAACATTGTTCAGCCTGGCATGGTGGCATACATCTTTAATACCAGCACTCATAAGGCAGAGGTAAGATCACTGTGAGTTTTAGGCCATCCTGAGACTGCATAATTAGTGAATTCCTGGTCAGCCTGGGCTTGAGTCAGACCCTACTTTAAAAAAAAAAAAATTCACCATACTATTGATTCAAGGGTTCCTTCCGTTCCTTTGTAGAAAGTACTTCTTAAAACATATTGGAAGAATAAATTTAATATTTATTTTTATTCCATATAAAGCTTCTCCATTTTATATAACATTTCCTCATAGGGATAACATATAAAGACAATTGATTACAAATATATATTTTTTTCTATAAATATGTATTTACTTAAGAAATGAGAGCTTGTGGAAGGAGAAAAGGAAAGACAGAAAGAAAAAAATGGGTGTGCCAGTCTGAATTGCTGTGGTTCCTGGAAGGTTATGAAGGCTTGTGTTGTGGGAGTCAGAAGGGAAGCCTTCATTGTCCCCTTCCGTCCATTTATACCATTTGTGGGTGACCACTAGCCTCAGAGTTCATTGTCCTCAGGGACAGTTGGCCCTCCAGTGGTATCTCTGGAGAGGACTGGGCCCAGGCAGAGGTCCCCTCTGGGGATAGTTTATATTAAAATGTCCCAGCTGCTCACATTGGTGGCATGCCACAGGAGTCTGTTTTAGAGTTGGCTTTTTGTAAAGCAGTTATTAAAAATTAGAGTACTGCCGGGCATGGAGGCTCACACCTTTAATCCCAGCACTCGGGAGGCAGAGGTAGGAGAATTGCCACAAGTTTGAGGCCACCCTGAGACTACATAGTGAATTCCAGGTCAGCCTAAGCTAGAGTGAAACCCTACCTCAAAAAAAAAAAATAAATAAATAAATAATTAAAATAAATAAATAAATAAATAAATAAATAAATAAATAAAGAGTCCTTCTCTTTCTCTAGATCTCTGTTATTAAAAGACTGTGGTAGCTGCCTCAATCAGACTGTCCAGATTACACTCAGGTTTTACTACCATTGATAATACTTTTTTTGTTGTTTTGTTTTGTTTTATAATATCTGGTCTTCACTGAGTTAAAAATTGGCTTTTAATTACTGGTCCTCCAGTTGGAGAATCAGGAGAAAGGTTGGTAGTTAGGACTTCCCTCAGTAGTATGTTTATTAGATACAAGTATGTGGATGAGTTGCTGGAGATTAAAATGGAATGAAATTGTACAAAGTAAAATATTAAGAGAGCTATAAAATGCTCAATTATGTAACAACAGAGAAGCAAGGAACATATTCCTATTTTGCCCAACGTTCAAGTCATAGTGTTGTGCTCAAAAAGATTCCTTCAGTGTAAACTAGCAATGATGACATAAATTTAACATTATTTGTCAATTTTTCTAATTACCATTAATGTGTATTGACTTCATTTGCTAGATTATGTTTCATATTTTGGGATGATGATAATTTAATGATGATACTTTAATATTTAACTATTACTTTTCTTTCATGCCTATTTACTCTACCAACCATAGAAGTTTTTTCTTCTACCTGCATGTTGTGAAATCCATCTAGGCCTGACCAAGATTTTTAATTGATTTATGTGACATCAACTAACTATTAAGTATCTCAAGACCCTTGATTTCTAAATTCACAACTAATATGACAATTTAAGCAATACGATATGATCTCCTTATGGATGTCTTGCATTACCACCCACATAATCATGAACAGATGTAAGTACTTTATATCAATCATTGCTTCTTAATCTCCTACAATCCTTTCTACACAAATTATCAGAAATGTTATGTCAATATTTGAAATAAAATATTTCCCTGTGCTGGAGAGATGGATTAATGGGTATGTCCAGTTGTCTGCAAAGCCTAAAGACCCAGGTTTGATTTCCCAGATCCCACGTAAGCCAGATGCACATAGTGGCACAAACATATGGAGTTCGTTTGCAATATCTAGAGGCACTTGTGTACCCATTCTCTTCCTCACTTTTTTTTTTTCTCCCCCTGCCTCTCTTTCTATCTAATAAATAAATAAATAAAATAAAATATTAAAAATGTTGTTATTCTTTGAGTCACTAATCATATAGTCAATTAATTTTTATCAATAAATCTTGACTAAATCATTGAAATTCTACATTGTATGAATTTCATACATGTATCATAATCTTCCTAAAGAGCAATTAGAAATTCACTGTTTACTTCTGTAGGATATTTTAGTAATATGTCCATTGTCCTCAAACTGTTTAAATTTGGCTTAATTTTTTTTCAAAACATTCAGACTTGCCTGCAGATATTAAGTGAAGTGAAAAGAGCCAGATAAGGGAGCACAAACATCATAGGTCTTGGTGAGTCCAAAGTGGGAAACAGTTTATCTGTTATATTTTGGAGCCACAATGTAAAAATATTTGCTTTCAACGCTAGGGTTCATGTCCACATCCTTGCCAATGAGACAAACATTCATGCACTACATCTCCTGAATTCAGTCTCCTGAGAAAGATAATTTCCTTTTACTTATCTCTGGATGTCTTGGTACTCACAATCTTCAAGTTCTTCCACCACTTTACCTCGAGGATTACAGGGATTGCTAGGGTGTTCCACCACCCCATGTTCTAAACATTTCTTAAGCAAGACAGATGGTTTGGGATTGTAATGGGGAAATTTGGGTTCTGGGATGTTTCCTAGAACCCCAAGCCCAGATTTAATATCTGAAAACTAACCAAAGTATTGGCAATTCCAGATTCAAGAGAATGAAGTTTACAATACCACATTTTATTCAGATTTTACAAAGGTGTGCAGAAAGGGGAAGGCTGGGAGGTAAGCAGAGAGCCTGCCCTCTCTTTGCAAAGGTATTTATAACCTTAAGGCAGTGGGTTGTCTTTTGACCAAGGTAAACCAGAGGGCCAGGTGGTTGGTTAGGGCTAGGTGCTATATCAGGAAGAGATTAGCTCTGGCACCAGTACCAGGGGTGAAACTTGTCCAACCACAATGTTTAAATCCTATGAAAGACCTCCCTCCCAGGAGGGGTCCTGACTGTGGAAAAACAGTTCTTTGGAACTAAGCAACAGATAAGAAAAACTCCTGTCTTTTTTACTTCAGGACTCCAGTTACCCTACCTGGATCAAATGACAAGAACAGGCTATTGTAGCTTTAAAAAGTAACCAACAACAACAACAACAAAACAAAACAACAACAATAAATAAATAAATAAATAAATAAATAAATAAATAAAATTAAGGGCTAGAGATATGACTTAGTGGTTAAAGCACTTGCCTGCTAACCTAAGGACCCAGTAAATTCACAAGGTGACTCATATGTCTGAAGTTCAATAGCAGTAACTAGAAGCCCTAGTGCACCTATTCTCTCTCTCTTTCTGACTCTTTCTCTCTCTCTTTCTGAAATAAATATATAAAATATATTTTAACTTAAAATTAAGTATCCAACTTGAGATTAAAAATATAATAAACAAGAAGAGTGGGTAAAGAAGGAAATGACAAAACTCAAAGCTAAAATAAGTAAATGTGGAAAGCAAAATATGACAAAAAAGTCGGCTGGCCTAGGTTTGATCCCACAATACCCCACATAAAGCCATATGCACAAAGTGTTGCATGTGTCTGGAGTTCATTTGCAGTAGCAAGAAATCCTGGTGGACCCATTTTTTCTCTCTCTCTGTAAACATATAATATATATATATATATATATATATATATATATATATATATATATATATAAAGAAATATTAAGTAAAAGGAACATAACAGTGAAAAGACTTGACAAAAAGAGGGTTTAGGAATATAAGAAAATAACAACTGGAAAAAGCTGTATATAGAGAAATAACTCTAAAAACTATTATTAAGTAATATCCATGAATTAGAAATTAACACATTAGTAAAGGACTAACTTGCCAACTTCTCCTAAGGAACGATAGAGTATGAATGCTTCCAGGAACCACTATATTAAGCTTCAATATATTAGAGCAGTAGTTTAAAGTCTTTTCCCAAAGAAAATATTGTGACCACATGTTTTTTTTTTTCTTTTCAAAGCAGTTCTGTCAAGAAACATATCATTTTTTTCTCACAGGATTTGTTCCAGAATCATTTCTCAGAAACAATTCTTTAAGTATATATATAAATAATGCTCTCATATCATTCACATAGGACACACAGCTTGCTTAAAACTGACAAGCGTAACACGAGACAGGAAAATTAAGTTTTTTACTGCTTACTAGTAAAACTAAATGTGCAAAGCAGTATTTGTATCCTTAATATTTAAAATAAAAAAGCTATATTTGGCTTCAGTCTTTCCTTCTTAAGAATGATTATTAGTTTTATGATATAGGAGACAAGGTGAGAGTAAAGTATAAGATTTTATATGAAAATGTCCAAACCAATAGAATATCACTGGTTCAATTTTACTCCTAATGTTTTCATTCATGGAAAGAGCTCAGAACGGTAATCACAGGACATCTGCAACCTTGGGAGTGAAATGCTGATGAGTACAGGTAGAGAGAGAAGATTTCTCTCCAGAAAAGATAAAGGCTGAAAAGACATACATGTCAAGTGGGTATCCTATTTTTAATTCTTGGATAATTCTTTTACCTACACATAGAAATGTGACAGAAAGATGATTTGATGAGGCATGATAATGGATGTGCTCTCAATATAGTATACTGAACTTGGATTTTTAGCTTGTTGAGTTTCCACATAACATTTTTATGATTGAAATTTATTAACTGAAATATAGGAATTTAGGTATCATTCATTTTGGCATTTGCAGATATATTATTTTACTCTAATTCACCCCTAAACTCCCCAATCACTAAGAATCTGACAGGTAAAGATGTCAGGTTTTAGTAGGTACAAAATGTTCATCACACAAATATTAAACTCAATTCTTATGTATAGTGTGAATTTAATAAAGTAGTTGAAATAATCAACCTAAATTGTGAATAGAGTTATGAATTCCAATATTATTTTTATTCTGAAGACTATTTTAGTTTGGCTTATTTTAAATTTTAACTAAAACTTTTGGGTTACTATGTTTATCCTTAAGTGTTATTAAATTCATATGGAGTTGGTTTAAATTTGGACTCTTTCTTAGAAAATCTTTTTCTAATTTCAATCTGGCATGTATTTATCATTGTAATAGTCAACTTTAAATTACATTTAGTTTCCGTTTCATCCTCAGGAACTTGGTTTCCCATTCTATTTACATTTTATTACTAACATTTTTATGGTAAAGCTTTCTGATAACCTGCTCTTTGTGAAACTTTAGATTCATCTTTTCCTGATTTTTCATAAAATGTAGAACATCATCTGGTTTGAATTATTTTATTCCATTTTTACTAAAATGATAAATATATTTAAGGCTTTTAGCATATGCCATACTATTCATTCTCTGTAAAGAATTTTTTAAAATAATTTTGTTCAGCCTGTCTATAACTTTTCTTACTTATCAAAAGCAAGTCACTTGTTATAGATCAGGAACATGCATGAATACACATCCAACATTCAATATCTTTTAAAAAACTTTTTTTTTTTTTTCAAAGAGACGAGAGAGAGAGCAAATAAGAATACCAGGGCTTTTAGCTGGTGCAAACAAACTCCAGATGCATGTGCTACTTTGTGCATCTGGCTTTATGTGAGTACTGGGGCATCAAACTAGGATCACTAGGCTTTCAGGTAAGTACCTTAACCACTGATCCATCTCTCCAGCTCTCAATATTCAACATCTTCAAAATAGTAATCTGAATTTTTTATAATGGGTAGTGTCAATGTCTGAGCTTGGATTAGCTGCAAAAAGACTTGGCCAAAATATAAACATGATGTTGGAATCTCTGGGATGGGAGACTCAATAAATTCCAGATAGAACAAAGGTAATATTTAATATGTACATACATATTCTATATTTCCAGTGGTAAATGTGCCAACAGAGATGCTTCACTGCAATAATGAATTCATTTGTTATTTATTTATATTTTTCAGTAATAGGGATAAAACTAGGGCCTTTTGTATGCACTCTACCATTATGTCACACTACCATTACTTACTAATGCATTTTCTAATGATTTAGAATGCCTGACATTTTGAGCCCTATTGTAACCTGCTACTTCATTTTATGCACTAATAAATTTGAGATGAAGAAAGGGAAGATTCATATAATCAAATTGAAACCCCGAAACACTTGGGGATTCATGTCAAAAATAATCCAGAGTTGTTCAACTAACAGATATCAACTTTAAGCCTACCTACGAATATCACTGGATTGTGTATTTAAAGTCATTCAATGTGATAATGCAAGTTCAATATGGATGTGATTCAACTACCAATACAGTATTAGAATAAAGTTAAAACTAAAGAAACACCTGTATGAATGCATTTAAAATGGATAACTGATAATAGATGTTTCAAAAACAGTTGTAAAATTTTCTATTTAAAGGAGAAAAATCATTCTTGATTATCATATATTTTTACATATATATGTACAGTTGTATACCATGCATGCACTTCATGGGTTGGGAACTTGACTTTATTTTCAAACTATTACCTATAAAACTAAATAGAAATTCCCCATGACGTGGAATTTTTGAATTAAATTAGGAAGCAAATATATGGGCATACCCCACAACATGAAAAAATGTTTACACATATTATTTTAGCATTGAATTTTCCTATTCATATGAAAGGAAAATATTTCATTAGGCTGTAGAGATGACTTAGTGCTTCAGTAGCTTACTTGTGAAGCTTAAGGACCCAGGTTGGTTTCTCCAGTACTCATGTAAGCTAAATGCATAAGGTGGCACATGCATCAGGAGTTTGTTTACTGTGGCTGGAGTTACTGTTGTTCCCATTCTTTCTCTCTCTCTCTCTCTCTCTCTCTCTCTCTCTCAAAATAAGTAAATAAATAAATAAAATAATTTAAAATATATCTTTCATCTCCATCAAACTGTTACTTGTAATATTCTTTTTTGTTTTGTTTTTGTTTTTTTGAGTTTTGAGGTAGGTTTCATTGTAGTCCAGGATGACCTGGAATTCACTATGTAGTCTCAGGGTGGCCTCAAATTCACAGTGATCCTCCTATCTCTGCCTCCCAAGTGCTGGGATTAAAGGCATGTGCCACCACACCCGGCCTTTGTAATATGTTCTATTTTAGAAAATAAACAATACTACTTAACTAGGAGGATAGAGTATGCTCAGCATTATATACACATTTGATTCCAATATATATAAAACAGCTCTTGAAGAATTTCTGTAAAATAATCAAACATAACCTGGTGTGTTCTTTACATCTTGTGGTTCATTCTCACCTACTACAAATTGCTAGAAATACAGTAAGACTTAATCCCTAGCATTGTGATTTAGTTAATTTATTTATTTTATTTTTTGGAGAGAGAGAGACAGAGAGAGAGAGAGAGAGAGAGAGAGAGAGAGAGAGAGAGAGGAAGACAGAGATGGGGGCACCAGCAGTGTCTCAGCTGCTAAGAATGAAATCCAGATGTGTGCGTCCCCTTGTGGTCAAGTGCAGAATTGCACCCTTGCATCAATTTGCATCTGACTAAAAGTGGGACCTGGAGATTGGAACCGCTGGAGATTGGAACCAGCATTCTTGGGCTTAGGAGCCAGGCACCTTAACCCCTAAGCCATCTCTCCAGCCCATGCATTGTGATTTTTGATTGGTCACATGACAGAGCTTGGAGAAAATTTCCAGAAACAAAGTGACTGATGATACATTTTGGAAGGAAAACAGATAGAAGCACATAGAAAATGTATCATTCATCACATCTCCTCATTAACTTTACCCCCCAAAATACCAGGCAATGACAATTCCTGTCAATTTTATTCTGACAGTAAGGGTGCAATTTCAAATCCTTTCCTTCTATGTGGACAATTGTTCAAACTGATTCTACTTTTTCTCTACATGTCTTTCACTACATATCTGCACATGTGGGCAGGTGGAGATGTGGACATAGCTACTAAATATAAATTCAGTGGCAGAAACCTATATTGAGCAGTCAGTCACAAAATATTGGGATCATAAAATATGATCTCATGGGAACAGTATAAACAATTTATTAATACAAAAATTTGAGTGTGGTCTTTGATTCCTTCCTATAGTCAGTTTTACCAAAATAAATAAATAAATAAATAAATAAATAAATAAATAAATAATGATAAAATAAGTACATAAAAACTGAATCGCGGGCTAGAAAGATGCCTCAGTAATTAAGGCTCTTGCCTACAAAGCCTAGGGACCTGGGTTCGCTTCCCCGTACCCATGCAATGGAGCATGTGTCTTCAGTTTATTTGCAGTGGGTGGAGGCCCTGCTGCACCCATTCTCTTTATATGTCTCTTCTCTCTATCTATCTCTACTGACAAATAAATAAATAAATAATATCTTAATAATAACTAAATCCCTTATGCATGGAGACAGTGGGAATCATTGTCTCCTACCATATTTAAAAAAATGATGAGCATGGCAATGTGTAATGAGACTAACACAAATAAATATGAAAGGAACAAATGCTGTCTTGATTACTAGATTGACCAAAATGTTCTTTGTAATCTAGCAGAAAATAATTTAAAATTAGAATAACAAAAATTATCACTGGATGAACTTTAATCTCTAGTTCTCCATGTTTACACTCACGTATTCACCAAAAAAACAATATGCCCTCTTGGACTTCCGTTCAGTCATAGTTAACTTCAATACAATCATAAAAATATGTCCTTTTAATAAATAAATAAATTTTAGTAAAGTCTACCATTATAGAGAATAAGTAACTATTCTTGAAAGGAAAAAGATTTTGTGGGCTCACTCTTGCCCACACTGCATGATAAAATGCATGTCTTCAATGCATATATCAGATTTATATATGATACTCTATACTTAGTTCCATTTACTGGTACTTAATGTTATTTTAACAAAAATTTCATTCCATATATTATAAATTGGAAAGATTTTATCTTTATGAGTGCAAACAGTAGAAGCAAAAGAGTAGAAGGAGAGATTCCTCAGTGAGTTAAGTGCTTCCTGAACTAACAGGAGGGCTTTTGCAGAGCCTGAGACTGATTGTATTTGATTTCTTACAACCACAAAAATGTTGGGCATGGCCTTGCAGTCCTGTCACCCCAGATTTGTTGGTAAAGAAACTAGAGAACTCCTGGGGCTTGTGAGAACTACAAATTCCAGAATCAGAGATATTCCATATCAAGAAAGTCTGCAGGTGTGTGATGGAAGGTGGCATCTAACATTTTATTCCTACTCTCTATGCTCAGGCATGGGATGCATGTATATGTATCACATACCACACACTGCATTCAATGCACACGTTAAAAACAAAGACCAAACAAGCAAAAATGTATTTGGAAGACACTGAATTTAAACTATCAGAGTGGCTAGAAAGATAGCTTAGGGTTTAGGTGCTTTCTTGCGAAGCCTAAGAACCCAGGTTCAACTCCTCAGAACCCATGTAAGCCAGATGTACATGGTGGCTTATGCGTCTGGAGTTGATTTGAAGTGGCTAGAGGCAGTGACACACCCATTTACTCTCTCACTCAAATAAATAACTAATAAATAAATAAATATAAAATAATTAAAAATCATAGAGGTAATATATTGCCATAAAAAATAAAAGGGTAATGAACTGCTTCTAGCCCATTTAAAAAAATCAATCAGCTTTTATTCTAAAGCTCATGAGGAAATTGTGAAGGTTGTTTCCTGTTAATGATATTATAATATTTTTAAATTACATTTGAAAAAATAAGTTGAAGCAATGCAGAAGTTATGTTTTTTAAATTCTCAATTCTAATATATATTAAAGATGTTAATTTAACAACAGTTTCTTGATGGAAAAAATGCATTAAGATGTAGGTGTAATGTGTAATAGTAGATGATCTTTATAGCATGTATTAACCTCAACTTGACAAAACAAAACACTCTTCTTAGGAGAGGAAGAGATATTAAGAGGCTAGGAAGAGTAATGAAATCCGTGTAAAATGAGAGTAAGAGGGCAAGCTAGAGGAAATAAGGGTCAATAAAAGGAGTATAAGGAAGTGGGCACAATGTAGTAAGGGGTAATTAGAAATAGAGTAACAAGCTCTGTGTATGAAAATGCTATAATAAAACTTACTTTATAGGCTAACAAAATTAAAAACAAAATCATTCTTCATTTATTAAACAAAATAGTCATACCTATTGGCTAAGGCTTTATTATGATCAGTCATATTTAACAATAATACAGATTGGTGAAAAAATGTTTAATGTTAATTGTTCACATTTATTTTCCTCTTTTTATTTCTAGAGTAGATTTCTCATTTCTGCTCTAATGAAGCTGACCTTGGGAAAGGATGTGGAAAAGAAGTTGGAAGGAATCAGATTCATTCTCTCTCATAAGAAGACAAATCTGGTCAAACTGAAAATCCACACCTCTATCTAGAGCCAACAGAGAACTAATTGTCAAAAAATGCTGCCTTGATAACTGAAGAGGAGGATACAGTGATTGTAGGATTCAGTAACCTCAGAGCAGAAGTCTGCTGCTAGAGCCAGCCCTGGCAAGAACACTTAAACAGTGCTGGATAAGTTTATGTAGTATGAACTAGCTGAGATTAAACTCTAAGGATATTCCATTTTGATAAGGAAAAGAGGACAACACTGTCTTGAATTTTCTTAGGGGATCCCTGCTTTGTTGTCTGGGTAATAGCTGGATATAAAGGTCCTCTTGCCTCTGCCAGGAGGAGGGAAATATCACCATGCTAAAGTCATTCAGAGCAATGTGTCCACCTTAACAAAAGACTGTTATTTTAGGAAACTATTTTACCAAAGCCAGAGAAACTTTAGTTTTCCCAAAACCTCTAACAATACCAGAGAAGGGAAAAATGTCCACTTCTATGTTCCTTGGTCACCCATTTTTTCTGTGAGAAAATGACAAAGAATGAGAAGTTTGGAGGATAATAACTTAGAATAGATTCCCTAAATGAACAAGACTTCATAGTAGAATTATGTAGCATTTCATACTAGCTAGTCCCTAGACAAACCTATTAGCCATATGATCACAGTAACATTTCACAGCTCTGATTTTATTTCAAAAGATTATAGAGAAAACCAAAACAAGATGGGGAAGAAAAATAAGAATACAAGGTGAATTTCTGCTTCTGCACCGATGCCTCTTCAGCACTCAGCAAGTACAGCTTGACCCACAGCCAGAAAAATGTAAATCCTCACACAAAGTGTATGTTTTCCACAGTTATTTTTACTAGATACTTTATGTCTATGCTTCAACAACAACAACAACAACAACAACAAAAAAAAAACACACCTACTTCAAGGCAAATTTTGTTGATGAGATAAAGCAAAGATGAAATCATGTGTGGCAGAAATCTCTGATCAAGAATTTAAAATAATTATGACTAATATAGCAATGACTTTTGGAAAAAGCCTGAAACTTGCCAAAAAGTGTAAACAGAGAAATAAGAGGTCCAAGAAAGAATTCCAAGGCTGTGTCAGAAATGACAGAGGTCTCTAAAGGACTCATCAGTACATTGCACACTGCTGAGGGAAGAATCTGTGTGTTTCTGTGCAGTTCAGAAAACAAAGAAAAGAGTAATGAAGGAATGGAACACTATAATTCTGTAAAGATTCACTGTATATTGTTAGTGAATTAGCATTGTTGCTGGAATTGAGCTTGTATGTCCTCAAATAAAACACTGGAAAGAATAAAAAAAAAAAAAAAACAGACATTTTAGGAGGAAATCTTTACTTAGAAAATGGCAGTGAAACTGAGATGAAAAAAATAATAGAACTTAATTATCTACCTTCAGTAACGTGACTATTACAGACTGATAATGTATACTCCCCAAATGTCCTCTATTGAAGCTGTAGCCCTCAATGTGATGGTATTCCTCAGAATTTGAGGGACAATCAGGTTTGTATGAGGCCATGTGGGTGGGTCCTCTAGAGTGGATTAGTATCACTGTAAGAGAAGAATGGCCAGTGCTCTCTTAGGCATGAGTGTGGGCATGTGAGGATGCTATGTGTGAGTGAGCATTTAAAACTATAAAAGTAAAAAATGGCTGTGAAATGACTCAGTGGGTTAGATGCTAACCCTTAAAAATAAGGACCTGAAGGTGCCTGAGACAACCTAAGACATAATGTGTTCTATCCCCAGCTTCCACATTGAAGAGGAGTAAGGGGGAAGGAAGGGAGAGAGGGAAGAGGAGGAGAAGGAGAAGGAGAAAATAGAAGAGTACCCTCTTGATAAACTGAGGTTGGACTTGGTAATTGTCAGAACAGTGCAAAATCTCTGTGTGCTATCAGAGCTTCACTGTATATTTACAATGAAATATTATCTCAGTGATTTAAAAGCAAATGGTGTATGTTACACCAGCTGCACGTCAGTGAAACAGTGACAGATTGAAATGCAGAAAGGAAGAAACTTTGTCTGTTAAATACTGAATATATGTGAATTGTGACAAGAAAAATAATAATAAATCCCCTTAGGATATATATACCAATGATTTTTGGAGGGAGAGGGTTTTGAGGTTAAGACTCACTCTAGCCCAGGCTGACTTAGAATTCACCATGTTGTCTCAGGCTAGCCTTGAACTCACAGCAATCTCCTACCTCTGCCTCCTGAGTGCTGGAATTTTAGGCATGAGCCACAAGGTCTGGCACAAATGAAATTTTAATGTATATTTATGTATTTTTTACAATAGAATATATTCATAGTGTTTTTATATTACAAAAAAAAATTCATGTGAGTATGTAAACATCACTTTGTGCATTTGAAAAAAAATATTATGTCTATTAAGAAGCAAACTTTAGAATAACATCAGAGCCAGGCATGGTGGTGCACACCTTTAATCCCAGCACTTGAGGGAGAAGAGGTAGGAGGATCTCTGTGAGCTTGAGGCCACCTTGAGACTACTTAATGAATTCCAAGTCAGCCTGGGCCAGAATGAGACAATACCTTGAAAAAAAAAAAAAAAAAAAAAAAAAAGAAAAAGAAAAGCTTTATAATAGCATCAAAGTCAATTAAGGAATATGTATATATTGTATCCTTAACAGGATAAAATATAACCATCCCTTAAGTGGTCTCAGCAACAATCCACTCATCCATGTTGAATAGGCTTATAATTTAATATCTTTTGCCTGAGTTTTTAATATTCAAATCTTACATACAACTTTCTTCATACTTCATACTCTCACATGCCCTTTAAATAAAGGTAATCTTCTCCCAGGAATATTGATATACAGAGATCCAGCTCCTGTGGCCTCCCTTCTTGCTACACAACCAGAACCATCAAGGGCTCATTCTTCTTGTGTTTCTGATGTCTGTGGCTTCTCAGTAAATTATTCTGTCAATATCATAAGCTTTAATTGGTATAACAAGAAGTAAAAGTAGCAAAATCTGCTGAGATAATATTTCGTTGTAAATCCTTACCAACATGATTTTGAACCTTTTTCAGCTATAACTGTTGAAGAGTTTATTTTTCACTTCCACTAAGAGAGCATAAGACAGTGTATATATTTGGATTAATAACAAGTTTCACAACAATGAATATTAATTTATCTTGTTTACAGAAAAATGAAATAGCAAAAAAAAATAGTAAGTAGGAATATGCAGTCACATAGGACAAGTTATGTAGGGGAAGAAGAACCTTATACACTTTGGTGGGAATGCAAACTGGCACAACCGTTACTGAAACCAGTATGTAGGTTTTTCAAAAAAAAAAAAAAAAAAAACTACAATTATATGATGCAGATATCCCATTCCTGAGTATTTATAGAATGGAATCTAGGAGGATAACTGTGAATTTAAGGCAAGCCTGAGACAACATAATGAATTCCAGGTTAGTTTGGGCTAGAAGGAGACCCTCCCTCAATAAACCAAACAACAACAAAAAAAAAAGAGAGAAAGAAGGAGAGAAAGAAAGAAAGAAAGAAAGAAAGAAAGAAAGAAAGAAAGAAAGAAAGAAAGAAAGATTGCCTGAGGCTATCCCTATATATTTTTTTTTTTTTGCTATCCCTATTTTTAATTGGTTGTAAACAAAGGCAGAAACTGACGTGGCACATGAGGTACATATAGTTTAGGAGAAGCGCGAAAAATCAGATGTTCCTAGTCTACATGAAGTTCAGGTTCCTTGTTTACCTGAATGTGACTTCTCCTCCTGTCAAAGATCATAGGTGCCATCTGTTTCTTGCCCTTGTTGAAATAAATAATTATACTGCTTCTCGAAAAGCGATATTAAATGCAAACACAAAAATGAACTTATAGAATAATATGTTATAATAAAAAATCAAAATTTTGGGGGATGGAGAGATGATTTAGTGGTTAAAGTTCCTTTCTTACAAAGCCTGCTTGTCTGGAGTTCAATTTGCAGTAATCACATACAGCTACATGCACAATGTGAGGCATGGGTCTGGATTTCTTATGAAGTGGTAGGATGTCAGGGCATTCCCATTCACTCTCTCTCTCTAATAAATAAATGCAATTATTTAAAAGGAAATCAATACTTTGAAATGTCATATCTAGTCGTCATTTCAGTTTAATATTTATTAAAAAGTACTAACTTTAAGACAGATACTATCTTCATTGTCTTCTTTATGATCAGATACACAAACATACATATATTTAAGCATTTTGGATTCCTTATTTTCATACTAGAGAAGTTCAACCAGGTACTGAATATGAAAATGTTCTAAAATTAGAAATATTGGAAATAGTAAACTTTGGGCTCCAGAAAATTTCACATAATGCATATTCATCCTGTGTCTGAAGAAATGATTGATGCTTCCTTCAGTACATTATATGTGCTGCCCAATAGGAAGTAACTACCGTTACTTTGTCTGCGTATCAAACTAAACATTGAAAACAATCCATTCTTTCTCTGAGAGAGATTTTTTTTTTTTTCTGGAATGGATGATGAAATTACAATGATTGTAAGATAGTTTTTATAGTCTCTAATAAAAACTGAGAGGTTTTCTTTGAGAAAGCTGATGGCTTTTGTCTATATGTATGACATTTGATTTTTGTCATGTAGGAACATTTTTAAAATGTGAAATGATAAAGAGACTGTTTTGTTGAAGTGATGAAAAACTCAGAAATTCAGTTGGAGGGCCCAAAACTGCCTGCTGGAAGCTGACAGAAGGCTATCAACAGTCTGCATTCAAAAGGAATCCTTGAGTGTTGATGTAATAGCCTGATAATGAAATGAATTGCCTGCCTCTGTTTACAAAGAACTCTTTGACTCTTTGAAGTGGGATTCTTAGGAGATCACATAAACATGGCCTAACATAAAAAATGTGTCTATAAGTGTTTTATATTTTCTTGATAAACATTAATTCAAATGAGTATGTTTCTAAGGTTCATATATGTGCTAAGCATTTTAGGACTGACTATTATTTATTATCTGCCACACAATTTGCATTTAAATCACATTGCACTTTGAGACACTGTTGGAGAAAGAAACAATAAGTCAAAAGTGAATAACAACTCTGTCTAGACTCAAGTAAATACAATGTCAACCAATTTCATGAATAGATAATAGAGTACTTGTTTGAAGCCAGTGATAGACAGATCAGAGTCACTCTTTGCCAGATCTGAAGTAGTTGCCTTGAATCCTTCAAAAGGCTGTGAAAATAGGAGGAACATTGAAAAAGAAAGAGAATAAGAGATGAAGAGTATCTGTATAAACTTCAAAATGTTCAACTTAAATATTAGTAAGCATAGTTTATGAGGTGTGAGGTACCCTTAGACTCTTTCTGTATAGTACACAGTGCAAATCTCTGATCCTGATCAGTTATCTAATAAACTTATTTGAAGATCTGAGGTTACAGTGATGCCCTGGCCATTTTCTGTGCTGCTGTTTAACATATTCCTTACATTGTATTACTGTACACTTAGTTTATGCAGTGATGAACAAGGGCTGGATCATCCCTGTGTAGTTTATAATTCTAAAATGAAACAACATAGAAATAAACAACAGCTTAGTATGAAATGATTTCGAAGAATTTTCAATACTATGAGAAAACAAAACTGGAATAGATGATGGTATAGAGAGAAGCCCTGGTTTAAGTAGGAATCATGAGAATCAGTGAATCAGTTATAATAAAATCAGCCCATGCACAGAGAAATGTGTCTCTGGAGGAGTCAATAGTCTATATTAGCACCTCAGATAATTAAAATCTTTGGGAAAAAAACATGACTTATGCTTCACATTATACTCTTAATTTCCATTTAACTCTAAAAACTTAATTAACTTGAATCTATTAATGTCAATAGGAGAAACTTTCTTCTAAAGCTACTAAACACCTAAAATCATTCCTCAGAGTTTTCTCTTTGAAAGATGTCATTTCAGCTCTAAATGAGACTCTTCTTTCTACATGACTTTTCTATGCGTGGCACATGGAAGTAACACTCTGGAAAAGACAGTAATAAGGTATTTATTTATAGAAAAAGATACTTTAGGGCCGGAGAGATGGCTTAGCAGTTTAGGTGTTTGCCTATGAAGCCAAAGGACCCAGGTTCGGTTCCCCAGGACCCACAAAAGCCAAATGCACAAGGGTCACATGCATCTGAAGTTTATTAGCAGTGGCTGGAAGCCCTCGCATGCCCATTCTCTCTATCTCTCTTCTATTTCTCTCTCTCTCTCTCTGCTTGCAAATAATAATAATAAAAAAAAAAAGATGTGGGAAGAAAAAGATACCTTAGAAAACATACTTCTAATATTGTACCCACAAATTGTAAAACTTTAACAATTATAATCATTAGTATATTTCTGTCAGAATAAAGAAGGGGAGAATCTAAGTCATAATTCTACTTATAGAAATGGAAACTGGTCCAGAGAGGAATTAACAAGAAACTGACTTGACAGTGTCCTTGTTCATGTAATAGAATAATTCCATCTACAAGTATCAATCCTAAGGACATAGTAAGTATGCAATATTGTTAGACACTAAAATATATTTTATTTTATGAGAAAAATAAATTTTCATTAAATCATGTTTTTGAACTATAAACCATACCTAAATAATAATTAAGTCAATTTATGTTTTAATATAGTAACTTCTATAACAACATAAAGATTCTTAAGTTAACTATTTTAATTATCCTAAAATACACCCATCAACTTTCTATTTTAGAATACAAGTTGTTTAGAAAAGAAAGCATTTTCCCCATTATCCAAATTTAGTAGAAATGGATTTTACCATAATATGGTGTCTTTAAGTTTCTTGCTGAATATCTGATAGCTCAATCTATAAATCAAGCCATAAAATATCACAAATAACATTGTTCTTAACATTCTGATATTTCCCATGTATAATTGTTCAAATTTAGCTTAATTTTCCATTACAAAAAAAGAAAATTTAATAATGGGTTGAGATCAGGGTAAGCAGTGAAGACCTTTCTGTTGGTAATGATTTGTTGAGTGCTTGAACTTGAGCCATAGCAAGAAGGTAAGCCTAAGGAAAAAGGAAGTACCTCCCACTGTCTCATGTTGACATATCTGAATGAGCGACTAGAGAAGTGTGTGGACATGCTCAAGCTCTTACACTCTTACCATACACTGTAGTTAACCACTGTGCAGGGACTTAGCACTGCCCCATTGCATAAGGAGCCTTCATTGTGAATAGCTACTGAACATTGCATGTGTCTGGAAGTAACATGTTTTCCACTACAATGACATATAGGTTTTGTTGTTGTTGTTGTTGCTGCTGCTGTTGCTGCTGTTGTTGTTGTTGTTGTTGTTGTTGTTGTTGTTGTTGTTGTTGTTGTTGTTATTGTTGTTGTTGTTTTGAGGTAGGGTCTCACTCTAGCTCAGGCTGACCTTGAAATTCACTGTGTAGTCTCAGGGTGGTCTCAAACTCATGGCGATCCTCCTACCTCTGCCTCCCAGCCTCCCAAGTACTGGGATTAAAGGCATGTATCACCACACCGGGCAAACATATAGTTTTTTAAATGATTCTGGTGAGAAGTTCCACCCTCTTGGCTCAAGTTGGCATCTACCCTTCATACCTATCCCCAACAATCACTATGAGGGTGCAAGGAAGCTTTTATTGACTTTTTTTTTTCTTTTTGATATTCAGTTATTAGTGAATAGTGAATAGATTTGGAGAGCTTCTCAGAGGAAAAAAAAATGGTAGTTTACACAGGAAGACAAACATGAAATGCTGTAGACAAGGAACTAGACATGGACACAGTTGACAAAACTTCCAGGGAAATTGGCTGGAGAGGTGGCTCATCAGTTGAGGCACTTGCCTGAAAATCCTAAGGACCCAGGTTAGATTTCTCAGTACTCATGTAAAAGCCAGTTGCACAAGGTAGTACATGAATCTGAACTTTGTTTGCAGGAACAAGAGTTTCTGGCACACCCCTTCTCTCTCTCTCTGTAATAAATAAAAAATTAAAATATTTTAAGTAAATTTCAGTAATAAATCAAAAATTAAAATATTTTAAGTAAAATGAATGTACACACCATTAACTGATGAAATATTAAGTTGTGTTAAAATGAAATGTGGTGTTTATACTGAGATGTCTGTATTTTCTTCACATTTTCTGTTAAATAAGAGTGAGCTTTGGGAAAACATCATTTTATAAGCCTTAAAATGAATACATCTGCAAAATAGTAATGCATGTGATTATTAACTCACAAAAATGGCCCTATATAGATAATACACTAAAAGGCATCCAAATAAGCCTCATTTCTTAGAACTTTTCCAAAATCTAATACAAAGCTTAGAGTGAAATTCACAGCATAAAATAAAGACTCAAGAAATTCAAAACAATGTCATGAAAATAATTAGCTATGCACACCTTACATGTTGGTATTTAAAGAAAACACTCACATTGCCTTGGTTGTTTTGATTTGAGAATATGAATTAAAAGATGTGAAATGTTTCTGGGAGAAGAATGGAGAGGACTGAAGAAGATTTGGGGATTTTTGTTTTTGTTTTATCCCAGACTGCTTATATTCTATGAGTTATATTTGGCTGTACTCATTTTATTTCTCCACAAATTGTTGCCACATAGAGTGCTAAGGTCCAGTGCCCCATAATTAGGTGACTTTGGTGGCTTTCCGCTTTATAATTGGACTTCCAGTAATGTTTTTAAACAAATTGTATAAGAAAATACACATAAAAACTATTAATACTAATGTTTTCTGCAGTGACTTTCAAATATTTAAACAAAATAAAATTAAATTTTGACTGCATAATTGATAAGTGCCTAACACATAGTACTCATATTTTCTCTATTTTGTAAATTTTGCCACTAAACTCAGAACTCCACTTTATATCATTACCAAACAAGCCTGAAGTCAACATGATTTCATTTTTTTTTTTTTAAACCACAGCCTCTCCAGTCTATGTGTAATCAAGCTGGCCTTATACTGGCCATATTTGCTCCTCAGCTTCTCCAGTGTCTGTAATTAAAGCATGCCCACCACATGATTTAAGTTCTGAAACTACATCTGTGTTATGAGTATTGATAAGGGCACAAGCCAACCCTTTTTCTCACCCCCAAAAGATAGATTATATGAAGTAAAAAGAGGTCTTTTCTGTGGACATTTTTAAGTTCATTTAATATTTTATATAACAGTTATTGCGTATGATATATAAATAATATATGCATTTATAATTGCACTAAGATGAAAGTTATAAATGAGCATTTTGCAAATATTTTAATACTATACTTTTCTTGTCTAAACATACAGTATAATATGTAATATGTATTTCACCTTACTTGCATTAAAGAACACTTCATTTTAAGGAATGGATAAATGGCTGAGATTTGTGGACTTAATCTGATAATGTCCCTTATAATTTTGTTAGGGTTGCACTTAAAATATTATGTACATGTTACTAGTAAAAAGGACATAAAAATTACAATGTCATATATCTGTACTTATATTTCAGTCTTTTAAAATTATTTTTAGATTATCTTTTAGTGTGTGGTGGTGTAGCATGTGTGGTGGGTGGCATGTGTACACTGGTGCAGTGGCCAGAGGAATTCATTTGGTGTTCCTCAGCATTGCTCTTATGCTTTATTTTCCTTAGTCTCTGAATCTGGAGTTCTCCATCTTTTATTTAGACTGGCAATTTTCCTGTCTCCTTCCCTCAGTATGGGCTTGCTGTGCATGACACTGAAGTTCACTCTCTTGCACAAGAAGCACCTTGACCATCACCTCAGAGCCTCAGCTTTAATGACAATTATTGTGACAATGATGTTGTTTCCAAAATTAGGGATGAGCTTGCTAATTGAAAGAAAAGTAGTTGGTCCGAGGCAAGTGTTAGGAACTAACATTAATTTATTGAATGGAAGTTCAATGTATTCCCAAAAAGGTAGTATTTAAAAGAAAAAAAAAATATGATTTTATTTTACTTCCTAGAGTTTCAAGGTGTTAATATTGGTTTATCATAGTCACAAATGTTCTATTAGTAAGTGGTAATAGGAAACATGATCAGAAAGTAGGAACTACTTTTCTTTGTTTTTGAGGCAGGGTTTCACTCTACCGTAGGCTGACCTGGAACTCACTGTGTAGTCTCAGGCTGGCCAACAACTCACAGTGAGCCTCCTACCTCTGCATCCTAAGTTCTGGGATGAAAGGCAAGAGCCATGATGCTAAGCAGAAAGAAGAACCTATTAAATGATTTTTTTTTTTTTTTATAAGAGACTTGGGCTAGAGAGATGGCTCAGTGGTTAAGCACAAAAATATGAGGACTCTAGAGGATTTGATACTACTGGTGTTCAAAACTCCAGATCCCATATAACACGCCTGGGAGTTTCCATGGCTACATGTAAATCCAGTCTTGCAGTGGAACAGACACCTGAGTCTTGAAAGCTCCAGAATCAGTGAAAAGGGAGACCCTGGCTCACAAAACAAGAATAAACCAAGAAGTGTGGAGGACACTAGACGTTGAACTTAAGCCACCACTGATGAGTGACTCAGTCCACAGGTGAACATTTGGGGCACCACACAGGCATAATCACACCTATCTTATCCCACACCCAAGAAAATATTTTTAAAAAATTTAAAACTTAGATTTGATATATGCTGAATTGTTCTCAATTTTAATTGAGAGTTCACAAGTGCATTTTGAAAAATTGAGATTTACCACCAGTCCTACTGGTAAGAAATATAAATTTGTTGTAGTCTTTATATGCACAGACATTGACATGACATGGGTTAAGCAGCTTTTATGTGAATATATATTCTAAATTCACAATATATAGCAGATAATCATAAATGTCTAAGAACTTATGATAAATAAAATAAAATATTTCTGTTCAATTAATTTGGAAATTGAAAAACTATCATTATCATTATGAGATAATGCATGCTGCTAAGAATTTACCAAAAAGTGTTCATTGCTGACATTTTTTGTATAACCCATTATAAGTAATAAAATTATGAGACAATATTTGTGACCCAATTTTTTGATCTTGTAATGACAGATCAATACAGCACTCAGAATTCATTAAATCCTTGTAACTGTAAATCTTAACATATTAGTAGAAAATAATTTCCTTCACATTTTCAGGTTTTTTTCAAAATAGTACTTAGTGTGTTTTGATATTAATATTTTATACTGTTGTTTGAGATATCACAAATACTGTTGTCTTTGACTGGAAGTATTCTAAGAACTCTTTTTTTTTTTTTTTTTTTTTTTTTTTTTTACATTGGCACATTGGCACTCGCATAAAGTCACCTTTTTCTGCCATTACTCTTCATTACTCTTTTCTAATCTATGGAACTAAACAGTATATATTTTTTTTTCTCTGTATGTTTTCATGTTTTTATTTTTTTTTCTTGTTTTTTTTTTTTAATTTTTAATTTTTTTTTTATTTTTGGAGAGAGACACAGAGACAATCAGACAAAGAGCAAGAGGGAGACAGATAGGGAATGGGCGCCCCAGCAGTATCTCAGCTGCTGTGAACGAAATCCAGATGCATGGGCCCCCTTGTGTGCAAGTGTGGCATTGCACCCTTGCATCACTTTGCATCTGGCTAAACGTGGGACCTGGAGATTGAAACTGGGTTCTTAGGCTTAGCAGGCAGGTACCTCTAAGCCATCTCTCCAGCCCTTTCTTTCTTTTTTTATTTTTTTTTTTTTATTATTAGCTACAGAGAGAGAGAGAGAGAAGAAGAGAGATGGGTGTGTCAGGGCCTCTAGCCACTGCAAACGAACTCCAAATGCATGCACCACCATGTGGATCTGGATTATGTGGGACCTGGAGAATCAAACCTGGGTCCTTAGGCTTCACAGGCATTCACCTTAACTGCTAAGCCAACTCTCTAGCACATTTTTTTTCTTATTTTTTTGTGAGTATATGTAAATTCATTATTGATTGGAATAAAAAATGATGTAGGCCTTTTGGAAATCTGCTTAACAGTCTTCAAAATATTAAGCATAAAGTTATCATAAGAGTCAGCTTAGCATGTATGTAAGGTGTCTGAAAACATTGGTACCCACATAAACTATACATAATTTTTTTCAGAAATGTTATTCATAAAAATTCTGAAGTGTGAACAATCTAAGTGAAAATGAATTCATCAACTGTAATTAAAGTAAGTATACCACAAAGAGTTTTTTGTTATATTTAAATACATATTTCAGACATATTATACTGTGGACTTCTTTTCCTTTCAATTTGCTCTATATAATTTAGGAAAATTGTATTGGTATCTGATGCCTTACTGGAAGATACAGAAGAATCAATTGATATTCATTTAAATTAGTTGTTTACATTAAACTGTGTATAAACTAATGTAATATAAATCATTCACGAAGATTAATGATTATAACCCTTATAAATATGATAGTACTACAAAGTCAATTTTAGCAACCTATATTGTTTTCTGAAAATATGTCATTTCAATATGAGTTTCTGAGATATATAACTCAAATCACAAAATTTGGGTGAATATGTAGGACAAATAATCATTTTATGCAACAACATAACTGAACAAATCCTCAAATAACATGCCAACTCCTTTAGTAACTGCTATCTATTTCTTAGGGACAAAATCAATAAATAAGTAGAACAAATATTCCACTGTTTTTCTTTCAGCTACTATCCAGAATTTTCATTGTGATATGTTTTTATTTGGTTTATTTTATTCAGAGAAACATTCTCAAATAATTTGTTCCTACTTTGATATGATTTGGTATATTCAGTAAAACGTTTATAAAGTTTCTTTCCATTTGGAAACTAGTGAAATAAAAACTATAGATGTTGATTATCCAGGAAATACAGAGAATCATCAACTTTTTATATGGGTACACATTGAAGAATGGCTATTGTCCCTAAGAATTTATATATAGTAATTTCATTTTAAGCCTACTTAGTAATATATGTATATCTACATACACTTGTATGAGTTTATATTATATAACGAAGCAATTAAGAGTCATATGTTTACAAACATAGGAAAAAATGAATGTTTACTTAACAATCTTATAAATGGAAACATTTAATTCAATATTGTCATTTCTCAAATAACAAAGATAGATTACAGGAGGACTTGTAGATATTTTAGGAACACTAATAAATAATAAAAATCATAGTTTAGAAAGATGAATCTTGATAAATATATTATTTCATAAAACTATACATATCTCACCTATTCAATATTATCAAATAAATAGCAAGAAAGCATGAGATAAATACAGTGTCTATTAATAAGAATTCCTGTCGTGATAGGAATTTCAAGAAATGAAATAAGTAACTCATTTAAAATCACCAGTAAATGTCTTTTGACAAGCAGAGAATATGAGTTCACAACCTCATGCATTTACATTTCTGTTACCATGAGTTTGGTTATTAGACCCGTGTCTAAGCTCCAAATATTCCATTTAGACTTCAAATCCAATTATAACAATTTTATAATGCTAATGTATTTCTTTATATACTTCTAAAAATGTAAAATGTGTGTTCTGCTTTAATCATGGTAAGAAGAATGTTGAACTTAGGTAGAAATGAATAATATTCTGGGAATATAATTATCCATGGAAAGATAATTTTATTCATGATTTATGATCATTTTGGCACCAAAATGACACTTTAAAATGATTAATAGTGTACCAGAGAAAATGCCATTGTCAATCAACTTCTTATAGTTTTCCTACAATGGCTATGAATCATCTGAAATCCAAATAGCTATTTCTTGTAAATTTGATATTCTCTTATTTGGCTTAGAAAAAAAAATATCAAATAAATCAGACAATATTGTTATTGTTGTAAGATTCTACAATGTGGCAAAAGCTTGAGATAGTTGTATTGAGATATTTTTATATGCATATACAGTTGGCGTGTTCTTGTTAAAAATATTGTTTTAGCAGGGTGTGGTGGAGCACGCCTTTAATCCCAGAACTCGGGAGGCAGAGGTAGGAGGATCGCCATGAATTCGAGGCCACCCAGAGAATACAGAGTGAATTCCAGGTCAGCCTGGGCTAGAGTGAGACCCTACCTTGAAAAACCAATATATACATACATATATATATATTTTTTTTAAATTAACATGAGCAATAAGAAAACAGGGTTAATTTATTTTTGGACATTTTTAGTATTGTTCATAACCAAATAATAATTTTGTACTTCAAGCATAAATGATATTTATTATGTCACCACATTATTATGTAAAATAGGTTAGTATATTAATGCTATTGATACTGTCTTGTCAACAACAGTAGTTACTACAAATATTACCAGGAACGTCACAGCATCCAACCTATAAATATAGTGCAGAATCATAAATGCTAACTTTGGCTTTGTTGAAGATTCTGTGCACCATTAGATGCTGTAAAGATATGAATATTCAAATAGGAATGAAATTCCTGCTGATATTCTCAATGCCTAAGGGCATTTTTCTAAGATAATGAAACATTTAAAATGCTTTGTAGTTAATTGCACTATCTGCCCTCTTTCATTGAAGGAAAGAAAGGGACTCCATCTGGAACTAATTCCACAGCTCTTAGCTGTTTGTCTTATCCTGTTGAGGATGAGGAAAGTAGCCAAGACAATCCTGTCCCCTTAGGCTGGATCCCTACTGTGGGCTTCCTAAATGACCTTTTCCCAGTGAAGTGGGAGAAAGTATGAGCAAACCCCCACTGCTAAATACTGTATCTAAAGCAATGCTTGATGTGATCCAAGTGTTCCTCTTACACTGACCACTAATGCGCTACCATGGTTAATATAGTTCAATTTTTGCTGTTAGGATCCATCGATTTGGTCACTTCTCACATTATATCACCATCTTTTCTTGGTCCATTTCATTTGAATTCCTTTGTTTTGTGTGTGTTCCTTTACAGGAAGATACCTTGTAAAGACACAATAACTTTCATGTATATTTGAAATCATCCTCCTGAACAACAACAAAAAAAAATGAATTTTACAAAAGATTCCTTTAAGCTAGCATAGAAGATAATTATAATGTATGCAATTTAAATTATATTACAGAATTATAATTAATATATCTTCTGGGAATATTTTTCCTGTTCATTAAACTTCTATAATATACAGTGATTTGGTAATTAGAATGAAAATTCATGTTGAAAAATAAAAGCATATGTGTCAAAAATTATTTATCTCAATCTCTTTTTTGGCACTTTTTACATGTTCATTGCCTTTTTCCAGTTGCAACTTTCACAGGTAAATCACTATTGGATTCATTTTTTTTTTTTTTTTTTTTTTTTTTTTTTTTTTTTCGAAGCAGGGTTGCTCTTGCCTAAGCTGACCTGGAAATTTCTATGTAGTCTCAAAGTGGCCTTGAACTCACAGCGATCTTCCTACCTCTGCCTTACTAGTGCTGGGATTAAAGATGTGTGCCAACACACCTGGATTTGCATTCATTTTTTCTCTAGCTGTTTTTTTTTTTTTTTTTTTTTTACAAAAGAAGAAATACCTCAGTCCTTAATTGCTGACTTTCTTTTTTAAAGTTTTTTTTTTTTTTTATTTTTATTTATTTATTAGGTACAGAGAGAGGGAGAGAGAGAGAAAGACAGAGAAAGTTTGAAAATGGACACTTTAGGGCCTCTAGCCACTGCAAACGAACTTTCTAGATGCATGCACTACAATGTATTTTTGGCTAATGTGGGACCTGGAGAATCGAACCTGGGTCCTTAGGCTACACAGGCATGTGCCTTAACCACTAAGCCATCTCTCCAGCCCATTAAGTGTTGACTTTCTCTGCATTCAATGCCAGATGTTTAGTGAGTGGAAACATTTAGGCTTCAAGGCTTAGCTTTGTGAAGCTAGAGTGGCTGAAGTCTTCTCTGCTCACGTAGATTACTTTGTGCCTGCTCCCTTCACCCCACATTCGAAAGGAGGTCACAGAACATGTGGACTTGAAATTTGTTGTTCTCCATTCAGTCAGTTACCTGTATAGGATATTTTTACCCAGTTCTTAATTTTGGTTCAATCTGTAGCACACAATGATCTCACTTTCAGTTTTATTACTTTGTGATTTTATAATGCCAATTTTGCAAACATTATTACAAATTCAGTGTACAATGTGATGATTTGAAGGTGTATATTTGTATTATACTAGTAACTATCAGCACCTACTAATCATTGTGCATGTGATCAGTTGATTTAAAATAGCAGAATATTACTGATCATAGTCACAAGACCAGAGCTGTGGATATAGCTCAGTGGTCAAGTGTTTGTCTAGCGTAGGAGAGGCCCACTCTTCAATCCCAAATCCTGAAAAAATAAAACAAATTTTAAAAATTTTTAAAAAAAATGAAAGAGAGGGGGGAAAGAGAGAGAAGCAGATAAAGAGAATAGGCATACCAGGACTTCCAGCCACTCCAAACAAACTCCAGACACATGTGCCACCTTGTTTATCTGGCTTTATGTGGGTACTGGGTAATCAAACCTGGGTCCTTAAGCCTTAACTGCAAAGCCATCACTCGAGCCATTGGTAACTATGGCTCTCCTCTTCTCCCCAGATATGTGAAATGGATGCAATATAAATCCCGCTGTACATACTTTACTTAGCAAAATATCTGCAGACTAAGGTACATGGTAACAGCAAGATTATATTTTCCATTTTGATGGCTAAACACTATTGCATTGTGTATGTATGCTGAAGGACATTCATACAATCAGCCTTTGCTGGATACTTAGATGATTCCCCAGGACTATTGTGAACAGTCGAGCAAAGTTCATTACTGCTCTCTGTTAAGCAAGCTTAACTCTGTTTCCTATCCAGTGCATAAATTATCAACTATTAGACTACACATTTAATTTATTTATAGAGAGCTGCTATTGGCTGCAACCAGGCATATTGTAGCACGGGAGGTAGATTAGAAGTACTGTGCTTCAGTTATTATTATTATTTTTTTTAGTTTTCTTAGAATAACTTGAATTCATCAAATACTTTTGAGAGTATTATTTGTATATTTTTAAAATGTTTACAAAAATTATCTTTAAAAAATCCCCGATAAATGAAGTACACAAATTGTATATTATGTCTACTTTTCCTAAAACTGCAGTATATATATATATATATATATATATATATATATATATATATATATATATCCATGTTTAACAATTTGTATCAAAAGTTACTATATTAATGATTGAACATAAAATAAAATTTTATGTTATTTTATGCCCCAATAAACTTTATGGTGTTTGTCTTTATTTAAAATTTAAATTCCTTTCACATAAGGAAAATTTTGACTGCATAAAATTTCTAACTGCCCTATAATTATCAGTTATGCAGCCTATGTACAATTTGTTGTCAAATGCACACCCTTTATTTAGAAACTATCATGACAACAGAGGGTAAAAATTTGTCCAAATATTATTGGTTAAGCCGGGTGTGGTGGCGCACGCCTTTAATCCCAGCACTCGGGAGGCAGAGGTAGGAGGATCACCATGAATTCGAGGCCACCCTGAGATTACATAGTGAATTCCAGGTCAGCCTGGGCCAGAGTGAGACCCTACCTCAAAAAAAAAAAAACAAAACAAAAATATTATTGTTTATTCCTTTTTTCCCAAGTAACATAAGAAACATGTATTGCTAATTTCAAAATTTTTTTTCTGAATTACACAGCAAAAACCTGTGCAACACTGCTGAAACCTATATAAACATCTGTGCATTTGAGGCTAGAATACAGAACAGCATGGCCACCAAGGATATGGGTTGACTTAGATGGTAACAATGCTCTTTTCCTAAACAATGCACCCAGCATGCTGTTAGGAACCTGGGACCCTGCCCTCGCCATTTGCGTCAAACTGTACATACATACTGCTCAACACCAGTGGAGTATGCAACTCTTCCCTTATTAATCCTCAATTATTTCACACTTGTGCTAGTTTCAAATATGTCTTTGCATATATCTGGGATTGGAACATGGGACATTATGCTCTGGACTGTTTGGAGGTGAATGTTCAATGAGGCCAACTATCTCCATTTACAAAAAAATTAGGGAAAACCATTATTTCTCATTATATGCCTATATTTAACTGGGCAAACATTTGATTACAATCAGATTCATCATGGGAAGGGTCTTACAGAGTAGGGAACAGATAATATTACCAGCACCTGAGAACCCACCCAAACTATGCCCCTCACAATGCACACACTCTTAGTAGTCAGATTAAAAAGAGCTCCAGACTCCTTGGTGGGACTCTTGAGTATTTTCCTGTTCAAGTAGCCTCTTAACCCTCTTGGCAGTGTACTAATATCATTTTTATCTTATTAAAGTGTCTTGATATTTTCCTATTTATGTCTTTTCCATTTCTTTGAATAAGGCACCAAAATCTTGACAATACTCAGACACTCCCTGCAAAAGAGCAAATATACGGAAACTGCTGTCCATGCTTTGTAGCCTTTATCTAGAGGAGGGGCCCCCAATTAAAATCAAGAATAAGTCTGTAATAATTCATTTTTTCTAGTTAATTATGAAATGCATGAACACTTTGTGTATAAGTAATACCTAATTGCCAGTTGTAGTCTATTTGTCACCTGGGAGCTAGATTTTTCTTTTGTGGATTCTGAGTCTTGTTACGAGTTTATCATAGTGAAGAATGACAAACACAGGATGAAAACAAGCAAAGTATTCATAGAAAGTGAAAGGAAAAAAAGCTATTCCCACGGGTTGTTGGCCACCACTGATGCCCTGGGCACAGGAGAAGCTGAGGGGAAGCAGGGTCTTGGAGCTGGTAACTGCGGTGGGCAGTGAACCACCTGGGAGGCCTTCTTATGGATAGTGCACTCTTGTTTATTCAAAAGGGGAGTGGGTTTATAAACACTTGAGAAAGTTTGAGAAAGCACATACAGACTATAAGGCGATTGGCTACACAGGTTTATGGGTTGCTAGCTAATTGGCTGGTGTTGGAAGGCAGAAGTTATGAGGGAGAAGCTGCAAGGGAGATAACAGAAGTGGTGGGAAAAGCTACTTGACTTCAACTACATATTGGATGACTACAGCTGAAGGGAGACTGTTTACAAGCTATGGGACTTTGGCCACATATTGGATGGCTATAGCTGCAGGGAGACTATTTATAAGGGTTTCTTGGGAAGCTAGCCACAAGTTCAGGCACTGTGGGGGTGCAAAACCTGACTATGGAATATTCAGGTGCTTTTGGGATAAGGGGGGAGGGTCCACCGGTTCTGCCCACTCTGGGTGAAGATGGGGTACACTTTGACTTTGAGAGGAGAGGGCCAGCTCCATCGCCAGAGTGGGTTTCCAACGATAAAGCCAGCTGCAACCCCCATAGCCCAAGGTCCCTGGCCATGTCCAGCATCCCAGGCCAGCTTCCTCACAGTCCCAGCCCATGTTTAGCAAAGCCCAACATTCCCTGAAGGGGGGCGAAAGGAGTTTCAGTGGGGTTGCCACCAAACACTCTGGATTCAGAGCTTTTATATACCTGAGGACAAGTCTGTTCTTGACACATGAGAACTGTGATTGGTTGGTGAGTTAGAGAGAAAATTCCAGACTCAGAAAGAGACAGCCGTGAGTTTTACTAAAAGAAGAAGACCAGAAAATAGAGAGGTGAAAGTGTTGCTCCTGATCTCCATCTTGATGAAACAGGGCTAGTTTCAGACAGCAGTCTTTTACTCTCACCACAGCGGTGGATGCTTATGTTACTTCTGTGCTGGTATACTTAACTACCCACATACAAAAGACTACCTTGCTCCTATCCTCTGTTATTGCTAATGCTGACTTTAGGAAGGAACTCAGAAAGAACCTGAGGACATTTTTATAAATAAGACAGCAATATCAACAGGGCAGGAAACTTGTAACTCTGTACAGCTGCTGAGATGGGAGCTGCTGCTAGAAAGAAAATAATGCCTTTGACTTAGGCAGGTTCAGCAATGAAGGTCAGCAATCAGTACATGGTGGAGGACTGGTCTTCAGAGAAACAGTGAGAGTGTTAAGAGTGTTAGAGAAACCATGTTTAAAGCTTGGGCCAGGGTAAAAGAACAGATAGAAGATAAACAGATAAAGAGAAAGTCCGTATTTTTGAGTTAGAATAGGCAGGCTTAGCAGTGAAGCAATGGGGACAATTGCACGGAAGGATGGGATTTCTATGGCTGTGAGCCCATTATCTCATTAAGTGGATAATTATTCCTCCCACTTCTTTACCATATCTTCAGATGGGTCAGCTTTCCTGAAGGGTGTTCTCCTAGCCAAGTGACAGGCAGACTCGACTTGGTAGGGAGATTCTTAAGGGAGGAGACCATGACTTTATCATCTTATGTTTTAGGCTGCATAGACAGCCAGAGGTACAACAAATTCTATTCTTCTGTCCAGGAGGGTCCTGTTGAGAGTCACAACGAACACAATGTAACAAATACCTAGTCTGTGTTACTATTGTTCCTGGACTTGAGGACTGCAACATTCAAACACTGATAATCTGATCTAGTTTTAAAAGACAAAACTACCAAGTTACTCAGAATCTCTGGGTACATTTTTACATATGAGAACAAATGTGAATTAAAGTAAGGTGTTTTGATTGCCTTAACTGATACTGCTAGAAGATATTTCCCTCTGAGCAATTAAAACCATGTAGTTGGAGAACTTACTTAAGTCTTTGATATATATATATATATATCCCTTTGAACTTTTTTGTGAGTTTTATTATCAAAAATATTTTGATATTATGTATTGGTGGTATAATGGTGAGCAGTGCTGCCTTACAGAATGTTTTGCTTAACATAACTCGATGATCTATAGGAAAATAGGAGCCTAATTTCTCAACTCACAAAATGGTATTCTTCTCCAAATTGAAACTCTATGCCTTATCATAATGAGAAGAGGAAATTTTCTTGTATTCTGGAAAAAAAAAATCATAGCACAGATGATCAACTCAATTGCAGTGTGAGTTATCCCTGAGCTATGTGTGGCAAAGGAATTGACCAGTCATCTTTCTTAAACACTGGCTACTGTTTGTTTGAACAATTTGTATAATGTTTTCTATCTATATACACATCCAAATTCTTTTGAATTTTACAACTCCTTAGCTGAGTACTTGCAGTGAACCTAAAATTCTATTTAAATGTTTATTCCATATCAAAACAATTTTGTTTCTTTAAAAATTTTGTTTATTTATTTATTTGAGAGAGACAGATAGAAAGAGGCAGAGAGAAGGAGAGAGGAAGAAAGAGAATGGACATGTCAGGGCATCCAGCCACTGCAAATGAAGTCCAGACACATGCATCACCTTGTATGACTGGCTTACATAGGTCCTGTGGAATTGAATATAGGTCCTTTGGCTTTGCAGGAAAGTACCTTTACTGCTAAGCCATCTCTCCAGTTCCTATTTTGTTTATTTATCATCATTTTCTTGAAATAAATATTTTCTTCCAATTGCACTTCAACATCCTAGCACCCATTGTAAAAGCCACAGGTAGAGTGACACATTCGTATATGATTCCAACACATGTATAGGAAAGGTGCATGGAACCATGGGAATCTGAAACTTCTGGAGTAAGCAGAACTGGCACACATAAAGCAAAGTGCAAAACAAAACAGAACAAGAAGCAAACAAACAAAACCAACCAAAGAACAACAACAACAGGCTGACCCTTTCTCAAAAGAGAGTGGAGTGGAAAGAACATACACTCAGAAATCTTTCTCAGTGTTCCACTTATAAGCCATGGCAGGCACATGCACATGCACAAACACACACACACACACACACACACACACACACAGACACACACACACCACAGACATACACACAGAGACATATACATAATTGAAAATAATAGTAAAGTGAAAAGTGATTGAGAATAACCTCTGACATCAACTTCTGACCTCCATATACATACACATGTGCACACTCACCCCCACACGTGCACATAAGCCCATACATGCATGCACACTAAACACAGATATAAATGCAAAAAAAAATAAAAATCTGTTATTTCAGCTAATATTTATTGGATTTCCTGTGACTTGTTTTAAAATAATTTAATTGAGTCTAATCAGGGTGTACTTGTAGCAGAAGCCCAAGGAAATTGTGAATTTCTATTGTATGGTTGTGTATTTTTGTCAATATTCTTACAGCTTTGTTATTTTTGGTAGTGGAATCATTTCATTTCAGATTAACTTTGTGTTATATATCATTATTGCCTGCTTCCACTAGCCTTGCTACTAAGAGGCTAAAGTG
Source organism: Orientallactaga sibirica (assembly GCA_036365145.1). Taxonomy (NCBI): domain Eukaryota; kingdom Metazoa; phylum Chordata; class Mammalia; order Rodentia; family Dipodidae; genus Orientallactaga; species Orientallactaga sibirica. The sequence continues at coordinate 25,726,897 of JAEOAD010000024.1, read as the reverse complement.
GTCATGCAGTATAGTTGATGGTTGTAGGTCTGGATTGGGGACAAACATGGAATCTTTCCTTCCATTTTCATTCCTCTGGGTAGCTCTCTTTCATCACTATGAATCTTTCTGAGGTGAATATAGAAAAGGTTGTCTCTTTAGAGTAAGTACTTTCTTAAGCATCTCAATACCTACTTCCACAGCCAGAGGAACCATTGTTTGTTTTTTTTTTTTTTTGTTTAAAAAATAAAGTAATTTAAACTCTCTCTCTCTCTCTCTCTCTCCATATATATATATATATATATATATATATATATATATATATATATATGGGCATTTTTGAACATGTTATACGGCAATTAGTGCACACAGGTTATATATACAGAAAATTATATCTCAGAATAGTTGACTTCCATCTTCTCAAGAAGACAAAAGTATTCATCACAAATCTTAAAATATGAATTGGTTCATAAGTTACCTAGTTTTATTCAATTAGATTTGAATATCAATAAGCCAACCCTAATACTTACTCAACTGAACATCTTTGCTGATCCAATTTCACTTATTTATAATCCCATCTTGAATAAATACATCTAGTTTTCATATATGATAGGAGTAATTGTTATTGTTAATATTTTTTACATTTATTTATTTGAGAGACAAAAAAGAGATGAAGAGGGGGCGAGAGAGAGGGAGAGGATGGGCATGCCAAGGTCTCCAGCCACTGAAAATGAACTCCAGACACAAGTGTCAACTTGTGCATCAAGCTTATGTAGGTTCTTTGGCTTTGCAGGCAACCACCTTAACCACTGAACCATCTCTTCAGCCTCTAGCAGAAGAGATACTTAATAAGTTTGATGATTTGAATGAGGTCTCACCCAATAAAATTTTGTGTTCCGAATTTTGGGCTCCAGCTGGTGGAAATTTAGAAATTGGAGCCTCTTGGGGGCAGTCTTATGTATATTATAGTCAGTTTCTCCTTGCCACTGTTTGGCACACTGTCCTGATGCTATTGTCCATCATCATGGGGGGTAGTCTTATGAATGTTATAGTCAGAATCCCCTTGCCAGTGTTTGGCACACTGTCCTGATGCTATTGTCCATCTGGTAATTCCTCTCTAATCTGTAACCTAAAATAAACCCTTTACCCCTAAAAGTTGCTTTTTATCTGGTGCTTTTTCCAACAATAACATAATAACCACAATAGAAAAATTAATTACCAATGCAGTAGTATAGTTGTTGCTAGAAACCTGACTTTGTAGCTTTGGTCACTTGGAACTGATTTGTGAGAAAAATCTAGAAAAATAAATCTGGTTGCTGTTGTTTTTGAGGTACTCGAATCCAGGGTCTAAGAGACACTGTGTAGCACTGAAGGCCCAATTTCATTGAGCATTCTTGTCAGAGTTGAAAATCCTGCATACAGTTAATAACCATGTTCTATGAGCTTTGCCTACACTGGGCCTGAAGGAATTTATGTGAGATGTTTACTGTATCTTCTCATGTCTTGAGAACTTGTGCAGGGTAGAATTGTGTAGAAATGGATTATGTGAGTGCATCAATATTTCACAGAAAGAAATTAAAGTTTTAGGTTGTAGAAAGTGTTCATTCAGCTGCAATTGCTTAACAGATTAAGACTATTAAGACTGGGCTAGCTGATCTGAGTTGGGACAGTGGATGAATATTGACTCTTTTGAAAAGGGAACATGAATGCTGAACGAGTATCCTGATCTTCAAAGTGAGCATTTTCCCCACTGGATTACAAACTTTGTAGCCCACCTGGTTCCATGAAGTATAAAAAATGCAGTAGAGAGATCAACATTGGATTTGTCATGCAGTTTTGGTTTATTGGAAATAGTCATGGGCAATGGGAAGCAGGATTATTGGAAGTACTTCTATGGATGCCAAATGGAGCTATGAGGATGAACCTTGTGTTGCAGTGGATACCCAGTATAGAAGGCAAGATTATGGGAGAGCAGCAGAAGAGAGCTGCCTTCTTGGGATGGAGGCTGTGAAAAGCAAGGCTAGATGGGTGGATTTGAAACACAGAGCCACTCACTGGTTAGAGACATGCAGTTTACACCTATGGAACTTGATCATTGTCCCTGTCTGTTTTAGATCTTATATTGTTTTAATCTTTCTTTGCTATGCCAACACTTTTTACAGTGTGAATGTTTATTCTGTGCCATTATATCTTGGTTTTACAGTTCTGTCAAGAGATCTTGGACTATGGAGGTGTTTGAACAGCATTAAGATTGATTACAAACTGTGGGAACTTTCTAAAGTTAGACTGAATGTATTGCATTTTTATATCATGGATGGTCATGAGTTTATGGGGGTTAGGGGTGAAATACAGTGATTGGAATTAGGTGTTTTTCATAAACTCATGTGTTCTGGATGCTGAGTATCCCCTAGCAAGTGGTAATTTGGGGACTGGAGGCTCCGGGAGATTGTTGGGGCAGGCTGATGGGTGTCATAGCCAGCTCTCTATTTCCAGTGTTTGGCACCCTCCCCTGTTGATGTTGTACATCTGATGTTGGCCAAAAGGTTATGTACAGCCTCTGCTCATGACACAGCTTCCCTCAAGTCTCACAACAGCTGCTTTGGTCAGGTGCTTTGTGCCAACAATAAGAAGTTAATCGCAACACTAAGTGATATAGGCAATACCATAAAATAAAGGAAAGTAAGCCCAGGTTTAAATCCAAACATCTCCCTTTCTCCATTCTGGTGACCTCTCATTTCTGCATTAGTTATAAGGAGAAATTGCCGTAGTTTCCTTTCAAATTCTTTTTACATTAGCTCTTTTAGGGAATGAGTTCATATATAACTTATGTTCTCTAATGTCTGAAGTTTACCCAGTGGATTTTTTTTTTTTCTATCTCATATAAATTTTAAGAAGTAGAAAACACAATGATCATGTGATCGTGGCTTGTACATTCTTGGGAAGGTTGACTTGTAAGTGTCCCACCATTCTTCAGAATAATTTCAATCACTTTGTTTTAAAATATTGGGATGACCTCCACTATCATATTCATAGTTTAGTTAATAGGAGAGACTGAGGATTAGATAATAAAAAAGACATTATGAGATGTCATCATTATCACAGATGAATATGCATTTGTAAAATAGAAATACCTGTATATTGAGAAAAGAGAGCATCATACATATAAGGCTAGAATTCCTTGCCAGGTTTTGTGTAAAGAATGATAACTATGGTCTAATTAGACACATGCATGGATAGATATGTGGATATAGTCTTATATAGTGTCAATTAATATCTCATCTGGTAGTAAAAGTCACTTTTCCTATTTAGCAAGGAGAGAGCCAAAGCATGCACACATCAAAATGTAAGTTCAAGGTGACATAGCTAAAGGAAACCTGAATCTACTTTTACATAATAAACACTGTTTTTCACTTAAATGGTAAATATAGCTATGCTGTCTTATTAAAAATAAATTAAAAGGATGAGGACAATTTAATATTATTTTTTGTTTTTAGTTATAAATACATATAAATATATTTGTATAATAATTTAAAATACAATGTTGTTTTCAGACTCCTTTTTATTCAGCCTGTAGAATTTTTTTTTTTTTTTTTATAGAGTCACTTGAAAATAATATAAAATGTCAAGCTTTGATTAATTTACAGAAAATTTTATTATGTCCTTTAAAGTAAACATGAAGCTGCACTCACGCTGTTGCCACAGTTTGAATTAACATTATAAGTAGACATAAGGAACTCAGCATAGTGAGTATTATGCATAATTACTGTTTTGTAAACTATCACTTTCAAGTGTTTTATTTTTATGTACAGTAATAGCAGACTTATACAGTAAACAACAATTTTATATTCCTAGTTATTATAAATTCCAAAATATTAAGAATTAAGTTATGCACACTTAAAATAATATTCATGTGAGCAAAAAATGCCTTAAAGGCAAAATATTGAGCAGTAGAAAATTCCCAAATGTAGTTATTAATGTGTCACTAGGTCCTCTCTTTAAAGGACCTGCCAACTTGGAGAAAAAGTGTTTAAGATGAAATAGGACTAGAATGTGACCAATCACACATAGGAAATATTTTTAGTGTAAATTTGAAAGAATTATTGCACCGAAAATGACTTGATATATTTAGGAATAATGTGTGATTTTCTTAAATGTTCTAATGTTTAATCTACAAACATAGAGGTCAAAATTTGTTTTTTTACCAACTATCAAATGTAGATAATTTTAAGAATTAATGAAATGTTAAAACTGTGTAACTAGCTCTTAAAAATATGTGTGAAAGATATCTCAATGTCTAAGTTCAGTGAGTATTCTCTGTTATGAGCATCATTACTATGATAAACTTAATGTATTGATTTACCCATTTCATCAAACATAACAAACTATTTTTCATTAGTATAACATAAATTCAGTTCATGATCAATATCCAGTCTACTTGTGATAAAAGTAACAAGAATATTGGACAACCTATCTCTAAGTAGATACATAATCAATTTTTCATAAATATAAAATATTTTAACATATAAATAAAACAAATATGGGAAACAGAAAGTATTTAGAATCTAGGAAATATCTAGATGAAATTTTTATGTTGTCTATCTACATAGAAAGCTACTTAAATTATGCTATGCCAAAAGGAGACTCAATATCCAATATATGGTTTTTAATTGTCATGATCTAAATCTCCTCTAATAATGCACAGGATTACTCTATTTAATAATGATTTTAAATCTTCCCTCGTAAGGACTTAGGTATAACTAAGGAGTATTACAGGATGAGTATGGGGTATTTGTAATTTAAAAGATATCTTCAAATTTCTAAAATGCTCCTCCATCTGAACCTGAAGATAATTGATTAATAGGAAATTGTCCGTTATGTGGCAATATATTTTTAATTTATTTGTTTTAACTGTATGCCTACATTTTCCATTTAAATTGGACCAATATGCATACTTATTTTATTAACCAAATAACATATGTAATCCATATAGATATATGCTAATTTTATATTAATACAGCAAATTAAATGAACTGCCTTGTACAATGTTTGTATAAAATTTACAACAACTTACTGGTTCATATCACAAATCGCCCTCTCTACCATGGCCCACAGCATATCATCTAAATCATCTATATATACTATATGCCCTGAGAACAGCAGGTTTAAATGAAAATGATGTATAGCACCAGTCTACAACTTAGGTGCCATCAGAGTAATTGCTTACATTAATACTTAACTTCCATGTGTTGGCTACTCCATTAGATACATTTTATATACACTGGTTTACACTCACAACAGTCACTGAAACATTGAATAATTTTGCCTTGATTATGTGTCTGGTAAATAAATACATTCTCCCAGATTTCTTAATATATGTACGTTCCAACACTTGATGACTCAAAAAACTGGACCCAAATGGAAATGTTACCATCATTTCTGATCATTTCAAACAAAAATGTCTGCCAAGCAGAAGATAAATGTTAATTGCATGATATGTCTTAATCAAATAATAAATTTTCACATTGTAGTCAATGAGATACTTATTAAAAAAAAAAAGCTCACCATGGCCATTTGAAAATAAGTCAAAACACATTTATAATATTTCCAACTTACTTATGATAGAATGTATTCCTTGCATAGATGTGAATGATATCATATGTGAAATGCATAGATCCACAGAGACATCTTCTGCCCCCTTTAAAAGGAAGACATCTCTTCATTACCAGAAGCTTTTAGAGGATGAGTGTTTGCATCTGTTGGCCATTTCAATTTCTGCCAAGTTTTCCAACTTCTTTTGTTTACTAAGGGTACATTTTCAATTTAAACATCTTGAAAACTGGCGCCAGAGTTTTTGACATTCCACAGTACTGTCACATTATTTTGGTTTCACAAAGAAATTTGCCTGAATCTGCCCAAGATACTGTCATACCTAATAAGTACCCTGAAGACCAGACAAAAGGGAGGGTGGGAGGGGCTGTAAAGGTGGGAGGGAGTGTAAGGGTGGGGGGACACAGATAGGGACCCAAATGGAAATGGTACCATAAAATCATATATTTTGAACAACAGGCTAAAACATTGATCCTTCATCAGGCCCACAGAGAGAACACCTGAACCACAGGGACCTGGAGAGAACAACCTTAATCTTTTACCATTTCTTTCTCTCTCTCACCTCTCTATGCTCTCTTTCTCTTTTATGTTACCTATCTTTTTCTTCCTTCACCTTCTTTGGTGCTGACTTGTAACTCCCAGGACCAGCATGGAGTTAACTTTCATGATGAGCTCTTGATCAGAGAGACATACAAGGTTTCCCAAAAAAAAAAAAAGATTTATGTCAGAGTTCTTGATGACCCAACAAAGGTTATTGGTAAGACTCTAGTGCCGAAGACTTCGTATGCAGTTGGGATTAAACACGGGGTGACCTGGTCGAATCTGGAAGAGTGTCAGTCCCAGAGTGTTAGCCAGTCTAGTGCCAGAGGTTGCTACATGAGTGACTAAGGGAAAATTACCAACATCTGTCCAAACAACGCACAGTCTAAGCTACCCAGCAGTAAATAACCTGATGTGATGCTCAAACAAGTGCACTAGTGGCACACAGCCATGATGGGCAACCAACTGCTCTTGATTTGGCTATGAGATCCACTCAGTGAAATGGAACTCATAGCTGGAACTGGTAAATAAGTCAAAACCATGTACAAAAAAATGAGCTCAGTCTCCAAGATCAAACTCCCACCAAATGTGGGCTAGAAGAGGGCCTATGCATATAAAATTCTCTCTAAAATAACTATACTCATTCCATCTATCTAGTACTAACTTCTGTCTCTGTTGGAGAATTTGCTTCTCTTTTTCAGATGGATGATGAACATGAAGGGAGGATCAGCCTATCACACTGCACCAGGGCCCAAGCTGAAAACAAAGAGTAAAAGGGGAAATGGGCAAGAGTGCAACTTTCTTGGTGAACCCAACCCCAGAATAAGGCTGAAGGAGATAAACACAGAGAACATTCAATGCCTACTATGCCAGATATCCAGAGTCACAGAGGCTTCCAAGACCTCATCACTGAAGTAGAACTAAAATGAACCCAATGTGGTTCAGGGAAATTTGCGGAAGAGGGGGCAGAAAGAGTGTTTGAGCCACATGTTGGATCAGTATGCACAGAGACTTTGCCTCTCCCCCATGAATGGTAACCCCCATAATGCATGATCCATATTCCCCAATGAGGAGGGTCCTTTAGGAGGGGGGGCAGGGGGAGGCTACTTGAGTCACCAACATGAATGTAAAAGTAGAAAAAATAAAAAATAAAATCAAATAAAATAAAAAGTAAACAAACCATAGACAAGGAAAAAAAAAATTAAAAAAGAAATTTGCTATCTACAATTTAGTAAACTCAATAGCATGGGATCATACTTTACTGGCTTATTTAATGAACATGTTGTCATTTTTTTTTTTTTTTTCTTTTTCAAGGTCAGTCCTCACTCTAGCCCAGGCTGGAACTCAGTCTGTAGCCCGAGGGTGGCCTCATACTCACTCATGTCCTGCTCCTGCTACTCCCTGAGTAAGTGCTGGGATTAAAAGCATGCACCATCATATCCATGCATTCTATCAATTCAAAAACACAAATTTTAAGCATGTTTGAATTTTTAGTGTTTTAAGAAGTTAATTACAGAAATCTCCTTGTGGTATGCAAGGGTATATTTTGTTCTGCATTTGCTTTGTCCACCTGTTTGAAATTTTAACTTCAACATAGACAATAATAAGTTAAAGGCTGGTTTAATGTCTCCCTTAATTAACATTCTATACTTGAATATATATATATATATATATATATATATATATATATATATATGTATGTATCACTACTACAATTGTATGAACATTTATTTCTTCTTCCAGCCACAAAATTTTAATTATTCCCTATTTCAACTATTTTCGAAAGTCTATGTTGAAAACAAGTTCCATTAGGGCTAATCAAAGTGTGTCAGATATGGAAATTCTGCATTTGAATGAGATAGTCTATGGGCAATGAGTGGACAGATTTTTTTTAACTTTTGTTGCATACTGGAATCATTCTGCAGATTTCTATGTTCCTTGTTTACTCAAGTCTCATCAAAAAGATATAGAATCAAAATGTTTCACTGTAGATAAAGTGAGCCATGTAAAATGTACATACATTTTGCACATTTCGACCCAACACTGAGGGCCTGTAAGAGAAAAGCAAGAAGAAAGGAAATTATCACACTTAAGACTAAAAGTCTGTCTGTGGATGAGGGTAGGAGGAGCAAATAAAGGAGAATAGGAGGAAACTAAAAGAAACAGAGTAGAATAAAATAAAGTCAAAAAAGCCAAACTGGTAAGAATGAATGTACATAAAAATATTGTATTTCACAAAAAAGCTGCTCATTATGAGGAATAACTTTCAGTATGGGATTTATAATTTCTGAAGTAATTGATAGATAATCTTGTCTATATTTGACTAAAATTCTGGGTTGACAAAAAAGTAAACATTATAATTAGGGAAGAATGAGGTACATGAAAGAAATATTTTATCTTGATAGACATTTATGGGTATAAATGTAGAATCTTTTTTTTCTTTTCTTTTTTTTTTTTTTTTTTTTTTTTTTTTTTGGTTTTGCAAGGTAAGGTCTCACTCTGGTTCAGGCTGACCTGGAATTAACTATGTAGTCTCAGGGTGGCCTCAAACTCTTGGCGATCCTCCTACCTCTGCTTCCCAAGTGCTGGGATTAAAGGTATGTGCCATCACGCCCAGGCTAAATGTAGAATCTTAAGTACATAATCAAGTGGTGATCTCACTTTTCTCTAAAATATTATTTTTTTTATTTGTAGATGCATGTGTGTGTGTGTGTGTGTGTGTGTGTGTGTGTGTGTGTACACATGTGTGTGTTTGCATATGGGCATCCTTACTCAATATACAAATGGGTCTCTTGCTGGTAAAAATGAAAACCTGCCTGGCTTTGCATTGTTGGCAGGGAATGAATTGAACTCAGTCCTGCAAACCAGTTTTTCCTCCATTTTCTAAGGAAACAATACAGCAGAACAGATTAATGGTACTTGAGAAATTATTATCTGTTCCTTAGTAGAGGATTAGAAGTACTAGACATCTTAAGAGATCAAACCAGCAAGACCAAACCAGTGAGTGTAAAAATTTTCATGTTGCTGCTAAATTCTAAATTTTGAATAAAACAAGTCAAACCCTGTCTTTGAAACAAAGCTGTTTTTTCCAAAGCCCTGGTGATTCTCCTGTCCCCCTTCCCCACATACACCTGAAAGGACTGGGGTTACAGGTGTGTGTGGTCATTCCCTGCTGTTTGTATATGTACTGGGACATCAAAGTCGGGCACTCTCAGGCCTTCCCATGTCTTCACACTTGTGGAAAGCTCTCTTACCCACTGAGCCATCTCCCAGGCCTCAGAGTTACCATGTTAATTCAAGCACATGTTCTGATTACACATTGAAAGCAAACTGCATGAGCCTTAACTGTGTTTTAGTCTATAGTTGTCATTCCCTCACAGTGTCATTCTGACATTTAAAATCTTCTCAATCTAGTTAGATAGTGGTTGTTTCAGAATCCATGGAGAGAAGATGATGCCACTGATAATAAAACCTGTCACTAGTTTATTCCATTAATGTGGGATCCATTAGTCATAGGTTTCCACCAGAGTTCTACATTTCTAAAGGCTCTTCTAAAATGCAATAGCATACATGTTGATGGACAGTGGAAAATGACTTTCTTTTTTAAATATATTTTTAATTTTTTAAATTTATTAATTTATTTGACAGAGTGAGAGAGAAAGAGTCAGAGAGGGAGAGAGAGAGAGAGAGCACACCAGGGCCTCCAGCCACCACAAATGAACTCCAGACACATATGCCACCTTCTGCATCTGGCTAAAGTGGGTCCTTTGGCTTTGTAGGCAAATGCCTTAATCACTAAGCCATCTCTCCAAGCCAAGAATGACTTTCTTTAGGAATCATTTTAAAGCTGTTAATTTACAGTGAAACTTTAAACTGATCATCTAACTGCAAAAAATAGGATAAATTCAATGTTCATTTATTAAGTTGCTGCTAGAAGTATCAAATGTTAGATTATACACTTTGAGATTTTGAGATTGTCTCTAATGCCAGCAAATAAAAAATAACATGGTTGTTATGATTATGACACTCAACCAAATCAATGGAGCAGTATTTTCACTTCATGATTTAATCTTGGTGTCACTGTTGGGCAAGGGGCTCAGTTTCAAATTCCCTGTATCAACGTGTGGATGTCCCTGTCACTGCATTGACTGTTCATTTATGAAAATATGATTATCCACTGATCACAGAGGTTAAAATGTGGAAATCACTTGATAAAAACTGGTAGAATTAAAAGTCAGTTCTTAACTATACAGACTTACAACACTGCCCACTCAGAAGTGTTTAGCAGAAGGATCGCAAACTTAGAGCCTGTGTGGCTTACAGAGTGAACTCAAAGCCTGGACACTAGTGAGTCTCTAACTTATTCAGAAAAGTAAAATGAAAGATGGGGATGAAGTTCAGTGATGGTGTAAATGACTCCCATGTGTTTAAGACCCTCCCCTTGATGCAATCAGTATAATCAGATTCTGCTCAGGGAAGGTTGTTGTCAGGAGTGAGAGCTGTGTGTTAGCAATGAGCTTTCATATACAAAATGCAATGCACATTTGTCAGACTTTGCAATATGTTAACAAATTTAGCCTATTACATACAATTATGAAATTAACATTTTTTGCCTCCCATGGTTTAATAGTTTCATAAACACTTTATAGATAATTTGCCCTGATTTTAACTATTACCCATATCATAATTTTCCAGAAATGTCTGCTCTCTCAAAACAATACCTAAAATGCTAGTGTTATTTTATGTGGTTCTTTCTATACCTAAAACTTCAGGTATTGTAGTAAAATAGACTTAAATATTAATTGTACATTTTTGTCTATAGGTAGTCAGCTGAACATTTTCTGAAGGCCTCTCCTGTGTTTCAGAAACAGAGGTGTTCTTTATTTTATAGTTCCTCTGAGCATCTGTCAAATGAAGTGTCTATATCTTAGTGATTTAGCATCGGAAATGTTCGTATAACTATACTTAAGAAAACACTGTGCATAAATACTTAAATGTTATAAATTCAAAATATCTGTTAAAATACAACTAAATACAGTTCACTTTATAGAGGATTTCCATTCAAGTTCTCACAAGATGAACAAGTCTTCAAAATTTTCTTCACTGAGTCAGAGTCACTACCTGTCTGATAGCTGTTGGCAATTTAATTGCAGGTAAAATTTACATTCCAAAGTGTGATTTAAAAAAATAATATTGGGTTATAGAGATGGATTAGTAGTTAAGGTGCTTGCCTGCAAAGCCTAAGGACCCATGTTCAACTTTCCAGATCCCACATAAGCCACATATACAAGGTGACACAGGCACGCAAGATAGCACAATTGTCTGGGGTTTAATGCAGTGGCTAGAGTCATAGGCATGCAAATTCTCTTTCTCATAAAAAACACAAAAATAATTTTAAAAATAATGTTATTTATTGTTGGAGATATATAAGTGATATAGCAAGGAAGAAAGGTGGTCTTTCAACATTGCCTGAAGTCATACATATAAGGATATTCCTATCAAGGACTCATGAATGAGAACCCTATTCTTTTTTTTTTTTTTTTTTTTTTTTTTTTTTTCATTGCTGAGGACCGAACACAGGGCCTTGTGCTTGCTAGGCAAGTGCTCATCCACTGAGCTAAAACCCCAATCCCAAGAACCCTATTCTTATTAAAGACTGCATAACTGATTCTTTCAAAGTTAGAATGTATTATTTAAAAACATAAACAAGGAATACTCAAGGTAATATTTACACAACTTATTAGAAATAATAGAGTTTCGTTTGTCATCCTTTTAGCCTGGGACTTCTTAGCTGCTTTTCCCTGACACAGTGTATAGAAAGGTGACATGAATGTGTGTGTGTGTGTGTGTGTGTGTGTGAGAGAGAGAGAGAGAGAGAGAGAGAGAGAGAGAGAGAGAGAGAGAGTTTGTATTTAAGAATGTGAGCCTGACTTTTGTAAACATGGGTATCTCAATACATTCACTGACTTGGAAGTCTGGAGTGAGGATGAAGGGAAGAGAACACAATATAATAAGAAGATGTAGATGTCTATAAACAACAGGTATGGTTGTTCCTGCCTGCAATCCCAGAACATGGGAGGATGAAACAGGTGGACTCCCACCAGTTGTACGACAGCATGAGCTTTGCAGTGAGACCCTCTATCAAATGGAAGTACTTTTTGATAGTAATAAGACACAAACATTGCACAGGATAATTATAACATATATTTATATGTGTTATATATGTCATATATATATATGGGTTATGTATAGTATATTTCCAAGATTTTTCTTGACAACATAAAGGCAAATGCTGACTGCTTTTGTGTTTCTGTAATGGATTCAAAGATCTTACACAGGTAGTGAATTCAGAAGTGAATATGTGATACAAAGATTTTGCTGCAATCCCATGATATAATGAACATGGATGCAACATGGACATGAATCACAAGGAGATGGATAAGAAGACTGCATTCAGCGCTATGGAATCACCCACAGTTTGACAGACTTTACTTCTGCAACTACTATGCCTAGGGAACAAAAACCTCTATAGGTGATTTTTAGAGGCAGTTTTAAAGAGTAGCCATTTGGAGAGCACCTGTAACTCAGCTTGCTTTTTTTTTTTTTTTTTTTTTTCTGTGACAATATCCACATGAAAAGTGAAAAAAAAATACAGATTTGATGTTATTATTTTCTATTCATAAAATCACATCTTAAATAACTTCCACTTGACTGTGAACAGTCAGTTCCTCTCCTCATCCATTACTTTTCCTACTATATTTTCCCAGGGCTGTACGCTCAGGGGTCCAACCTCTCCAACCCACTTCACCTGATATCTATTATGTCTGCCAAGATTCCATTTCTTTCTTTTCTTTCATACAAATTTTCAATCTTAAATTTCATTTTGCATTCCTTTGTCAAATTGATTAAAATTACATTTTAGGAAAGAAAATATTTTAAGTATACCTTTGTACTTTCATTACACTATAAAGATCTCTTGATAAGAACATGGAGCAGATAATGCATAACAGATTTAAGAATAATAGATACCAAAAATTTGATCACGCTCTTCTCACACCCTATTTTACATTTAAATGTATGCTCATTTGAATGAAATGCTGATGTTTGAACTCATCATTATTTTCCGCATTGTGAAAGTGAAAGTTGGTACATAGAGATAGTTACTTGCCAAGGCTACACAACATGAAAATTTAAACTAATATATCGGCCTATAATCAGAATCTATGGACGCCAGACTCACCATTATATTTTTAATCTATTAGGGACATAAATTTATGGACCAATTAAACTTTCAACTAATCTGCCTTGGCACATATTATGTATTGCACAAAAATAAATGTTTACTGATTTCTTTTAATAATAATGTGTGTGTGTGTGTGTGTGTGTGTGTGTGTGTGTGTGTGTGTGCCAGGATCTCTCGCTGCTCTTAATGCTCTTGGTGCTACGAATGACCCATCTGGGTTTACTTGGGCAGTTGTTGAATTGAACTCAGGCCAGCAGGCTTTGAAAGCATGTGCCTTTAGCCACTGGGCCATCTCCCCAGTGCCAATGTTTAATTATTTTTGTATCACATACTGGTATTGGCTCCACAAAATAAATACAAGAGTAGGATTCAGGTCATTCATTAAGAGTTTTTGTTTTTGTTTGTTTGTTTGTTTGTTTGTTTGTTTGTTTGTTTCTCCAGGTAGGGTTTCACTGTAGCCCTAAAATGTCCTGGAATTGATATGTAGTCTCAGGTGACCTTGGACTCACTGCGATCTTCCTACCCCTGTCTCCCGAGTGCTTGGATTAAAGGTGTTGAGCACCACACCTGGCTTTTTTTTTTTTTTTTTTTTTTTTTTTTTTTTTTTTTTTCGGTCACTGTTAGTGATTCAGGGAAATTTGCAGATAAGGGGACAGAAAGATTGTTAGAGCCATAAGTTGGGTCATTATGCACAGAGACATTGCCTCTCCTCAAAATGATGGCTATCCCCACAATGCAAGAAACACAATCCCCATAGGGGCAGGACAGGGAGAAGGCTGACAATGGTACCATCATAGCTGTATACACACTCTATACATAACTAATTTTAAAAAAGAATGGTAAAAGGGTCATGTGTATTCAGTATTTATTCAGAAAAATCTCCTGTATGTATGTATGTGTGTGTACGTATATATATATATATAAAATGTTAGAATGTGTTTCATAAATCGATTTTTGTGCTAGTGGAGATCTCTCTTTCTAAAGGCTCTTAAACACAAATAGAACTTCTGAATATGGAAATAAGGTTTTATTTTATGCTGCTTTGATGAGATATGTTTATGAAAAAATATAACCTTCCCTCTTCTATGCTATCTAAATGCAGTTTTCTTCTTAATATATACTGGTGTCCATTCCTCCTGAAAGATATTAGCTTATCTATTTAATATATGGTATGCCATTAAATATTTTCATTATCTTGTCAGAATGCTTTATACTGTGTATTTATTTCAATTAATGCCCTCATCTTTGCAGGATGCAAATATGCTCAAACTTCAAATTTATAGTACCACCACCCATAGTATGGCATTTATTCCACATGAAAGTAATTGTGTTTTCCCTCTGTGACTTAAAGCAACCCTTTTTATGTTGCATAAATAATCTATTAGAGTAACAAACACAATTTAAAATATAATCTTCCATGATAACATTAATAAATGTCTCTATGTGTCTTTTTAAGTGTAGAGAACTGTTTCTTGGTCTGTTCTTACTCAAGTTTCAATATATATATTGTCTTGTTTTAAGTATTTAATTCAATATTTCAGAAAAATATTTATTTTGAAGTTTATTCTAGGTATTGCTTTAGGCATTGAAAAATTAAAATATAGCCGGGAGTGGTGGCACACGCCTTTAATCCCAAAACTCAGAAGGCAGAGATAGGAGGATCACTGTGAGATCGAGGCTGCCGTGAGTCTACATAGTGAATTCAATATTATCCCTGAGCTAGAGTAAGACCCTACCTAGAAAAAAAAAAAAAAGAGAGAAAAGAAAGGAAAAAAAGAAAACATAAGATGAACTTCTAAATTTCATAAAGCTTCATGTCTAGAAAAGAAGAAACACAAGAAGAATGATGACATCAAGTTTTATTAGAAATACAATGATAAATAATAAAAAAATAAATATATAATGTAAAAACTAAAAAATGAGGGGACTGGAGTGTTGTCTTCCTGAAGAGCTTGCTATGCAAGTTTGAGTTCCAGAGTTCCAGTCCCAAGCACTGGTGTAAACGCAGCTCGGGTGTATTAGCCACCTGAAATCATAGAGCTGCAGAGACAGACACAGGGGATCCTGGGGAAGCTATCTGGCCAGATGAGCTTGTTCCGCAAACAGTGGGCTCAAGTGAGAGGTTCTGACTCAGTAAACAAAGAGGAGAATCATGAAGGAAGGCACCTGATGTCAACTTCCGTCTTCCATATGAGCACACACACAAACACACACACACACACACACACACACACGCACACATGCATGCACACACACAAGCACATGCAGTCACTAAAAGACATGGAAAACCAAAACATAAAATAGATAATGGGTTAAAAGTCAGTAATGTGATTTTCCAGTTGCAGTGAGATATTTTTTTAAGTATTTATTTATTTGCAAACAGAGAGAGAGAGAGAGAGAGAGAGAGAGAGAGAGAGAGAGAAAAGAGACAAAGAAAGAATGGAGATGCCAGGAAGTTCAGCTGTAGCAAACACACTCTGGATGCATGTACCACTTTGCACATCTGGCTTTACATGAGTGCTGGGGAATTGAAACTGTGTCTTTAGACTTTGCAGTCAAGCACCTTAAACACTGAGTGATCTCTCCAGCCCAATAATGGGGTGTTTTTTAAAGAATAGAAATTTTAACATTTTGTTTTGATCCATACATGCTGTATTTGTGTATAAAAATATGATGGAAAATCCAATCCTTATGTAAAATTAATATATATTAAGCAAATGATAATAAATGAAGATAAATAAAACAAACCACATTTTGTTTGAAAACAACCAACAAAAGATGTGCTTCATATGACATGAAATGAGAACAGAACAGGCAAGGACTCTACAAGAGAATCATGTTAGTCAGCTTGACTGTTTAACACTGTTATGTGCTCTGAATACAAATATTAGGCTTTCTTGAAACTCTCTTTCTGCTTTGTTACAATTCATTTTTTTAACAATAGCTTTACCCTGCAATATGTGTTATAGGTTGGTTGTATTTCTGTCCCAATTATTTTCACAATAAACAGTTAGTATAGGTGATAATGATACAGCAAGAGAGTCTTGTGTTGAAAACATGTCATTTACTTTTTCTTGACTTATGCCTAGCTGCACTCCAAATTAAGAATGACACACTATTAAGTTGATACTAGGTGTGACAACATGTTAGCAAACTCTTTTGAATTAGTTACCAACTTGAAAAACACATTTCAAAACTGTGCACAACAACTTTCTGGGGAAAAAAGTCTCTGTGCACTCTGTTCTTCATTCTGATACTGGGAATCTTCAGTGTTGAACTCCTTTATCATTACATGAAGGAAATTATATAGATAGATAGGCAAATAGAGAGATGATAGATAGATAGATAGACAGATAGATAGATAGATAGATAGATAGATAGATAGATAGATAGATGATAGATAGATAGATAGATAGATGATAGATAGATAGATGGATGGATAGAAAGAAAAAATAGGGTGAATTGAATTACCTGCCCTTAATGCACAAGGGCTTTCTGAGATCACTGAACTACAAATTAAAGAGAAATTAATTTCCCATTGCCCTGGCACCATTATGCAAAATACTGACTAAACATCATGATGCATGCTGTCTTATTCTAAATCCAAATTAGTTTGAGTTTTTAAACTTATGTGAAGGGCATCTATTTTAAATTCATGTGGAAATCTAAGTACATCAGAGCACTTCTAATTACTGGCTTTCTCTATGATTTCATACAGTCATCAGTAGAGACATGATGCAATTGAAACATAGAGTTTTGCCACCAGTCCATTTTTTTTTCATTTGCTTTAGCAAACAAATAATTAGATTCATTCATGTTCATTTCTAGAACTTTTGTTTTTATTTTCCTCATCTCCAACGTTCCCATATTCCCAAGCCCCTAGTTCACTTTTTCATCATAGCTTCATTTCCATTTCCATATTATAGATTTCTATTTTTATTTATGAGAGAGAGAGAGAGGCTTATAGAGAGAGGCAGAAGAGAAAGAGAATGGAAATGGAAGGTCCTGCAGCCGTTGGTAACAAACTCATGATGCATTACCCACCATAGGCATCTGGCTTAAGTGGGTCCTGGGAAATTGAACATGGGTCCTTTGACTTTGCAGGAAAATATATTATCCATTTAACCATCTCACAAGCCAATCATATTATATATTTCTTTGGTCTACATACTTTGGACTCATCTTATCTTCTTTCCCTCTTGTGGTCTCTAGACTGCATTCATAATCCATGTATTTCCTTGAGAAATATTCTTTCTCTGAGTACAGAAATGCAGTTTTTAATAAGCACATATGAGACAGAATTTTTTTTTTTTTTTAATACTGATGGAACTAAGCATATGTATGTGTATTCTCTGTCTTTCTCTGTCTCTCTCTCTCCATATATATATATATATATATATATATATATATATATATATATGAAACTCTATAGGTGATTTTTAGAGGCAGTTTGAAAGACTAGCTGAGGCTGCCAAATAAGCCATTTGGAGAGCACCTATGACTCACCTGGCTTTTTTTTTTTTTTTTTTTTTCTGTGATCATACCCTCATGGCTAAACTGGGTTTCTGCTGATCTTGATGCTTGAGAATCAAGTATTATTTAAATCCCTTTATTCACATGCCTGATGAACCTCTGTGAGCAGAAAAGGAAATGAATATGTGCCTTACTTGGAATTCTTTTAAGCAGGCTTTAGAATCCCTCACTTGTCTGTCAAGATTTTTATCAGGTCTGGAGTACAGTCTGGCAGTAACCTTGTCCAATATATTTTTCTTTATCTTTCTCATGTATTATAATGACATATGAGATAGCAAATGTTTAAGATTCCTAAATCTAGCTGGTAGCTCCTTCTAAACAGTCTAAGAGATATAAACATCTTAATTCCTCAATGTTTATTTCATTAACAAAATAATAACCCAAAGGGAATAAGGCTTTCATTTGGTATCATTTTTACAAGTAATGTCATGTTTTATACAGTAGTAGATGTTTAATACTATCAACAATCTTCCCACTTCGAAATCATGCCTCATTCTATAACAAAAGACTGCATTTACTTCCCCATCATCACTAGATACATTTATGTCTATGAAAAAACAATTCCTCTCTAACGGAAAGATCACAATTATTATAATAATATCTGTGCATGCAAGAGATAGAGATAGCATTCTTTACTCTATATTATTGTTTTTCTTTTTTAACTGTTGCTTACACACTAATTAAAAAAATTACAGCAATGAATATTTTATCGTGACATTTTAATGACACAATAAAATAGCAATTTATATAGCAGTTACATTGTACTAGTTATTATCTAGAGATGATTAAAATTATATGGGAGTAAATGAGAAGGATATATGCAAATTGCAGGCTTTTATTTTCATAAGGGTCCTGAGCACCCACTAGTCGTAGTATCTAGTATTTTCAAAATGTGCTGAAAGAAATCCCTCATGCATACCAAGTGAGGAAAACATATATATACACATATATACATATATACATATATACATGCACAAACACACACACACACACACACACACACACACACACTAATATAATGTGATGTAGACAAAACAAATTTTAGAAAGAGTGCAAGCCATATGTAAAAAAAAAAAAAAATAGTAATACTCTATATACTGACTGGACCATAAGTTTATCCACTATAAATTTATAAGCTATGAAGAATTCAATTTTACAAAGAAATATGTAAAATATGTAGTTTATATTAGAAGGGAGAGAAAAATGTTTAGGAATTATTTCTTCACCAATTCTCTCTGTCTCTCTCTCTCTCTTTCTCTCTTTGAAGTATATAGTTCAATTTCCTCTCATAAAGATTTGTCACCTTGTGGGGGTTTAGAGGATTAAAGGCCAGCCATTTCCTTTCTCTCATATTTTGACTGCCTGCAGGTGGTCATGGTTAATCGGACTGGATTGCACGCACTTATAATAGAGTTTCTTCCTGCTCCTATACAATGACAGAAAAAGTGATATGCAAGTATTGATGCATATCATAAACTTTCAATAGTGCTAGCACACTGACAGTACAAAAAAGAGTGAATCCTTATAACACCAAAACTTGAGCCCAGAGGAAAATCATATTTTGGAAGTAATTACACAATTTTCTTTACAATTGGGCATTGTTCTTCTTGGGAAATTCCTCCAATGGAAAGACAATAAATACCCTAGAAATAAGCAACACTGACTTGGAATCTCGGGAACTCTATTCTTCACAAGGCATTTAATTGATTCTCCAACATTTGCAATGATGTCAAGCAAATTTGCACTTGTGATTTGAGAGTGAAGAGACCAAGTGATACCATATTCTAATACTTTTATGTTGTGAAACTGTTATCACTGGCTGGGCAGATGGTTCACTCGTAAAGAACATTTCCTGGGTAAAGAACACTTGCTGTGTAAGCTAGAAGTGTCTAGGAGGTCTGCAAGACTTCTCAAGTTATTTCTCCTAAACCTTATAAACATTTAAGCATGATTGCACCCATCAGTAACCACAAACCTGTAGGGGAGCAGAAATATGAAAATTACTGGATCTCATGAAAAAAATGACAAAGTCTGTCATCAGTAAAAGACTCTAGTTCAAATAAAAAATGGATGGCAGAGCTATGGAACAAGACACGTGGCATTGTACTCCAGTCACCACAAGTGACCACAGGGGGTGCTGCACAGCTACATATATGTGCTCACACACATAAAAGAAAACATAGCAAAACAAAACAATGTTTACTGCCATCATGACCTGAAAGAGATAGATGATTTTAGATATTACCAAAGTAAAATTAACAACTAAATGAAATGATACTAATATTAGAAAATCGGTGTGTTTTCCTGGTTATATTTATACTGAATATTGACACTATTTTTAGGTTATTATATTGTTATATCATCACTAACTTCAATGATGATTTTTAAGAATAGTATTTATTTACTTACTTGTAAAAATATTTTATTTCGTAAAGATAAATTGACATTTTTTACTCAGCTACAGTTATACTTAATTTATCAGTAATTAATTATTATTCATGTGAGATATGAAAATCAGGACTCAATACTGAATAGAATGATACAATTTTAACAGAATTGACTTACTAATTGATGTTAAAAGGAAGATTTAGTAAAATGTAATTGAAGCTATTATCTCTTTTACTTATTTTTAATATTTTAAATCTAGTAAAAAAAAAAAAAATCCAGAAATTTTCCTACAAAATATAAGTTCACTTATCCTTTTGTTTAAAAAGATACAGTTTATTTATGAAGACTGCATGCAATACACTAGGCATTTCATTGTAGAGTTGTAATTAGGACCAAAAAACCTCCATTTGAATTTGCAGAAAACACTAAAACTTCAGTTTCAGAAAAAAAAAAAAAAAAAAAAAAAAAAAAAACACCTAAATACCTTTTGGTGAATACATTTAGGGAGGAGTTGAGGTTTGAAAATAACTTGTCTCTCACAGGCTCATGTGTTGAACACTTGGTCCCCAGCTGGTTGTGCTGCTTTGGAAGGTTCTTGAAGATTTAAGAGGTGGAACAGAGCTGGAAGAAGTGAGTCATGGAGGGTGTGTCGTGAGATTCTATAGCCCATACCCAAATCCTCTTAGTCCTCTGCTTCCTGACTGTCTAAATGTGACCAGCTTACCACAGCTTCTGCTGCCATAGAGTAATGTATCTGCACAAAACTGCAAGCCAACATAAAACTTCTCCTTGGAGAAGCTGCTTCCTGTCAGATATTTAGTGACAGCAATGAATACAGTAACTAATATATTTTCTGAGAGGTGCTTATTGCCCAAACGAAGCTGTCTGTCTCTGTGACAATAAAGCTTGCACACAGTATCTATCAGAAAACTGACAGAATTCTCCCATGAGTTTCAATATGAAAGACAGCATTTAAATGTTGCTCATCCATCTTTATTTCTACTTTCTTGAAAGTTCTCTTGTTCCATCAGTTGAGATGGACACTAACATTCCACCCCCACTTTAAATATAGTGGTATGATAGAAGAGGGTAATAGTTTACATCATGAAAAATTTATTTCTTCTTGAAACTGTGGCAACTTCACCAGAGAAATATTCTAGGAAAGATCAATTTCTATTGTCAAAAAAGGGAAATGTCAGGAATACTGGTATCTCATCTCCTAGATGGCTCTGTTCTGACACATTAGAGCTGTAAATTTACAGATCTTTCCTCAACTTTTTATTTCATGACTAATATCTACTTTCAATACCTGCTCTCAGTTGAGATACTGTACTAATGAGAAATGAGGGACACAGTTTCAATGTATAGAAATCAAGGCAATGAATAGTATAAATATTTCATAAAAAATCAATGGTTCAGTGGGGCAAACTGTCATTTTGTAGGGGCATTGGAATGACCCTGGTACTTTAATCAGTACATCTTCAAGTTGGGATTTGTAGTGACAATTTCCTGTGTACAACAGATGTCTAAAAAATTAGAATCAACTTTGTAGGGGCCACGAAAAGACATATCCTTTCTTAGGAAATTATTCACAACATAACTTGATGTAAATGGGCCCTGAAGGAATATGTTATAAATCCACATAAGGCAGGAAAATGGGGCATAAATTGAATAGTGATTGTGAAGAAAGTTTGTGTTAAAATGGGAAAGATGCCTATGTGATACCATCAGATTACCACAGGAAAATGAATGGGATTGTTGTTCACCTGCTCTGCCTCAAGGCTTCAAAACTTGTCATTACAGATAGATCACACCTGCCTTCTCTCTGTAACCATGAGGACA
This sequence comes from Orientallactaga sibirica, assembly GCA_036365145.1. Classification (NCBI taxonomy): domain Eukaryota; kingdom Metazoa; phylum Chordata; class Mammalia; order Rodentia; family Dipodidae; genus Orientallactaga; species Orientallactaga sibirica. The sequence continues at coordinate 25,704,765 of JAEOAD010000024.1, read as the reverse complement.
GAAGAATGTTCTAACAGATGTTTAATTTTGAAGAAAATATCTCCAAATTTCTGGAAATTTGCAAGACATTAATGATGCTGAGTTACAGAGGCACATTTTAATACATAAGATGATATGTGAAGTAGTTCTTACAGGAAACAGTTGAATCTGTCCCCATGCTGAACGAGAATCTCTGACAATCATAATCCTTATAATCCTTTGGCTCAAGATGCCCAAATGAATCACTTTCCTTTTGTACTCATTCATAGTTTCCTAAAATTTGCCAAATTTCAAAGAAATGCTGTTTCAATTTGTGTAAAGTTAACCACAAAAATAATTAAACTTGCTTTTACTAGTTTAAGAAATGGAAAAATGCAATTTCAAATTGAAGCATGGTAGAAAAGTCACATATATTTACAGGCTAAATGACTAACAGTCCATTAATTTGAGATCTAAAATCTATGTCAATTTTAGGGTAATATTTAATACAATGAAAAGGAAAATTACTGACTGTACCAACTGATGACCATTAAGTCATTGTGAGCAAGTTTTATGGGTTCAAATTAATAATCTTAAGAACTGTGGAATTATTTCATTATGGTAATTTCAATACCTTAATTTATTCATTGAATACCTATTATAATTTTATATATGAGAGAGAGAAAAAGGAAGAGTACTAGGCTGAAAATAGAAATGTATTGGCTTATTTGAAAACTTAAATCTATGAGGCATCCCTCCTAACTATTGGTTAAAAAAATCCAATACTTACAGAAGCATATAGAAAAATGTATAGTACCTTAAAAAGATCATTTTATTTTGTAATAGCATGTAGATTATCATTACCTGGGTTTAATTAAGATGAAATAAACTTTGGTGCTATTTTAGAACATGGACATGCTAGAGAAAACACTTTTCCTCAGTTAAGCTAAACTTATAAAAATAGTCATTGAGCTGGAAGTGGTGGCATATGCCTTTAATCCCAGGATTCAGGAGGCAGAGGTGAGAGGATCTGCAGTGAGTTCAAAGCCATAATGAGACTATATAGTGAATTCCAGGTCATCCTGAGCTAGAGTTAGACTCTACCTTGAAAATCCAAAAACAAAGAAAGAAAGAAAGAAAGAAAGAAAGAAAGAAAGAAAGAAAGAAAGAAAGAAAGAAAGAAAGAAAGAAAGAGAGAAAGGGAGAAAGAAAGAAAGGAAGAGAGAGAGAGAGAGAGAGAGAGAGAGAGAGAGAGAAAGAAAAGAAAAGAAAAGAAAAGAAAAGAAAAGAAAAGAAAAGAAAAGAAAAGAAAGAAAAGAGTCATCAATTAACAAGTTGTCCACACATGACAGCAGAAGAGGTAGATATGCCTGGCACCATGGATATTTGTTGTCTATGGAATGTTATTATTGTCCTTTGCTATGATGTTGCTGAGCAAGGCAGGCAATAGCTCCTTTTTGATTGTGTCTTGAAAGACAGACCATAAAATATTTTGTTTTATTTTTAATCCATCAGAACAGTGTCAACTAGTGTGCTGCTGAGATTTTGGAAGAGATGATTGCTCAGTGTCACATGTTTGACATGCTGTTTCATGCCACTGGCATGTCCCCTTTAACTGTGGACAGCTGATTTCTAGTTTGTAGGATATTTCTTAAAACTGCCTATAATACTCTATGTGTTCCTAGGAGAGATGAGAACCATGTCCCTACCAAGAATTGCACCCAGATGTTCCCATTAAAGAAGAAATGAATACTGAACTGAGCCAAGTGACCCTTATAAATTCTAGCCTTGAGGCTAAGCCTTTTGGACCATTTTACAATTTTTTTTTTTTTTTCTTTTATCCTATTTAAGAATTTAAAATTGAAATATCAACAATGGAGAATTATTTGGATAGTTCAAACTAATGAATTATCCAGTTATATGAAAACATAGAGTAATGATTTTTTTTTCCAATTTTCTACAGTTTACAGCCTTGATTCTTCACTGAGAGGCTAGAAGGACATGGATTCTCAGCATGAAAATTACAGCAGACTTTATGAATAAACAGTATTGATCACGTCATTGTTAAAGAAGGAGATATTTCACCATTTACTAGAATGAGCATATATCAACAATATATATTTTCTATAAAAAGTTAAATGATGGCATTCTAAGCTTTGTGAAGTAAATCTATTACAACTATTCACATCTACTATTATAGAACAAAGCAATAAGATGTTAGTTCAATTTCAATGCTACAATATTTTTTTAAGAAATGCTGGAATGTAACTTTTATACATCTGCATATCTAAAAGTAATATTCTGTAAATTTTTCAATGTCTTAAAAGTTAATAACCCATTCTTAGTTCATGAGCCAAACCTGAATACAACAGTTAACAATGCACATATGGCCAATGAAACTTAGTTTGGTAATTTAGTTTAAACTTGATTGGCCACTGATGCACTGGATCAGCCAGCTTCATCAACTAGGACACCAATATCATTTAAAAGACCTTAATGGTACAAAAGGGAACTAGTTAGAGGGAGTATAGTATCTCTGGAAACATGATGTCTAAGAAATAGGTGATTCTCAAAAGATCCATTACATGTTGTGGTATGGATACTTAAAACTTTCATTACCGTACCTATGACATGTTTACTAAAATTATCACTTTAATACATTTTGGACATGTATTTATACAAACAGATACAATGAGAGAAACTCTGTGGACAAAGTCATTTGTTTATTGAAGTTAGGAATCTTTAACAAACAAAATTACCAATATGTCTGGTTGCTATCATAATTACTCAAAAAAAAAATCATAATTACTCTAAAAAAGTGCCTTTCCAGTATTTTGGCAATAAATGTACCTGAATTTTGTATAGTAGAGGGTAAAATTGAAATTAATGTATTTTCTCTGATGGCTTACTAAGATTTTTGTTCACAAACTCAGCTTAGCTTCCAAATCTTTGATGTTCTATATTATACATTTCTCACTATTTTTCTTCTTGTGGGTTATAAAATTCTCTTTCAAAAGCCTGCTTTAAATATATAGGGGTTATGATGCTCATACCTGCTCTCAAGCACAATGAGAATAAATAAATGGGAGAGTGAAGGAGAAAGAAACAACTCCTACCAAATCAGATATCCAGAGACACAGAGACTCCCAAGATTTTGTCACTGAAATATACCTAAAATGAACCCAACATGGCTCAGGGAAATCATGGAAGAGGGGCAGAAAGATTGTTAGAGCCATGAGTTGGGTCATTATGCACAGAGACATTGCCTATTCCCCATAACTGTTGGCTACCCTAAAAAAACAAGACCCACAATCTCCATGGGGGAAGGACAGGGAAAAGGATAATGATGGTACCATCATGGCTGTATACACACTATATACATAACTAATAAAAAACAAAATATAAAAAAGAGACACAGTAATACTTCAAATATGGAAAGGTATCTTTTAAATGGTGAACATGGACCTGTCAGAACTGTCTCTACTAATCTTGTTCTTTTTCTGTAAATGGGAAATTATTTTAAGAGAGCAAGAAATTGAAAAATTTATTTATTCTATTATTCCTTTATTCTGAGTTGTATAAGATTCTGTCTGTTTGGAGCATAAATTCCATCACTGTATCAAAAATTACTTCAATTACTAGGAATTTTGTGAATTTTTTAATATGCTTACTCTCGCAATTTTTTTTCTTCTTTTTCTCATACTCAGAGGTTGGTAGAATATCTCAGATCTTCCCTACATTTCTAAATTAAAACATGCACACCCAGTTGACTTACATGAACATTAGATTCTAGAAAGCCAATCTCTACATCATAGAAATTAATATTAGACTAAAATAATTTTATTTCAATCATAACTATTTTAGCACTATAATCTTTCATTCTTTTCATTCCATTCTTCTTAGGATACATCTTTATACAAAGGGAGGAAATATTTCAAGTAATAAATGGAAAAAAAAAAAAAAAAAACTAATCATAGTGAAGCAGCCACTCCCACAAGTCATTTTTAGCTGGAAGTTTGTAAACAGCTTTAGAACTTAACCTATTGTCTTTGCTTCCAGAGACATGAAAACCAGAGCTGAGCTCAAGTTGTACTGAATCAGTGTTATAGAAAGAACTTTTTGAATTCCTTCAAAGGGATGTGATGTAGAAAATGTCCATAGATAAAGTCCTCATCAGATAATAAGAGACAATAAGAGAAGAAAAGTAAGTAGATATAGGTTAAATTTTCATAAAGAAAAATATTTGTTGTATAAATAATTGTGAAAACATTAGCCATGTGCCTTGCAGTCTCTGACATAAAATGAATGACAAATAAAAATGCATAGATCAGTGGTTTTTAACATGTATGTAAAACTAATTAAAATAACAACAATATATTTTAATTTTATTTATTTGGTGTGTGTGTGTGTGTGTGTGTGTGTGTGTGTGTGTGTGTGTGTATGTTGGTGCTTAGATGCTGCTACATTACCTATGAAGGTCACAGGATGAATATTCAGGTTGGTCCTTATGTTTCACCCCATTATGACACTGGGTCTCTCATTTCCTACAGTGAATCTAGAGGGAAAAGTTGAAGAATGAAAAGAATATCCAACCATTAAACAATAAAACCCATAATTGAATGAGTGATTCACATCCTTACAGTCACTAATACCTTCTCAATTATCAGATTAGATGTTACTTATTTCAGATCATCACAGTTCCACATCCAAAGCTGAAAATTTTTTTATGATTTTTTTTCTCAACTAAAGAACATGCCTCTGCCACTTTTGGTTTCCTACTGAGCAAAGAATTTCCTCCCTTGCCCCTTCTTGCCCTAGTGTCTCATTTCCTGTCCTATAAGTCATCTGACCAGCCAGAAGGAGATGGATAACAAATCTCCTGTTTTGACTTATTCTATAAATCAATTTACCTTTAACCTTATCTGATGTTATAAAGTTCATTTTGTTCTTCGTTTTGTTTGTTTGTAGTTGAATATAAAAGCTAGGTCTCAGCAAATGCCAGGCAAGAGTTCATAATCAGCACATTTCATAGGAAGTGTTGTATGTCAGTAAAAAGAAAATCTGGTTTTTTTGGGGGTTGTACATATGCTGTTTGACCTCACTAAAGTGTTTTATATTTGCAAAATATTTAATTATATGGTGAAATTTTACTTAAATATTTTACTTTGAAATTGTATAGATGTAGTCAAAGAATAGGACCTAGTTTACCATTCTCTTTCTCCCTCTCTGTCTTATTCTCCTCTCTCTCTCTATCCCTCTCCATCTCTCTCTTGCTCCTTCCTCACCTCTCTAAATCCTCTGTCTCTACTTTTCTCTGTCAGTTTCCTTCCCAAATGTGTTCCCTAGTTGAAATATCAAATATTGGTGTTTTAAGTTTCCATCTAATAAAAGCAATGCATACCCAATGGATCAGTCAGCCTCAGGTTGCTGGGATGAACCTTCAGAGCAGACAGAGTTTAGGAGGGGAAGAAGGGATTTATTTTAACTTTACAGATTCAGGGTAAGTTCCATAATGACAGAAGTTGGTCCCCCTTTCACAGATCCAAGTAAAGAGATAGATAGAGAGAGAGAGAGAGAAGCACCAGCAAGCACACTTCAGTAACACAGGTAGAACTCAGGCACTTTTGCATATCGTTAGCTGGAAATTCCAAATCCATAGAACTGGACCCTAGGATCTGTCCACAGTGATACTTTCTCCACCCAGGCAACTGGAGATCTAAATTACAAGCTTTAATTAACTCTTAAATATATTAGGAGACATCCATCCAAACTACCACAATCCACCCATGGACCACAATGGATTCATGGGTACATCTATTTTGAAAATTGTGTTCAGTCCAAGTTCAGAGACCCCCATATTCTTATCTAAGAATTAAGATTGTTAACAATGAGTCCTAAAACAAATTATATACTTTCAAAATATAAAGGCACAGTGTAAACATTTTCAAATGCTTTAGGGCATAGCAAGGAGAGACTAGAAAAATGCAATTCAAAAAGCATCAAGCAAACAGCAAACTTCTGCAGTTCAAGTCCATTATCATAACTAGTGACTGGCAGTCTCTGGATTTTACAACCCCTCCTGTCAAGTTCGGCTAAATAGCCAGGGAAAACTTTCATCCCAAGGCAACAGCACATCTTAGTAGCCCTTTCACAATCCTAGTATAACCAAAATATCATTGCATCTCCATGCAAACCATGGTTCTTCTTCTAATGGCTCCACTGGCCTATCAGGGTCATCACACTCTGCCTATATGTTGCATGTCAGCACCAGTTCCTGGAGTCCATGTGCACTTCATGACACACTCCATGTATTTTTCAATCTTCTAAAACCAATACTCGGTATGCAAGACACATTCATATTCTTAATTCAGGGATGGAAATAAATCATGAATTGAAGAACAGGTTTTTTTTTGTTTTTTTTTCAGACCTTCTTTTAGAAGAGTGCATTCCTGCCCTTCAGTCTTTCTGGGGTGAAATCACCTCAGGAATTCTCTCCATTTTTTAATATAAAGCAGGTGGGCTGTCTTCTTTAAGATTGGTAATGTATTTGACAATAGCAGTTTCAGTAACTTAAAATCAGTCTCTGTTCCAGTAAATTTTAAACTTGTTTGAGTTTTTCCAACTTGATATCTTAAATTTCTCAGTCCCATATCTTTAGCCAAGCACATAAATCCATTACAAATTTAACCTTGGTCAAACTCTCTGGGCATGGGCAGCTGAACACATCCATCCGTTATTCTGTTTTTTTTTTTTAATTTTTTTTATTTTTTTATTGTAGAGAGACACAGAGAGAGACAGACAGAGGAGAGGGAGACAGATAGAGAATGGGCACGCCAGCAGTCTCTTAGCTGCTCTGAACGAAATCCAGATGTGTGATCCCCCTTGTGGGTAAGTGCAGCATTGCACCCTTGGGTCACTTTGCATCTGGCTAAACGTTGGACCTGGAGATTGGAACCTGTTTCTTAGGCTTAGCAGGCAGGCTCCTTAACCTCTAAGCTATCTCTCCAGCCCCTCATCCGTTATTCTAGTAGCTCCATCCCAACAAAATTTTCTGCCATATTTCCTTACCCTTAGAAAGTTCATAAGCCAAACCTCTCAAAATAATTCTCTCTTCACTTAGCATTTTCAAACTCTCATCAGAATAGTGCATACAACTTGGCTTACCACTCCAGAAGGTGTCTTTAGTTGCAAGCACCGAGTTTCACATTCCTTCAGCCAAAATGTCCAAAAGACCAAAGGCAACAGGGTCAGATTCATCTTATCAGCTCTACCTTGCTCCTTGGTAACAAATTTGTAGTAGATAGCTTCACATTGTGGGATGAACTTCCAAACCAGGAACAGTTATGGAGGAAGGGATTTACTGACTTTTACAGATAGAGAGGGAGGAAGTTCCCTAAGGGCAGAAGAAGTGATCCCACCCCTTTCACAGATCCAAGCAGACAGGGAAAAACAAAACAAAACAAAACAAAACAAACAAACAACAACAACAACAAAAAAAAAAACCACCATCAGTACCAGCAAGCACACTTCAGCTCAGGCACTTTGTTTATCTGTAACTGGAAAATCAAAATCCACCTCCATACCTTAGAGCTGGACCCTAGGATCCATCCACAGTGACAACATCTCCAGATAGGTAGCTGGAGATCTAAATTAAAAGCTTTTATAATAAACTCCTGAATATGTTAGGGAGCATCCATTCAAATTAGCATACCCAATAAAGATGATTTAAACTCATGCATTTAGAGATACATGATATTCAATATATACAAAGGAAACATTTTTTTTAAATTATAATGTCTTTACATGTGTTTTATTTAAAAGAATCTTTCTCTGTCTTTTCTCCTCCCTTTTCCTGATCTGTTTCCCTCTTCTCTTTCCTTCATGTCTGGATATGTTTTTTTTTTTTTTTTTAAATCATAATAAAATGAAAATAAAGCACTTTTCCACTATATTTCGAATGAAGAGCTTCTAGTATTGATTGTCACACTTTTGAACAAGGGAATGGATGAGTCTGTCATTCTTGACCATTAGTTGCTTAATATCGTATAGTTCACAGACTGTAATGGTTCATATACACAAGGCCGTATAAATGTGGTACCTTAAAAAGTGCATATGTAATTCCTCTGGGGGATCCTGTGATAATTTTTGTAGAAGTCATAGTATCTATCATTGCAGAAAGAATGTGTGAAGGAATTGGATTAACATTTAAGCTTTATTGTTACATTTGATTTAAATTAACTCTTTGTTGATGCTTTACAATCACAAACAATGTTTTATTACCAACTCTTTCCTCAAAATTATGGCAGGCTCCATTTTTCACAAAGGAAAGGAAATACATATTCTTGAATGTTCTATTACAAAAGATGTAACAGATGACACAGATGTTAAGGGCAGTAAGACAAAAGTCATGTGAACAGTGTTATACAGCACAGTAAGACTTCATCTAAGAACAATGTGATACAGCAGAGGGAAGAGAATAAAATCTTGTGATGGGGTATGTTACATGTCCTATTACTTAGTGGTTATATCCTAAAGAAGAATAGACAGGATGCAGGTCATTTGGCATGATCATGTCTTTGGTGTTTCCATGCCCTTCTTTTCGAAGTTAGGTTGTAGGCATCCCACTGAGATTAAGAAATAAAGAGACTATCTCCTTGAGATTGAACTTCAACAGGCTAATGCAGAGTACTTTAAAAAGATGTTTTTGCAGTTGCAAAACTGACAGTAATCTGGGAGAAGACAAAATGGGCAGGTGAAGAATTCATTTTGGCTGTCTAAGATAAATTCTCTAGGAAATGGCATGAGGGGTGAACTTTGTGTAGCATTTGGCTAAGTGGAGTTGGATGTTACTTTGCTCTTGATCAATGACCCTTATGACTTTTTAAAATTTCATTTCCAGGCTGACCTGGAGTTTGTTATAATTTTAAATGTGATATGGTATCTTCTTTCAAGATTCTTGGAAGAAATAGAGTACAATTCTAATGTTACAGACATATACATACTAAGTGGATTTTCTTTAATATTTTTAAAAATAATTAATTTAATTTGTATTATGTCTTCAATACTGGAGATTTTCCAATGTATAAATCTCTAGTCCTTATTATTTTTTTCATTACTTATGTTTCTGGATGTACTTGGCAAGTGTTTTATCATTGAACTATTTATTTTGCAAATGATACTAAAGTGTGTGGGTGGAGGTGAATAATTGCATTTTTGTTTCTATTTCAAATGATATTATTCCCATTCATTTAAAAATGTGTAGGGTTTTTGCACACTAGAAATTATAGTTGCTTGCTTCTAAGAAGAATGCATCCTCTGAAAAATGGATTTGGTATGTGGATCTATGCATAAGTAAGTGACTTAAGTTTTGATACATAGAGTTTGATTTTTCCCAGACTTAAGAAATAACATTTGTTCAATGCTTATTAAATATTTTATATTATTCATTACTAATTACACACTAAAGTATACATTATAAACACATGTTATTATTATGCTACTATTACTGTTCTATATTATTATCATCTATACTTAATTATATAGCAATTATCTATTCTTAGCATGAACTAAGCCAGACTTACTTACAGAATAGAGTGCATGGTATTAATCTTGTTACTAAGAATGAAGCAGTGAGAAGACCACACAAATTAAAAAGCCATGCCATAGCCGGGTGTCGTGGCTCACGTCTTTAATCCCAGCACTCGTTAGGCAGAGGTAGGAGGGTCGCCGAGAGTTCGAGGCCACCCTGAGACTACATAGTGAATTCCAGAGTAAGACCCTACCTCGCAAAAAAAAAAAAAAAAAAAAAAAAAAAAAAAAAAAAAAAAAAAAAAGCATGCCATGACAGAGCATCAGTCAATAAGAAGTAAATGAATGAAAGGCATAAAAAGTAAATAAATAAAAATCTGAGTCAATAACTAAGCATGAGAAATAGAAGTTTGTGAGAAAACTTGCTTTTGTCATCATGGTATTTGAGGTGCTATAGCCATGTTACAAACTATACCAGAAATAGTGACTTATTTCCACTTGTAAATATTCTCTTATGTTAGTAAGTTCTGTGGGAACTAATAGGGAGTCCATCCCTCTGGCTGGGAGTCAATGGAGCGGTTAAAACTGTGGTTGAAATTCAGGTTAAGGCTCATTCATTTGGGATATTTGATGATAATTATTGCATGAGGGCTTAACTGAGGTTGACAGATACTATATTTGGATGTGAACACTTCGTATACCTCTTCTTCCTTTCAAATTGGTATATGAATGCCGGGGGTGGTTGCCCATGCCTTTAATTACAGTACTTGGGAGGCAGAGGCAGGAGGATCACTGTGAGTTTGAGGCCACCTTAAGACTATATAGTGACTACAGGTCAACCTGGGCTAGAGTGAGCCAAGAAGGAACCAAACAGAAATCATGTGCCCTTTTATAATATAGCCTTAAGAGGCATGCATTGTCACTTCACCCTCAGTTTATCCATATAACTGCCACATTTCTCAACACAAAGCTACTCTAAATGGAGGAAAGTCGATGTTACCTTACTTCCTTTACAAAGGCCACCAGGAATATCCAGGTTGCAACCCCTATGCTGCACAAATTCCAGCTTAGTTATGAATGTAACAAAGCACATTTTTGGATGACACCATCACGTCTCAATGTGAAAAGCTTAGACAGTTCTGGAACTGGAATATAAAAACAGTGTTTGAAGAGTATAATATGCCCTCATCAGGTATAGACAATAATTTTGAAATTTATATTTCACATCTAAAGAGAGATGTGAAGTATATTCAACACGGATGTTTCTGTACTTAGAGAAAATATAATCAACAGCAAAGGTTCCGGAAGTAATAAAGTTAAGCCATTATTTTTTCTTGCTCAATTGATCATGTTTAATACATTTGACTCAATGGTCTTTACTATTTGAATACGGAAAATGACTTTTCTAGGCGTATAGCTCAGAGAAGGGCAATGAAACCATGGGTGTGAGCAGCATAAAAGGGCACAATAAGTACTTTATGACATACAGCCATCTTTGACTAAGGATGAAGGGCTTCTCTAGGCTGGGGACATAATGTGAAGCAAAGGATGAGGAAGGAAGTTATTTGTAAGTCAGAATTCATAGATCACTGAGTCTTGTGTGGAGCCATTGGTGATTATCCACAAGTTTCTTCAGCAAATTTCAAGCAAGAGCCTGTGGACAGACATATCAGAGTACACCTGTACTTCTCGCAATCAGAAAGCTCAGGCGAGGAGAGCTATGCATTAGAAGCCAGCCTGGGGTATATAATCAGACTCAATCTCAAAAAATTTCAAAAAGCTAACAATGATGTAAAAATAAAACAAAAGCTAAGAATTTCATTGTATTTAATTCAATAATCTACAAATACATTATCAATTCACAATCAGTTTCTTGTAATATTATTTTATCAGCTAATAAAATATAATTATTTCTTCAAAAGCAGAAAATCTCAATTTATCAATTTTATTTTAGAGTGATATATATATATATATATATATATATATATATATATATATATATATCTGTTTTAATTAAGTAATGTCTTCAGAATAAACCATTTTCTTTTTACTGTCTTATGCTTAAGGGGCAAGCACTACAGATCATGCCCTCCAGGAATACTTTGTTCCAGGTGAATACCATTATAAGCTCTTTCATAAACAGGTAAAGGGTTTCTAGACTCTGGCTCCAGCTAGAAGAGCATTGAACTGGGCTGTCCTTTGATTCATCTGACCTAGATATTGATTGCAAATATATTAAATTTCATTAGAATCTGCCATAGGTAAAGAAGTACTGAAACCAATTACCTGAGATTCCCTTTGGCTAACTTAGAGAAAATGAGAAGTTCCTGGAAATCACAGGATTTATGGGAAAGAAGAAATAAGTTGTTTCAGAAGGAAGAGAAGCCCTAGAGTTCTAGGATATCTTTTTAAAGACAAATTCTCAAGAGGCTCATTCTGGAGTCATTCTGAAAATTGCCAGTGCTGCAATTTTTGTCATTTATTTTCCTCTCATCAGTCTGCTTATGGTTGCCATTCATAGAGGGAAGGGTATTTGAATATCTGATCTACCAGATGGTATGCAAAGAAAGGGAAATGACATGACATTAAAAATATCAAACTCAAGGGAAATGGATATGCATTAGAGACAATCATATTTAGTGAATTTAACAAGTCTCAGAAGGACAAATATTTCTCTTGTTTGTGGTTCCTATATTTCATATGGATGTATCAAATCATGTTCATGTATATGACATAAATGAGGAATGAAACAATCTAAGGGAACAAAAGGTACTAATAGAAGGGAACTGAAAAGTGAGGGAGACTATGGGGAAGAGTATGCTCCAAATATATACTTGAATGAAAATATCCATATGTAACCTAGTACTATGTACAATGAATATATTCCAAGAAACATAAAAATTAAAACAAAAAACACCACAAGGTCAACCTCCTACAGCCAAGAAGATAAAGACAATGATTACTCCCCTGCATTCCTCCAGTTTCATGCCTACGTTTATATCACATACACACAAAGTATATGTATCTATATGAAAACACGGAATTGACAGGTGTGGTGGTACATGCCGTTAGTTAAACCCAGCACTCAGGGGGCAGAGGTAGGAGGAAGATCCCTTTGACTTTGAGGTTAGCATGGGGCTACATAGTGAATTTAATTCCAGCCTGGGCTAGAGCGAGATCTTACCTCGGGAAAAATTAAAATAAAAATAAAAATAAATAAATAAATTAATTAATTAATAAATTTAATTAAATAAAATTAAAATCTAGGAACCACAAATGAGAGAAACATTTGCCTTTATGAAGCTGATTTAAATGATAAAATGCAAACAAAGTCTAAAAATAAAAGCCTGATGTGGTGGTATATGCCTTTAATCCCAGTACATGTGAGGCAATGCAGGAGGATCACAGTAAGTTTGAAGCCATCCAGTAAGTACATAGTGAATTCCAGCTCAGCCTGGGCTAGAATGAAACCCTACTTTGGAAAGAAAAAAAAAAAAAAAAGGTAAGAAATAAACAGTAACAGTAAAAAAAGGGGGGGTATGCTTGTTGACACCATGATCCTATAGTTCCATTTGTTTTAAAAAATTATTTCTGATGACCAAAATTGAATGTTCTAAGCTCTGCTCAAATTTAGATATAACTGAACTCCTCCTTATGGGCATTTCCTGGTTAGTTTGACATGACATGGAAATCTTGATATACAAACACAAGAGTTCTTTACATTCTTTATTTCCCTCACTATCAACTTACAACATTAAAATTTGGAGTCAATCCCATGTTTCTATTATTTTCATAAGAGGTTTACAGTGTAGTAGAACCACGGAAACACTTGTATAATTAAAAATGTTAAAAATGTACTCAAGGCAAACGTCTGACCTTCTGGTAAAGTAAATAACTACTTCCTGGAATATATGTTGGTTCTATGATTAATCCATAAATAGCCTCATGCTTCTCTGATTTCAAAAGATATGTACATATCTTGGAGAAGTAATCCAAGTTAGCATAAAACATGAACTGGTAAAAAGTATAGTAATGTAAGCTGGAGGGATGGCTTAGAGGTTGAGACACTTCCCTGTGAAGCCTAAGGTCCGAGGTTGATTCTCCAGGTCCCATATAAGCCAGATTCTCCAGGTGACGCATGCGTCTGGAGTTCCTTTGCAGTGGCTAGAGGCCCTGGTGTGCCCTTCTCTCCCTCCTTCTTTCTCTCACTCCCTACCTCACTCTCTACTTCCCTGCCTTCCTCCCTCTGTCTGTTTTAGTAAATGAATAAAAATTTAAAAAATAAAAATAAAGTATAACAATACAAAAGCATTATCACTTTTAGGTATTTATTGTATCATAGGAAATTTTGTGAAATTTAAAAAAAAATCCTATTAAAATCCAAAATAACTAATGGGATGTCTTAAATTGATTAAAAAACAATCAACTTCAGCTGGACATGGTGGCACACTCCTTTAATCCCAGCACCTGGGAGGCAGAGGTAGGATGATCACCATGAGTTCAAGGCCATCCTAAGACTACATATTACATTCCAGGTCAGCCAGCCTGAGTGAGATCCTACCTCAAAAACAAACAAACAACAACAACAACAAAAAAAATCAACTTCATTTTATGCTATTATCTTATTAAAATGCAAGTTTGTTCTGTGCTATAAAGTCTACAAACTACTAAAAAGTTTCTTCTTAAAACACTTTTATTTATTTTCAAGGAAAGAGAGAAAGAGAGAGATAGTGTTTGTGTTTGTGTGTAAGCATGAGTGCTAAGGCCACCTGCTACCCTGAATAAATTTCAGACATATGTGCCCTGTGCCCAGTTACAAATGAATATTAGGAAATCAAACCCGTGTTGGCAGACCTTACAAAAAAGTACCTCCAACTACTAAGCTATTTTTCCTGCCTTCCCCAAAAGTTTCTTAATTGCTTATTAAAATTGAATGAGAAAAATGCCCACAGTTCTCCACAAATTCTAGATACTTATTAAAGGATCATGTCTAAAGTAAGATTTTCATTCCTATCAGTAGTATATACTCTTTCCCCACTTCCTCAACAAATTTATTTTTCTTTATTTTCCTTTTTTTATTTTTTAAAAGTATTTATATATTTATTTGTAAAGAAAGAGAGAGAGAGAGATAGAGAAGAGAGTCAGTCAGAGAGATTGGGCATGACAGGGCCTCCAGCTGCTGCAAACAAACTCCAGATGCATACACCACTATGTGCATCTGGTTTTACATGGGTACTGTGGAATTGGATCCAGGTCATGAGGCTCTGAATGCAAATGCCTTAACCACTGAGAAATCTCTCCAGCCCCCTTTTTTTTTTTTATTTTCTTGATTGTAAGTATTCTCACTGTAGTGATGTGGAATAACATGTTGGCTTTAATTCACATCTCCCTTATGGCTCAGGATGTTAAATTTTTTTTTTCATATTCATTGGATTATGGAGGTTCCTCAGAAAACTAAAATAGAGCTACTATGACCCCCAACCAGACCACTTCTGGGCATATACCAAATGATTCACAGCCTTACTAAAAAGACTCTTATACATCTATGTGTAATGTTTCTATATGCACAAAATAGCTAAGGCATCAAACCAAACTAAATGTACATCAAGTGATGAAGGAAGACTACTTGATATATATACACAATGGAATGCCACTTAGCATAAAAGATGAAAAGAGGACATTTATAAGAACATAGGTGGAACTGGAAGTCACTGTTGTGTACTGTCATTCAGACTCTGAGAGACAAACACATTTTCTCTAGTACATGGAATCTGCATTTGAATTTATTTGTGTGTATGGGTATCTATAGTACATTAAAATAGCAAGGACATCATGCGATGAAAGATAGAGATAATAAGGAGACGGGAAGAGGGAAAAATACTCGGAAATGGAATGAATATGACATGAAATTAGAAGGTGGATGTTGCAGTAAGGTTTGCATTTCTGGCAGAAATTACCCAACCAAGAGCAGCTTCCAGGAAAAAAACAAAAAAGATAGAGAGAGGTTTATTTTGGCTTACAGCTTGAGGGGGCATCTCCATCATGGAAAGGGAAAACAATGACATGAGCTGAGGGTGGACATCACCGCCTGGCCATCATAAGGTGTTCTATAGCAACAACAGAGTATACCAAACACTGGCAAGAGGAAACCGGCTATAACATCCATAAGCCCACCCCCAACAATACACTGCCTTCAGGAGGTGTTAATTCCAAATTTCCATCAGCTGGGAATCCAGCATTGGGAACACTCAAGTTCTTGGGGTCACCTGAATCAAACCATCCCAGAAGCATGTGAGAGGAGGAAGGGGCCAGCAAGGGGGAAACAGAAGTAGAAGAAAGAGCAATAGCAAAGAGTGATATATAAGGACAAAATATAAAGACATGTCTATTTGAAAATGTCATGTTGAAATGCATCAAATTGTGTGGTAACATAAAGAAGTCACTAAGTTTAAAAAATAGAGACTTGCAAAATAAGTAGTTTAACAATGATTTACAAATACTGAATTGTGATCCCTTTGTCTTGTATTTAAGAACTTAATTTTACAGTTTTATCTCAGTAATTATCACTTTTGAAGCCTTGAAATGTTGAGAACATCTCTGGATATGTGGAACATCTGTCCAGAGGCCCTGGGCGCATGTTTGTCTTTAATGTCTAATTCCCACATGAAGGCTCCTTGTACCCTAAATTGTTCCAAAAGTTATTTAACAAATGTAATTTTCCTCTTGAGCTTCATAAGGAACAGACCATTTGGCTCTCTCTTAATGTGGGGTGCAAATTTTACATAGCCTTCCTTTTAAATAATCACTTAACTTTTTCACATAGGCTGAATTATGTCCCCTCCCTGGCCCCCAATTTCATGAGGGCCTTCTCAATAGGTTTATTGATTCTCAGGGATAATTAGGGCCTCTGTCTCTAGTAGGACTGTGCCTCAGGCCCTTACTACCCACCTTGTGCCTCTTACAATCTTCCCGCCCCCTCTTCGCAACAATCCCTGAGCCTTGACTGGTTCATTATTGGTTGGTGTTGAGTTCTCTGTAGCCTCTGTATTTCTAGGATGTGTTTTGCTTCACCACAGTGTTTGCTGCTATTACTGGATGTGAACATCAGGCTAGCACTGCCAACAGTACTCATGTCACTGCTTCCTCCTCAATTGCTTGTGGACCCTAGTAAATATGGAAGAGGTGGCACATCTAGTGAGTTTCAACTGTCTTTTCTTTTGTTGATGGATCTTGGGTATCCCCAGTATTCTTTGCCATCTATAAGAGAAAACATTCTCTGAGCAAGGGTGAGAGCAGCTTTTATTTAAGGTGATCAGACTAGGAACTTGAGACACATTTTGATGTGGTTACCCACTCAATTTGTACAGGGAACATTCCAGTCTTCTTTCTGGTAAACATGATTTTCCTGACCATGGGTCCTGACTTTTAACTCCCAATGTACTTTCCAGAACCCTGAGGCTTTGCATCTTAGTATCCTTGTTCTCAACTAAGCAATAAAAAAATCCAATAATTCACTCAACAAAAAAATTGAATAATTCACTAAAGAACTGAACAGAGAACATACAAATGGCCAATCCTCATTTAAAGAAATGATCAACTTCCATAGTCATCAGAGAAATGCAAATTAAAACAACTTTTAGGTTCCATCTTTCTTTAGTCAGGATAATAAACATGAAAAATATCAAATAATGCCAGGCGTGGTGGCGTACCCTTTTAATCCCGGCACTGAGAAGGCACAGGCAGAAGGATTGCCATGAGTTCCATGACACCATAAGAATACAGAGTGAATTCAAGGTCACCCTGGGCTAGAGGAGACCCTACTTCAAAAAACAAACAAAAAAATCTATTTTTTTTTATTACTTTCAAGGAGAAAGAAAGAACTTCTTGCCATTGCAAGTGAACACCAGAAGCTTGTGCCATTTTGTTCATCTGGCTTTAACTAGCTTCTGGGGAATCAAACCCAGGCTGTCATTCTTTGTAAGCAAGAACCTTTAAACATTGCACAATCTCTCCAGACCTCTTCTTAAATTTTTTCCATGATCACTGCTCACAGGCTTTCCCTTACATTTGTCCCCTGCATAATCACAGTCCTTCTGATCCCCTCCATTCTGATCCCACTGTACCTTTCAGAATTTTTTATTCTGTAGTAATGTAAATGTGATTTCATATCTACAAACTGTGGAAGCATGGCCACTCATTTAGGCTCAGATCTTCCTGAAGCCTAATTGCCAGTGAGTTGGAAGACAACACTCCTTTTTCACCCATGGCCAATTTCATTCTTGCTTTACACTCATTTTTCTTTTCTTTTTCCATAATGTATGTTGCTTTCTGCAGTTGGTTTAGCCATTCCTTTCCTTCAGTCCTTTTTACTTTTATTTTCTCTCTCTCTTCATTAATGAAAGCAAAGAACATTTTAAGGATATCTTATAAAAGTTTTATTTTGGGTGGAATAATTTGTTTTTGCTTTAAGCAAAAAGGAACTTATTTCTCTCTTTTTTAAATACACAAACATTGAACACAGAGAAGGGATCAGTATTTGAGTGGTGCGACTACATCTCAAAAGAAATAGGTTTTTAATACTACTTAACCTTTAATTATTTATGGAATATTGCACATAAATTTGCATTCAAATATGGGAGATAAGTAAATAAAACGAGCTAGAGATATTTGTTCAACAGAGTGCAATTTAAATGAAGTGGTTTGTTTGGGGCCAAGGACACAGCCTGAAGGGGCTGTGAATATCTGCTGTGTGTCCTTACCACCTATTTTCTTGTTCTTGTCAGAAGTTACCTTTAATAGAGCTTTTGCTCTAAATATCATATTGAGTATCAATATTTCTCATTCAATGTAACATCTAATTTTATTTCCGTTGGCTTGTTTTGATCGAATGTCTCTGTATTTCACACTGCTGACTTTCACTTTGACAATGCTTTCTGGTTGCCTCAGCTCCATTCTTCTCTCTTGAGGAATTCTCACATTCCTGGGCCTCATCCCTTCAGACTCATAAGTTCTTGTTTTCAGTTCGGGTGAACATTCCACAACTTGGCTCATTGTGCTCATTTCCTCTTTGATTAATTGATTGTGAACTTATTCATTTCTTCTGAAAATTGGCCAGGAAGTGCTTGGATCAGATGAACTTGGTTTGTTTTCCAAGTACTTACAGTTAATACTTCATTAACTGTAACAATCTGTGGTTTTCTGCTTGAGCAAAAAAGTACTGATTGTCTCATATTCTCTACATGGGTATAAGCTAGACATCACTGGGGAGACGTCTCAGGGGATCAAGCTCTTGAGTACAAACATGAGAATCTTGGAGGTCCTAAGAAGACCTGAGTTCTATTCTCAGAACCCGGTTAATAAACCAGACATAGCCACAAGCCAGACTTGGCCACATATACCTGTAACCCTAGATGTGTGGAGGCAGAGATAGGAGAATTGCTATAGCTGGCCAGTCAGCCAGGCTGCAGTTCCAGGCTCAGTGACTGTTTGATAAAACAATCTTGGCGAGTAATAGATAAAGACAACTGGAATTCTCCTCAGGTGTCTACATGTCTGCACATGAGGTTCAGATGCACACATGTGAACACAAAAAAAACATACACCAATATGTTATATCACACATTCCAAAATTGTATGGATTTGTTCATACATCATACCCACATACATAAAATCTAACATATTATCGAATAAGAGGATTTTCCTCTTCCACTTTATGTCCTGTACTGCAAAGTTACAGATTCTCAAATTCCAGATTTTTGAAACAAGTTTGCAGTGCACATTTCATTAGTTTTCACACACTTATGACCTAAATACCTATTCTTAAAACTTTTTCATGCTGAGTGTCTCCTGATCTGATAGGGCTCATACAAGCTGACGAGCATCCTCTTTTCAAGCCTGTGGTTTCTGGATCCTCATTAGTCTTTATTTAGTGAAAGTTTGTTATAATACTAAAAGCATCTATTTTAATGGAAAGAGATGTCTGTTGAAATGTAATTAACTAAAATATGTTAGCATCCATACAAACATGTTTGTCTTTTACAATTTTTAAGAAAGATTTAAATTTGACATTATTCAAAACAGGATGAAAAATGTTGACAAAACTATGGATCCAAAAGCATGCCACCATTAGAATATTTGCATATTAAATCAATTGAAAGCACATACATCCATAATGAAAAAAAAAAATGGCAATGTGTGTTCACATCTTCTTTTGGAAGTAATTTATAAGAAAGTGGTGGTTACATATATTTAATAAAGACATTAGTAGATATTTGAGTCTGCGATATTCAAAATGGTATGCAAACCTGTTGTTGAAATAGAGCATACTCTGCAAATTTTAACTCATGTAACAGTGTTCTTATTATCTTTTGTCTCCTAGAGGAAATAAAAAAGAAATGAAATTGATAGGAACTCTATGGAATGTCTATTAGTTCTGGGACAGTACACATCTACAAATAATTCATGATTTTCTGTTTTCATACACTGTGAAGCTCATACTATTTTATAAGGGATGAAAATAAAGTGATGAAAATCATGTGGAAAATTTGAGATACTTTATAAATATAGAACACTTAGAACAATTTAATATTCATTTAAACAAAATGTTTTTACATTTAATATAGAAATGTAGGGAAGAAACTAACAATTAGTAAACTTTGTAAGATTTATTTTGTTTGTTTTATTGAGGTAGGGTCCTGTGTTAGCCCAGGCTGATGTGGAATTCACTATGTAGTCTCAGGATTGCCTTGACCTCACAGCCATCTTCCTATGTTGGCCTCCAGAGTGTAGTAATTAAAGGTGTGCACTACTACACCAGGCCTCGGCAAATAAAAACAGGCACAGTTCTATATTTTAAAATCTGAATCAGGCTATTAATATAGACCAACATTGTTTAGAACAACATTTTTATATTTATATAAACAGAATCAAAAAGGCCATAATATTTGAAGAATAGTTTGCATCTCTATTTCAGATGCATGTTCTTTCTAAGTTTTTGTGATTTTTTTTTTAATTAAGTAGAACTTTTGTATGGTCACCTCGTGTGTTGGTTCCATCATTTCCCTCCTCCCTGCCCCCATCCTACTTAGGGTACTCCTCAGTGTGGTTGCTGGTATTCACCATAGGGTTGCGGGTTATGAGGTGTGCCAGCTCATTGTAGGGGAGGTGGGAAGGCAGTGCCTCTGGATAGTCTCTTCCACTCTGTGGCTTTTACACTCTTTCTGCTTGCTCTTCTGAGTAATTCCCTGAGCCATGGTAGTTGTGTTTTGAGTCTAATGTAGTGTTGTGCTCTCAGCAGGCTCTGAATTTCTGCTTTGGTGCATTTTGAGTCCTTGGTGACTGTTTCCATCACCCTGGCTGTCAGACTCACCATGGAAACAGCACTCTTGCTCATCTCGCCAATTGCTCTGTGATTTCACTTGGGTCCTGGCTGATGTTCATATGGTGGTTTATCCCCTTGGTTCTTGCTGCCTTCTGAAAAAGAAAAACATAATCTACAATGGAGATTGGGGTTCCCATAGATGATCTGGGATAATCATTGTTAATTAAGAGATATTGTGATGGACGTAGTCTCTCTTTTGGCCAAAGACTAGTGAAAGCATCCCCTTGGAGTCCATGACCTTGATCTCCATAGGAGTCTGACTATAGGGTTATTTCCACTGAGCATATCTCTTAGCTAATCAGAGAGCTATTGGTTACACACATACACTGGGTCTCACTATTACATAGGTGTGTACATCTTGTCAGGCTGATTGCTTTCACATAGCAGGGTCCCCAGCTTGCTCCCATGTTGCTGGCCATAACCCCTACCCCCAGGAGCAAATGCAGTGTTTCCCAGCCCTATATGGGAAGACCATGTGGGAACTGGATTCCTTCCAGATTATACCCACATCTCAATGTTCTGTATATGAAGCATGTGGTATCTTCAGCAATAGGGTTTTACCCTTTACCTCAGGTGGGTAATCAGGTGCTTTGACAGATGCCTGTCTTATTTTAGGGAACTTGTAGGTCTCTCCTATCTGCAGCTCAATGTGATTTGTAACCAATTGCTGGTACTGGGAGTTACAAACCAGAGCCAAATGTTTTAGGGTTAGTCTTTATCCCATCCTCTCCAGCGCGCTTCTTTTCAAGCAATCCCTTCATATTCCTGTTGAGGGTTATATCTTTTAGTTTGCTATGCATGGAAAAGTCTTCTATGGCACCAATTCATTTTGGATTTAGTTTTGTTTATATTTCTCCCAGCCCTCCCATTCTACTTTCCCAAATACATTCAATTCTTAACATTTATGTTTATCCAAGTAGATTTACTACACTGTTGTTTAATTTTAACTTTTACTTAGAGTTAACTAGTATACTTTCCTGAGATAGCCAGGTAATGTTTTTCATATTCAGACACCTGAAGAATTCCTTGTTAGCCAGTTTACATAACAGATAACTCAATGTCCTCAGAAGTTAATAAAGGGGCTGCAGTCTCAAAGCTGTTATCATGCTACACTGTATATAACATATTTAATTGTTACATTATATATAAAGAAATATGATTTTGAAGTTATTCTATTAAATCATTTAAAAAATGTATGTACTGGGAGCCTGGAGAGATCGATTAGAGGTTAAGCACTTGCCTATGAAACCTAAGGAACCTTGTTCAAGGCTTGATTCCCCAGTATCCACGTAAGCCAGATACACAAGGTGGCTCAGGCATTTGGAGTTCATTGGTAGTGACTGGAGGCCCTGCTATGCCCATTCACTATCTGCCTCTTTGTCTCTCTGTCTTTCTCTCTCAAATAAATAAATAAATAATTTTAAAAAATTAAAAATACTGCATATCTTACTGGGAGTGACTTGGAGTTAATCAGTCTAGCCAATGATGTTTCCTGTGCTAGCTCCCATTTACTGCTCTCTCTCTCTCCCTCTCTCTTTCTCTGCTAATAAAGATGAAGATGGATATGCAAGTCAGCTGACTTTCTCTGATATGCTGAATCTTCCTCTGTGAACCGTATTCCTGAAATAAACCTTTTCCTCCCATTTACTTCTTGTATGCATTTTTCGCAGCAACAACACAGTAAGTCCTGAATAAAAATGGTACCCAAAAGTGGGATTGGTGTTGCCATGAACATGACAATGTTGTTTGGTCTTTTGAAACATGTTTGGGGGAGGTAAATGGAAGAAACTGCTATATTAAATGAGAGAAGTCTTGCAGTACTGTAAGCAGAGCATATTTGGTCATTCTGGAGAGAGTTTTACAGATGTAAATGCAGAGAGAAGTATTGGCTAAGAAGGTTTGTCTTATGAGATTTTGAAGCATAAAACTTGCTAGAACTGTATTACTGGCAGGAAAAAAAAAATGTCAGCATGTTCTTCTCATGTTGTGAGCATTTGAGCAAAACTGAATTAAAAATTAATCTATTGCTTTGTTTTATGAAGGTGTTGGACAAAAAAATATGAAAGAAAGCTTGACCCAGAAAGAAATTTAAGCAAGTTGTGGTCACAGGCACAGAGACTGGTTTCAGGCCATTTAAAGAACAATTATCATTAAAGATGAGCCAAATGTTTTGCTTGGAGATAATAGGCAGGATGACCTGAAAACAAAACCTTACTCACCGAGGCCCAGTCTAGTAAGAAAGTAAATTCTTTTGATAGAGACACAAAGTTAAGATTGCCGAAGGAGTGTCCTGCTCCTCAATGCCATGCTCAATGTCCTCCCACACCACCTGGCACTGCTTTTGGAAGCATGAAACATGATATAAAGAGGGTCCTGAAGTGTGCAAGGTTCTCAAAAGGCAGGTTTAAAATCTTTGAGTAGAGGCCCTGTCAGTCCACTATATGGAATGGAGAAGATGAACCATGAGTTACAATAGAGATTCCAAGATTGTAGCCGTGCCAGAATGGTGAGATACCAGTACACAAAGCTGTGAACTCTGGCTTGGATGGATCTGTCCAGGAAGCAAGCAGTGCAGTGCAGGGACAGACTTGAGCCTTCTGGAGCCTTAGCTCTTCTGGACAGGTCCAGATGCTGGACATTCTGCCACAGGCTTTGATGTTTACCTGCTGGTTATTGATACTGTTTTGGCCCAGTGTTTCCTGGCTATGTCTTCTTTTTGAAATGGGATTGTTTACTGTGAACAATTGTGGGTTAGAAATATGGAACTGTGCTTTGATTCTATAGCACTCATAGTTCAGACAATGTATTGAGTTTCAGAAGAGACTTTAGACCTTTAAATGGTGTTGGGACTTAAAAACACAATGGGGACATTTAAAGTTGGCTGAGTGCAATTTTGCTTTGGAAGATATTCATGATTCTATGGGGACCAGGAGCAGAATGTGGGGAATTTGAATGTAAAATATACCCAATGGCCTCTTTTTTGTGTGATTAAGCTTCCTCCTTAGCCTGCATCAGGCAGAATCTTTAGAAGATATAGACATGCAGAAAGATGTATACAACTGGAGATAAACCAGGAGTTGTTTAGCCCACAGTGTGTCTAATGCTGACTTGTGCTAGCGAGACTCTCTGATGCTGCTGCTTCTTCTGTTGCTGAAGATGTAATCCAGGTGCAGTTCTACATCATGCTAAGGGTTTCCCTTGAAACTCTGACAGAAACAAACAAAAAAAAAACATATGTTTCCTCCCATAAAATGCTTCAGATTAGGTGTTTTGTCCCAGCAGCAAAAAACATCACTACTAAAAAAAAAAAAAAAAAAAAAAATCTAAAAGATGATCAAAGGTTTATTCTCTCACACACTGAATTCTTCTTGCCTAAGCATGAGCTATTTATGATAACATATTTAGGAAGGTTGTGTTTTAATTGCTGAGACATATATATGACCTAAACTTAGATGATGGGAGGTGATTTTTACAGACTCAGATGAGAAGCCTCTGTGGAAACCTCATGGCAAGTAGGAAGACATGAATGAAAAGTTTCCGCAAAAAGGAAACCTAAGACAATTTAAAAAATCAGAGGCTGTGGGACTGGAGATATGGCTCAGCGGATAGGGTGCTTGCCTGAGAAGCCTAGGTTCCCAGGTTTGATTCCCCAGTACCCATGTGTAGTAGTTTGAATATATGTCTCCCAATTTATTCAGTGTTTTATTAGTTTATAGTTTACATCTGTAATCACCTTGCTAGAGGCAATGTCACTGGGGGCTGGTCTTAAGGTGTGGTGATGGTTTGAGATTCCATTGTTAAGATATGCAAAGTGTGTCTAATAGGAGTTCCTGAAGTGTACTGTGGCTTGACTGTAGTTTTGCTCAGTGTGCTATGTAGCTGGCGGCTTGGTTTTTCTCTCTCCTGCCATTACGGAACTTTCCCTGGATCTGTAAGCTTCAATAAATAATATCCCTTCCTCCATAACTGTGCCTGGTCTGAAAGTTCATCTCAGCGAACCTGAAGCTGTCTGCTACACCATGTAAGCCAGATGAGCAAGGTGGCACATACATCTGGAGTTCATTTTCCATGGCTAGAGGTCTTCTTTCTCTCTTTTCACTTTCTCTCCTCTTTCTCAAATAAATAAATAATCATCAGAGTATATGGAGAGCTCAACAGTGAAGGAGACTTTTCACATGACTTCTGAGGCTTTGGGAACATTGAGGTAAAAGGAGGCAGAGAGTGGCAGGCCATAGAGGACAAAATAATACAACCTGATGGGAATATGACTAATTTACAATATGTTCATATAAAAAAAATGTTCTTAATAGAAAATACCATAAGATGGGTTTGCATTTTTTATAAAAGTGCTGGCTGATAAGAAGACAAGAGCTGGGGATAGAGAGCTGGCTCAGCAGTTAAAGCACTTACCTGCAAAGCCTAAGGAACTAGGTTCAATTCCCCAATACTCACATAAGTCAGATGCACAAGGTGGCACATGTGTTTAGAGTCTGCAGTTTGTTTTCAGTGGCTTGAGGCTCTATTGTTCCCATTCTCTCTCTCTCACTCTCTCTCTCTCTCTCCCTCTTTCTCTCACACAAATAAATGAATAAAATATTGATAAGAAGATAAGTGCTGATAAATGATGATGAGAGAGAGAGAGAGAGAGAGAGAGATAACAGAGACAGAAAGTGAAAGTTCTATAATTGTTTTGGCATACTATTCCCAGGATGCATTAAGAGATACTAAAGAAAGATAAGAAAATACCAGTTGCCCTAATAACTATAAAAGTAAACAAAGTGAAGTTGAAGATTTATGTTTGAGAAATTTTTTTCAGTAAATAGAATGTATGTGAATTTATCAAACCTATCTAGTTAATGAAAACTAATCTTACATTAAGAAATTAAATTAATTTTACTGGCAAAATCCTATTGTTATATTTGTTAACATTTATTGGGCCTATACATCAGGTATCAGCCATCATTTGGGGAAAATATTATTCTTATTCCCACTGACTAAACTCTTGTAGTCATGCAAGGTTCTTGTATATATTTATGTGTTTTCATATTATTTATGGTACCCATATTCTATAAGGATACTTTCAAAAATAAATGTAAAAGTGACTTAGGTTCTGTCATAATAGTAAAGCATTCTGATGACTATATAATCTTGATTGTGTGTTCCTATGTAAGGATATATTTTCTGATGTAAATTGTGAATTTATTAACAAATTTGTCAAGAATTTTCATTACAAGCACATAATTTCTTTTTTAAAGGTTTCATTGACAACTTTCTTACATATAGAGAGCATATCAATATTATAATCACCTTCCATTTTCTTTATAAACTACTCTCTCTTATGTGTTTTTTTTTTGTTGTTGTTGTTGTTGTTTTTTTTGTTTTTTTGCAGGGAGAAACATGAGAGGCATTTCACACTATTCTTATGGAAAACTGAAACTAGTGAAATTACCAAAAGACAACAAAAACAAACTTGAAAAAGGAGAGAGAGAGATTGAGAGAGTGGGAGAGACAGGGCCTCCAACCACTGCAAATAAACTACAGATGCTTGCATCACTTTGTGCATCTGGTTTTAATTGGGTTCTGGGGAACTGAACCCATATCATTAAGGATTTGTTTGTTTGTTTGTTTGTTTGTTTGTTTTTTGTTTGTTTGTTTGTTTGTTTGAGGTAGGGTCTCACTCTGACCCAGGCTGACCTGGAGTTCACTCTGTAGTCTCAGGGTGGCCTTGAACTCACAGCGATCTTCCTACCTTTGCCTCCTGAGTGGGATTAAAGGCATGCACCACCATGCCTGGCTTCTGCCATATCATTAAGTTTTTCATGCAAAATCATGCAACTGAAGAGCCATCTCTCATGCTCCTACATCAAGTTTTTGATGTTAGTATTTCAGTTTAAAATATTTTCCTGAATTCAATATTTATTCTTCCAAAAATATATTTCCCTAGCTAATTCCATTTAGGAATAAAATTTAAAAGTGAGAAAATAAAACACAATTAGAACTAGCATTAATATGTAGAAACATATATATGATGTGTAATTCTAGAAAGTCTGCAGACAATATAATGCACAAAATATAGAACAGTATTCTGCCAATCTAGAAGAAAAAGGTGGTAAACTCTTTCAATGTTTTGAAATTAGATAAACTTATGAGCAAAATATCATTAGTTGGAACAGACCTATAAAATTAGACAATGTTACTTGAAGAGGAAGAGAAATATTTTATGCTTTCATCAATTTACACATAAGTAAAACTATACTTTGAACTTCCATAGTATAAAATGTTGCAAATATTTAGAAAAATACTACTCATGCATCTGAAGACCATATGGAAATGTGGAAAAATATTTTTGTGCCTTTCTAAATTAAAATAAATGTGGCAACAACAAATTACATAATTTCTATTAAATTGTCAATGTGGTGAGCTAATTTTCCATTTATTATTGGATCCAATATCTATTGCATCAATATCTATAACTGTTAGTGAATAAGCATGGACTTGATATATAACGTTTATGTGTTTACGTACTTCTATCAGCTGTTGGATGAATGTGCATCTGTGTGTGTGTGTGCATGTGTGTGTGTGCGTGTGTGTAGAAATGAAACTAAACAATGATAATTTAATGGTATTTTATTTTTTACATAAATCCTAAGAATCAACAAGTAAAGCTGTCATGTTTTCTGAATTGCAGACTACACCACCCACATGTGAAACACACTCCTCTTTACTTCCCACCAGCAAAGTGCCAAAACTTGCTTCTAATTCCTATTCCTCTTCACACGAGAAAATCATATTCATCGGATTTCAAGCCAGAAAACCAGGCATCTTCTTTCTCCTTCTAATTTTCACTCATATCCAGTCCATTTTCATATCTCTCAGTCCTATTTTTTTGCCATATATAGCTCCTTTTTCCACTTCCCCAACATTGTTTACCTAAATATTTTTCTTTAGAAACATTTCAATAATTTTTAATAAATATCTCTCATTCTATTTTTCTAATTTGAAAGAAAAGTTACTTAGATATACTTTATTTGTTAAAATTGTTGCATGTGTATTAGTGTATGGTGTGAGTGCATATATGTATTCATATGTGTGTGAATGTGGGCATACATGCCTGTGTGTGTGTGTGTGTGTGTGTGTGTCTGTGTGTGTGTGTGTGTGTGTGTGTGTGTGTGTGTGTGTGTGCCCAAAGTCTACATCGGTTGTCATCCTCAACTGCTCTCCACTTTGCTGTTGTTTTGTTTTTACTTTACATTTTGAGATTGGATATTTCACTGGACTCTGAGCTCACTAATTATTCTAGTTCATCTAGACCTCAAGCCTTTAGGATTCTCCTATACTTGCCTCTCCAGGCTGGGATTTCAGGCAGTTTTGTGTTGTCTGCACCAGGCATTTTATGGGGGTGTTGTGAATCTATACTCAGATAATTATGATTTAACAGAAGTACATTAACCTGAGCCATCTCCCTCTCCCTTGTTCATTTTTAATGTTAGTAATATAATGCACCAATTATAACTTAATATATTTGTTGAACAAAGCAAAGCAGAAATCAAAATTTAAAAAAAATGTAGTTGATCTATTTCTTGTTTCTCTGACAAAGATTGAGGATGGATCTTCAAGGAAAGATCCCACTTACTTCTTCCCTCAAAGCACCAGTAATGTAAGTTCCCATTATAAAATATTCTTCCACAAAAGCAGCTGAAAGGAGTTCACCCAATGTCCAGATATGACCTCATTGCATTTGCAGAGTCAAATAAGAATCTCTGTGTAATACAAATGAAGAAAACAATAAAAAAGATGAATCATGAAAAGCAAAACAAAGGGATAGTGAGCAGATTGTAATAGTAGAAAATAAATAAAGACAAATACAAATAAAACAAATGATTTAAGTATATTGTACCAAAAAAGTCTTTGAAAAAATGCAAATAAAAAAAAGGAAATGTGGTAATGGTTAAATACACTAAAATACTTTTGAAATGTTATAATTCTAATGCAGTTACCTTCACATTGCTTGGGAAAAGCACCGAACCAGTAGCAGCATACTGGGGGAAGGAGTTTATTTCTGTTTCATGTTTGTGAAGGTAGCTTCATCATGGCAGAGAAAGCTGACCCACTCCATCATACATTCATAGGAGAGACAGAGATGCAAAGAGAGAGAGAGAGAGAGAGGCAAAAAGGGGGGCAGGAAGAGACAAAAGCCAGATTTCAAGCTGGTTCTGAATCAATTCCATCATGAGCTTTTTTATACAATGTTCTTAAGGGCTACACCAGGAAAACCATGATTCCTTGAGGAATCTCCCTCCTTTGCACACCAGGGACCTTAGCTTTGCAGTTGGTGTGTTGTCCCAGTTCTCTCATCCTTTAGAGACAACTGTAGTTTGTACCCCTTGGGATGATTAGTTTTGTAGCCTGAGTTGTTTCCCAATTTTACTGGGAGTGTGGACAATGGCCATTGTGGGCATTGAACCTGTCTATAACAGCTTCCAATGCATTCTGAGCACTAATCACCCTACTGGAGAAGAAACAGTTATGTGGTGTCAAGAAGATTGCTCAAACTTCAGAGTTCTCTTGCTCTGTAACAGTGGAAAGAAGGTAGGTGGACACATGTTTTAATCCCCTGGCTGATTTAAGCCTCAGGTATAGGGCTGGAGAGATGGCTTAGCAGTTAAGGCAACTGCCTGCTCAGCCTAAGAACCGGGTTCCAATCTCCAGGTCCCACGTTTAGCCAGATGCAAAGTGATGCAAGGGCGCAATACCACACTTGACCATAAGGGGGCACACACATCTGGATTTTGTTCACAGCAGCTGAGAGACTGATGGTGCACCCATCTCTGTGTGTCTCCCTCTCCCTCTCTGTCTAACCCTGTGTCTGTCTCCAAAAATAAATAAAATAATTTAAAAAAATTAAGCCTCAGGTTTATAAAACTCCAGGACAGTTCACAGTTAATGAAATCTGCTAATGGCCACTGTGCCCAGTGATCTTTCCTTGTGTACTTCAGTTTCTGAGCATAGCTTTTTGCCATCTGCACTTTTGGACTTGTCATTGTCTGGGTCTCTTGCTCCCAATTTTTGCAATATAGGGCACCCAGTTTTGTGGTTGATGCCTATGCACATGCCCAGGCCTACAGGTCACATACAGATTGACAAAGTGAGACTCCCATCCACTTCTTACCCACTGACCAGAGGAATCAAGCTATAACCAAAACATGTAACTGGTTTTGAAGGATGGTACAGCTGTGGCCTGGTCCTGAATGTAGAAATGTCTGGAAGCATTTCATCAGGGATGGCTGGTTACCTTTTGGTGGAGTCTACCTTAAAAATCCACACACAGGCTTTCCCCATTTATTTGCACTGTATGTCTTTTGGTGTATGCTTTTCAGGTATTCTGTCATAGCCTTGTGTATTCATGCAGCTCTCCCAAGCTTTTTGGAGGGTCTATATAGTTTCTTATTATGACTCCTCTTCTTAGACAGGTATCATACAGGGAGCTGCTAGACTACCCTGCTACATGGAAGTGGAGACAGAAGATTGTGTCATTCAAGAGTCTATTAGTAACATGATAGCATATATCATCAGTCACGATAAAATTAAACACAAAAACACACACATTAAAGGTGGTACAGTATGGAAGGCAAAGGTGTTCAAAACATAGGAAGCTAAAAATCTTTAAGTGACATACTATGGACAGTTAGGTGAAACTTAATTGATTCACAACTAAAGGAAATTACGGTAAAAGTAGAGTTAGTACAAGATCCAAAAATTACACTGTAAATCTGTAGTTCTCACAAAGTAGAGATAGCTGAGAGAGTGGTACAGTCAATCATTTTACAGAGTAACATATACTTTATGTGTATACAGCCAAGAAGTATAAAGGCTAACAAAGCATAGAAGCAAAAAGGACTAAAGGTAAACATTGAACAATCTAGCAACAAGAACACTGGGAAAGGAGAAGGATGAAGAATGGAAGGAAGATAGCACACAATTGCTCTTCTGCCCATGCTTCATCCTTCATTGGAAAATGAGATTATTTATGATTGTGGTTAATATAACAAGGTTTACAACAGAACTAATAATAAAGGTGCCTCTTTGAATTCCAACCAATAACATTTAAAAATTTTATTAACAATTTTACTCTATTTTTGTTGCCCAATTGTTCTTGGGAGCCTTTGATATCGGCTAATTTCAGGAGTTAATAGTTTAGTTTCAATCAAACTCAGCTAGTGACCCCATCTATCTGCTTGAGAATGTCAAGTGTTTCTTTTTGTTTTGTTTTGTTTTGTTTTGTTTGTTATTAGAGTTGATTCCAAATGACTGAATTCACTGCCAGTTAGCATTAGATTCTGAAATGATTGAGGTCAAACTGAATAGCAGAAATAACAACAATAACAAAAATCAATGTTGTGCTGTGTTTATTTGAAAACTGAATTTCATATTTTTCACAAGTATATTCCAAACTGTATTTTATAATTATCAATAACTTCCAACCTGTATTTTACAATTGTCAATAACTTCCACCAGAACCCAGAAGTTTTAGGAAAAAAAAATCAGATGTCCTAGGAGCATGAGAAAAAAATATCTACAATATATTTTTATCTTTAATGTAAAAACCTCAGTAAATGATATACAAACTATTAAGTTTTTTTTTTTTTTTTTTTTTTTTTTTTTTTTTACAAAAATATTTATTTATTTGCAAGCAGAAAGAGGGGGAGGGAGAAGAGAAAGAAAGCACATGAGGGACCTCTTACCATTGCAAATGAACTCAGGATGCATGCACCAGTTTGGGCATCTGGCTGTTTGTGGGTACTAGCAATCAAACCCAGGCCATCAGGGTTTGTAAGCAAGCACGTTTAACCATTGAGCCATCTCTCCAGCCCCTCAACTATTAAGTTTTAAAGCATGTGTGTTTTCTTGGTAATGGCTAGTATCATGTGTCTTCTGGGAATTGCTTATGTCATAACTTCTGGAAGGACCACAACCCAGAAACAACCACAATTTCTTGCCTCTTAATTCAAATTCAAATCCAAACAATAATATTCAATTTCCTCTATCCACCAGCCTTGTGATAGCTATTTGAGCTAGCATTTTTGAATTTCATTTTATTCACTAAGCATTTGGTTATATTCCAAGTCAACCTCAATGCTTCCAAAGCTTCTAACAAAATGGTTTATTCCTAAGTAAAAATAGGCTGGATAAATTTCCATTCACTAACTCCCCAGCATATCCTGAGTGTTTTCAGTCAGTCAGAGAGGGCTTATCTGTACTACTGGCATTAAACGGCTTTAAACATGTTCCTCAGCAGGCTCTAAACCATTAGGATAGGTGGTCTTAAATGTTTCTCTAGATCTTATCTATCAAAGTCCTGTTCCCCACTGATAGCATTACTCTGAGGTATTGGAACCTTCGTGAGGTGCACCCTGGTAGAAGCAGTTAGATCACGGAGGCATGCATGAAGTGGAGATTGGGACCCTTGCCCCATCATCTGTCCTTTTGCTTCCTGTCCACCATGAAGTGAACTGTGGTGTTCCACTGAATTTTTTCCCATGATGTTCTCCCTCAGTACCACAAGCTGAAAGCATTGTGACCAAGTACCTCTGACCTGAAACTTATGAAGCTGTGAATCTAAATAAATATTTCCTATTTATAAGTTGATGTGACCAAAAGTATACCTAAATCAACCTGGAGAAACCCAATGTTCAAATTGCATTTCCTCTGTCACCATGGCAAACTTCAATTCTTCAAAGGAATGAAAACTTTTTTAAATGTTTATGTTTGTTCCACACCATTGTTAAATATCTATTTGCAGATTTGGCAATATGAATGCATATCTGTTCCTTAGATGAT
The DNA here is from genome assembly GCA_036365145.1 of Orientallactaga sibirica. Classification (NCBI taxonomy): domain Eukaryota; kingdom Metazoa; phylum Chordata; class Mammalia; order Rodentia; family Dipodidae; genus Orientallactaga; species Orientallactaga sibirica. The sequence goes on along the minus strand of JAEOAD010000024.1, from coordinate 25,672,061 downwards.
TATTATATTGTGAAAAATATATTTAGAACTTTAAGAATCAGGTAAGGTAAATCTCAAATATGTGCCACCCATATATATACATCATGATTTTAAAGGTAGATTATTATAATTTGCACTATTGTTTTATGTTATGCCAAGGAAAAATAACTTTCCACTAAAAGTATGAAAATATCCACCATTGTAGCAGACAGCTTCAGGTTCATCGAGATGAACTTCCAGACCAGGCACAGTTATGGAGGAAGGAATATTATTTATTGAAGCTTACAGATCCAGGGGAAGTTCCATAAGGGCAGAAGAAGCTGGCCTGCCTTCACAGGACCAAGCAGAGAGAGAAAAAGCCCACCAGGCACACAGCACACTGAGCAAAAAATTACAGCCAAAAAGTCACACAGCACACTTCAGGAACTCCTGCTAGGCACACTTTGCATATCTTTACAATGGAATCTCAAACCCACCACACCTTAAGACCAGCCCCCAGTGACATTGTCTCTAGCAAGGTGATTGCAGATTCAAACTATAAACTAATAAAATACTGAATATATTGGGGGACATATATTCAAACTACCACAACCATATTATTCAAAATACTCTGGGCTTTTTTAAACGCTACTAGGTATGACTTAAACATGTTGATCAAATATTAATATATGAAAATAACATAGTAATACATATTAACTGATAGGTAAGAATTCTTAACATATCGTCTTAGTTTCCATAAAATGTTCTCAATGTCCTGTTGCCTAAATCCACATTTCTATACAGCATTGTGGTTAGCATATTACAGATATCAGTGACAAAGTAGTTCTTAAAGCAGAGGTCTGCTTGTTTCTCCAAGATCTTCCTTGCAACCATTTCTCCTGATTTTGCATTCCACCCACCAAATTCTAAGTTTTCCCAGAAATTCTAAGTAGATTTTCACAGGACAGTCAGGTTTCATTTTTATCCAAGCATCATTAAGGAGTTTTGCTGACTGAAATATTGAGGAGTTATCGTTGGACAAGCTCTCTGGAATTCCATCCAGTCTACTTGCACAGGAAATAACCACCAAGTAAAAAGGCTGCTGCCCAATACCACTTGAATTATGCCATCAATTTTAAAGTCCATCTGCTTTCTGAACTATTTTATTGTAAAACAGTGTATATCCAGAAGTCAAAGAAGTTAAGTAAATATCAGGTACTAGTAAAAAATATTAGCGTGCTAAAATGGAAGTTAGTTACAGCTTTCAATCTTGGTTATATGGGTAGCTGAAGCAGAGGAATTATAGGTTCAAGGCCAACCCAGACTATGTAGCAAGTTCCTGGACAGCCTGGAAAACTAATTTGGAAAGACTAAGTATCAAAAAATTAAAGAGAGTGAGAGAGAGAGAGAGAGAGAGAGAGAGAGAGAGAGAGAGAGAGAATTTGCACTGGGAAGATATTTCAGCAGGTAAAGTTCTTTCCCTGCCAGCATAAAGCCTTGGCTCAAATCCCTAGCATCCACATAAAATGTCAGCCACCTATAATCCCACTTCTGACCAGATGGTGAATCTAGGGTCACCAGAGCATACTTGATAACTTGCGTAGACAAACAGGTAAGTTGTAGGTTCAGTGAGAGGCTGTGCCTCAGTGCAAGGAGCAGAAGAGGAAGACAACAAACACGGACCTCTAGATTTCACACACAAGCACAGACCTCCGTGCCCACATGCACACCATCGTTAACGATCTATTTATAGTTTTTGCTATATGAGTGCATGTGTGTACCTTAGACGATTTTTACATTGTGACACTTGCTCAGAAAACACAAAGAGGATAAATAGAATTATAAAAATGAAAATGATAATAAAAATGAACAAAGAAAATACACAAAGAAGGCTTAGGGCAGGAGACGTAGCTCAGTGGTAGAATGCTGGACGGTGAGTTATGTGCAAGGCCATCGACTCAATATGTTCAGCATCACAATTACCACAATCAAATAAACAGAGGGGGGAAAAGGATATCTTTCTGGATGCATTAATGTTTTCTGGGGAAATATGAATGACTTTGAATTCACTTCCAGTTAGGGCATGACAAGAACAGACCAAAATATTGATTACTCCAACATCCAACTTATTGAACCAATGAGTTTATTGGGGTTATTCACAGAAATATAGGTGAGGGGTTACTTATAGGAGCATGGGTGACTTAAAGGCAAAGCTGCATTACCAAAACCCACCTCAGTTGACAATTGTAGGTCACAACGCCTGGAAGCTGCATTACACAACTTGCAGACACTTCAGCTGGTCAGAGCTCTCCTCCCAGCAATTGTTTACTGCCTCTGTATCCTTTAGCAATGGCTTTGTGGAATTTGCTTGTTTTCTCAGACTTATTTGCTTCCTGAGTCTCATGGCCCCCCTGCCTCGCCCCAGTAGGGAATGTTTCAATTAGAGTAACTTGTTAAACAACATTCCACCCCTTGCTGTGGCTCTTGCATTCTTCTCACCACTTTTTCAATAATGCTCTCCTCCCTGAACCTTGAAGGGGGCAATATAGATGTCCATGACTAAGCATTGGGCCACTCTGCCACAGCAAAGTCACTTAGTCTCAGGTGAGGGACCAGGGCAAAAACTGAATGATTGAAGCTGACAGCAGCAGTGATCTATGGACATACACACATATATTTCGAGTGTAATTTGATAAGCACTTCATATCCATTCAACAATATAGGAGAAGTTGCTACCCCAGTGAGGCCTATGACCTCTCTAGGTACAAAATTTTTATGAATTGTATGATATAGGACATGTCAAGCCAGCCTTAAATCTAGTCAGAAAGTTTGTTGTAGCCACAAAGGTTTGTGTCAATATCAACCAGGTGGATAAAGCTTCCCTGCCATCTTGGTACTGTTGAATTCAGGGACGATATCCGAGTGGGACTGTTGGTAGCAATTACCTCCTAACAACCTCCGAGTGCCTTCCTGTTGCATGACCGAATGTAGCCATTAGAGGGGAAGCTTCTAGCTCATTCCAGATAGATTTCTCCACGTCCTACAATGAAGGAATGTGGCATCTTTACCAGCTGGGTCTTACCGTACAGTTCTGACACGCAAACAATCATACTGGCAATGGCCTTTTCCATTTTGTGGATCCCTATGTCCACCACCTCACAGGACAGGAACCCATCCCTGTCACTGAGATTTTCACTGAACCACCATAGGGCATCTGGGCATGTCTCTTCTTACCCATGAAGGATGCTTTCTTTAATCTCTTACTGTTTTCTTTACTGTTTTCCCAGATGCTTTTCCAAACCTTATACCAAGTACGTGATGAAACCTTTTTACAGAAGGTGATCATGACCTCTGAAGGGCCGCCACCATCCATTCCAAGAAACACCAGCTGGACTCAGGAGTCAGCAGCTAAGGGGACACTAAGGAAGAAGGTGCTACAAGATTCCATGGCTTCCATGCACTGTCTCCTCAAGAGAGCCATGTTACATAATCCACACAAATTTTCCATTAGTCATCCCACTATCTTAGACTTGGGTACTTTCATAAGGTTTCCTTTCAAGTTCCTGGAACTGGATATGAGGGGTTCAGGAATAGAGTTTTTGAACCCCAATCCCTAAGTCCGTATCTACTCATAACCAAAGAATTGTACAAAAAAGACCCAGAAGGATACCAATTGAATTATATTCATTGAGGAAAGTATAGAACCAAGGGAAAGAAAATGAATATACCCACGTGGTCTGAGAGCCCACATTTTAGGCCTGGAAAAACCATAAAAAGAGAGAGAGGGAAGAAAAGAAAATACAAAGAGCTCCTACTAGGTGGAGGACAGGAAGGGGTTAAGAGCCCATGTGGGCATAGGGGTTAGGGGATTCTCTCTCCTGTCGGCTCAGCCAGGCAGAGAGGTGAGGAAACTCAGGGGACTCTGGAAATTTAGGAGACAGGCTTTACCCTCACACACATTATTTATAACCTTATTGTGGTGGGCCCTACCTTCAACTCAGATGAGCCAGAGAAACAGCTGATTGGCCTGGGCTAGTTCTTCCTGAACCAGCCATGACACCAAGTTTCTCGGTGGAAGGTTGACCAACCACAATGTCAGGATTAGCTTTGAATTCTGGGAAAGAAGATCTTACTCCCAGGGAGGGGTTTAGGTATGGCAAAAAAGTGTAGGACTTTGGACAAAAGACAAGTTAGATCTTCCGCTGATCTCTAGTGTTTGCAGTTTGCTTGGGCTGCCTTTTCATTTCAGGGGCCCAGTCATCCTAACTGCCTAGAAAAAATACCTGACACTCTCATTCCCACTCCTAAGCGTCTCAGTGGGGCCCATAGAGTTGCTTGGCCCAGCCCACAGATGAGAGGGAGTGAAGGCACTCCCCTGCCTGTGGTTCAGGTAGGCGCCCTTGTCTGACAGGGTCCAGGGCCCAGGCCAGTGATATAACAGCACACTGGCTTACCGCTTCTCCCTCAGTCACACCTAGCTGTAATGACAGCCATAGGCTAGGCAAACAATGTCCAGTTGGAGCATAGCTTTTTCGGGAAAGCAAACAAACAAACGAACAAACAAACAAACAAACAAAAATACTGTACATGGCTCACTCTGGGATTGTAATTGTCCGCCATTAAATGTACATTCTGAGTTTCTTTCTTCTGTAGTTTTTCTCTTACGTCTCCATGATCTGTTTTTCAGACTTCCAAGCTCACTGGAACACATTTGCTTTCCACTATTTTTCCTCCCTTATATACTACAAATTGTCACAAATATTGCCAAATTTACCTTCAAGTAACCTGAACAGACCCCCTTGTCTGTTTTCCCTTTCTCACATCTTTTCTTGAATGATTTATCCCATTACTAACCACAGTCAAATGTTGATTTAAGTCACTCAGATCTGCCAAAGCCTCCCCTGCCTCACCAAGATGATGCCTGTCCAAGCCAGAGATGCCACTAAAGCTCTGCAGTCCTGAGGTCCCTGCTGAACCAACTCCTTTCTCCACTCTTTTGTGGACACAGTTCTATCTGACAAAATGCGCTTGGTTTCAACCACTTCCCTTGCCTTCCTAATTCCCTCCATAATGTGTGTCCTTCCTCCATGGTCTTCCAGTCTCTGATATCCCTGTGTACCTCACCTGATAATCAAAATTCCTAAAGTCTTGTGTGAGCTAATCTTAATCCTTCAGGGATTGATTTCACATAAACCGCCTCAGGTATGTCCCAAAGAGGGCTTAGTCGGGTTATTTATTAGTGTCTCAACTTCCATCTACCCCCATGTCCCTAAAGCCCTAAAGCTCATGGGCCATGTGTGTGTATGTGAGAGAGAGAGAAACAGAGAGAGGGGGGGAGATTAACTGGCACAATTGAATGCGTGTGAAGGACTCATAATATATTTCAGAATACATTTGGATTTCAACTCTTTTAATATGACATATTGTCAACATGGTAATCAGGTTGTAATATGTTGTCAGATCCCCACTGAGACCTGGAGAGATCAGGATCCACAGGAACCTCTCGCTTCTCATCATGAAGTGCCCCTTCCCCACTACAGGTTGCAGAGTGTGGAGAAGGTCCCGTTTACTTTTCTTCCTACTTTAGAACAACTGTGAAAAGTCACGTTAACCCTTATAGCCACATGAATCCTTACTGGGACATGGCCGTGAACTACCATTTCTCTACCTACATCTAATTTCTTCCCAATAATCTTCTGGGTGCTAATCCTCACAGAGGCTGCTTAATGGAGAAATCAATCTCTAGCAGATGGTACTGAGGAATAAGTGAATTTGTTGACTTGGGAGTTTTGGAAGTAATATTGGCTTGACCCTCATTATTTAGTAAGTCACTAAGATTTATTCTGCACTTATTTCCGTGGAAGGTTGTTGGGGTCCCCCCCTAGGGCCAGCCCAGGAGTGACCGCAGGGCCTCTGCCAAGTTGGGGGTGAGCAGCGCGGAATCACGAAACAGACTCCAAGAGTTGGGTGGAAGCAACAGAGGGTGAGCTGTAGCAAATTCATTTATTTCAGGAAGTGCAGGGGGTTTTAAGGGGCTTGGCTGGCCAATCCTTGTATGGGGTGGTCCCCGTTTTGTGACCAATGACAGCCTCTCTCTGGACAGGTCATCTCATAGCAGGTTTCTCGCGAGCATGGGACTGTAGCTGTTGTCACGCCAAGTCTGTGCAGAACACCATGTTCACATAAGCCACTTCCTGGTTTCTTCTGCCATGTGGTCTGGCTAGGGCCAGGCCTGCATTGCTCCATAGAGAAGGTCACACTAACATATGTATAATCAATTTCTTCTCCATACTTCTCTAATTGTACTTATAGCCAGGAGAGGATAAACACTTTTCCTTCACTGTCTGGAAAACAGAGTAATTTTACAATGTAATGCCAGGTCACTATTTTTACTTGCCTGCCCTTTCTTTCTGACTCTTTTCACCGTTAATCATGCTGCAATTTTGGTGGAGTCTACTGAAGTGATTAGAAATATTGACTTTAAACCCAGAATGCCTGAAATTCAATTTTAGCTGTACTGCCCCAAAGATACATGGAATATTCAGTTTTCTTCCTCAAAATGTGGCTCATAATAGTGGAAATTTTAAATATGTGGCTGTAGTGAAAATCGCTTATTGATAAACAATATCGTGGGTGTTTACCGTCACCGTTACCATTCCCGGAGTCGTTGGCCACCGACATCCCAGCAAGGGAGGGAGGAGTTGGGAGGGAAGCAGCAGGGTCCTTCTTGGAGCAGGGGGTGAGTGCAAATAACGTGACAGGCAATGAACACCTGGGAGACTGACTGATGGACAGCACTCGTTTATTCAAAAGGGGAGTGGGTTTATAAACACTTGGGGAAGGTTGAGATGGAACATACAGACTATATGGCTATCAGATGAATAGTTTATAGGCTGTTATCTAGTTGGTAGAAAGACTAGAAACTTTAAAGTTATGGGGGAAGGATAAGGGAAGATAAGGGGAAGGGCGGAAGCCTGTGACTTCAAAGACTGTGGGGGATAAGAGAGATGGTGAAAGGCTACATGACTTCAGCTACATGAGGGTCTTTTGGGCAGCTAGCCACAAGGTCTGGAACTATAGTGGGCAAAGTCTGACTTATGGAATGGTCACTTATGGAATGGACCCCTTTTGGGGTCCGGGGGTGGGCCTCACCAGTTCTGTCCACTCTGGGCGATGACAGCTCACTACAACCTGCAACATAGGGAAGGCCAGTCACCGTCGCCAGGGACTCAATGACGATAGGGCCAGCTGCAACCTCACAGCCCAGGGTCCCTGGCCACGTCCAATAGTTCAGGCCAGCCTCCTTACAGTTCCAGCCCTTCTAGCAATGCCCAACACAATATGAATTTCAAAACAATGCTATGAATCTGAGTATGAATTTAGTATAAGCATATATATATATATATATATATATATATATATATATATATTTACAATTAATTGGAAAAACATAGTTACCAGACATCTGGTGCTAGAGGAAATGCCCTGTTTCATCCTGTTGTGGTACAAAGAATGTAGAAGAGGTTGTGGTCCCACCATAGCTTTCCCTTTTTGCTCACATGTTAGAAAAAGAAGCAGGTCTACTTCCTCTTTAGGAGAATGTCCTCACATGACTCTCTTTCATCGCTCCAGCTTCATCATTTCTCAATGACATTCATTTTATTTAACAGAAGAAACTTGTGCATGCTTGGAGTATGCCTGTGGGCTCCAACCTTTCTCCACTTGAATGGTAATTAAATCAATCAAGTCTTCCTCTGGTATGATTCTAAGTGTTTTCAGAAAGCAGAAGCTGCCTAAGGCTGTCTCTCTTCTGTTTTCAATTAAGTTATCTCTGCTCCCACCTGTCCTGTGAATTGCAGACAAAGTTAACATATGTCTGCCAAGTAGCTCCTGCATCCTTGTGTTTCATTCTTCTTGGCTGGCACAAGGCATTCACAAGAACTTATTCCCCCTGCGCTGTTTGTAGGAAGGGATCTCTCTGAAGACTTGATGCTCTGCTATGAGCAGTAGCAATGAGATTCTGGCCATATCTCTAGAAGAAAATGGCTCATTCCCTTGTGGGCATTAAGACTTAAATAAGAGGGTTCTTTTAATGACCCCCCCCCCGGGGGAATATCAAATAGGAGATCAGGCAATGTTGACAACAATTTTATCAGGGAATTTTTGCAACAATTCTATAGAGAGCAATGTTAGGACAGGATGGAAGATTGGAGAATAGACACTGTAAACATTCTCTGGGTCTCACATTGGGTCACTGTGAGCTGAAGGCCTCTCCAGGGCAGAGCCTGGAAGCCTGTAGGAAATGCTGACATTATATACCTAAAACTATGAAATTGCACCATAATTCTGCCCATGACTGTGAAAACAACCCATTGAATAAGCCTTTGTATCAGGGCCCAACATCTGTTCTGTGGTTACAATTTAGATAGTTATACCTGAAACATCTTGTTATACAGCCCACAGGAACTGAAGAGTGATTACACAGCACATGTTCCTGTGTGTTCCATGGTCATGAGGTGTGTCCATGGCTCAATGAATGTGCATTATAAAAGGATCCAGAATTGTCAAACATCCTCTTTCTTTTCACTTGCTAATGGAAGGCTTTTGAGCAAGTCACTTAACTATAGTTTCTGTAATTATCCCATTGTTAAATGTCTTATAATATGCCAAGCAGTGTGTGCTGATTAAGTACACCAATTTATATTAACTAAAGTGAATTGTACTATTGGCATGCTATTACTCTTACTGTCACGCTTGTAACAATGCTTTGTAACATGCACAGATAGTATATTCTGTAAACTTCTGTATTATATGTCATATGTAGAGCATTATTTCCCTCATGTTTGGATATATCCTACAGGATTTGATCAGCAACTTAATTTTGATTTTAACCGGAAAAGAAATTTAAGTAGCTTACCTAAAGCCACCTACAGGTAACAAATTCTCATATTTCATAACTTCTCCCATTCTTTCCTAGTATAATTCATTGCAGTTAATAATTATTCTAAAACTCTTTGAGAATTTTTAAAAATATGAAAATTTCTTTTGACTTTCTTCTACTCTTCTGGAACCAAGTAATATTTACCATGCCAAGAAGTATGAGGAGACCATATTTGTGGTCAGAAAGCATGAACTATGGAAGCCAAACCAGCTGTTCTAGAACACAAGGTACAAGGCTGGGTGTGTGCCCTGGAGGAACTGCTCAGCATCCCAGGATCTTAGTTCACACATCTGCATCCATCACGGCACTGGCATTGACTTTGAGGTAACATGTCTTCAATTAAGGTGGGACCTAGGCTATAGGTATTGTTCAATGAGCATTTATTAAGTTATATATTCTACATAATTTCCTTTGCAATGTGTCTGTTATTGGCTGTTGCACATGGAAATTTTATGACCAGTCAGACTCAGCCTCATTCAAATTTAGGGAATTTTCTCTATCACTATGGTAAAGATTTAGGTGAAATATAGGATTTTTTCTCCTTAGTTTTCCCATATACAACACTGCACAGCACTACTTAGCTTCATTGGTGGTTAATCTTGTCAAGTTGTTGAGATCTAGAATCACAATGGGTACAAACCTCTGGGCATGTCTGAAATGAAGTTTGTAGATGAGGTCCACGGAGGCAGGGAATCCCATACTAAATGTAATCATCACCATGTCATGGATTGGGACCCTGCACTGTATAAAAAGTATAAAGAGAGATGAGCATAAACATTCCCTTCTCTCTCCTTCCTGGCTGAGTGTGCATTGTGACCAGCTGCAAGAAACTCCTTCCTTATCTGTCATGATTGACTATACCCTCAAAATGTTTGTAAAGATAGAGGCTTCCTACCTTATGCTTTGTTTTTCAGGTATTTTTGTTGAAGAAATGAGAAAAATGACTAATACAGCTTTACAATTCAAAATATAATGAGGATGTTTATTTCTCAAAGAAATTTCAAGCCCCCTGGCAGTTGGTGCATATTCATTCTTCATTAGGGTGAGGGAAGAGTCAAACATCTCTGCTAGCTAAGTATATGAAGAAAGGTTATCCTGCATTTTGGCTAGCAAAAACAACTGGAACCTGTGTGGATATGTTGAAAAATATTGAAAACTCAGTCTAGTGTAAGGCCACTCATAATTAAGATGGATACCCGGATGGCATAGTACTTCAGTGCGAGCATAGCTGAAATAAGTGGTCTCTCAGGTAAGGGTGGCAAATGAGGTGAGAAGCAGACTCTAAAATCTTGCTTTAACCAGCATTTTCTTGCTTATTAATCTGACAGCTTTCCCTGCTGCTTTTGAGCTAACTAAAGCAGTTTTAATCATAGTGGAAACATGTCAAATTGCTCTGAACCCAAGCCCTTCAAATTATGGAATGCCTTCAGGATATGAAAGAACCTTGAGGGTCCAAAGCTTTTGCTCCCTATTTACAATGTCTTAAGCTATCAACTTCTGTGACTGTAGCCAAAGAATTAAACTACTAACAATTCCTGTCTTCTCTGCATCAGGTTTTTACTCATTCTGTAACATTGTGACAAAATAATCTCTCAATTTTATTGTTTAGGGGCTGGGCTTAAAGGCTTTGATGAAAAGCCCATTAAAAGTAAGCATTGATCACACAACTGCTTGATTTACCCATTCATTTTAGAGCACCCCATCACAAAATCACATACATATGCATAGTAACCAGATATGAAAAGAGTTCGAGCATTCTATGTATATAAGCTTTTCTTTTATGGCCAAAATTATATTGCAAAACAGCTGCTCTGTATTGGAAATACTTTATTCTGTTACTTTTGCTTAATTTTAAATGGCTGACACTCTTTGTTGTAATCATGGTTTTATTTGCTGTCTTTCAATAGAATCATATTCATGTCCTGTTTCCTACCGTTTATGAAGAGTTGTGCTTAGGTGACGTGAGCTGGCGAGAGCCAGGCTTCCAGGTGTCAAGCGGCCCACTGGGACAAGCATAAATGAATGCTTGGCATGGTGATGCCTGTCTATAGTCCCAGCAATCAGGAGGCGGTCCAAGGAGGATCACAAATCCATTTGGAGTTTGAGTTTAACCTGAACCAATTAGTGATATCATGCCAAAAAAGTAAATCACAGTAGAACAGTGAATCTTTTATTCATTCATTATGATTAAACAGGATGAAGCGCCAGCTTCTTCACTGTTCTGGATTCCCTCCTGGAATGACAGCACATGACTATTGCAAGTGAGTTAGTGCACATGAAGGGATCTAATTGATGCAGAGGGGCCCCAAAAGAGAAGGGGGTCTTGTGTTGATCTGGGTGAGAGGTCAAGGGGATAGAATCACTAAAGAACTAGTCACTGTGGACCAACAAGGCATCAGGGACCTTAATAAGAAGTGACCTTGGAGCAAGGACTTGAGAGACAGAGGCTTAGTATGTGTAGGCTGCCAAAGCGAAGATCTCATGGCTTCCACACATCAGGATTCTCTTGCCACAGTGTGGAGTGGGGCATCCAAGTGTAGTTGCCACTAGTAGCTGAGTGTCTGTGGACACTGAGTGTCTGTTACATAGACAGTGTCTTCTCATATAGTCCTCACACAGTGATATGAAACTTTCCATGGACACTTTCAAAAAGGCATAATTGATTAATGAGGAATCCAACATTGTGGCTTATGATTTCCCAAGGGCTTCTCATACTGTTACACTTACAGTTAAAATATCAACATATGAATTGGCTTGGGTGCGTGAACAGATATCAAGTCTGTATCAGAGGCCAACAATCAATTCCAGAATTTTGTGGCACTCATCATTTAGTGCCTTGTATAAAGTAAAATTTAAGTAATGTTCTAAGTAATGTGACTAATTGTTCATATTCATCTGTACACATCATTAAATATGAGTGCATATTTACCGACTCTTATTCACACATATAACACATCTGACACTACCTTGGTTTACTGCTAATAAAATAGAAACATTTCACAAGTTGGACTCAAACCAATTCTCAGTAGGTAACAATTCCATACAAAAGACTTCTAATTAGAATTGCACATTGCTATTTGCAAATGATGGGAAAGAAACACAACTGATGTCAGTTTTCATTATGAAGGGAGTTCCCTGAATAAAATGAATAAACAGAACTTAATGTTATATGACAGGAGTCTAATAATTCCTGTGAGTCTGGCTTCCTATGTTCATTGCAGAGCAGGTAAAATAAATATCATAGAGATTCATTTAAAATAAGCCATACTTGGCCTTTCCCCCATAATTTTTGACTACCCCCACAGTACAAGACCCACACCTCCCATTGATGAGGGTCCCTGTGGAGGGGGGAGGACAAGGAGGAGGATAATGGAGTCACCAATATGATTGTAAAATTAGAATAATATAAACAAAATAATAAATTATTTTTAAAAAAGGAGAAAAAAAGTCATGTTAATTATTAAAGATGACCAAGAAGTTCTTTCAATTATGTAAATGGATCTCACAGCAAAAGAAAATTTCTAATGATAAAATCATTTATTTAGTTAAAGCAGGTGTTTTATTTCTAAAATTTTAGATGAAGTAAAATTGCCATGATTCAGAAAAGTTGCAACATAATTGATCATAACATAATTGTCTATTTATAATTGTGAAAAACCAGACATACATATCCTAAATTGATTTCCTTCATTAAAATTCTAAAAGTTATATTTCTAAGACTAAAATACGCCTTATATGGCATACAGTGTATGTATTATTCAATTAATACATTAAATAGAAATTGTGCTTTGAGTATCTAATTTTATATGCTAGTTGTCAGTTTAAACATATATTTATATTTATAATGAATTATGGTATGTTAAATATATTCATTTTATAGTATATATTTAATAATATCAATTTACATAAATATATCCTCAGGGAGATGGAGACTTTTTTACATTCTGGATTGTATATATTTCATGATAACATTATTTCTACATTGAAATTTATTTCATGTTTCAATTTATGTGTATACCTTTTATGGGTATACCTTATACTTTGAAGTTAGTATCACTTCAAAAATCACTAAATGGGATGGAAAACACTATTATCTTCAAAATAATTTAAATTAAATTCCTTTGTCCATTCATGATTTCATTAAAAATTAAAACATATGAGTTCATTAGTTTTATCCTCAGGAAGAAGGGTCCACTCACAAAGCCATGTGTGTTGAGTGCCTCGTGGATATTGTTACTAAGAAGTCCTTTATTTATTTTTTTTATTTTTAAACTTTTTATTTTATCTTATTTTTTGGAGAGAGACACAGAGAGAGAGAGAGAGAGAGAGAGAGACAGAGATGGCCGTGCGAGCAGTGTCTCAGCTGCTACAAACGAAATCCAGATGTGCACGCCCCCTTGTGTTCAAGTGTGGCATTGCACCCTTGCGTCACTTTGCATCTAGCTAAACGTGGGACTTGGAGACTGAAACCTCTGGAGATTGGAACCAGTGTTCTTAGGGTTAGGAGGAAGGCACCTTAACCCCTAAGCCATCTCTCCAGCCCAGAAGTCCTTTATTTTATTCAAGGTGACACCGTTTCATTTGTGCCCTTGATTTCCTGGCACAATACTAAGAACTTGTTATCATTATTTACACAAGTGATGAAGTAAAGGAGGGGAAAAAGGGATCTCTGTTCTAATCCTTTTTCTACTTTCCCTCTTTTGGCTGATGCTGCTGTAAATAAACTACCTTGTGCAATGCCTTATGCAGACGGATTTGATTGTCCTGGTAAGACTCACAGGACGCTTTGTTTTCACCTTCTTCCATTTCTGCTTCCCTGTTTCTCCTGGCTCTTTATCCTCAGACACCCCTCTGCAGAGGCAGATCTATCAGAATTGCTTTCTCAGTGTCCAGTAAATGATATAAATTGTAGGAGATTTAAAAGGTCACCTCTGCAGCCATCCTGCTTGTCATGAACAAAGTGATACTACTAACCCGCAGCTACAGAAATTGTCAGACCCAGGCTGTCAGAGTGGCCATGCCCACGAAGAGACAAGGCTTGTTTCCTCCTCTGTTTGCTCCCAGAAAACTATCAATACATGATTATTGTTGAAATTGACCGAGATTTACATGTAGAATTTAGAGATGTTTCAATGGATGTCTTATCTCTCTCTCTCTCTCTCTCTCTCTCTCTCTGTGTGTGTGTAATGTATATCATGACATTCACTTCTTTTTCCTTCCATGCAATATATAAAAGTATGTGATTACATGGAATGTCTTCTATAACTCAAGTTCTATGAACATTCCCATTATGATCCTTACTAATATCCAATCCTGAGTATTAGTACATAGGACATTTTGCTAGAAATAGTATGGTATATCTGTATTTCTTAAAATTAAATGTAGACAAGTAATCAACCAAATGTGAGAGTAACATTAATATATGGAAATAAACATAGATATTTAGAGGGTAATTTGGAAAACAAACTTAATCCACTTAGCCAAATAACAGTAATATCCCCCCCTCCTCCCGAGGGCCTCTCCAGCCATAGGCTTTTGATTAGGTTTTCAACATCAGGCAGAAATTCTCTCCCCTGGAGCAGATCTTAAATCCAGTCAGAGAACAGATGATTTATCTCTTATGAGACATGCACCACCTGGCACATTTTGCCTTATTGAGTCCACCTGTGATGACTTTTCTTCCCCAATAGGATTTGTTGGTTAGAGAAGCTTCTAGATGGCAGTGAATAATGGAGAGACTAAAAATTCATCCAAGTGCTCAGAAGAAGTAGAGTGTTCAGCCCTGAGACATCTCTCCTACCCTTCAAGTCACAGAGACTATTGTTTAAGAGGTGGTGTAATTAATGCAAGAGCCAAAGGAAGAGGAGGAGTGTTTACATTACTGTCTTCCAGACATTAATGTGCAGTCGTATTTATGACCTCACAGTGGTTTATGCTGTCTACATAAGACCTGCATAATATGAGGACAAAAGAAAAATAACATCAAAATAAAAGTGAGACTAGTTGGAAATAAGAGGTTTCGTGGACAGGGGATAATTAAGGGAAGACAAAAGATGTTAGTGGAAGGCCGTTACAATCAACGTACATTGAGTCTATGAGTAGAGGTTGTCACAAAAGTTAAAAACAAATTAGAATGCAAAACCAAGGGTAATCAAACTTTGCAATATACTTTATAGATATGGAATAACTTGATGATGAGTGATAGTTATTAATTAAAAAACTAATTATATGTACATTTAACAATTTTGTTAACAGGAAATATCTGTACAAGAATGCTAAAAGAAAACATGGAGGCAAACAAAACCAAAGGGGCTAGGGGCCTTGTTCAGTGGTTAAAGGAGCTTGCTTGCAAACCTGGTGGTCAGGATTTGATTCTCCAGTACCCACATAAAGCCAGATGCACAAAGTGGTTCAGGCATCTGGAGTTTGTTTCCAATGTCAGGAGGCCCTGGTGTGCCCATATTCACTCTCTATTTCTCTGTCTCTATCTGCCTTTTTTTTTTTTTTTTCTGTCTCTAAAATAAATGAAAATATTATTTACAAATGTTAAAAAAACTTAAAGATTTAAAATGGAAGAAGTTACTACAATGTATGGAAATCATAGGGATCTGATGGCAAATGTAGTAGCAATGAAGAGATAGGCTTACAGAAAATCAGAAAAAGGTGGATCTGAATATATTATTTTAATGACTACTTTCTGTATTTCAAGTCACTCACAAATGCACATTGCCAACAAAATCTGGAGTCTAATTTCAAAGCAAAGTGTAGTCAGGCATCTCACTCTTCCTCCCTAAGCCTTCTTGATTTTCTTGGCATGCAATAGGGAGATATTTCTCTCTCTCTCTCTCTCTCTTTTTTATTTTTTATTTTTGTTGCTGTTGTTCTGAATCTAGACTACCAATAACACTTAATAAAGCAAACAAATGTGTCTCAGAAGAAAAAAATCTGTTTATTTAAAAATCAATGATCTTTTCTTATAAATTGATCTCTAGAAATAATGTAATATATATATATATATATGTATATACTATTTTTTGTGCATGTGGTTGTTTGCACTCCAGGATTACTTGCCACTACAAATTAAAACCTTTAACTAAGCCATCTCCAAGCCCACCCCCCTTTTTTTTTTTCTAGTTTGTTTCTCACTCTAGCCCAGGCTGACCTGGAATGCACTGTGTAGTCTCAGGGTGGCCTCGAACTCATGGTGATCCTCCTGCCTCTGCCTCCCGAATGCTAGGATTAAAGGTGTGCACCACCACATCCGGCTTCCACAGACCCCTTTAATGATTAAATTTTAAATACTTTTTTTTCTTATTTTGCCATTCATTTTTAGCAAGCAATAATATAACACAGGTGATATTTCACAATGAATAGGTCAATTTCATTTCATCCCATAACAAACCAACACAATATAGTTAACACAACAAAAAGTATGATGGTATATTATCTAAACATAGAGTCTAAATTTCTATCAATTTTGCATTAATTACCAACTGTGCATAGTATATGTTATGTAGACTCTGATTTCTCGGGTCAGCATCTTTCTAGGTTAAAATCATGGTTCTTCTTTGTCATGTTTGTTTGATACCAGTTCCTTGTTTCCATGAAAATGAACATCTGACATACAGTAGCATATTAATTCAGTTAGGTGGTTGGACTCTGCTCCATGTTTTCTCATGAGCTGTGAGCAAGGCATCTCTTCTTATAAGGATCCCATTTCGTTTTTTCTTATGATGAAATCATTTCATACTTAGTTCATTGAATATTTTCTTACCTAAATCCAACAAGAGAACCAGGTAAAGTCTCAAGGATCTCTTGGAGTTGATCACATGACTCATCTCCCCCTTTAAAAAGTATATTTATTTGAAAACAAAAAGTAAGAGTTGGACAGAGACAGAAAGAGAGAGAGAATGTGCAAGGCAGGGCCTTTTGCCACTGCAAATGAACTCCAGACTCATGAGCCCTTTTGTACATCTGGTTCTATATAAGTATTATGGAATTGAACACAAGCTGTCAGGCTTTGCAAGCAAATACCTTTACCTGCTAAGGCTTCTCCCTAGCTGCAAACCCCCACCTCTCTTTCTATTTCTACAGTCCAATAATGAAGAATTGAATTGCATACATGTAATTGCTTCGCTTATTACATATGGTGCTAATGTGAAGATGCTATCCTATCAGGGAGCATTGGTGTGTGTTCAAGGTGAGTCTAATAGATACTGGACTTGGTACACCAAGTGGCAGAAGCCTTCAGTGCACTTTCATTTCTGCCCATCATTAAATTAGGAAAATGTTATGATCACAACTGCTGAAGATTAATTATCACCCCTCCGAACTGTTGTTCAGTAGGTACTTAACGAGATTTGAGATTCCATGGATAATAATATGCTAAAGTGATCTAATCCATGTGCTTAAAATACTTCATGAAAAATGAATGGATGTTTTAAAATGTTGATTATAATATGGAGCTATAGACTCTTTGCTCTTATTATATATGGCTATTATATGCAGATGAAAACAGATATTATATAATCTCTTCTTTCCTTTTGTTGTAATTGCAGAGAAGTGGAGAAAAAAATAAGTGAATTGGACATTCCACAGAAATACATGCTTCTTCCTTAAATATGGTTCACAAGGAAATCTTTCAGGACATCTACCTGACCAATATATAATTTGACATTCCAAATACAAAATGGTCAATCAGAAACAATGTGTATGGAAAGCAAATAAATGAAATATGTCTATTTTTGTTTTAAAAATTATTTTGGTTTGATTAAAAGTATATTTCATATCTAAAGAAATGTTGTTGTCTTTAACTAATTTATAGAAAATATTCTATGTAATATCAAAACCTAGTCTTTGGATTGAAAGTATTCTTTTTGTTGTTGTTGTTTGTTTTTCAAGGTAGGCTCTTGCTCTAGCCCAGGCTGACCTGTAGTTCACTATGTAATCTCACCATTATCCTCCTACCTCTGCCTCCTAAGTGCTGAGATTAAATGTGTGTGCCACCATACCCAGTTTAAAAGCATGCATTTTATTTATTTATTTATTTTTTATTTATTTATTTTTTTTTTTTTTTTTCTTTTTTTTCTTTTTTCTTTTTCTTTTCTTTTTGAAGTAGGGTTTCACTCTGGCCCAGGCTGACCTGGAATTCACTATGTAGTCTCAGGGTGGCCTTGAACTCATGGCGATCCTCCTACCTCTGCCTCCCGAGTGCTGGGATTAAGTGTGTGTGCCACCATGCCCAGCTTAAAAGTATACATTTTAATGATAAGCATTTATTTAAGTAACTTATAATATTTTCAAAGACTAATGTTGTATATAAACATCTCCAAAGTCAGCATTATGATAATTGTGTAGCAGTTATTCTTTCTGCTACTGCAGGACAATAACTTAATGCAAATCATGTATTTTCTTTGGAAACCAGTGAAATCACACTGGTATATTGTTTATATTGACATGTTTCTGTTACTATTGAAGATTGGAATGATTGAAGATTATGCCATAACTATTCTGTAGGTCTTTGAAACCAAGAAGTTTCATCTAGGGCAAAAACACTATTAACAAATTACTTTCTTCTTAGAGAAAGATATGTGAAATTGCTTGACATCAGATGGTGGTATCTATCTCATGTTTCCACAATGATGTAGATCAGATAGAATAAAGACTTAGATTGTTTATGTATGACTAAATATTAAGAAAATGTACAATACCACTTTCCATATATAAATACTAATTTGATTTAAACATTCAATAATTGTGTTAGTCTTCATTGTTTTGTCTTGTTTTGTTTTAATTTGTTTGATTTTAAGGTAGCGTCACACTGTTTCCCTTTAGGTCCTACAAGTTACTATGTCCTTCCAAGTTGGTCTCAAACCCTGAAAATACTTGTTTCAGCCTCCTGATTGCTGGAATTGTGGGCAAGATGCACCATGCTTCATGACCCAATACTTCTAAAATATTTATATTTTATAAAATTGCAACTTTCTAGCATTTATAAATTTGCTACTTTCTACAGTTGATTATTGAATGTGAATCTTACAATCCCACTGATTTTGTATATAGTTAATAATACTGGGCTGGAGAGATGGCTTAGCGGTTAAGGTGCCTGCCTGCTAAGCCTAAGAAGGTTGATTCCAATCTCCAGCGGTTCCAATCTCCAGGTCCTACGTTTAGCCAGATGCAAAGTAACACAAGGGTGCAATGCAGCACTTGTCCACAAGGGGGCACACACATCTGGAGTTCGTTCACAGCAGCTGAGAGACTGCTGGCGTGCCCATCTTTGTGTCCCTCTCCCTCTCTGTCTGTCTCTCTCCAAAAATAAATAAAATAATAAAAAAAATAATAATACTTAGTAAAAACAAATAAGGTGAATAATAAATTTTCAAAAGGAGTTAACAATAAGTAGCAAGATGGTGCTTAATACCAGAAAAGTGTTAAGTATTCTTTTGTATTAATAACTTTAATAAAAGTCCCCCTTGGTTTTATAAATCTGTAGTCTCACATTGCTTTTTCTGTAAATGACTTTATGCTTGGAAATTACTTTATATGTAAAGAAGCTGTTAGGCTCTAGTTTACTAAAAATGTGACATCTTGAGTAAAATTTGTAGGTGATAGTACAAATCTTGTCCCAAGATAAATCTGTGAAATACATCTTGTCATAGCTAAATGAAAGATATCAGGCTGACATAAAAGCATAGAAAATAAATATTTAGGAAGGAAACTAAACTAAAATTGAGCCTAAGCATTTGAGAACATAAACTTCATAAAGTCAAACAAAATATTTCTACATATATAAGTTTTAAATGAATCTATAGTATGGTTATGTAGATAGACCTCTAAAGAAACAAGCAATGAATATTTTATAAACTTTTGGGAAATTTTCAACACTCTGTTTCTAAAATTTAATTGCTATTGTACATGTCATTTTGTATAAGTAACAAGTTGTAGACATTAACAAAATAAAATGAAGAGCCAAAGTTTCACAATATTATTTGCATCTGAGTGTTTTTTTTTTTTTTTTTTTTTTTTTTTTTTTGCTAAGCAATGCATGCTTGCCTGTGGGAAACATTTCTGATTGTAGCTCATGGGAACAATCTTATCCTATGATCCTGTATGGAAAAAAAAAAAAAAAAAAAAAAAAGATAAATGGCATGAGAACACATTGGTTTCCAGCATTTTCTCAAAATTCAAGTTAAATATGTATTGGATCAGTGCCCACAATGCTTAGCAACCTTTATTACCCACTGCTAACAGTTATAGTTTCTTAGATGAATGAGATATTTTCAATGGTAATTACCATGAATGAATAGAATAGGTTCTTACAGTTAGACACAATATCAATCCTAATAGAAAAAGAAAAAATAAAAGACTTTTAACTATACCAAAAAAACATTTTCTTGTAAAGAATGTTGATGAATGTTGATTTCAATATCTACACCTCCAATATAATCTACTTTTCAAATGATTGCTTTGGTCTCGTGTTAGCATTATTTCCTTTCATTGTGCACAAGAGAACACATTTTGCTTTGGTGACCTGTGACTTGTATTCACAGTCTTACTTTGTTCTATCATTGGCAGGCAAATAAGCAGAACTGGGTTAGAAGTAAAGTAAAACATGCTACAAATAACAGAACAATTGTTCTAAAACAATGACGGCTTTAAAAAATTTATGATTCATCTGCTATGATTGCAATGATCATGAGCAAACTCAGTCTTCAGTGCCACAGTACTCCGTTAGGATGTGAATACAGCTGCACCCCCATGAAAGCACTCAAAATTGAAGTAGGATCTCAGTTTCTTGATTGCCATTCTACCAAATGGAAAGACAGACAAGCATCATCTTGACAGCAGAGTTGCTTGTACCACACACCAGTGCCAGCAAGGTCACCTTGCTTTTTCCAATAACCAGAACCTGGAAAAATCTCTCCCTCTCTCTCTCTCTCTCCATATATGTATATTTTTATTATTATATTATACCATGAATCATTATATATATATATATATATATATATATATATATAAAATATAAAATATAATTATATATATATATATATATATATATATATATATATATATATATATAAAATGATTAATATAATTATATATATATATATAAATAAAATGATTCATGGTATAATATATAGTAACAATACAATAGACTTAAGACTTGCTTAAGTTTATCATCTGGTTTTAAAACATTAATTAAGAGATAAATAAAATCTGAAGAGTAACAAATATGAATATCACAGAGTAAATGCAATTATGTTTTCAGTGTGTTATGTTATCTTGAAAAATATCCATGTTGTCTAACTTATATGGTCTACATTTTATTTGAGAAAATTTATTTCCTGATGTATTTTTTTTAAATATTCAATGTATCTTTACCTCTCTGGGAACAAATCAAC
Source organism: Orientallactaga sibirica (assembly GCA_036365145.1). Lineage (NCBI taxonomy): Eukaryota > Metazoa > Chordata > Mammalia > Rodentia > Dipodidae > Orientallactaga > Orientallactaga sibirica. Next base: position 25,650,758 of record JAEOAD010000024.1, on the reverse strand, counting down.
AAATTCTGGGAACAAATCAACAAATCATAGTTAGCTCACTGTAAAATTTTCTTATCATACTAATATAAAAAATGTCTTATTCAGAGAAGCTCTATTGTCCTAAATTCCATGGCTTACCTCAAAGTCATTATCTGGATCAAGGGTCTAACTGTAATTGGCTTTAATTTAGTTACTAGAATTATATCTCATTATAAGAAAAAAAATATCCCTTTGATGTCAAAGGTCACAGAAGTCTTCATGAATGAGATTATTGTGAATCTAAGGAGGAATGTAATCTTAGCACTTTGGCTCCAAAATAATTTTCTGCAATAGGTCACACTTCTGAAATTCCCCAGCTATAATGGAATGAACAAGCTGTGTAAGCAGAAAGGAAATGGCATTATTTTCACACCTAGAGAAGTAATGAATGTTTAGTGAGTTATTGACATGTAGTCTTATTATATGACTAATGAAGGTGTGTCATGAATAAGACAGAGTAAGCTACCCACATGAGAGTTAGGGGCTTTGAGAAATGGAGATTTATACCGTTGCTGTGTTGAAGTTGTGGTGCTTTTACTATAATACCTGTGCATGACTGTCACATGATAAACAATTCTGGAATATAATTTTCTTTATAGGAAAGTAACAACAATGATTCTCTTGTTCTTGATCAGTGAAAACTATTGAATACTTAGTAGGCTGAATATACATACATTTTAAACAGGAAAGAACATATTGGTACTTCCTCATATCATAAATAAATTGACTGCAGTTTAGAATTTCTCTGTCATGTAAACCAATTGATAATACACCAGGAAGGCTTCCAGCCCTTGGTGAGGTTGGAGTTGGATTTTGTCTTACAGATGTATTTCAAAATAAACTATATTTAATAGATGACCTTTTTTGACATTTCAGTGTCTTTCCTGATCAAAGAGCAAATTAAATTCTAAAAGGTCATCTTCTGACTCTGTTTATTTGAACAAACAATTGAAATCAAATGGTGCAGCTGTTGAAAATTTGTGAGGTTGTATTTCTAATGATAATAAACTTAACTATCCAGAAAAGAGAGTAGTTAACACGGTTCTTATAGAGGCAGACAAAACATTGTAATCTACCCTACCCATGAAGATGGCTCCCTATATTACCAAATGTAACCTGGGCAACAATTTTCAGATTGTTTCTTAGTCTGTGAGACAAAAGTTTTAAGACTATGCAACTGAAACACTTGGCCTCAATCATTGTCTGAGTCTCTTTTCCATGCTATAAAAAAAAAAATACCTGATGGTAATTATTACATATAGAAGAGAGGATTATTCATCTCACAGATCTGGTCATTCCACATGTACTAGGTGCTGGTGAAGGCTTGGTTCATTGCACCATACTTTGAATGGCATCATAGCATAAGTGATGAGTGAGAGTGGGAGATTACAAACCAAGAAAGGAAACCCCAGCAAGGGGAATGGCCAATCCTTTTGTTATGAGAACTATGTCTTCCACAAGAACTGTCTTAATCCTACAGACATTGTTACCTAATTACCTACCAAGTTCCCACTAGCACCAAACACTTAAAGCTTGCCTGTCAACATCTCTGTAATGGGGACCAAGCTTTCCATACATGAAATAATGGAGGCCAAGAAAAGTACAGCAGGCTCAGTGAACCAGACTTTCCGAGTCTCCAACATGACTTGCTGATATGTGAGTAAATAAAACCTTGGTCAAATAGTAGCATCATGTACAAACAGTAGTTTTCAAATAATTGCATCAAAATGTAGGATGTGAGTGTTCAGAGTTTTCACATTAAATTTAGAACAAAATTTTGAAAATGATGGTGTAGAAAATTCTAGGGTGGGGGCTGGAGAGATGGTTCAGATGTTATGGGTGTGTGGTGGTTTGATTCAGATGCTCTCCTATACACTTAGGTGTTCTGAATTACAAGTCCCAGCTGATAGCATTTTGACAACTAAATCCTCATGGAGGCAATGCATTGTTAGGGGCAGGTTTATGGGTGATCTAGCCAGCTTCCTCTTGCCATTATTTGGCATGCTGTCTTGTTGCTCACCTGATGTTGGTCAGGAGGTGATGTCTACCCTCTGGTTATGCCATTGCTTTCCCCTGCTATCAGGGAGCTTCTGCTCAAGTCTTTAAGACAAAATCAACCTTTTTTTTTTTTTTTTTTTTTCCCACAAGCTGCTCTTTGTTGCGTATTTTCTGCCAGCATCATAAACCTGAATGCAATGGTAAAATTGGTACCAGAAGCACAAGACCCCTGGATCAATTCCTGGCACCTTTACCAGTTGGTACCAAGAAATGATATAATTGCTGCTAGAAACCTAACTCTATGGATTTGGCCTTTTGGAACTGATTTGTGAGAGGAATATGGACAAATTTAAAATTTTGATCTAGTAGACTTCTTGCAGCACTATAAATACACTTGATGGGCTATTCTGGATAGAGTTTAAAGACCTGAATGTAGTAAGAACTGTGGACTGTGAAGTGTGGCTCATGAGGATGAGAAAGAGTTTTTCCTAGACTGGGCTAGAAGCAGTTTGTGATAGAGGCTTGCTGTCACACCCAGGTCCAGAGAACTTGTACAAGGTTGGATTGCATAGAAACAGACTGGTGTGAGTAGAGGGATATGACACAGAAATGAAAAATTTGGGCCAAAACTTCTGCCCCTTCAGCTGTAATTGTAAGAGAGATTACAGCCTTCGAGATTGGGTCAGCTGATGTGCATTGGGACACCAGCCAGAATGCACACTCTTTTCCAGGGGTCTAAATGCCGATAGAATTTCTGTTCTTCAAAGTCTGCTTTATTCCCCTGTGAATTAAGAAATTGTCACACAATCTGTTTTTATGGAGTATAACAATTCCAGAAAAGAGAAGGTCATTGAATTTGCAATATGGTTTTGTATTTTTGGGAATGGCCATGGGCAGTATGAAGCAGATTTGTTGAATTACCTGCGTGGAGCCCAGTGAAGCCATGAGGATGAACCATGGATCGCAGTGAAGGCCCAATGGAGATACCATGACTGTTGAATGGCTGCCAAGGAAAGCTGCCAACACTGGATGAAGTTTTCTGAGACTGTGAGAAGCCTAGCTGGAGGGGTGGAATTGGAACCCCAGAGACTTATAACTAGTTAGAATTAGTGACCTCAGAGACTTGTCACTGACAAGCATTGTTGGGCTTGGACCTACAGAGTTTGACGTGTGCCCAGTTTTTTTCTTGTATTGGTTGAATATTTCTTTGCTATGCCCAAAGCCATCTTGTCTAATGCCATCTTTTGCAATGTGAAAGTTTATTCTGTGCCATTATGGATTTTTTTTTTTTTTTTTTTTGGTATTGTGACCCAGTTAAAAGACCTTGAACTATGGATATGTTTGAATATCATTGGGATTGATTAAAAACTATGGAGACTTTTAAAGTTGGATGAATGCATTGCATTTTACATCATGTATGGATATCAGTTTATGGGGACTAGGGGTGGAATGTGGTGGTTTGATTAAGTTGTCCCCCATACACTTAGGTGTTCCTAATTCTATGTCCCTAGCTAATGGCAGTTTGGGAATTAAAGCCTCCTGTAGGCAGTGTAGTGTTGGGGGGTGGGCAGCCTTATGGGTATTATAGAAAGCTTCCTCTTTCCCGTGTTTGGCACACAATCATACTGCTGTTATCCATATGATGTTGGCAAGAGGTGATGTCCACCCTCTGATCCTGCCATTGTTTTACTTTGACATCATGGAGCTTCTCCTCAAGTCTGTAAGCCAAAATGATTTTTTGTTTCCCTCACAAGCTACTCTTGGTCAGGTGTTTTCTGCCAGCAATGCAAACCTGACTGCACCAAGGTGCTTGCGGGTAAAGTTTGACATCCTGGCTTTGATTCCCCATGACCCACATGAAGTCAGATGCTTTCATTAGTGGAAGTAGGAGGACCTGGCATGCCCATTTCCTCTATCATTCTCTTTCTGTCCATCTCTATCCTTTCAAATGCATGTAATTAAAAAAAATTCTATAGCATAGAATTTTATATTACTTCCTGCACTAAAATTTTGCTGAAATTTCTGTTAAAGTTAAAATATTCTCTCCCCATATAAACATATGTGTATGTACATATATACATATGTATGAACATATATATACTTACACACACAAAGACACACACACATGCATGTGCACACACACACACATACATATATATGTATGTGTGTATAGATAGATAGATAGATAGATAGATAGATAGATAGGGAGCAATATTGGCAAGTTAACTCACTTTTCTGTGATAAAGTTTCATCAATTTCAAAATAGATTATTTCTCACAAACTGGTTATATGGGATAAATGTGCTTACACTTCTAAAGTGCCTGACTAGTGATTGTCTGCCTTAGCCCTGTCAGTATGGCATGGGACTTTTCTTTTAAAGATCAAAGTAAAGAGAAATAATAAGCATTTCTCCAAAGATGTAGGATAATTTTTCACTTTCCTATATAGCTATTAGTCAGATAAGTTATTATCTAAAAGTGTATGATGATATTTTCTTAACATAAATTAAAATTTAATAAATAAATAAACTTTATGTTAGGAAAAAAGAAAAACATTGATAAGTGTTGATCAGCAGATGTTTCTAAGTATTCTCCTGACAAAACACATGACTGTGATGAAATATTTTTGACATATAAATTTGAATAAACTAATCATTTGCAATAATTTATTCAGTTAGTAAAATAATTCTACATCACATTATATCCATACATGTTATAGAATACATATGAAAACTGACTTTATCTTCCAGTGGGGAATATCATAAATTTTTGTCTAGAGCTGAGGTAGGGGCTAGAGAGATGGATCAGCTGTTAAAGGTGCAGACTCTGATAGCAGACAAAATAGCACATGCATCTGGAATTCATTTGTGGTGGTAGGAAGCTCTGGTGCACTCAAAATCACTATTTGTCTATCTCTGAAACAAATAAAAAAATCTTTAAAAGGTCTTAGGTAATTGAATCACATGTCAAATTCAAAGGAATACTTAAGAACTGAAGGAATATTAAAAACTATCAAGACAAATAATAAAGAATTAGAAAATGTCTTTGAACTCCATGTGAACCTAACAGAAGTAAAATTCATTCTATCCATTTTTCTTTATTACAAAATTAAAGGCTTTTACACAATTATAAATGTTGAAGGCTAGAATGAAAAATCATGTAGCATAAAGTATATCCCTAAATTTATACCAATCAATGTGTTTTTCAATTGATTTCTTTTCAAACCTAAAATTAAGACCAATCTTCCAAATTAGTATACAAAATCTCACAATGTGATATTAGAATAAACAATGTACAAATTAATCCTGGTGATGTGAGCAGGAGTTTTTTTGCTTAGTTTTGTTTTCATTTAAAATTTCTTGTATAGTGTAGCCTTTGTAATACATACCACCTTTTCAAAAATATTGAATATTAAAGAACATTATACAAACAAAAAGTACATTCAATAAACAAAGTTTCAAGTGGGTAGAACAACAAATCCTTAGTTTTCAAAAGACGATTATGTAGCTATGCAGCTATATATTGGCTGAAGCTGTTTCATTTATTGTGAATGTTATTTTCCTATCTCATGTGAACATCCAGGTGACAATAACATTTGCATAAGAGTCCATGTGCATTCATTATGTGCCTGAATAGAAGGGGTAGATTTTGGTAAAATAATACTCTTTACAGTCATAGTAACTGAGGAACAATTTACATATCAAAGAATGAGTTACCCAGATACTCTGAGAATTCTTCAATGGACTTCTATAAAAGAATAGGTGATCCAATACTCTATCCCCATGGATACTGGACTGATCTTGAATACAAAAGCTAAGTTGGTTCAAGAAGGTAAATAACTTTAGCATATTTTTCAAAAAAAAAACCTTAAAAATAGGATAAAATGGAAACTAATGCAATTGAGAATATGCATAATAAATTTCTCACAAACTCCTGAAAACAAATAGTATTCTTTTGGCTACTAGCAAACTTGCATATTGGAATTGTGCCTCAATAGCCCTGTTATTTAAGGTCATCCCCTGGCTCATTCTCACTTCCTCTGTGAGAGATGGTTATCTGTGATCACCCAGTCATGTCACAAAAGAGGAAAGAGTACAACAAATGGAGATCACAGCTCTTTCTCTGGTGAAGCGCAGGATATAACCCTTGTGCTGTTTGACATCCCCTCCCCAGCCCCAGTCATTTGAAACTGGTTTTCTATGTATAAAACACTTAAATTTAATAAAACAGGTAAATAATTTGTATGGAATAGTAGATTCAATGACTAACTCAATTCATTTTACATTGCCAGATTTAACTTTGTAACTCTGAACATAATGATGGTTTCTTCCCCTACATGAATTATAGAATTTGGAAAATGATATGAAAAAATATGCAGTGAAAGCATGACAAATGGAATATATGCTCAAGTACAATTCTCAGGCTGGAGAGATGGCTGCATGAACAGAAAGCTTGTCACAAAGATGGGAGTAGCTCAGTTTAGATGTCTAACACCCACAGAAGCCTGAATACAGTGGGGGTCTTCCATAATCTTAGGGCACCTACTGCAAGAGGAACACAAAAACAAGATTCTTCTGCCCACCTCTTGACGTGAGTGTGTACACTGAATTTTATTTTGAACAGGATGTAAGTTTACATAGCATGCTGAATACATTTATTATATGATTTATTAGATGATTTTGAAAAGTTAATGAATATGCCTGAACTTCAATTTTCTCATTTAGAAAAGGAGTTAATGTGAAAATTAAATTTTAGTATATTTAAAATATTTATTACATTATAATTATAAATACATGACACATAAACACAGTCAGATGCATACCATTTTCCCTGCTATGCACAAGTAGAATATCAAGTACTGAATGGCTGGTACAAAGCAGAGTTCTAAATGATTCTATACAGGTACAGACCAGATGCTCATTGATATCAAAACCAGAAACATTTTCCTCTAAAACATTTTTATTACACATAATGCCTAATACAGTAGTCTCATTGCAGGGTAATTCTTAAAACAGATAATTTGGCTTCACATATTATGATTATAGTAAAAAGCATGCCATTATTTTATAACTCAGATACCTGGATTCCTTTGGCATAAAGAATTACCTAGACTCCAATCATAAGTAGATTTTCAAACATATTATTATCTTTTGGCTATTAATGAAAAAGGAAATTTAGCAAAACATTCCTTAGTCAGATATAATGAGTTATTGAAGTATTGAAGGGAATGTGCTTGAAGCAATGTGTTTTAATAGCTGTATATATGCATGAGTGCATGTGTATACATGTGTTTATATGTATTCATGTCTGTGTATGAGGGTCAAAGCTAGGGTTGAATTACTTGTGAGTCAAGTCAAGCTATCATAAAGCTCTTAAGGTGAAATATACTGTCTATAACACACATGTTTAAATTTTCCTTATACTATGACAACATTTTCCCCAAAACATTATATTGGTGAGGTTACATCACACTTTTCAAAATTAGTTGTAATATGTAAATCCCAATATATAATCTGGAAAGTCAGAGGGGGGCAAACATGACAGGAATTTCTGCTGAGTAAAATATCAAAATTTAGTCATAATAAATAGAACAAATAAGGAAGTAAACTCCAAATGTCTCAGAATGTGCAATGAATTAAAACTTCAGATAAGTAAAGAAAGATCTGTGTAATGTTGGGAAATATCCATATATAAATATTCTTTCCCTAAAGCTGAAATTTGAATGAGTGGATCACTTTCTATGCTGTATGACAAATTACCACACATTTAGGAACTTTAAATCAATATCCATTCATTGTTCTAAAATTTCTGCAGATCAGTCATGGGGTTACTTCTGCTTTGTGGCTGGGTTCTCTTCTCAGGGTCAAAGAGGGCAGGAATAACATTACCAGTGGGTTGTACCTTCTTTTGGAAGCTAGGCTACAGGAAGATCCACTTTCAATTTCTTGAGGCTGTTGACAGAATTATTCTGAGTGATGGTTTAGTTCATGGGAGCTTGCCTGTTCAAAGCTACAATTCCGAAGCAGGAATCTGTGTGCTGTTCAGGACTTCCTTCAACAAAGATGTAGTTTCATTTTCAAAGAGCTCATATGTTTTTGGTTGTTCCTATCCAGGGTAATTTTTTTTTTTTTTTTTTTTTTTTTTTTTTTTGGTTAATACAAAGCAACCCTATCATGAACCCTAATTACATCACCCAAATCCCTTTCTCCTTCTGCAACCTGATCACTGGTATTAAACCCCATCACTTTGACCCTATTCTTGGGTTGAAACAGGTTATAAGTTCACTTCACATGCAAGTGAAGGGGGTCAGAAATGGGTATCTCTTTTGGGGTCATTCTGAGAGTTTCTATCAAACTGAATGTTGTATAATTTATTTTCAGGAGAGCATCCATTATTTGTCAATTTATAACCATATAAACTATGCACAGAATATGTGAGATTATTCTTCAATAGTGTGGATTCAGAAATTATACCAGAGTAAAGGAATTTATAACTGCATATATTATGTGGCTTTCAGATACCTTCCTTTAAGTAACTATTTTTTTACAAGGTTTATCAAGTAATATTCAAGTCAATAGAAACTGATCAATATTAGCATGGAGCCTGCACTATTTCCCAACAATGTTTGAATAATTTAATCCTAATTATTATCATATATTAAATTTCTATATTAATATTTAGGCCAGGTGTGTACCTCTATTGCTCTTGGGTGAGCATCACCTCAGGTTGTTTGCTGCTGAGTAACTTACACCACAAGTTGCTTGGACAGATGTTGGTCATTTCCCCCTAGTAGCTTATGTAGCACCTTCTGGGAGGCAAAGCTAGGAGGATCTCTATGACTTCACGGCAACACAGAGAGTATATGGTGAATTCAAGGTCAGCCTAGGTTAGAGTGAGCCCCTACCTAAAAAAAAAAAAAAAAAAAAAAAAAAAAAGTAATAATTTCAGTAGGCACAAACATTGCAGATATTAGGAAAATTGTTTCCAGCCTGGCAAAGAATTTGTGAGTATAAGAAAAAGAGGATGTGTTTGTTCTGACACATAAATTCCACATTATTAAGCAGAACACAATTAATTGGAACATAGTAGCCTGACATTTTAGTTTAACAAATACAACTTAGGGACTTCTGCAATTAAATAGGTTTTAAATAAATAAGGGGGTTGTATCTCATGTCATCGTTTTGGCAAGATATTGAAAGTGAGTGTAGAAAGTATTTGATATACTGTATGCAAATTGCTTAACTTAGTATTTACCAAAATTTTTACTATAGATTAAGATTTTTCAGAGAGCACATGTGTCATATGGAAACAGAATTCTACAAAATGCCTGTCTGTAATGCACTGTATAGGGTAGCATGCTTGGGTAGGGGGATCAAGCTGATGGCACTTTAGATATGAAGTGATGTGTTATTGTAAATATGCATCTATATTCTGATTCACATCTAAATGTCTAAGTACTGTATCTTAAAGGTGTTCTTTATCCAACTTCCTCTATCTATTGATCATTATTTAATCAACTCTTTCTAAATGGGTCAATGTGTCAAACATTTTTTCCTTTATTAGTTATGGACATATTCACTGTGTAAACAGCACAAATTGGTACCATCCTTAGCCTCCTCCCTATCCTTCCCCCTAAGAAAGGACCCTCCTCATTGTGGATGCCACTTATCCCCATGTAGACTGTGGATTGTTCCAAGTGGAGGTATTGATCAGTTATGGGGAATAGGCAATGTTGGGCCCTAAGAGGCCCATGTGTGAGGCCTAGTGGAACTTTCTGAGCCTGACTAGAGTTTAGCGACCTGTCTTTGGCCTACTTCCGCTTAAGAGTGACTCAGCAAGGCCTAAGCCGAAACTGCCTCTGCCCAGCTACTGCTGACGTGGTGAAATAATATTGGCCCTTACACCTTTTTCCCATCCTGAGACCCACCCTCTTTCTCAAAGCTATATAAACACCTTCCCATTACAATAAAATGAGTTCCTGCCTCAACAAGACTCCTGGCTCAGTGTGTTTTTCTCTCCGGTGTTTTTTGTGGGGGGGGGTCTGAGCTGCCAACACCCATCATCCCGCTCAGCCTCAAGGGGAGCTGCTGGTCCAGCTCTTTCTTCAGCTCTACCTGCCGGGGAGGAACCGGCAAGGCAATATCTCTGTGCAAAATGACCCAACTTGTGGCTTGAATAATCTTTCCACATCCTCTTCTGAAAATTTTTTTGAGCCATGTTGGGTTCGTTTTAGGTCTACTTCAGTGATGAGGTCTTGGGATCCTCTGTGTTTCTGAATATCTGGTTTGGTAGGAGTCAATTATTCTTTTGTGTCTATCTCTTTCACCCTTGTGTTGGTAGCAGGTTCACCAAGAAAGCAGCACTCTTGCACATTTCCCTAATTACTCTATGGTTTTAGCTGGGACCCTGGTGAGGTGTGATGGGCTGATTCTCTCCTCAGGTTCTATGTCCATCTGAAAAATGAGAAGCAAATTCTCCAACAGAGAGAGAAGTTAGCACAGGATAAATGGGTTAACCATTATTTGTTAGAGAGAATTTAATAGGTATAGGCCCTCTTGTGGCCCAAGATTGGTGGGAGCTTGGTATTGGAGAGTGAACTCATTTTTTTGGATATGGTTCTGACTTGTTTCCCAGTTCCAGCTATGGGTTCCGTTCTCCTGAGCGGATCCCTTAGCCAATTCAAGAGCAGTTGGTTACCTACCATGGATGTATGCCTCTATTGCACTTGGGTGAGCATCATGTCAGGTTGTTTTCTGCTGAGTAACTTAGACCAAGAGTTTCTTAGACAAATTTTGGTCATTTTCCCCCAGTAGCTTATGTAGCACCTTCTGGCACTAGACAAGCTACATGTTTGGGGACTGACTTTCTTTGAGATTCTAGCCAGGTTTCTCCATGTTCTGTACCAACAGCATATGGTGTCTTTGGCAGTAGGGTCTTACCATTAACCTCTGGTGGGTAATCAGTGCTCTGACAGAAGTCTGTCTTCTTATGGAAGACCTTGTAGGTCTCTCTAATCAATAGCTCATTGTGGATGTTAACCACATCCTGGTATTGGAAGTTATAGGCCAGCAACAATGGAAAAGAAGGAAGAAAAAAGATATGTGATGTAAAAGAGAAAGAGTAAAGAGAGAGAGAAAACAGGAGAAGATTAAAGTTAGTCTTCATCATACCCTTACCAGGGCATAGAATTTTATGGTATCACTTTCATTTGGGTCCAGTTTTGTGCCCCCCTTACCCTCCCCTCTAGCTCCACCCTCCCTCTTGTCTGGTCCTTGAGATGCCTATTAATTATATGTCAGAATCTCAGGCAGGTCCAGGATAGGAGCCACGTATGACTGAGACCATGAGACAATTGTTTTTCTGTGATTGGGTCAATTCACTGAGAATGATCTGTTCCAATTTAGACCATTTTTCTTCAAATTTCATTGTGTCATTTTTCCTTACTGCTGTGTAGAATTCCATAGTGTAGATATACCACATATTGGTTATCCATTCATCTAAATATGGACAATTGGGTTGATTCCAGCTCTTAGCTATTATGAATTGAGCAGCTATAAACATGGGTTGAGCAAATCTCTCTGAACTGAGGCTTGGAGCTTTTAGGGTAAATTTCCAGTAAGGGAATAACTGGTTCTGCATCAAAAATGTCTTATTGGCTATTTGAGCCACCTTAGGGGGGAATTTTTTAGAAACACATGATCAGGAAAAGTTACTGTGAGCAGATATTAAGTATTCCTTATGTGACATAAACAAAACTGTGCGTGAAGCAGAGTAAAGGAGAAGTAGGAGGTCATTAATGGTATGCAAGAGTGTTCTTTGTCTGGGTTATCTCATTTTACTCTCAACAGTTGTGAAGCCTTTCCTAACTTAGCACCTGGACATAAAATGAATACATTCTATTTGAATATTTTACCAATTAAAGGTGCTAAATTTTACTAATTGTGTATAATCAGGATGCAGTAAAGATGCTACAGGATTTTATCACTTGCAATATACATGATCACTCTTGTAATTCATAACTAGACTTTGTGACTCAGGAACTTGCCAGTGTTATCTTTTGCTATATTGCAAAGGCTTGTGTCCATGTTTTGCAATGAGCTTAGATGTAAACAGTAGCTTCTTACAATGCAATCTATGGAGAATATTTGTGAACTGTTTTGAACTAGCTATGACCATGGAATGAAGGACCTGTCATTGTGCAGGGTTCTGTCTCTGCTCAAGGACTACATGACATTTTTGCATAAATTGAGCTCTCCCTGATCAGTGGCTAACATGCCACTGTAGTTTCTTTCTCTTTCCCTCTTTCTTTCCTTCTTTTCTTCCTTCCTTCTGTCTTCCTTCCTCTTTCTTTCTTTCTTTCTTTCTTTCTTTCTTTCTTTCTTTCTTTCTTTCTTTCTTTCTTTCTTTCTTTCTTTCTTTCTTTCTTTCTTTCTTTCTTTCTTTCTTTCTTTCTTTCTATTTATCTCTTTCTTTTATTCTTTCTTCTTCCCCTGCTTTCATTTCTCAGCCATCAGCAATTTCTCACAGTGCATCATCTTGCCAAATAATGGGGTTTTGTGATGTTTCCTCTGCATGGCTTGTTTGTGATCACCCAGCTTCAAATTGTCATTGAGTATGTGGTCTGGCCTCTTGCCAATCACGCACTTGTACAGGCTAGCCCCACAAAGCTGAATTGTAATGCCTGGGACTCCACTGTGGCTAAGTTCACAGTACATCACAACTCAGGAATTTTCTGAGAATTTGACTATAAGTAGAAAGTATGAGCTGGAATTCATATGACAATATGTTGTCTGTTACCATGCCAAAGATGTGCTCAGTATCTTCATTGGCTTCTAGCACATCTCTGAGCTCATGAACTTCTTGGCATTTTTTTTTTCCCAAAGGAACATATTCTCATGTTCAATTTGAGGTAAGAGTTTTCAAATCCAAGACATGATTGCCTTTTTATCTTCTTGATAGAATTTAATATGTGGCCTAAGATGTAAGCAAGGCAGATTGTTAAACTAAAGCAGTAGTGGGCTGGAGAGAAGGTTTAGCAGTTAAGGCACTTTCCAGCAGAGCCAAAGGACCCCGGTTCGCTCCCCAGAACCCATGTAAGCCAGAGGCACAAGGGGGCACATGCATCTGCAGTTTGTTTGCAGTGACTTTAGGCTCTGGTGTGCCCATTCTCTCTCCCTCTCTCTGTACCTGCTTATCACTTTCTCTCAAATATAAAGAAAAATAAAATATTAAAAAAAAATCTAAAGCAGTAGTAACATTGTACGTTTAGCAATACACATCCCTGTACATTGACTTTTGGGGGCAGTGTCTTCAGGAGTATGGTAATTACACAGGCTGCTGAAGGAAAGGGGAGTCTTCAAAGAGATAATACAAGAGTTCTAATTGTCAGTGTACCAAATTTGAAATTAATTTTGTGGCAATCTGAGCAAAAAGAAACATATTTAGAAGGCAAAGGAATGCCAGCCAGTCTGGTTCTATAGGCACATCTATCGATTTGATTGTTTACTGCCAAATGGTAAGTAATATGTGTTACTACCAAACAAAAAATAACACTATGATGCAATTTTCTCAGTAGATCTGCCCTCTCTATCAGTTAAATAGTCCCATCAATCCCATTATACCCCTATGCATAAATTATATCTATATATAGTCTTCATATTTTATATTCATATTGTATATTTTTTATTTTCAAATCTATTTGCAAAAAGTAAACATGTTAAATATATAAGACCTTTTATTTTTATTCTGTACATATAAAAAATTCTTTTGCACAGAAACAAATAATGATTCTTATTCTGATAAATTATTTTAGGTATTTATCATTGTTCTATGATTAATATATAAAGAAACTCTATTATTACTAGCAGAAAGAACATGTTCTCGTTTCTCTGAGAGCCTTCTAAAGCATATTTTGGAAGTATGTACCTTGCTCCTGAGTTCATAAAAAGCCTGGCTATTCATTGACAATAATAATAATAATATTAAACTACAAAGAGATATAGTAGCAATTCATGGCTATGGACATACTATTCTCTTAGGAAAATAATGTTTTTAGAGAAATGAAAACAGTAACTAAACCTCAGGGTTCTTCTTGTTAGTTTCCTTACTGTGTTCTTTCTCTTGCCTTCTTGGCATCTAAATTTTATTCCTTGTTTGAAAAGGAATTACACCACTAAATATTGATTCAGCAGATTTATCTTGCTATTGTCTAGAGACCCCATAAGGAAACCTGTGCACAGCCAATATTATGTATGCCAAGTTTCCACTTGAATCCAATTTGATCTCCGTATATCAAATGGAAGTTTTAATAAAAGCCAAAAACTAATTGACATGAGATATTCATGGCAGGGAAAAGAAATAACTCAAGCTTTCAAAAATGTCCCCAAAGGTTTCAATGAAAAGATTTCACATGGTTCATTGCATTTGCAGGTAGAATATTGTTTTTCAGTTAATGTTGAGAGTATATGTTGCAACAGTAGTGACCATTGCTGCTGGTGTTCAGTCACTGGCTGGCTCTCTGACTCCTGCAGGGTGAGGGAAGGGGGCATAATGTGGTGATTGACGTGACTCTGACCATTTTACTAGCATTTTGATTCAACATGATCCCTTTGCCATAGTGTTTTTCTTTAGCCATGTTTATAATTCTGATATTTTGCAAATTCTCTATATTAGTTTTATTGCAAAATGGTGTTGAAGGATGGTCGGAAGCACACAGTATTAATATGGATTATAGAGTCCCTGGTGCTTACTTTTCCCTCCTTCTGCCCTCCTCTTCTCCCCTCTCTCCCCCCTCTCTCTCTGCCAGCCTTAGTCGTGCATGTGCCACCTTATACATCTGGCTTATGTGGGTCCTGGGGCATCGACCCTGGGTCCTTTGGCTTTGCAGGGAAGTGCCATTACCACTAAGCCAACTCTCCATCCCCTAAATTTCTTTTTGAGAAAAACAAAACACAGGAGGTATGGTATAAGCACCATTTAAGTAAATATATATGTAGCTATATAATTACTGAGAAAATCAAAACTCAAGGAGAAAACATTACAAGTACTTGGTGATAAATTTATTAAACAGAAATAAAAATATCCGGGCTGGAGAGATGGCTTAGCGACTAAGGCGCCTGCCTGCTAAGCCTAAGAACGCTGGTTCCAATGTCCAGTGGTTCCAATCTCCAGGTCCCACGTTTAGCCAGATGCAAAGTGAGGCAAGGGTGCAATGCCGCACTTGCCCACAAGGGGGCGCAAGCATCTGGATTTCGTTCACAGCAGCTGAGAGACTGCTGGCACGCCCATCTCTGTTCCCCTCTCCCTCTCTGTCTATCTCTCTCTCTCCAAAAATAAATAAATTAAAAAAAAATTAAAAAAATAAAAATATTCAAATTATTATTATTATTATTATTATTATTATTATTATTATTTATATTTACACCCTAGAATTAGGTAGTAGGAAATAATTATTTTGATTGCAAATTACAATAGTAACTTTCAAACTATTAGAGCCAAAAACTAGTAATGTGTGATAATTTATTTATAAAATTAAAATATTAAAATTATGTTTCCTTTGATTTTGAAAACCAAAGTTTTTGATATTCTAATAGGGGTTTAGTTATAAGGAGAAAAAAACTCAAATGTTACAATTTATTCATATTTCTTTTTCATCACTTTTAATAGTCTAGTTTTGAATTTCAGATTGGTATGTATTTATTATATGTAAACATAACAGGATATGTACTGTAAATAACATGTGCATTTGAGTACATACATGTTGTATTTTAATAAATATATAATAATTTTACATTTAAAATATAACTGTATATATTTAGCTAAATATATGCCCCAAATAAACTGTTTTCTATGAGTTTAATCCTGAGAACTATATACTATATTACCTGTAATAAAATGAGGAATATAATTATTGTATTTGTGTGTGATAGATATCAAATGAATGGCAATGTTTATATTGACACAGACAGCATAGAAAGTTGAGAGACAGCTATGATATGCATAGGTCAAAATTATAGAAATTAAACAGTTTTATATTTGTTATTCACACATATCAGTACAGACACGGTTGTTATGCAGCTTTGTAGTTACTTAGGAGAAGGTATGAGAAGATAGTCTTGATGACTACTGGATCCTGAGAGACCTCATGTGAGATGTCACTGGAGAGTTGAGGCAGGGAAGCTGTTCACAGGTGATTAAAGTGCTTTCTCTGTGTAGTTGCAAATGACTCACCAACTAGCCCCATCTACTAGGTGTGAAAGAACACATTTTTTTCCATATCAAAATGCAGTTTAATATTTAGTTAAAAATATTATGTGCAAGCAGAGAGAAGGAGAGAAAGAGAGATAGAAGAGATACAGACAAACAAAATGGGTATGGCATGGCCTCCTACCATTGCAAACAGATTCCAGACACATGTCCACTTTGTGCATCTGGCTCCATCTGGGAACTAGAGAATCTAACTCAGGTTGTTAGGATCTGCAGCCAAAGGCCTTAACTACTGAGCCATTTCTTCAGCCCCAGTTAATAGTTTAATCAAATCTCTTAACATCTTAATTGAGTACATTTGTTAAAAGTGTAGTGTTGGGCTGGAGCAATGGCTTAGTGGTTAAGGCATTTGCCTTCAAAGCAAAAGGACCCAGGTTCGATTTACCAGGACCCATGTTAGCCAGATGCACAATGGGGCACTCGTGTCTGGAGTTCGCTTGCAGTGGCTAGAAGTCCTGGCATGTCCACTCTCTCTGTCTCTCTATGTCCCTCTTTCTCTGTCAAATAAATAAATAAAAATAAAAACTGAAGTGTTTTTTTTTTTCTTGTTTCTGTATCTTCAGAAACAATTATACAGATGTAAACTTACAAATACTAAATTACTATGCCTTCTTTTATTCTAGAATTAAAAACAGCAAAGCTACACTAGCAGATTAGTACACAATATCTGCAACACTGATCAGAAAAAGTAAATTTGATGTAGAAAAGAATTATTAAAATTGTAAAGAACTATATACTACAACCACTACATGTCACTCTTCTAATTTTACAGTTGTTAGAAGCATCTTGAAACAAGACATATAACTGTTGGCATTATCAATAAAAGTATGACAACTTATATTTATTGATGTCCTTCATTTTCCATTCACAAATATCTGTATATAGTATCAAGAAAAATACTAAACAAAGTGCATATACTTATTAAAATATTCAATCACATTTTACTCTTTCTTCTATTTCAATATATGTACCTGGTTATTGAAACAGGCCTTTTATCTCACTAAGCTAGCTTTCATCAAAATGAATAAAAATTCAGCACATCATGTGAATTATGTGTTACTCAGGGATATAGAGAATACAATGAAGAATTTCCAAATATAAATATGTATCCACACAAGACTCTCACAACATGCTCAACCTGCTGTGTGATAATTTTCTTGCTGTTAGCACTGACTCCACATGGTTTGTTTTCAATTACCTCCCATGAGTTTCCTATCTTCTATTCAACCAAAATTGACTGACATATTAAATTATGCATGATCAACTGAAAAGGATCAGTTAAAAATTTGGCACTTGATCACCATCTGTTCTTTGTACGTAGACATGTCACACATCATGTCCATGTTTGCTCTATAAACCATGTGATGGTTAGGGTTTTCATGATGTTTGTTGTTCCCTAAAACCAATTTTTGTGATTGTCATATTTTGAAAACAGGAAGGTCTAATCTGCAGACAATGAAGACTTTGAGAAATGGAAAGCTCCCTTCTGAGGTGATGTAATTAATTAGTCACACTTCTTGAGGTAGTTCCTACAGGTACATGTTCATCAATAAGCCTTTTAATAGTAGGACCTAATTTGTATTGCAACACAATTTCCTTCAGAAAATCAATGTGCAGTGTCCTTCTTGAGAAAAAAATAAATAAAAAAATAGATGTATTTACAAAATTTAAACCAAAGAATAACTGAAAAGAAACTCTTAAAGGTATTTTTTTAATTAAGTAGAAACTTTGTATAGACATATCATGTGTTGGTTTTTTTTAAATATTTTTATTTTTATTTATTTATTTGAGAGAGGGAAAGAGGCTGAGAGAGAGAGAGAGAGAGAGAGAGAGAGAGAGAGAGAGAAGAAGAAGAAGAAGAAGAAGAAGAAGAAGAAGAAGAAGAAGAAGAAGAAGAAGAAGAAGAAGAAGGGGCATGCCAGGGCTTCCAGCCACTGCAAACAAACTCTATTTTGAGGGTCTTGTGAAGGTATTGCTAGGCACTGCAAGGTCATGGATATCGAGGCCAATTTCTGTCAGGGCAGTTGCATTGTAAGAAGTCATACCCTTCGTTTGGCTCTTCCATTTATCTGCCCCCTCTTCCGCAATGGTCCCTGAGCCTTGGAGGGTGTGACAGAGGTGTTTCAGTGCTGGGCACTCCTCCATCTCTTCTTCTCTGCACTATGTTGCCTTTTGGGTCATCCCAGTGGTCATCGCCATCTGAAAAAAGAAGATTTTCTAACCAGAAGTGAGAGTAGCATTAATATATGTGTTGATTTTTAACAAGCATTTTTTAAATCAATTTTATAATGTGAAGAAACTGAGATACAAATAAACTTTCATTGAGGGTCCACACTGAAAAGTAAAGCCAAAAGTGTCAAAATGTGTTGTAAAACAATATCAAAGTCTATGGCAG
Source organism: Orientallactaga sibirica (assembly GCA_036365145.1). Classification (NCBI taxonomy): domain Eukaryota; kingdom Metazoa; phylum Chordata; class Mammalia; order Rodentia; family Dipodidae; genus Orientallactaga; species Orientallactaga sibirica. The sequence goes on along the minus strand of JAEOAD010000024.1, from coordinate 25,632,083 downwards.
AAAGAGCCCTGGGTACTGCAAAGAGAAGTCTTTGACCATCCTAGATATCCTGAGATACTGTAGACTTAAATCATCCGCCTATGATTTTTACTGAATGCTAAACCCCAGGATTTTTTTTTTCCCAAGAACATTATATTAAATTTAATTAAAACAGTTGTTTCTATAATGGACTTAATTAATGATTTCTGTCAATTGGTACAAAAATTTCTCAATTATTTTTGCTTAGTAGGACTTCCTGACCTACTTGGGACTTCAAAATGTTGTGTTTTCCTTTGCAACAATATCTTTCTGTGCTATTCCCTTCATATCAAAAACATTTTAGAAAGTCCTGACCTATATACACTGTCATACTCATGAGGACTTTCCTTACTCCTAAAGATAAGTTCAAGTAACTTTAGAAATTAATGGGTGTTCAATTATGAGCTCAAAGTTTACCTTTAATGCATACATGTAACATCTCCCAGTTACAGGCAGAATATTTACTTAATGGGTCTGTACAGGTAGTAGGTCATCAAGGAAAGGGGAGGAAAATATAATGTTGTGGGAAGAAAACTGAGTTCAGTTTCTTGGGAAGTCAAGGACTCTTAGGAAAGAGGGATTAAATTAAGTGGTATGCTAGTTATACCCCCACACATTTTCCTGAAAGTAAACACAGTGTATTAAACTTAAACTGGTACTTTTTAAACCTAGATTTTTTTTAATTATTAATTTTTTATTGACAGCTTCTATACTTACATACAAAAAACAAATGATATTTCCCTCCCCTCCCCCCATTCCACTTTAGAACACCAATCTCCATCATATCCCCTCCCTCTCTTCATTAGTCTATGACTTCTTACAATGCAACTGCCCAGACAGAAATTGGCCTTGATATCCATGACTTTGCAGTGCCTAGCAATACCTTCGCAAGACCCTCAAAATAGAAGAAAACGATGATGGCATCAAATTAAAAGAAAGACTAATGGAGAGAGGACGAGAATTTTTTTAAATGTAGACATTTTCTTCTGATTACTAAAATGTTAGAGATTTTTCAAATTTAGAATAGCATTGTTGGAATTTTGTGATTTATTTTCTAGGTTCTAAACACTTTGGTATCATTTTCTATGTTCCTTTTAAGAATACTGTATACTGTATACTTATATTTTATGAAATAAGGTTGTAGAGTCCAATTTTTAGGTATTTTAACCATTACTGACTTACAGAGGAAATAATCCATTTTTCTCATTTATTTTTAGGTTTAGCCTTTTATGCGTTCATCTTACATCCTTGTGTAGTCTTTCTTTCTTTCTTTTTTAAAAAAATAATTTATTACTTCACTTATTTGCAAGCACACACAGAGAGAGAGAGAGAGAGATACAGAGAGAATGGGTGTGCCAGGGCCCCTAGCCACTGCAAACGAACTCCAGATGCATGTGCCCCTTGTGCATCTGGTTAACGTGGGTCCTGGGGAATCGAACCTGGGTCCTTTGGCTTTGCAGGCAAACACCTTAACTGCTAAGCCATTTCTCCAGCCCTTTCTTTTAATTTCAACCACTACCATTAGCTTTCTTTCTTAGTAAGCTTTCTTCTATTTGCTCTTCATTTATCTCCTTTGATCTAGATCTGTATTTCAGGTACTATCAACATCTATTTAATTTACAAAAATGTGGAAAATTCTTGTAGGCTATGTTTTACACGTTTGGTAAAAACAAGATAACTATGATGATTGGTAAACTCTTAGTCATTTTTTAAAGTCAAAGTGCCTGAGGTGGTTTTCCAAAATATGTGGACATATAAGCCCATGTGTTTGGCAAGGGTTACCTCCTCTTTACTAATTTTTCTAGCCCTGTACCTTTCTCATTTACATTTAGATCTTACTTCTGAAGTTGTAGGTCATGATATATCCTGGCTCCTTTGATTTGGGATTCTGCTAAAGCATCAGATCATGTAGGGAGTGTGACATAGAACAAAACTGCTCATCTCTTAGCCAGGAACCAGAGAACTAGAAAGGGATTAAAGTCTTGAATCCCCTTTGAGGTCATGTCCTCATTGACCTAATAAATACTGTCACACTCCAGCACCTTTCAAGACACCATTTTGGTTTGCAGGCCTTGAACATGGGCCTTTGCAAATGATCAAGGCCTAAGCTTTAGCAGTACCATGTATGTAACCTGCCACACACTCACTGTGCTCTCTTATACTCAGTTGCTTTTACCAGATAACTTCTCTGCTTCTTCTATGTTGGTGTTCATTTTAAATTCTGACTGGGATATAGATTTTCTTATTCACAGAGTGATTAATTTAGGCAGGTTCTCTTCAAAGCTACCTATAACATATTAAATTTGTATTTCTAGCATAGATCTTTTCATTTTTATTCTCTCTCTGTGTGTGCGTGCACACACATGCACACTCACATACATGATTGAGTGGGCACACGTGAGCAAGTATATGTACATTTGTTTATGCACATGTGTATGAATCATAGGACAACCTCAGGAAGGGAATTCCTTGCTAGTGTGGTAGCTCCTTGCTCACAGCAATTGTTGAAGGAGAATGCAAGGGGGTGAAAGTTCACCTGGGCTAGATCACCCAGCATTATTTACCTCCTTGTGCATTGGAGAGGGTTCTGCCCAGGAGCAAAACTATGGGCTGTAGAAGACCTGAGACTTTGGGGTGAGTTCCATTCTGAATAAGCTCCTGGAGGTGAGTGAGTGTTGGGTACCCAACTGTTGCCCTCCATATCAGCCTGCCTTTAGTGTTTTGTGTTTTTATTTTTATTTATTTATTTTTTTTGAATGGGGATTCCCTTCCCAATATATCTGCTAGTTAAGGCAGGACAGGGCAAGGCAGGTGGGAGCACTTTCTAGGCAGAGCCTACTAACAGAAGAATTTGAGGCAGTTAGTTGCACACCAGAGCCCTCTAATTCATTTTAGAGATCTATCACATATATAATTATCAGTCAGCATCAAAGAAGAATGACTATTTTGACTTATACAGAATTAAACTTTGGTAGATTAAAAGAAACTAGCTAGTCTTAAAAGTAGAAAGGGAGAGATTTACCTACATAGTAATTCAGAGATATGGTGACAATACTAAGTTCAAGAAATGTGCAACTGGAAAATGAAGAGGAAAAAGTCAACATAGGCAAAGTAAATTTTTAAGAGAAATAAATGGTAAGTTTCCCAAATATTGACATAAACTTACTGTCATAGATTAATTTTCACTGAACTTACAAAAAGAAAAAAAAATAGGGCTGGAGAGATGGCTTAGCAGTTAAGGCATTTGCCTGCAAAGGACCCCGGTTTGACTCTTCAGGACCCATGTAAGCTAGATGAACAAAGTGACACATGCATCTGGAGTTCGTTTACAGTGTCTGGAGCTCCTGGCACACCCAGTCTCTCTCTCTCTCTCTCCCCTTTCCCTCTCTCATATAAATAAAATATATTTTTAAAAAGACAAATCAAAAATCAACTATAGTTAATTTCATTGTAGACAAACTTGTGAAACCATAATAATGAGAAAATCTGGAACTCTGTTAAGGAATCTTGATATTTTCCAATATGGAGACAATGTCTTTTATTACTATTGATTTTTCATCTGAAAATATGGCAACAAGAAAACTTAGAGCAACACACTTTAAAGTTATTTACAAAAAGTTTCTTTAACTTTTTATTTTCTATAAACATATTTAAAGAAGACATTATGAGTTTTCCACTTTAAGAAAAATGGAAGAATATTTCTTTGACAGAACTATATTAAAATTGTGTTGTAAGAAGTATTTTTTAGAATAAATAGGAAATGTTACTAGTGAAAATTCATATTGTGAATAACAAAAGAACTAATAAGTAATGAATATCTATTTTTTTTTTTTTTTTTTTTTTTGAGGTAGGGTTTCACTCTGGTCCAGGCTGACCTGGAATTAACTATGTAGTCTCAGGGTGGCCTCGAACAAACCTCTGAACTATTATAACGTAATGAATATCTAGGTAAAGACTGATTTTTATTTCTTTTACCAAAAGTAAATTTGAGTTTTTTAAATTAATCAGTAAAACAAACATCACTATGACATATAGATAGCTAAATTCAAACCCAAAAGTTATTTAAAGATTACTTCATTACGTTCCGTATACTTTCTTATTTATAGTGAACATTTTATGATCATAGATTTAGATGTTCTGTCTACAAAATATAGTAAATTAAAGATTTTTTAACCCTTTCTCTATTTCAAAGGCTCGTTTGCTCACTGATGTAAATAATTTAGGGTATCTAAATGTAATAATGGAACATAACTAATGTCATTTCCACATAGGAATGTGCTCTGAAACTACACAAAACGGGATAAAACAGGGTGGGACTTAATGCTTCCTTACTCTGAAATGCATCAACATTCTTTGTATTTTTTTTAACTCTGTGTTAAAACCTTTCAAACCAGCCTTTTATAACTATGAGTGCAGAGCATTGTGGTGAGAGATACAGAAAGTCTAATTAGGATGCTCCAGTTTAAAAGAAATGATTATGCATTTGTCTTTTTAAACATATGTTTCTAGGTTGGAAGTAATGCTGAAATTATTAGAGTGCACACACAATCAACCTTTTTGTTATATCTCTAATTCCACAAATATAATTTTATTTCTTATTAGTGAAAACTCCTTAAGCTCCTCAAACTTCCTATTGAAATCCAAATGTTATTTGGAAACTAGAATAAGCACTATGAGGAAATAAATGACACAACAGACAATAATTTACAAAGAAATGAAGATCAGGAAAGCAAGTCATGCATTTACTCTGTTATCTTAATCACCCAGCTTTTAATACAATTTTCACATCTGAAAAATGAAAGCATTGAATTAGACAGCAATAAAAGTTTCTTAGTCCTGAAAATTCATTACTATGATAATAAACTCCATTTTGAGGCATAATTGAAATCTTTTACATACATTACTTCATTTAACCCCCATTACAAACTGCAGGGGACATATAATTCTTAATACAAAAAAGACATAATATTGAATTTTAGGGAGTTACCTTTGTAAATAGGAACCACTAATCCAAATAAAATCAGACAGTGAAGGCGTGAGCCTTGTTGTAAACTCTTTAGGTGGATACAGTATGCAATGTTGATTCAAAATGATTACATACTAACAAAGAGTATCATCTAATGTGTTTTATTTATTCAGTTTACATTAAGCATTTACCAGGAAGATTTAACTATGATAATTTATAGACTAAACAAAAATGTTCAAAGACCTTAGCAAATTGTTTTTTAAAACTATTATTTATATGTTTATTAGAATGCATAAGAATTCATAAATCAAAATATGTATTTATGCCACATAGAAATTGAGCTCATGAATTTAAAAAATGTATTGAAAATCAAATTAACATTGGAACCTCACAGCATGATTTGCATGTTTTTCTCTGCTTGGTCTACAGTTAGAAGCCAAAATAAGTGTTTTATAGTTTCACAAGCGTATCTTTCTCGTTTGTGTGATAGGTCACAGGAAGCTTCAGAAATGGCAACCTGGACTGGGGAGGTGTTTAAGTGGCTAAAACACTTGTTACATGAACATGGAGACATAAATTCAGACTTCCAGTAGAAGGTAACTGTCTTATGGATGTGGCAGCCTGCCTGTAATCCCAGCATTAGGGAGGCAGAGACCGGGAAACCCTAGGGCAAACTGAGTGACTAGACTAGCTGAATCAGTGAAGTTTTGGTTAAACAAGATTCTGGCATGGTAAATGAAGCAGAGAGTGATAAAAGATAAAGGAACCTCTGGCCATCACATTCACTGACATACACATATATCGCTATACACTCACATGCATGCACCACAGACCCTGACCATCCCCCACAGACAAACAGTAAACAAAACCGGAAGGAGGGAAGGAAGGGAGGGAGGGGAGGGGAGGGGAGGGAGGGGAGGAGGGGAGGGGAGGGGGGAGGGGGGGGAGGGGAGGAGGGGAGGGAGGGGAGGGGAGGGGAGGGGGAGGGGAGGGGAGGGGAGGGAGGAGGGGGAGGGAAGGGAAGGGAAGGGAAGGGAAGGGAAGGGAAGGGAAGGGAAGGGAAGGGAAGGGAAGGGAAGGGAAGGGAAGGGAAAAGGAAAGATGGAGGAACTGATTCCAGCTGAAAGAATTTGTTTTATTCTCAGAGTAAGTTATTTCTGACTTTTAAAAAAAAATATTTTATTTCTTTGAGAGAGAGAAAGAGGGGGAGAGAGAGAAAGGGGGAGAATGGGCATGCCAGGGCCTCCTGCTGCTGCAAACGAACTCCAGATGCATGTATTCCGTTGTGAATCTGGCTTACATGGGTCCTGGGGAATCAAACTGGGATCCTTTGGCTTTGCAGGCACATGTCTTACCATCTCTTCAGCCCAATTCTTTCTGACTTTTTACTGCTATCCTGACCCAATGTTTCTTTTGCATTGAATGATGTCATGGATGCAGAATCCTTTTTCCATTGGTGATCATAGGAAATAACAAGTCTTGTTGCAGTTACCTTCATGTTGCTGGTATAAAACACCTGACCAAAAGTAGCTAATGAGAAGACAAGTTTTGACTTGGCTTACAATCTCAAAGAGGAGTTCCATGGTGGCAGGGGAGCTTCCACATGGCATGAGATGAGGATGGATGTTACTTCTGCCACAGCAGGTGGAAAACAGTGGCAACAGGCAAAGCTCCAAATTCCAAATTTCTACCAGCTGGGAACCAAGCATTCAAAACACACGAGTTTATGGGGAACGGCTGATTCAAACCAACAAACCCCTCAAAATCTTCTCTCTCCTTTCTTCCTTATCCAAATATAATTAAGTTTCAGGAAAATGTGTGTTTCATTGGGAAAATAAGCTTGGAAACATACTTAATGAAAATACCCCAAAGCCTTTTAAAATTAGTTCTTGCAAAACTGTTATACAATATTACTAAGATGCCTGATCCATCAACATCATTTTCAATCTTTTACATAAGATGAACTTTGTGGAATGACATTTATACTATTAATATATCTAAAAACAGAAAATATCCACTGGAAATTATGTAGAAAATCATAAAGTGGTTTGTCTTCATATTTTGTATTTGCTTAATATTTTGTCATATAGAATTATGATCTCTTTCTCATTTTCTATATATGTGAGTCTCAAAGGAAAGAACAACACAAAAATCCATTACAACTAAAAGCCAACACCAGCTTATTTCTATTTTTCAAGAGACTGATACAGTTTAACAAGGCTTTTAGTAGTTTATGAATATCTTGGAGTGAAATAGTAAAAAAAAAAAAAAAAAATTGTTTAATCTGGGAAAATTTGATTTTTCTGTTTTTATTTTTTGAACATTGTGGTAATGATAATGTTTTTGTGAAAAGGCATAATAAACAGAACAAAATCCAATAGTAAGATTAGGAAAGGTTAGAGTCATCCATCTCTTACTGATTTTTCGCCCTATACTTCATGTGCTGGCTTAGAATTCTTGAATTTTGTGTGAAGTAGCATCAACCAGCCTCCTTCCCCTCAAGAACAGTAGATTTGTAATACTGGGTATTTGCAAAGAATGCACTGTGTTACAGAAGCTGAAGCAAACTGGTTGCTTAGAAGATCAAAAAGATGTTCTCCCATTGAAGTTATTTATAGGGAATCTTGATAGCCACAGTCCAGACTGATTCAAAGTTCTAAAGTAATTTGATAGAAAGCTATGTTTAAAATCTCATGTAATGTTCCCCATTAAATCCTACTACATATCATATATATATATATATATATATATATATATATATATATATATATAACACATAATAACAAGAACCATATTATAAAATGGAATTTTTGTAGCAAGTTTTGAAAATGAGAATCTCTGGTCATGTATTGATGACATAACTTCCACATGCCTAATTAGCATCATCATAGAAATTATGCAAGGTTTATAAAACAAGTTGATAATATAATCTTGTAAGACAAACATTCATACTGTTTGTCTTACAAGATTATATTATCAACTTGTTTTTATAAACAGAAGGTTGTTTTGTTTTTCATAATTTCTATGATGATACATTTTAGACAAAACTTAAAGAAGAATGTAAAAGATTATACTTCTGCAAAAGAAAATAATAACTTTATTTTTCATCTTAGATTGTCAAGATCTTCCCAATTGAAATTGCTTGAAAGATACAACAATGAAGTTTTGGGAGGCAGGAAAAAAAAAAAAAAGCAAGAAGACACGATAAGATTTTATTGCTGACCTGTTAACAAAGTTTCACAAAGGGAAAATGATCAATTGTCAAGAATTCTCAGACAGGCATTGTAGTGCAGTTAATAGACCTTCATAAGCCTAAAGAAAAGGAGAAACAAAATGATATTTTAACTAAGCCTAATACTCAGAGTCAACTGTTTTTATGTGTTAACAAAGTTTTATGTTGTCAGAATTCTAACACTAATATTCTTAACTTCAATATTTTGTTTTATGTCACACCATCATTCTGACATCCTAAAACTCCCCCTCCCGCCACTTAAGAGTTGTAACCTGATATGTTGGCTTCCAACCCTTATTCCTATTGATTATGTCCTCTGCCTCCTTAGTGGAGACAGGACGGCACAGAGGAAGAGATGTGGAAATGTATTCTATGCCAAGCTCGGTAAAATTTCTGGAAGAGAAGAGTTCTTTGTACTGTTTGCTTTCTGTTTGTGATTTTGTTTGATTTTTGATAAACTGAGCAATCTCTAGGCATATAATATAGTGAATATATTGTCTCTTTTTAAATTTTTATTCTTTTGATGAGAGAGAGAGGAGAGAGAGAGAGAGAGAGAGAGAGAGAGAGAGAGCCTTAGCCACTGCAATTGAACTTCAGACCCTTGTGCCAAGTAGTGGGCATGTGTGACCTTGCCCTTGCCTCTCCTTTTGTGTGTCTGCCTTATGTGGGAGTTGGAGAGTAGAACATAGGTCCTTAGGCTTTGGAACAAAAAGCTTAACTGCTAAGCCATCTCTCTCCAGGCCTCATCTCTTTCTTTTTTTCTTTTTTTTTTTTTTTTTTTTTTTTTTTTTTTGGTGGGGTGGTTGGTCCAATATAGTCCCAGGCTGGCCTTGAACTCATGGTGCTCAGGGTGATCCTCCTTCCTTGACCACCAAAGTGCTAGGATTAAAGGTGTACCCCAGGAAGCCCAGCTTGCCTGCTTGCTTGCATGCTTGCTTGCTTTCTTGCTTCCTTCCTTTCTTCTTTCTTCCTTCCTTCCTTCCTTCCTTCCTTTCTTCCTTCCTTCCTTCTTTCTTTTTCTTTCTTTCTTTCTTTCTTTCTTTCTTTCTTTCTTTCATATATTTTATTTATTTATTTGAGAGAGAAAAAGAGGGAGAGAGAGATGATTGAGAACCAGTTCACACAATTCCTCCTTCCCTCTTTTTCTCCCTCCCTTCCATCTTTCTTTTCTCCCTGTGTCCTTCTCTCCTCCTCTCTTCCTCCTCCTCTTCTTTTATCTTCTCCTTCATTTACTCATCTTCCTCTCTCTCTCTCACCCCCTCTCTCTATCATCACAAGAAGCCCATTCTAGCCAGGTAAGAGTCTTAAGTAACTAGTTTATTGGAAATACCATTATGTCACCTAACACTGAAATTTCTTCTTTAGAAACTATAATCTCCAATCCAGCAAAAACAACAGGAAAAATATTGAAGCAAATAACATTCAACTTTGTAACTAGATAAAGTAACATTGCTAATTTTACCCCATGGTTTATAAACTCATATGTTCTGGCAATGAAAGAACTGGCATTAACTAAAGTTCATTCTATCAAAGTATATCCTAAATCCAGCTGCATTGTACCATGATGTAACTAAAATTTGTCTTCCTGGCTAAGACTTCTACAGTCTAGCCCATATACTATAAAATTTGCTACAATGTCTTAATGAGGCACCTGATAAAATAATTAATTTTATGAATTCACCCACTGTCTAATTTCATTGGCTATAAAAATATTGTTCAGTAACAAAATTGGAAGTAATGCCATGTGGTAGTTATTAGTGGCCGTGAACCAGGTTGAAGTGAGAAACATCTGGGTTATAAATGAGACACACCTTAGAACCCGAGAGGATTAAGTGAAGGGTAAGACTAGCCTTGAATGTGAGTGGCACCCTCCCCTGGTCTAGGTTGCTGGACAGAATGAAACATAAAAAGAAGAATTTCAGGTGAATGCTGGAATTATCCTTCCCCTGACAAATGAGCAGATGAGGATTCCCAGCCATACACTCCTGCCATCAGGGAGCTGACTGACACTTTGTCTTTCCCACCAGAATGAACTTTTTCCACTCAAAACAGGAACCAAACAAGCTGGGCGTGGTGGTGCCTGTCTTTAATCCTAACACTAGGGAGGGAGAGGTAGGAGGATCACCATGAGTTCGAGGCCACCCTGAGACTACATATGAAATCCAGGTTAGCCTGGACTAGAGTGAGCCCCTACCTCGAACCCACCCCCCCAAAAAAAGAAGGAACCAAAATAAGTCTTCCCTTCTTTAAGCTGCTTCTTACTTTAGCACAGCAATAAGAAAAGTAATTAATAAGCATAATAATTAAGAAAATGTTCTAAAATTTTACAATGTGCTCCTCCAGACACAAAATGACCTGGATGTCCAGGACTTTACAGTGCCTGACACTACCTACACAAGACTATCATAAAAGGATAAAACGATCATGAAATCAAACTGAAAAGAGAGACTGATTGAGAGGGGGAAGGGATATGATGGAGAGTGGAGTCTCAAAGGGAAAAGAGGGGGGAGAGAGGGAAGTACCATGTGATATTGCCTATGATTAAAGAAGTTGTCAAGAAAAAAAAATAAGAAGGTACCAAAATAAGTCTTCTCTTCTTGAATCTTCTTCTTTCAGGTACTTTAGCACAGTGATAAGAAAAATAATTAATAAACATAATAATTAAGAAAATGTTCTAAAACTTGACTTGTGCTTCTGGCAAAGATTTAGTTGGAAGGAATAGTAAATCCATTCCTGGTGTAAGCATTTACCTAGTAAAGTCATGTTATCATATGCTTCACTATGGACATGGTTCAGTGCAATCGAGTACCTGCCATTACTAGATGGCCAGATAAGGAACATTATATTAGGGCTTCTCTGCGCCTGGCATTGTGGTAAAAAGACACTCAGTGTCAGCATATTTTCCAGATTATCTTTAAAAATGTTCTGTTTGTCAATTATGTGGACATTGAGAGTAAGCCACAGGACATATTGTGAAGTGAGGGAAGAGGACAGTCCAGTAAAGAGATGTACTGGAAAAGGAGTCTCCATCTCATACAGTTACTTGTGTTTTTGAATGAGTGTGATCTCATGTTTCCAAAAACTTCTGTTTGGGCTCTCTTGCCACACTAGATAACATCTAACAGAAATCAGCAGTAATCAGAGTTATTTGTGGTTCCAAGTTCAGATATCCAACCTTTCTTTTTACTTAGTAGCAGGCCAAGAACTATTGTCCTTGATCCTTAGTACATAAAGTGTGCATGGATTTATTCCAAAGCCCTGAGTATCTCATTGGCTTTGTCTCATTGGTGCTTGACACATTACCCACTTAGAACATATTAGTTTGATCCCAAGAGATAATCCCAGCAGATCTTAAAGGCAGTCCACCCATGCACTTGCCCCACAGCAAAGACCTAGAGAGACTTTTCTGTCATTGATTGAAAGCCAGAAGGTTTTTGTATCACTCAGTCGTGGGGTCCTGCTGCACACCTCAAAGTAAATAACCAGTTCCAAATGCTTCATTTGGTAATTCTGATTAGGCCATTAATACTTTCAAACTCAAGCAAATAGGGTAGTCCATTTTACATATCCCTTTCATATAATGATTGCAATTACTCTGAGTGCTGGTTTTTATTGAATTATTTTAATTAAAGAATGACAAATTTCTATTCTTCAAATCAAGTGGCTTTCACAATAACATAGATGGTGTTCCTGGGATTTTTTTTTTTTTGTATCAGTTAATTATTCACAAATTTCACTAGATTGTTACACAAAGGAGTATCCCAGGATAAGGACACCCAGTGCTGGCTAAAGCAGCATTACTCCTTGTGGTTAGCTCCTGTAAGATGGAAAACACCTGATTCGGTCTCCAAAGGTTATTTCAGTATCCAACATGTATGTCCCTACATCATTGCTGCCTTCTAGATTCATTTTGGTGTATGTACATTTCAAAGTGCATCTAAATAGAAGTGCTAATTTTCATATCTGGTTATCTTTTGTATTTTATTATATTCCACATGGATACTGTTAAGGAGGTCTACCCCTGTGTTCCTATAGAGAAAGCAGAAGGGTTTATTTTGGCTTATAGTTTGAGGTGGTGTACGTTATCATGCCAGACAAAGCCTGTTGGTAGGTATGAGGCAGCTGGTCAAAAGTAAACAGTCTAGAAGCAAAATGCAGAAAGAAAGTGAGACTTACGCTACAAAATAGCATGGGCCATTTCCTTAATTGAGGCTCCAACTCCCAAAGTTTTCACAATTTTCCACAGCATTATCACTAGCTGGAGATTTCATATTCAATAACTTGAGCCTTTGAAGAACATTTTACATTCAAACCACAACAGTGAGAATTTCGGCCTGGCTTGCATACTAATGTCTGTGGGAAAAAAAAAAAAGTGTTAATTTTGAGTGGCAATTTACAGAGCAAATATGATAAGTTCTTTGGGATCATTTCTTTCATGACAGAGAAAGAAAGACTGCATTATGTCAACTCCAGTATATTTATGATTTAGTAGGTCCCTATGAAAATCAAAGCAATGTTCATGTCTTAAAATAGGTGAGTTCACACACGTGTGCAAGCAAACAATCTCATCTAATTGATTATGCTAGGCAATTTCTGACTTTTATTTTTTATTTTTTTGGTTTTTCGAGGTAGGGTCTCACTCTGGTCCAGGCTGACCTGGAATTAACTATGTAGTCTCAGGATGGCCTCGAACTCTCAGTGATTCCTCCTACCTCTGCCTCTCGAGTACTGGCATGTGCCACCACGCCCGGCAATTTCTGACTTTTAGCTATTAAAAAGATTAGTGAAAAACTTGAAAAGGAGAAGTCATACATCCTTTTTTACACTCCATATGATACAGGGAAATTGCACCAGGAATCACTCCTTTGTCTACATACTAGGAGATATAGCAGTGGATATGGAGAACGGGAGAGGGAGAGAGAAAACCTGGAGACAGCCATCAATGGGTCAGGAGTCTTTGCATCTCCAGTTACCTGCCAGTACCACGTAGCAACCCCTGAGGCATGGTCTCAAGAAAGTGTTATAATTTTTTACATAAATGCCTACATCCATTTAAGGAAATTTTTAGACATTTCTACTCTAAAAGGAAATATTTTGATCACTCAACAACTCTGTTTTTAAAAGTTTACCAATATGTAAGTGAAAAAGGAAAATGTACCTATAACATATTGTATATATTTAAATAATTCTATTCATAATTTATAATGAGAAAGACAAATGCACCAATGAGATCTGCTCAGTGGAAAGGAACCCATATCTGGAACTAGGAACCACGTCAGAATCCTATGGAGACAAAGATTATGCTCTTCAATGACAAACGTCCACTAATCTGGCTAAAAGAGGGGTTACATCCATCAAACTCTCTCTAAATTATAATGCTTATCCCATATAACCTATGCTGACTTCCCTCTCTTGGAGAATCTGTTTTTCTTTTTCAGAAGGCAGTGAGACCTAAGGAAATGAACTACCCCTCACACTTCAGACAAGCCTAAATGGAACCACAGAGGAATTGGGGAAATGAGCAAGAGTGCCGTTTCCATGGTGAGCCTGACAATCAGCACCAGAGTGAAAGTGACAGAAATTGAGGATACTCATCACAAACCAAAGCAGAGATCCAGAGGATAGTAAGAGCTCATGACCTTTGATTACCTTTGATCTGAAAGATGTTTTCCCTTTAACAAGTATAAGACTATTTAAATATTGTTCAGTCTTATTTTTGGAGTCTGAGATTTAGAAACATATTGATTGTGACTGATTTTAAAGTACATATGTTCTATGAAATAATTAACTTTTTTTTGATAGGTCAAGTTTTAACTTCAAGGAACACATTCAAGGAACATGAACTGGCTGTAATACCCTTAAGCTCACCCACAACAATACACTGACTCCTGGAGGAATTAATTCCCAAATCTCCATCAGCTGGACCTAGCATTCAGAACACCTAAGTTTATGGGGAACATCTAAATCAAACCACCACACATACCATCTTTGGGATTACAGCCTCTTAATACTTGGGAAAAAATGTATATGGAAAATGTAGAAAAGATGGTGACAAAGATACAAATATTCATTTCTAAATCCATGATAATCCTTTTTTTTTTTTTCTTTCCAAAGGCATAGGGTTTGTGAAAGAATGTGCCTTCATATGGTTATGACATAATTCAATATTTATAACATGAATAGCTACTTACTGGTGCTAGTGATATGATTTGATTTTAAAATTTATTTTTGTTTGTTTTATTTCTTTATGTATTTATTTGAGACTGACAGACAGGCAGACAGACAGACTAAGAGGCAGATAGATCGAAAGAGAATGAGCACACCAGGGCCTCCAGCCACTGCAAACAAACACCAGATGCATGCACCACCTTGTGCATCTGGCTTACGTGGGTACTGGGGAATTGAGCCTTGAACCAGGGTCCTTAGGCTTCACAGACAAGTGCTTAACCACTAAGCCATGTCTCCAGGCCCCTTATTTTGTATTTATAATAGAAAACTCAGAACTTCCTCTTTAGGTATAAAATAATATTTTCAGCTTTCCATTAATCTAAATGTGTTTATCAAGACAAAATAAATTTATGAAAAAATTAACTGATAAATATTTTGAACATATTTATTATTCATAGTGCACATATATGTGATTTTAATAGAACTTAATGAAGCTTTTTTACTGAAGTGACATATAATTAATATGATTTTTGGTTCCAACATCAATTTAACTTCCTTCTCATTTATTGTTCTTTTGAAACAAGCACACTGTGTCTAATTGTTACATGTGTATATGCTAGTGATATGTGGGTATAGAAGAACATGTGTGTGAGCTTGCATGTAGATGGAAGAAGTTGACTAAGGTGTCTTCCTCAGTCACTCTCTACCTTATTTATTGATGCATGGTCTCTAACTTGAACACAGAGCGAGTCTGACTAGCTAGGATCTCCTGGGTGTCCTGACTCACTCTAGCAAGCACTGGGATTACTGGAAGCCTGCCATGCCTGCCTCGTATTTACATGATGTTAAGAAACCATAACCATGTCCTGGTGTTCATAGGACCAGCACTTTATGCACCAAGCCATATTCTCAGCCTGCAGTAAGTAATTTTAATGTAGCTGCATTTTTTTTTTTTTTTTTTTTTTTTTTTGGTTTTGCAAGGTAGGGTCTCACTCTGGTCCAGGCTGACCTGGAATTAACTATGTAGTCTCAGGGTGGCCTCGAACTCTCGGCGATTCTCCTACCTCTGCCTCCCGAGTGCTGGGATTAAAGGCGTGCGCCACCACGCCCGGCTTTGTAGCTGCATTTTTTGAAAGAGAAAATCTTACCTCATTGTTGGTTGTTATAACATCTGTAATAAGATATTTGGTTTCTGGAATGTTTTCTGGTTTACATATGCCTTTTGGTCTGCTAGCAAGAATGAGGCCCAAATATCTTACTTAAGTAGCAAATTCAAAGAAAGGAGTTATTTGCAGGATCAGTTGATTCACACTTTTATTCTTATGTTTTCTCTTGGTAAAGAACACTAAAATCTCTTTGAATAGCATAAATACAAACCTATCTATATACCAGTGATTGCTTTATTATTATTACTATTATTAATAATTAAGTATTTTATATGCATAAAAAATAAGATCTTTTTGGGAGTCAGTTTAAGGAGGAGGAAGATAAAAATGAAAAAGTCCTGAAAACATTTCAAGTGTCTTTTTGAAACAATTGCCTACCTAAGTAAATGATGTCGGCAACCTCAACTGCAAAGTTAGTCTTGATTCTTCATATAATCATCACATCGTATCACAAAGGAGAAAGAATCTAACATATAAGAGCCAAACTGGGTCTTTATAGATCTCAGCCTCAGGGATGTTTTTCCCAATGGTTGGAAAGGCATATTTTATCTTCTCCTGCATTGGAAAGTGACAATTTGAAGAAAAAAAAAAATCCACACCTGTGGAAAGACCTGTTTGAGAATGAGGCCAGCACATGCAAAAATGGGTTCAGAAGACAGAGTCAATGGAGTCCTGGTAAGGTTACAAACTCCTATAAATGGGAGAGATGATTGGCCCCATCTCCAACTTTTCTAGTAATTTAATGTACAGTCACTGCTGTCACAAAGCCAATGGTATTTATATCCCTCAGCTTTACATTTTAAAGAGGAGAAAAAATCATAATTTTATAATACTATCAAATGAATTACTAAGTAGAAAAAGAAATAGGAAAAAATTTCAAGTTATAAATCACAAAATTCCATATGGACATTTAGGTTTTTAGATGCAATTTTCATTTATGTGTTTAAGTCAATTATGAACTAAATTATTCTTCAGTTGGTGTTTATTATCTTGAGAAACATTAAACAATAATTTCAAAATTTAAAACTCTTCAAAATAATAATACAAAATTATTATTTATAGTAGTTTTTTATTTTGTGTGTATGTGGTGCACACACATATATTTATGTATTTTTGTATGTGTTTGGTGTACATGTGTATGCGCATGCACATGTGAAAATGTGGATCTTGAGAATGAAGCAACATCAAATGCCTTCCTTAGTTACTTTCCACTATTAATGTTTTAACATATTTTATTTCTTTATTTATTTGACAGAAAGAGAGAGAGAGAAAGAGAGAGAGAGAGAGAATTGGCACTCCAGGGCCTCCAGCCACTGCAAATGACCTCCAGATGCATGTGCCACCTTGTGCATCTGGCTTACATGGGTCCTGGAGAATCAAACCTGGTACTTTGGATTTTCCAGCAAATATCTTAACTGCTAAACCATCCCTCCAGCCCTCCACTATTAACTTTTATTATTATTTGCAAGAAGAGAGAGGGAAAGGGAAAGGAAAAGGAGAGAGAGAGAGGGTGGGGAGAGGGAGAGAATGGTTACTCCAGGGCCTCTAGCTGCTGTAAACAAACTTCAGATGTATGTGCCACCTTGTACATATGGCTTCATGTCGGTATGGTGATTCCAACCCAAGTTGGTAGGCTTTTCTGACAGTCCCCTTAACCACTGAGCCATCTCCCCAGCCCTCCACCATTTATTATAGAAAAGCCTTTCTCTCTTCCTAGAACTATTTAATTGCATCAGAAATCCCTAGGGACCCATCTTTTACCACCTCCCCAGAACTACCATTATAGGACTGGACCACCATACCCAACATTTTTTAAGGGAGCTGAGAACCCCAAATCAGGTTTTCATGCTTGCATGGCAAACACTCTACTGATTCCTCTCCTTAGCCTCTAGAGTAATTGTTTTCATTTTTACTTCAGTACTTCAAGTCAAATATCAGTGGAGATCATTTAAACTAGTTTTCAGGAAAGACAAGAAAAAGTATGTGATTTGTAGTGTGCACTGGGATCAAGAGTGCTAATATACCAGCTATCTGAATCTAAGCTTCCCATGCTTGTCATGAAGGCAGAGTAAACAGGGACTCTGCTGGCTCTCATAAACCACAATGGGGGCTCCAACTCAAAGTTAAAAAGTGCTTGAATAGCAAAATTAAAGCCTCAAACAGAGTATTCACTTAGTGTGATGAAGCCCTGGGCTCAGTAATCCAAAATTCCCAGGAGAAACAGAAAAATAGAATTAAAATATGAAAAGGTTTTAAAAATATTTGAATAAAACTATAAATCAAATAAAAATCTATACCATATATAAATATAATCTACATATATATTCATTTGTTTATTGATATTTATTTGTTTATTTATTGATATATTTACATAAATAAATGTTTTATAAATGTAAACATACAATCATAAAAGAGACTTGAAATATGTCAAAATATCAAAATAAGTGAGCATATTCATCACTGTTATAAAGTAGAATGAGTTTTTTTTTTTTTTTTTTTTTTTGAGAGTGACAGAGAGAGAGAGAGGAAGACAGATAGAGATGGGCAAGCCAGCAACGACTCAGCTGCTGCCAAGGAAATCCAGATGCATGTTTTCCCTTGTGGTCAAGAGCGGCATTGCACTCTTGCATCACTTTGCATCTGGCTAAACGTGGGAGCTGGAGATTGGAACTGCTGGAGATTAGAACCAGGGTTCTTAGGCTTAGGAGACAGGCGCCTTAACCACTAAGCCATCTCTCCAGCCTAGAAAGACTTTATGTGTCTTAATTGTAAACTGACAATAGGTTAGTCACAGTTTTGTGGACATTGGTAGAAGATAAGCATCACTTAGGGCTGAAATAATTGGTTTTATGGCACCCCCAGGTCCCAAGTTATCATAAACCAGGTGGCTTTCTCCCGTGTTTGGTGGAGCAACCCAGATGGGCTTAGTGGGATGCCAACATATGTGACAGGCAATGCTGTCGGGACAGACACTGAGCTCATGGAAGCCTTTCATTTTGGGGCAGTGTGTCATGATGCTACCATTTGCACAGAGTAGACCTGTTTATATTTCTTGTCTGGCACAAAATGCGGCCAGTGTCTATGCTTGGAGAGTGTATAGAAATATGGAGAGGGCTGGAGAGATGGCTTAGCCCTTAAGGCGCCTGCCTGCTAAGCCTAAGAACCTGGTTCCAATCTTCAGGTCCCACGTTTAGCCAGATGCAAAGTGACACAAGGGCGCAATGCTGCACCTATCCACAAGGGGGCGCACACATCTGGATTTTGTTCACAGTGGCCGAGAGACTGCTGGCAAGCTCATCTGTCTTCCTCTCCCTCTCTCTCTGTCTGTCTCTCTCTGTGTCTCTCTCCAAAAAATAATAAAAAAAAAAAATATGAATGATCTGTGGGGGGATTCTGGTACATCACAGACACTGGTAGAGGATAGGCTTCAATATGGAAAGAAGCTGCATACTGAAACAGCTGATGCAGCAACCAGCTGAGGCTGCTTAGCAGCAGCGTTAATTACCTGTCCCCTGATGCAAGGGAGAACTTTCTTTACCTCATGTTCTAGGTTAACTACTTCCAGTTGGGCAGTATCTCTATTTTTTCCAGCTTCTGTGGAAACTGCCTTTGATCTTCTGTTTCTAGTAACAGAAGCTGGACTTCGTTTCCCCAGCCCAGATGTTGAGAAACTTCTTTTTTTTTTTTTTTTTTTGAATGCCTTTGTAACATTTATAAACTTTTACAATTCTCTGATTTTCCATACACTTCTGTATCTAATTTTCTATGTCAAAGTGTCATACTAAAATAACAGAGGCAGAAAAAAAAATCTCTTCAATTGTGCAAAAATTGTGTTGTATTTTTTTAGGATGTTCAGTATTGTTGTTATTTTTGGTAACATAATTGCTAGTTAATCTACAAATTTACACTGACAACCAACACATTTCCATAGTCTAAATCTCTCTCACTTGTCAGTAAAAACTGTTAAACAAAAAAAATTAAATAAAATGATCAGTTTTGGAATGCCTAGTTCCCTATTTGGTAGGCACAGCCCTTAAATAATACAACACTAACTTTTGGAACTTTCTTAAGAATGGGTTAGTGGCCTCTAGCAACAGCCTGAGGACAAAAGAAGCTGAAGAGAAGTTTAGATTAGAAAGCGTGTTGTGTCTGCTGTCACCCCTGCTCTGATCATGCTCTAGCTGTAGCTGTTTCTGTATGCAGGCCCACTGGCATTTTCACTGAACAGGCACAACCCAGTAATATGTGAAAAAGTAGTAAGGTAAGGAGTTCTCAACTTTGAATAATCCTTAAACATTTGTTAAAGGAAGAGATTTAGCAGTGGGACCTGTTAGACCCTGCTCAACCAGAACACACATGCACTCTGATCCCAAATGCAATTTCATTAAGCCTCCCTGTTGTCTTTAACAAATCCCTTGGCCCATAGTTACTGACTTCATTGTCTTCAGCACTATAATCAGCACTTCTTATGCACATATGCTTGCTCTGGGTCAAGAGTCCAATCAGGCCACTGGGGAAATTGGGTAAAAAGCATAGCTTGAGATCAAGCAGTTTCTCTAAACTTTTCTTGTCAAAATTGGTCTTCTGTGCTGTTTAGGGCAAAGGTACCCCATCACAACATTGCTTAACATGGGTGGGTTACTTAGTTCTAAGATTAACTTTAGGGTGAGTTTGGTATTTATCATCTCAGCAATAATGTCAGAGAAATTATTTGTAAGGTACATAAGAAATGTATCCAGTTTGTTTCCATAGTCAATTCCCATATGTCATCCTTATAATTCATTCTGACAGTCTGTTCTTATAGTTAGTAAGAGCACTCAGAAACTGAAAATTCATGGCATCTTCAAAAAGTTACTGGAGGGCTATAGAGAAGACTTAGCTATTAAGGCACTTGAATACAAAGCCTAAGGACTCATGTTCAACTCTCCAGGTCCCACATAAGCCAGATGTACAGTGACACAAGTGCATGAGATCACACATGTGCACAAAGGTGCACACACATCTGGAGTTAATTGCAGTGGCTGGAGGCCCTGACATGACAATGTTCTTTCTCTCTCTCCCTTGTATGCATGTGTGTGCATGTCGATGTTTAAAAAAAAAAAAAAAATCCAGTCATTCGACTTACCCTAAAAAAAAAAAAAAAAAAAAAAGAGGGTAGGCTGGAGAAATGGCTTAGTGGTTAAGGCATTTGCCTGCGAAGCCAAAGGACCCCAGTTCAATTCTCCAGGACCCACATAAGCCAGATGCACAAGGGGCACATGCATCAGGAGTTCATTTGCAGTGGCTGGAGGCCTTGGCGTGACCATTCTCTCTCTGTCTGCCTCTCTTCTATCTCTTTCTCTGCTTGCAATTAAATAAATAAAATTTTAAAAAGAGAGGGCTGGAAAGATTGCTTAGTGATTAAGGCACTTGCCTTCACAGCCAAAGCACCCACTTTCAGTTCTCCAGTATCCACATGAGCCAGATGCACAAGGTGGCACATGGGTTGGAGTTTGTTTAGCCAGGCATGGTCACACATGCCTTTAATCCCAGCACTCATGAGACAGAGGTAGGAGGATCACTGTGAATTCAAGGCCATCCTGAGTCTATACAATGAGTTCCAGGTTAGCCTGGACTATAGTGAAACTCTACCTCAAAAAACAAAAACAAAACAAACAAACAACAAAAAACTATAGATACTAGGTAGTTAGATAATTTATTAATCCAAAGAGATCTTCATAACATATGTAGAATTCACCAAGATTACTGTAAAACAAAACAGAGACAGCCACAAACAAATAAAAATTAAAAATACATAAAATTATGGCTTTAAATAATCTCAGTGTTACACATTGAAATCCAAGAAAATAAAAAGATGTAGTTAAAATAAGTAGAACTTGTCTTGATAATCAAAGCAAAAGGTAGTCTATTGTATTGCAGTTTAGAGATCACAGTTACATGTATGTGTTGTTGGAAGGTCTGTAGTTAAATGCAGAGGATTAGAGTATATTGAAGAATGTACTCTCCAACTATGGTGCATCTAAACTTACAGTTTATTGCAATGGCCAATATCTTAGTTTATGAAGCATTCCAGACATTTTAAATTTAGCGTATGTATCTTTAATAGCATTTTGTGGCCAGTATTCCTAAGTGCCTCTAGAATGATATGTTGGACAAAAATAATACCCAGGAAGAAACTAAGCAAAATGTAAATTCAAAAGCAAAATTACCATAATTAAATGCTACAGTGAGTACATTTTTAAATATTGCATATAAAATAGTTGTTATATAAAATATATGCTATAATCTAGCTTTTATATTCCATCTTTTCAGAACTAGCTTTCTTGGTGTTAATATATCTTATAAGATGGTGATCAATATTTTCTTTCAATATAAGAATATGTGTCATGACAAATTTAAAACAGAAAATGCAGAATGTCCAAGCCAAGTCAGTGGAAAGTTGATTTAGTTAAAATGTGTCATGATAGTCAGTAGTGTCTCTTATAGGAAGACAAATAAATTTGCTCTAGACATGCTTTAATATATGTTAGTGCAGTTGCCCATAGGGCTTGTAAAGTGTCTATGACAACATGTGTGGGTGTGTGTAAATTAAGCCAAATAATTTCAAAATTTAAATTACACCTTTGAGACAAGTCATTAATTCTCCCAGGTGATCTGAATACTGAGTGCCTAGAGCAAAACTCTTTGGTTCTTTCAAAGAATTAATGAGTCCTTTCAGGATAGAAGCAACTGCATTTTATAATAACCTAGGTTGAAATTGTAAAATTCCCCCTATTAGGGAGTTTTTAAACATACGTATATGGGACAAGTTACATAATTACTGGACTATTATTATCACAAATTCCCCTAGATTTGTATACTAAGATCACGTCATTATACAAGGTATAAACAAGTGAGCTGTCTTCAAGGTTAAACTTCTGTCACCACCAACTTCTTATATTTACATAGATGATTATTTTAGTATACTAATATGCAATGAAAAGTTCATCTCTTCTGCATGATAGTTTCTGTTATGTATCTCTTTTATATAAGATATTGTTTGTTGTGTTCATAATGAATGATAAATTCTGAGTAAAATATTTACATAGAAATTGCTACTGTAGCATATCCACTGAATAGAAGTAGAAAGCAATGTCTTGGCAAACTATTCTGAGATTTTTATTAAAATTAAAATAAGCTCACTTCATACACTATTACAATGCATTTATTTATACTTTATTTAACATTATGATATAATGACATATATGTTATAATTTTAAGACTATTTTACTAAGGATAGCCAGGAGTCTATTTTTCACCATTCCTTATAATTTATTTTTCTGCTACATTTATAAAATGATAAGTTTAATGAAAGATATATCTTTGAAAACTTAAAGTTAATCTGAAAAGTTTGTATTTAATGCATCATAATTTGAGGGTTAAAGTATACAATTAGAAGTAAGAATTAAAAAAAAAGGAGAGAGTGTCTTTCTAGCTTCAAAAGCAATGTGCAACTTTCATGAAAATTAGACACTGTTCCTATAATTATGACTAGTTTCTAAATTCTTTTACAAGTATCCTGAGAAAATGCTCATAACTGAGACTAACATTAAGATAAGTAATACATTCTAATAAATAGAAACCATGAAATATTTGTATAGATAGATAGATAGATAGATAGATAGATAGATAGATAGATAGAACTAGAGCTTTGGATGATTTTAAACATTTTGACAAAATGTCAAGAACTAGGGTTTTATTGTATGAATGTTATATCCATGAATACACATGTGCATGTTTAGTGTACTTGTGTGTCTGGTCATAAGTATTAAGCACAAGTGTGCGTGCAGATGTATGTACATATGATTGCTACTGTATTTTGCAGGTCATAAGTTGACACTGGGTGTCTTCTTTAATCATTTTCCACCTCTCTATTTTTCATATATGTAGTATGTACAGGTGTGTATGTGTGCTTGCATGTATGTGAGCACAAGTGCATACTCACATATGTATGCATGTACATGGGTAGCTATGTGGAGGCTACAGGGTGACTTTACATGTCTTTTTCCATTGCTCTCCACATGACTTTTTTCACACAGGTTCTCAGTGAAACTGGAGTTCATCAATTCAGCTAGCCTAGCAAGGCAGCAAGCCACCATGATCCATTTTCTCTCCCTCCCCAGTGTGGGGCATCTAGATAAGGGTGGATGCACTTGGCTTTTACATATGTTCTAAAGATTCAAACTCAGAACTTCATTGTTGTTAGCTACCCATCTTGCTTATTTTTTTACACAGTCTCTTTCACAAAACCTGGAGCTCACTTTTTCAGTTAGCCAGCAACCCTGGATATCTTCTGTCTCCACTTCCACAGTTATCAATGGATTGAGTGTTTGTGCTGGGAATCCAAACACGGTCTTTCCATGGGAGTCACTTTACTAAGTTATTACCTTATCCTCTGAGACTAGTTTTAAATACAAGCAAACTCAAAAAGGAGGGAAGAGGGCTAGAGGGATGGCTTAGCAGTTAAGGCGTTTGCCTGCAAAGCCAAATTACCCAAGTTCAATTCCCCTGGTCCCACATAAACCAGATGCACAAGGGGGCACATGCATCTGGACTTCATTTGCAGTGGCTGAAGGCCCTGGCCTACCCATTCTCTTTTCTCTCTCTCTCCCTCTTTCTCTATCAAATAAATAAATAAAAATAAAATATTTTTTTAAAAAAGGAGGGAAGAAAGACATCAGCTTTTCTTTATATGTTCTTTTGTTTCTTGTTTTACATGATGTAACTCTATAAACCAGACCTGCCTCATATTTGCAGCAATCCTCCTGCCTCAGCCTTCTGAGTGCTTGGATTATAGGCATGAAACATCATACCTAAGTGTTATTTTAAAACTACATGAGGGGGTTAGAGAAATGGCTCAGCAATTAAGGTGTTTGCCTGAAAGGCAAGGACCTGATTTTGATTTCCCAGTATTCACATAAAGCCAGATGCAAACAATATTACAAACTTTCTTATTTGAAAATTTAAAAAGGAATATACAGCTGAAGTATATCGGTGACTAGATGTCAATTGTGAGGACCTGAGAATATAGTCCTAGCTTTTTATCTAGTAGGTAATTTGACTTTAGTGAAGGATGCAATCAAGAAGATGACCTAAGTTTTATAAACATTAATCAGGGTTTGGTAGAAGAAACAGATTCTATTACTATTTACAACAAAGGAGAATTAAATACAGATCTCAGTGAACTACAAAGGGTATGCAGCCTGGAAAAGTCCTCCCAATGAGGACACAAAGGGTATCTAGTTTCAAGTCTGTGCTGAGATGGCCTGCCAGCCTGCATGCACGGACTTGACAATCGCATACTGGGAACTTATCTGTGAGGAAATAGGTTCAGAAATTCTTAGAAGAATAGGCTGTGGCTTCAGGGGAATTTTTCTAGGAGAGTTGTCAAAATAAATAAGAAGCCAATAATCCCAAAGACAAACTGTTCTTGTTACCTTGGCAAGGGGTGGTACTGGAACAGTGCATTACTTACACATACTGTCATCCTGAGCTGGTAACTGGTTTACTGACATGAATGCCTACTAACTCCCTTGCTTTATTACTTCATGTGTTTAACTGTACCATTATTCCATTATAATTATAAAACAAATGTATATGTCATGCTTTCTAGTCAAATGTCCAGTTCACTTTCTATATCCCTCTTAATTTTCTATTATTTTCCCAAGTTGTTTCTGTCATAATCATAAACATAAAAAGTTTCAATTCCCTAGGACCCACATAAGCCAGATGCACAAGCTTGCACATGCATCTGGAATTCATTTGCAACAGCTGGAAGCCTTGGCACACCCATTCTCTCTCTCTCTCTCTCTCTCTCTCTCTCTCTCTCTCTCTCTCTCTATATATATATATATATCTTATTATATATAAAATCTTATTATATGTGTATATATTTATATATCATATGAATCTATATCTTTTAACATAGGAAATTATATTTTTGAATATTTCATATTATAGGAATCAGGCTAAAGAGGTAGCTTAGTATATAAGGGGCTTGCCTGTGAAGCCTAAGAACTCAGGTTCAATTCCCTAGTATCAGTATAAGCCAGATACACAAGGTGGTGCATGCATCTGGGGTTCATTTTCAGTGGCTATAGGACGTGGTACACCCATTATCTCTCTGCTTCTTTCCCTCTCAAATAAATAAAATAAAATTAACTTATAGCAACAAAATATTATGGTAACAAAGTTGTTACTAGGTAACAATATTGAAAACAAAAGTAATAAAATTTCAATATCAGGTACAAATATTTTTTCTAATAAAGTTTCAATCTTTATAAGCAAGCATATTTATTATTAAGATATTATTATACATTTTATTTATTTACATATTTGTGAGAGAGAAAGAGGCACAGAGAGAGAGAGAGAGAGAGAGAGAGAGAGAGGAGAGAATGAGCATGCAAGGGCCTTCAGCCACTGCAAAGTAACTCCAGATGCCCGTGCCCCTTGTGCATCTGGCTTACCTGGGTCCTGGTGAATTGAACCGGGATCCTTTGGTTTTGTAGACAAACACCTTAACTACTAAGCCATCTCTCCAGCACTACTGTTAAGAAATTTTTATTTGTTCATCTTCAAACTAAGACACACACAGACAGAGGGGAGAACAATAAAGAGTGGAAAGAGAATGGGCATGACAGGGTATCTTCTTTCTGCAAATAAACTCCAGATTCATTTGCCTCCCTGTATGTCTGGTTTAATATTTTAATATGGGTACTGGGGAATCACGTCCAGGCCATAGGGCTTTGCTTACAGATACCTTTAATCACTGAGCCATTGCCTCAACCCCAGAAAACTTTCACCTTAAATATGAAAATTTTTAACTTAATTAATAATTTAAAAATTATGACAACATACTTCAACTTGGGCCAATTTTATTAAATATAGTATTTATTCTATAGCCATACACAATAATATCTTTGGACTATCGTGCAATTGGGGTGGCACAATCATTCCATCTCCATGACTATTGGCACTAAAATATCTGTCATAGGGTTTGACACTCTTCCTTTTCCTTCTTCCTACCCACACTCTTCTCTTTCCCTTCCTCATTCTACATTAGAAACTGTAGACCAACAAATGTATATCTGTTGGTATATCTGTTGCATTTGTGGATATGTCTCTGGATTCTGATTTTTCTAGTGTCACACCTTTGTTTTGTATTGTTCAATGTCATTAAATTATGTCAGTTGTCTAGACCAGGGCTGTTGAAGTATATTTCACTCGAGAATTTTTTTTTTTAATTTTGTTCATGATTAGACAGGTTGAGACTTCACAAAGCACTCAACAGTTTTCCATAATTGGAGACTGTATATCAAGGAATTTACAATGGGTGTGCTTATCAGATCTCTCTTAAATTTAAGGTGTATTTGCTCCTCATGCATTAACATGTATCTGATTAGCAAGCAAGGAACATTTGGGGCTTACATATTAGCAAGTGGATATAATTAATGGCCCAAAAGCCACATTCTCATCATTGTTTCAGCCAATGGTTTTAGCATTTCCAAACTAGTTTAGCTTGCAATTAATAATATTATTGGGTATTAAAATAGGGTATTAATGGGTATTAAATATTAACCCATATTGAGATTTCATTTTCTCCAGGAATATAATTTCATTTCTATTCCTTCTCTTCTCTGCATGTGTAGTGATTTATTACTAACTTTATCCTAAAATACTCAGTTGATTTCACCTTTGGCCACTGGCATTTTCTTCTACTACATTCCATCACTGAATAAATGGTGCTGCTTCTTCTATGAAGATGGAGAACATTTACAATGTGCCATTAATTTCCATTCATATGAACAGAAATGAGCAGTTAATCCCGAGATGATAGATATTATTTCTATTATTTAATGGCACACAATATTTGATCAAATTGGTGTAAGAATTATCTTGGAGGAAGTTAATTTTCGAGAGAGATTTGGCTTACATAAACCTTTAATCATTTTACTCTTCTGAAGCATTTTTTTCTTACCCCAGGCTTCCAAACAAGCTGTAATATTGCTAAGGTTTACCAAGAAAAGCAGTGATATCCTTAATGTAAGCCTTAAAGAATGAGTTACAAATTATTTTCATAAATTATATTGATCTAAAATTTAGAATTTCCCAAGAAACTTCAGTCTTATTCATTTCTATTGAAAAGCTTATCACTGATAATATGTCTAACCATTGAGTGGATGGTAAAGAAACCTGGTATTGCATTCTAAATGAGCATTCCAATCTAGTCTAAATCAAAATTTTATTACTATGATTTCTATTACTATGTGTTTATGACCTCCTAAAAATACCTAATACCATCTCTTACAGGAAATATACACACAGAGAAAAACTAGTTGGGTATTCATGAACATAGACACACAAACACATATTTCCCTAAAGTTCATCATAAAACAAAATAGAAACAATTTCATCAAAAGGAATATGACAAACATTCATGATTTACTCTAGCTAAATCAAATGTTTAACTTTATTATAGTCTTGCATACTCTGTATTGATATATGATTTTAAGTTTGAATTTAAACATATGAACATGTTATATTAATATATTATAAATGATTTCTCTGCAGTTAAAGACATGCTCTTACTGAATACAATGTTTAAAATTTTCTGCAAGACAACTGGAAATATCATTTTTTTTTCTCAGCCAGTGTATGTATTTGAAAAACAAATTCTGTGATTTTGCATGAAGTATTAAAATCATGGTATGGAAATTAAGTTTCAAGGCCTCCACACTTACCATGCTTTCATTAATCTTTTCTTTTTTTTTTTTTTTTGGAGAGAGACAGAGAGAGACAGAGAGAGAGGGAGACAGACAGAGAATGGGTGCACCAGCAGCCTCTTGCTGCTGTGAATGAAATACAGATGCGTGCTCCCCCTTGTGGTCAAGTGTGGTTTGTGCCCTTGCGTCACTTTGCATCTGGCTAAACATGGGACCTGGAGATTGGAACCAGCATTCTTAGGCTTAGGAGGTAGGCGCCGTATCCGCTAAGCCATCTCTCTAGCCCAATCTTTTGTCATTTTTAAAGACATGTTTACTTTCCAGTAAAAGTATGTATTTTATTGTGATTGATTTCAGAGCTGTGAATATTGATGTGACATGCACTTAAATGAATCCTGTTTGAACATGAATCATATTTATGAGTCTTTCAAATATTTTCAGAATATTTGAATTTGAATTGCATCTTTGTACATGGCACAATTTTTATAGTAATAAGTTAAATGTAATATTAATGAAATATTGACTAGTAATTAAACATTAGTTGTTAACCTAAACTTTTTAAGGAGACCTTTTATACTTTAATTATTTTTAAATTAGATTAATTTCTAAATTTTATTTAATGTCATTTTAAAATATATGAATGTAATACAAACATTATTATTATGCTTATAATCCATTTAAAATGATTTCTTTTCTCATTGGTATTTCTTACATATACTTGGATCTCTCTAATTCAGAGCTAATGCTCAGCTTTCCAATGAGAGGAAGGATGACATGAAAATTCCAGAATGATCATGAATCATGTTTTGTCCTTGCATTTTGTCTCTGCTGTTCAACAGGTTCATTGCTTTTTAAAGTGTTCCTAGTTTAGAAATAGCATCCCTTAAAGGCATGGAATTATAGTATACAGTAAAGAAGAAATTATTTCAACTGCTAACAAAATAATCAGATTATGCACAATTATGGGAAAGACAAGAAAACAGTTTCAAGGACATGTCTGCTAAGTGTACTATTTAATATTAAATTTTTATTTTCTTATTTTTAAATTTTATTTATTTATTTGTTTGCAAGGAGACAGAAAGAGAATGAGAGAGAGAGAGAGAGAGAAGAGAGACTGACAGAGAGAGAATGGGCATACCAGGGCTTCTAGCCACTGCAAATGAACTCCAGATGCATGTGCCCCTTGTGCATCTGGCTTACTTTGTTCCTGGAGAGTCTAACTGGCATCCTTTGGCTTTACAGGCAAATGCCTTAACTGCTAAGCTATCTCTCCAACCCAAATTATTATCTTCTTTATAATGGAAAAAAAAAACTTTATTTGGGGGAGTCTATGAAATCATGTCAACACCTTTTTTTTCCTGTTACATTGTAAAACTCTAAATGTAATTTAGTGAATCAAGATAGGCAATTATTAAAACAAAAACAAATACACTTAATAAATTTTTAGATTAAATCTAGTTTATACAAGTTCGTGTAATTATTCTATGCATATATAGGAATAGGCATTTGCAGGAATATATCCATTCACATATATATATATAGTGTGTGTTGTAGAGATTAAAAAAAGTAATATGAAAAGGATTTCTTTTGAGGTTTTCAATATCTTACACAATGAAGCAAAACACATTTTGTTTTATTTTATTTTAATTATTTTTACTTATTCATTTGAGAGAGAGAAAGAGGCAGAGAGAGGGAGAGAAAAAGAGAATAGGCATGCCAGTGCATGCAGCCACTGCAAATGAACTCTAGATGCATGTGCCACCTTGTGCTTCTGGCTTACATGGGTCCTGGGGAATTGAACCTTTGGCTTTGGTCCTTTGGCTTTGCAGGTAAGTACCTTAACCATTAAGCCGTTTCTCCAGCCCCACAGTGTGTTTAAAGCATAATTTAGTGACGAGTTTCATGTGGTTTTAGCAGCAGCATTTTTCTCTTAATGTTAACCAGTTTCATATTCAATAAAGCAGGCCATATTGTGCCAGTGGTAGTTTGAATTGAAATGTTCCCCATAGCCTATGCCATTTGTAATTAACCTTTTTTATTTAGTGCTCAGCAGCAGAGCCCCATTGGAGGAGGTTTATCTCTGGGGCTGAATCTTCAGTCCAAGCTACTATGTGCTCAGAGCCACTTTGAGCTCTGCTCTTTTGTTCTCTTTTGCTATGGATGTATGATGAAGTCAACCAGCTGCCTCCACCATTATGAAAAGTCCCCTCAAAATTGTAAGCCTGAAATAAATCTTTTCCTTTCTGTGCTGGTGTTTTGTCCCACCAATGAGAAGGGAATTACAACAGTACCTGAGAGTTAAGGTAAATACCCTAACCTGGAAAGGAGGGTAACTATTTTTTTTTTTTTTTTTAAGGTGACTGTGCAAAACCTTGACCTATAACTATATTGTTTGTGAAACATCCTGGAATTTTTTTTTTTGTTGTTGTTAATGCTATGAAAGTTCTAAATTATTTCCTATTATTACACAATTTTTCAACAGCCACCTTGAATGTAATCTGTTAACAACAGTTGGTAAATTTCTACATGATAGCATGGCTGGAAAACTTGTTCACTTATTTTCTGGAATCCCTCATCCCCAAAGCAATTTTATTTTATGAAAAGCATTCCTTATCCTTTAATGTGGATCAAAGTATGCTTAAGAGAACATTTATGTGTTGGTTTTCTTCACACAGTCACTTTTATTTTTTGACATATATTTACATTCTTTCCTGCCTCCACATTTTCAATTCATTTAATTAATTCCTACAGGAATTAAACACTAGACATGACTTGTTTGTGAGTATACACCCAGTTTGTAAAGTTCTTTGCAGAAATAAAGAATGTTCGAGCACCATTTATTTCTCATACATATAGGCTGTGGGAAACTAAGAGGCATAAAACGCCCTTTGGTTGTAAAATAGTTGAATCTGAAAATTTCTTTAAGTAATGTACTGGTTGTCTTCTTAGCAGTTATTCTGAACTGAGTTTATGTGCCACTGCAGTGGTTTTCCTGATTCTAGTTCATCGCATCTCCTTTTGTTTCCAGCATTACAGATAAACAGGTTAGCCTTTAACAAACTATTTTAGAACTTTCATGAAGGAATTTATAAATTTGAATGCAAAGGTAAAAATAAAACTACATAAAACACCAGTAAAATTAGTGATTTATTTTTTTTTTTAACAATAATGGCCTGAATATCTAGTTTTTGTAAGCTATCCTTATATTGTATCTTTCCTTTGATTTCACATTGAGATATTCCCTTGCACTTAAATTACAGAAAGAGGACACTACTAGATCAAAGAACATGGTAGGTATCAAAAAGAATTCCATGAATCATTTATATATTTAGAGTTTCTAGCCAGGATCATAACATAGTTTGTAAATTCCAATTAAAAATGAAAATTCTGGGCCCCTTATTTATATATTATTTAAGGATACTTTAACAATAACACAAAACTTAACTTTTTGATTCTGATAAAATTTGGTCAAATTAAGGAATTCATTTTATAGTTATTGACCTTTATTCAAAAAGAAGAAACATTAAATATTAAATTATTAGAATATTTAAATTTTTCATTCTGTATATTACAGGGCCAGTTTAAATGTAATTCTAAGAACATTCAATTTCATAAGCAATATGCTAAAGTTATGCAAACTTATTTCAAGGCTAATACATGCCTGCTTACTTATTTGTTCCTTGTAGTAGTGCACTGCACCAAAATTACCTCAGCCCTTTCTATTCCAATAATTGATTTCTACCCACACACTAGTATATGTGTAATATGTTACTTGCTCTCATAATCTAATCTTAATTAATTTTAATTACTTATATTTCAATAATGATGGTTTTTAAATATGTTCAGCCCTTTTCATTATAATATCACATCAAATTGTTGTAACAAATAAGAACTCATATAGCAAACCTATCAGGCATTTCTAAGCCCTGATATTTTATAATCTGGTTTTGACTATTGTTCTGCTCTAAACCATGCATGAATTATTTGATAGTGATACCAAGCTTTAAGCTATCATGACACAGCCCATTATGTTTGGACATACTGGTCAAGGAGACAATAACAATTTCAAAGCATATTTGAGTACTGTAATTTAAAAAGATTGATCAATATTGAATGCCCCCAATGCCATAGATATAGAAGTTTTTTTTTTTTTTTTTTTTTTTTTTTTTTTTATCTTGGAAATATAGTAGTGAACTATTGTGTAACTGAGTTTACAGAGCTGGCATTCAATTATTTAAAATAAGCAGTAGATAGCAAGTACGTGAATAAAATGATGAGAAGACTAGAGCTCTATCTTTATGGGAGTTTGATAAACAGTAGACTGAAGAGGTGATTCTTTTTTTTATGGGGGGGCAGTATCTCAGACTAGTTCTGGCTAATCTAGAATTCACTCTGTATCCTCCGGCTGGCCTCAATCTCGTGGTTATCCTCCTATTTCAACCTCCTGACTACAGGGACTAAAGGCAGGTGCTAGCACACTCTACTTTTAGAGGTGATTTTGATTACTTGTTTACAACCTAGCATTTTCTTCAAATTGCACATTATGCTATTGTGGAAGTTTTTCTGTGTTTTTAGTTCAGATCAAAAGCATTGACTATTGTACAATATCTTCAAAGATATTTTAGTTAACTTGTATTGAACACTCTTTTATGGAAGTTAATTTTTATGTAAGATAGGTAAGAGATTTGAATCCTGTCCTTGTATTATTACTTAGCTATTCCTGGTACTACCTTTGACCCAAGTAAAGTAAAAAATGTAGCCTGTGGTCAGCAAATTGCCCCTTCTACAATTTTTATGATTTAGATGAGGTAAAAATAAAGTGCCCGTCCAGCTGGCAAGGTCATATTCAGAGACATCAAGAGTTTGATGTCCAATATAGAACATTGGTAGAACTTTGATTGCCACCAAATTTCCCTGATTGTGACATCTGCTTCCTGTGGCATGGAAAGTGAGTACAAATGCAGGACTGAAGTGCAAGACAAATATTCATTGTGACAATCAGTGTTCTGAAGTTTTGGAAAACACACTTTTTAAACAATGAATAGATCAAAGACCAAAGCAGAGATTTTTAAACATATACATTGATGAAAGAGAGTAAAGCAAAACCCATTTCTTCACACACTTTCAAATGAAGAGACATGGTAAATCGATGCACAGTTAATTAGAAAAGTGATGATTAAGATCAACAATTTCACATGTTCTCTAAATAAATAGTGTGTGAAAAACTAACCAAAAATGTTTCTTTAGAAGAAAACAATCACCAATAAAATCTTCATGTGCTCATCTAATTGAATGTCTCCACTGTTCTTTAAGACTGAGGACTTTGCTTTCATGACTATGGGTCAGCAACATACAGGTTCCTGGACATTAAAGACACCTTGGAATGACTTCTTCACATAGCATCAACCATTTTGTATAAATATTCTATTAACATTTTCAGTCTCTTCTACATAAAAGGAGACAACACATGCATTACAAAGTTGTTGTGAGGTTAGATGAGATAATGTATCTGAAATACTTGTAACTTGGATGCTGGTATCCACAAAAAGGAACATATTGAAATCCAGTGTGATGATAAAATGAGGTACTTCATTGGGTGAGTAATTAGGCCACCTTGAAAAACCTCCATAAAGGGAATTAGATTTTTCATTGCAAGGAAAGTAAGGTAGGTTCTCTGTCTTGGCTATTGGATATAGAAGGGTAAAATGAGAAGACAGACGCGTCAACCAGGGAGAGCACTCTGAGAACACATTGCATCTGATGAACCCTGGAACTGGATGTTCCAGCTTCCATAACTGGAAGAAGTAAATATTGTTGTTTGTCCAACCATCTATGGTATATTTACAAACACAAACTGACGAGAGTGGTCCTTATTCAAATGAACAATGTAAAGTTGGTTAGAATGCACAAAGTCTTTGAAGAAGTTATAAATTTACTAGTGTTTTAAATAAGAGGGAAGATAAGAAGAATATTGAGTGAAAACTGTTCTCTATCAAGACCCAAAAGTATGGAATCTTGGATAATTTGAGTGACTAATAGAATATTATAACTTCATATTTCCTTGCTTGTAGTAGCAATAAAACAACAGGTGTAAGTTTTTTTTTTTTTTTCTGATGACTAAGAATTCTTTAATATGCCACATGACTCTAAAACTGTGTGCACTTGTATTTTTTTATAGTGCCTTACAAAAATTTGGATTTCTCATATGGAATTTTAATATACTATTCAAACATTCATACATACTTAACAGTAGCATTTCTGTTTTTAAAATGTACTGGACATATTTTTCTTTATCTTAATTCAATTTTAATACTCTTGCCAAATGTAAAACATGATGTGTCCACTTGCACCATTTCACAATAATAGCCAGTAACTAACCTAAATTTGATCAAAGTAAATTGACAAATGGGGCTGGAGAGATGGCTTAGGGGTTAAGGCGCCTGCCTCCTAAACCTAAGAACACTGGTTCCAATCTCGAGCGGTTCCAATCTCCAGGTCCCACGTTTAGCCAGATGCAAAGTGATGCAAGGGCGCAATGCTGCACTTAACCACAAGGGGGAGCACACATCTGGATTTCGTTCTCAGCAGCTGAGACACTGCTGGTGCACCCATCACTGTCTTCCTCTCTCTCTCTCTCTCTCTCTCTCTCTCTCTCTCTCTCTCTCTGTCTCTCTCTAAATAAATAAATAAATAAAAATATATATAATTTTAAAAATGACAAATGACTTTTAGATTTTAATTAAAATTTGTTTCATGTAAATGATACCCTGTTCTGTACATCCTATTACCATGTTAAGCCATAACCCATTCATCCAATCAATATATTTATTTACTCTGCTAATTCTGCAAGACATGAAGTCAAATTGTGATTCTATACACATGCATCTTGTATAATACAGAGAAATATTTTGTCCTATGATAAGAATGCAATTTTGAATGTCTAAATAAAGGTGGTTTATTTCAGAAATCTGAACTTTAGTCAGTAATTTGCTAAATAATTTAATGAATCCAACCTAAGTGTATTTAAGTTCAACATAACATATTGAAATCAACTGATCATTTTACAAAGAGTAAGCCCCCTTCCCCCCCCCAAAAAAAAAGACCAAAAAAAAAAAAAAAAAAAAAAAAAAAAAAAAAAAGTCAGAACCAGAACAACCCAGGAAAGCTCTTTCATGTGTTGATCCTGTATCTCTTGTTCCAGGAATATGTCATTTTATTAAATAATGAGAGAATATCTGCACCTTCTCCTCCCTACTGGCAAAGTTGGTCCAGGCTATTATTGTATAATCTTTCACCTGTGTTTCTTATGATTAGTTATGTGCCACCAGTATTAAATATTTCCCTTCTTTCCACATATCAGTCAGACATGTTCATGTTACTTTTCTTTAGAAATCCTTGGGGATTCCCCACTGTGTGACAGTGAAACAGAAGCTATTTTTCATAATTCAGTGAGCACTCCTGTTTCCCTCTACTTCTCTTTTGTAGTTTCTCCCTCTGGAACCTGATACTTCTTCCTTAAAAACCTGTTTGGAATTTTGTGATCTAATTGTGTAACATTCCCTTGAGGTCTCTGAGCTGATTTTTCACTAAGTTGTATTTCTTATACTTATTTTTCATGGCCCATTGAAGAATTGTGTCTTCTGTAGAGCACATCAGACTCAGATGGCTGCTTCTGAGATGTTGCTTATTCAGTATTGAATGGGCATAGCACACACTTCTTTCTCAAAATGATTTGAGAAAATTATTTATTTGCATAGTTTTCCTATTATAGGGCTCATTTTTAGTCTCCAGTATTTCAGGTACTATTTTGGAATGATATAAATAAGATTTTAAAGAGAACTATTTTTTGAACAATCATTTCTTGCCTTGAACACCCTTTTAGGTCATGCTGTTGGGGTGTACTTTAAAATTGAGAACATCATAACTGTTGCTGTTGGATAATAAGAAAAAAACTGAAACCCTCTTGAAGATCACTTTTGAAAATTCAGAAATAGAAATATTATGAAGGCCAAAGCGATAACTTAAGACTGAATTAAAATAAACACTATTGAGAGAAACAGTACTTCTAAAGTGATGGCTTAGGATAAAATTTTCAGTGACAGCATTATACAGAAATTTTCAAAAAGCTATATTTCAGAAAACAGAAGAGAAGATGATGCACTTTAGAAAACTGTGTTAGCTGACTCACAAAGTGGCTGCTGTGATGGCTAGACAGTGATGTCTTGAGTTCACATCAAAGATTAAAGACTATTGCTTCATAAAATATGAGTAGGAAAAAGCCATAACTTTATATTCATATATAATTTTATATAGTTCTGTTCATAATGGGTTTGTGGAATAAGATGATTAATTGGGTATTACTAGTATACTTTATATACTTTTTTTTCTTTGTGTATAAGGAAAAATGCTATCATTGCTTTTCTGAAAAAAAAAAAAAAAAAAATCTGTTCTATGGAGAGATATCTGATTTTTCTGTATATATGCAATGATTTTAAACATTTCTTTTACATTGTATTTGTTTTTTACTTGCCTTTTCCTTAAAATATTTCCAACTACTTGGGAGAAATAATATAAGTTGCATGGTGACTGGTTGATAAGAATGGAGTTCTAATCAGAAACATGAGCAGATCTGAGCTGCACATGGGTATTGTATCAGTCATCTTCCCATTGCTGGGACAAATTCAACTGAACAAAAGCAGCTGATTGGAGGAAAGGTGTTTTTATTGTTGTGTTTTGTTTGTTTGCTTTTTAGACTACAATCTACTTGGGAAGATTCATGATGGCAGAGATAAGATGGTAGAGCAAGGCTAGATATCACTTCTGCTACAGCAGGCAGAAAACAGCAGCAAGAGAGTGAGCAAACTAAGACTGGCAAGCTAGGGTTCATAATCTCAAGGTCCACCCCCAGAAACACACCTTGTACAGTAAGGCCCCACCTCCCAAACTTCCACCAGCCAAGGACTAAGAATTCAAAACACATGAGTTTGTAGAGGATGTCCATTCAAACCAGTATAGGTAGCTAAAGTATAATTCTAAAAATTCTAGGAGGCTTCACTAGTTAGTGTCTTAAGCTATTTCTTAGTATTCTGCTTATAATAAAAGTGAATTTTTATTCAGGTAGAAATGGATTATCACATTGAATGGCGAACTACTTCCCTAGAGTGGACAAGCAAAGGATATCGTGGATAATCCCATATAAGTTTTGTAAATTACACCTTTGTTTCATTACCTCTATAACAACTGAAAAGTGGTAGGCGATTTTCTTCTTTGAGTAGTCTAATTAACTTCATCATGAAAACTTTATGAATGTAATGA
Organism: Orientallactaga sibirica; assembly: GCA_036365145.1. Lineage (NCBI taxonomy): Eukaryota > Metazoa > Chordata > Mammalia > Rodentia > Dipodidae > Orientallactaga > Orientallactaga sibirica. Next base: position 25,594,457 of record JAEOAD010000024.1, on the reverse strand, counting down.
GACTGAAGGGGAATTCCCACAATGAATTTACTGGTTGACTTAAACTAAATGATATTGACCAACTAGATATTAGGTCAAAAGTTCTAAGTCAACTACTCACTCTCCTCAGAAAATGCTGCTCTCCACTGAGAAGTTGGCATTAAATGTTGGAGGCTGAGTGATTGCTTTTATTCCCCCAGGTAAAGAGTCCACATAGACCTGACAAACCCGAAAGGTTTTAGCTCTTAGATAGCAAGAATAAAAGGTCTTTATGTAAAGATTTCATCAAAGCATCCATTTTCTTCAACCTCTCCTTCTGTAGCTTAGCCAGGCAGACAACTAAATTGCTGACACCCAAAACACTGACCCAGCCCTACTCTATCCCTTTGGAAATAGGATGCCCTGATTAGACCTCAGTATCCAGTGTCAACTCTATAAAGACTTAAAACAGTCTCTATCCAGTCTATTTGATTCTGAGAACCAAACAACCACATACTAAGCTCTTTGTGTGGTACAGACAGTGAGAAGAAAAGCCTTTGCTGAATCATTATATTAAACCTTGAGAGCTATTGAGGAAAATCTAATCATTGTCTCCTAAGAGTGCTTTATACTCCTAATTCCCTACTTTTTGTTCATTTATCTATAGATCCAGACTGTCTTGTTTTTAGCTGAGGTTCCTTTGAAGTTTAAAACTATAAAGATGCCTCCTTCCTTTGAATTCAAAATATCAAATCTGTGTCTCACTTGATGTAATCACATTATATCAAACCATTAATCTTCCACTGTTTGACAGTTAACTTCCACATTTGTATAATTACAAGAAGGCATAAGGATTGTCGTCATTTAATCACTTTTCTTCTTACTTAGGTTAGGTGTAAACAATTCTTCACTTGAATCAATAACGTTTGCTAGATGTTCGGTAGAACTTTCTTCTGATTGGAAACTTAGCTTAATCATTTGACTTCAGATTCAGCTTGTTTATTTTACAATGATTTTAATGCAGAGACCAATTTTTTTTTTTTTTCACAGATGGTGTTTCCCTGTCTCTTTTGGGTCTGAAATTACCAAGTCGTCTGTACCTAGAATGGCCTCAATGTAATTTCATTTTACTTGGTGTATTTTAAGACTTAGTCTCACTATTGCTGGTATGTTGGAACTGTGTTGTTCATTATATAAATAACCATGCAATAATGTGCTTCTGGATTGAATTTCTTTTTTAAAGATTTTATGTATTTATTTGTTTGTTTATTTATTTATTAGAGACAGAGAGAGGGAGAGGAGGGAGAATGGGTGTGCCAGAGCCTCTAGCCACTGCAAATGAATTCCAGACGCATACCACCATGTTCATCTGGCTTACATGGGACCTGGAGAGTCAAACCAGGTTCCTTAGGATTCACAGGTATCTGCCTTAACCAGTTAACCATCTTTCCAGCCCTCTGGATTGAATTTCTGATAGGGATTTATAGAAATAGAAAGGTATTCTCATAAGTACTTGTGTAAATTATATTCAATATGTTTTCACAAAGATTGTTTTTCTCCTTATTTACATTTTACATCATATTGATAACATTTACCCCCTGATATGGTCAGCTTCAGTTGCTGGGTTGAACAGCCAAAACAGGCACATTTACGGAGGTAGGGACTAATTGAAGCTTGCAGATAGAGGGGAACTTGCATAATGGTGGAAGAAGTTGGCCCCCATTCACAGGCCAATGCTAAGAGAGAAAAGCAACCACCATCAACACAACCTAGCACATTACACAAACCCCAGACGGAACTCAGTACCTTGCATACCTTAGGCTGGAACTCAGATCCAGCCCCAATAACACCAACTCCAGCCAAATTACAAGCCTGAATAAAAGTCCCGAATCACTTGGGGGACATCCATTCAAACCATCACACCCCCATTACATCCGTTGACCCCATCCCTCCAGGGTTTAACCCATTCTGCTTCCCAAATAGATCCCTCCTACTTTCATGTCTGTCATTGTTAGGGAACAGATTCCTCTGAATTGAAATATTTCCTCCTGAAGAGAGGAAGAGGATCTAGGGATTCATGAAGTCAAGTGTGGGAGGTTGATACTGAGAAGGTCTAACAGCTATTCCTAAAAGTTTTAGGAATTATTAATGTTCAAACTTGGACCGATGTCAATTAGGAACTGAAATATTTCTTCCTGTGGGGAAGTAAGGAAGCTAGGGAGACTCAGGAAGTCAGCAAGTTTGCAAGACACAGCTAGCTCAAAAACTATATAAAGGGGAATAAACTGCTTTGCAAAGAGACTCTGATTGAGCTGCCTGGAAATTGTGTGGTGTGATGGGGAATCTTCCACCACATGAGCTGCCTAACCGTTAAGCAGTGAGCTCCAGACGTGCACCGTCTGTGAGTCATCACCTATGCTGGGATGGGCTTTCTAGTGAAGCAGCTGCCTTTGAGTCATTCATTGCTCCTGTAAGCAGCCCCTCACCCTGCTCTATAAGTAACACCAGTAAACCATTGGTTTACCAAAACTGGTTATGGTATGCTCATACTTTGGACTGTAACCCACGACCTATCTGAAAAGAATAAACTTGTGTTCAAAGGAATAAGTTTCCTCTATCACAATCTTTCCAAACACAGAAACATAAAAAATAAAATTATTTTCTCTGGGAGACAATGAGTGTTCCATCTAAAAACTGTATTCAACTCAATTCTCAGATCTGTTGTAGGTAAAACCTCTATTGAATTCTGGAGGTCCTTGCGGTAAACAGAGCAATGCACTCAAATTTATTTTTCATACAGTGGTAAGAGAAGGACAAAATTTCCTTTGCTCTTAAGAGAAAAGCCATATGGAAAACATACAATTAACTGGTTTTAAGCTATTCTGAACATCCCAAGTGAAGCAGGAAAATATCATTTGTCACCTTCCAGGTCTTGAATCACCTTCAAAAGCAGTTCTTGTTGCATATGCAGCCAAAGTGATTGTATTGTGCTTATATGTGAGGTTTCATTTAAAATTTTCTCTGCTTTACCTCTTCAAATTTCTCTTTTTCCTTTCTTTATTTCCTTTTTGTAATCCCCCCCCCCTTTTTTTGAGGTAAGATCTCACTCTAGCCTAGGCTGACCTGGCACTCTGTAGAACTAGGCTGGCCTCAAACTCACCATGATCCATGATGCCTCCTTCCCGAGTGCTGGGATTAAAGGTGTCCACCACCATACCCAGGACATGAATTGCTCATTTTTTATATGACTCACAAAAATTCCTATCCAGTTCAGAGTATGCTAGTGCATGTTTGTAATTGTACCACTACGAAGGGTAAGGCAGGAGCACTGGGTGTTAGGTTGATCTAAGCTACAGATCAGAACCCTGTTCCAAGAAAAAGATGCAGATCCATTCAGAGACACTTTCATCCACGGCTCTTGAAAATTAAGAATGCATTAGTATGATGCTTACAAAGTAAAAGTGGGACTAGTTTTCTCTTTTTGAAATGTTCTATGGATGATGAAAATTCTAGGTCTGTATCTTAAAATCCTCACTGTATGAATAGTCACTTGAATACAGTTGTATTTACAGTAAATATATAGCAATGATTGGTAAAATAACATTTTCTTCAGATTCAGATTTGCAGGTGTGAAAATTTTATCAGCTAGGAAGTAGTCTGAATTCTTATTTTTCAATGCTGTGGATTGAACTCAAGACCCATGCATGGCATGAGAGGCATGTACTCTATCACAGATTTACAATCACACATCTTTTCTAAATTTTATTATTTATTCATTTATTTACTTATTTGTTTTTGAGACAGGCCTTGCTAAATCGCCCAGGCTGTCTTCAAACCTGTCATTTTCATATGTTAGTGTCCCAAACAGCTATAATTATAGGAAATAATCCCAATTGGCATGGTTTGGTTTTATATTTGGGTGAAACAGAAGATTAAATATATACTCAATTCTCAGTAAGAAGTAAAATATTATAATTAATGGCTTGCATTGATTTTTGAGATAAAATGATTAGGAGGAAAAAAAAAAACACCATTCATTATAGGTATCTGATACTATTCTTAAGTTAGTATTTTAGACATAGCTTCAAGAATTTCTATACTGAATGTAAAGAAATAATTGTATGTTTATAAGTATGAAGTTATTAATACTTTAAGAAGCAGAAAAGAAAAACAAACATTTGCCAAGGGTATAAAAATATAAAGTATCTTATGGTGACCTTTAAAACATGCAGAGAAATAAATACAATCAGAGACACAATGTATTCATATAAAAATAATAGACATTATATTTGTGCTTGCTTAGGGGTAAGACATGTGGAATCAAGATCAGAATTTCTTTTCTTTTGCATATTCATCTTTCCCAGTGCCACTAACAGGTTGATATCATTGTCTAAGCATACTAGGTCAGCTTGCCTCTTAAACCCTTTACCCTGTGTGTAAATGCAAAATATTCTGCAATGGTGGATTTGCTAAGTGTTCGGACCTTTCACCATTGTAGAAAATTAACTGAGAAGCACCGAATTAGAAATATGCCACTAAGTCATAGCTGGGAGGGTTTGGGGAGCTATTTTCTGAATGATTGTCTTAGCTGTAAAGTGATGATTAAGAGGAAAACCAGGGGCTGGAGAGATGGCTTAGTGATTAAGGCGTTTCCGTACAAAGCCTAAGGATCCCATTTCAATTCTCCAGGTCACATGTAAGCCAGATGCACAAGGGGGTGCACAGGTCGGGAGTTCCTTTGCAGTGGCTTGAGGCCCTAGCACACCCATTCTCACTCTCCCTCTTTCTCTCTTTCCCTCTCTCTGTTTCTAATAAATAAATAAATAAAAATAAAATCTTTAAAAATAAAATAAAAGTAACTTTATTTAAAAAAAGATGAAAACCAATGACTAGGAGTGAGATTTCTTCTCTCCTGTGTAGTGGATTCTTTTGGCAGTGGAAGAATACACACATGCTATATCTTATCCTAGATAACAATATATATATATATATATATATATATATATATTTTTTTTTTTTTTTTTTTTTCAAATTAGGGTCTCACTCTAGTTCAGGCTGACCTGGAATTCACTCTGTAGTCTCAGGGTGGCCTTGAACCTTGAACTCAGGACAATCCTCCTACTCCTGCCTCCTGAGTACTGGGATTTAAAGCGTGTGCCACCATGCCTGGTTAACTAATACATATTTTTTTTTAATATAGAAGCTTTTTCTTATTCTGTCTTATGCATAAAACAGGCAACTTTTCTTTGTTGTTGTTTGTTTTTTAAGGTAGGGTCTTACTGTGGCCCAGGCTGACCTGGAATTAACTATGTAGTCTCAGGTTTACCTCGAACTCACAGTGATCCCCCTACCTGTGCTTCCTGAGTGCTGGGATTAAAGGGGTGCACCACCATGCCCAGCTTAAAACAGAAAACTTTTTGTCTTCTATAATGTATATGTAACCATTGTAAACAATGCTAATCTTCAATGGATATTATGTAGATTGTTGAGTTATAATAATAATTTTGGATGATATGTTTTGCAAAAGTGGAATTTTAACTCATTTTAACTCATTTATTGATACCTTTTCTTATGTTACTAATTGATTTTCAGTCATTTTCAGAAAATAGATGTTGCAATAAGTTTAACTCATTTTTTTTTTAATCCTCAGTAATTTATAGTTCTTTTTATAGCAATCATTTTCCTTTTATATTAAGTCATGCAAGATCAGGACCTTTAATCATATGTTAATTTATTATAGGATAATTAAATGTTAATTTATTATAGGTTCTATAATGAAAAATAACCTCATAAAAACTCATTTTGCAGGGGGGAGGCTGCATATATGGTCAATGTCATCAAAGTGTGTCTGAGTTCAGGGCCTTAGAACCCATGTTAAAGATAGACTCTGTGATCCTAGTGCACTATGGCAAAATGGGCAGCAGAGACAGGATCATTTCCCTAAAGCACAAGGGCCAGCTATCCTGGCCAATTGAGTAGTGAATAAGGAGAGGCCCTGCCTCAAACAAGGTGGAAGTCTCAAATCTACACACAAAGTTGTCCTCTTAATTTTAAAAAAAATTAATTTACCACAGAATTTATTTTGAACAAAAATTATTTTTTGAATGAATTTTACTTATTTATTTAATTAATTAATTAATTTATTTATTTATTTGAGAGAGAGAGAATGGGCATGCCAGCGCTTCCAGCCACGGCAAATGAACTCCAGATGCATGTGCCCATTGTGCATCTGGCTTACGTGGGGCCTGGCGAGTCTAACCAGATCATTTGGCTTTGAAGGTAAATGCCTTAACCATTAAGCAATCTCTCCAGCCCCCCGAATTCTTATACAACATCATGCTGTAGAGTATGAACTTTGAAAAAAGTAATTCTGTTCTGTTACTCAACACAGAACTGTGTCTTGTTAACATTCATTTCAAAGTGATTTTAAATAGATTGAAAAATATTTTAAATATGCTGTATTTCTGTGTAAAATTAAAACATGAATTTTTCTACTTGTAAGGGATTAATTTTAATAACAATCATTTCAATCTGTGAAAGCAGCTTATTTGGGGAATTTTGAGTAAGGGACATTTTAGAATATTTAAAGTGTTAATAAGGGTTTATGACAAAAGCATAATGTTGATTCTGGTGAGAAAAATCGACACTTTATAATTGATTAGTTACAATCATTATTTAAATGCATTTTGATAAGTGAATCAAATGTAATAATACATATGGTAAGTACTGAAGATTGGAAAAATATTGTGTAATTAAAATGTAAATTAAAATTTCTGATATATAGTAAGTTTAGAAAATAATTTGCCAGAGATGTTTTGGTAGAAAAATTAAATAAGGGTCTTGGTAGATAGTTCAGTCATCAAATGAGCTTATATACACATATAGCTGGGCTGAGCTTTGATTCCCCAGTACCAACTCACAGTGTTGAAGTTCATTTGCAGGAACAAGAGACCCTGGTGTGCCCACTCTCATATCCTCTCTTTGTCTCCCTCTGTCTTTCTCAGTCTCTCTCCTCCCTCCTCTCTTATAAATTAAAAAAAAAAAAAAATGAAAGAGGAAGACAGTAAAAAGGGAAGAAAAGAAGATGGGAAAGTCCTTATTGGCACTGATATTAAAGATAAATAAAAATAGTATCTTTGTCAATGTGTTTAATGGCCAACTAGCCGTATTAAGAGCAATAAAACTGACTTGTAATAGAATATGCTCAGAATAAAATACACGGACAATATGCCAACATAAATATAAGAATGCCTGGGTGTAGTTAAACTTTACACATGGCAATTTGGAAATATCAGAAGAATATAAAAGTAGATAAATAGATATGGGCAGAAATTTTTCTTATAAAATTATAGAAATATATAAATCATTATTTGAAAAGCCCTTTTGGAATTTACAAGCAGAATGAATAGAAAATCATCCCACCAATTATCAAACGGTAAGCAAACGGATATGATATTGAAAACAATCAAGAAAAAAGTAGCAAAAAAGAAGAATAGGTCTTTATGCTGAAGGAATGTTTGCAAGAAAGAGAGTTGACTTTTTGGGTGTACTTTTACTTGAATATATGTATATATCTGTTCATTTATGAATGGACACATTTTATTTGCAGGTGTGTGTGTGTGTGTTTGTGTGTGTGTATGCCAGGGGATAATCTCAGGTATCATACTTACAAATTCCATATCTTGGGACTGGAACTCACATATTAAGTTACACTGGTTTGCCAGTCATGTGCAGGTATCACAGAAACTCGACATCCTCAACTCTAGTATTAAAACTATATGTCACCATACCTAATATTTTTATATGGGTTCTGAGGAACAAGCAAAGGTCCTCATGTTTGCACAGCAAATACTTTACTGACTAAGCTACCAAACCAGCCCGACATATAATTTTACAAAGAATAAAAACTGCAACATGCAAATCAAGAGGATAACAGAATATAATCTTTAAAAACAGAGCAAAATCACCTTCAAATCTAAAGTTCAGTACCAGTTGGAAATCTATTCCACATGTGAATATCTCATCTATGTAGATTCAGACACTTAACACCTTATAGATGTTGGGTTTGTTTTTCAAGGTAGGGTCTCACTCTACCCAGGGTGACCTGGAATTCACATAGTAGTCTCAGGGTGGCTTTGAACGCACAGCAATCCTCCTACCTCTGCCTCCCAAGTGCTGGGATTAAAGGTGTGTGCCACCACACCCGGCTCTTAGAAGATTTTTATTGTTGTTGTTGTTTTGTTTTTTAACTTATAAACCAATAGTAAAATAAAGAATAAATGTTCTATAAGTAAGTGACTCTCCTGAAAGCGTCATGTCTACATGTGTATCTCTATGCATTTATATGTTTATACCTATTAGTCTACATCATCCATATATCCTACCAGATATCTTTCTGTATAGAACACTGATTAAAATATCACCATAAATTCTATGGAAATGAATTTCAGATCTGCTTAAAGGGTAACTTAGTTCTAGAAAGTATCCATTCTTCTAAGCTTATTCAACCAATGAAGCAACAACTAAAAACAGAAATTTCAGTGCAAAAAATTGCAGACAACTGACATGAAACAGTGGGGAGGTATTTCTGGTGTAGACAGGAATGACAAAGGGGGATGGGAAAGCACAAAGAGTGGGAATGATTAATAACCAAAACTCAGGAGGTATGAAAAAGATAAGAAATAGTACTACTTACTAAAAGTAATACAGTATACAAAAGATAATAAAATCTAACATATATATATATGGCTATGGTTTATCAAACAGTATCAGTGCCATACATAGTATATGTTCCTGTGAATTGTTGTCCAGGGAAGCCTCAAAGGGCCCCAAACAATGAGCTATTTCACGGCTACTGACAGATAACCAGACTGAAAGGAATGACCCTATTGCTGAAGACATCCCCACTCATTTGTTGGAGGGCATAGTAAAATAAAGTAGGAGCTGAAGAATCTTCTATTCTGCTAAGTAGTTTTCCAAGTGCCAAAAGATACTATGCAGGCTGCTGACAGAGAAAAATTATCAAAGGATTCCCTCTATGGCAACTTTTGCCTCCTACAATACTGTCTCATCAGACATATGATGTCCTTAGCTCCAGAAGAGGTCTAGCAGCTGCTGGGGTAACCAACTGCTGTCTGAGGATAATAAAGTTTAATTATTTTTTCAGTGTGAAATAATTTGTCTCAGAATTTATGAGTAGTAACAAAAGCCAAATACATTGGTCCAATCAAATAAATGTTTATTTTGTCATGCAAACTCACTCCCTGGGGCTTTTTCATGTCTTTCAGTGGTAGAGTTCTTGACGACTATGTGTGAGACACTTGGATCAATGTCACACACCACAGAACCAAAAATAAATAAATAAATAAATAAATAAATAAATAAATAAATAATACACTCCAGAATGTTGTTTGCCTACTTATTATTGATGCAGCTTATTCTTATTTTTTTCTCAAGAAATTAAGCATAAAATTGCTGTTTTCATTGAAAAGCAGAAAGTGTTAAGGGATTTTTTCTGTAATAGAAATTTGAAATAATTAGCACTAATTTTGCTAGCCAAAAACATACTCCATTTCATTTTTATAAAAGCTGAATTTAGTTATCAGATGAGCCAAATGAACACTTATTTTTTATCAATATCAAGATTTCTCTCATTCTTTTTATTCATTACATAGTCCATTATAAGCCAAAAAATATTAAATCTCAGCAAATATGACAGATATGCTTGGCATTTTACTACTTGGTTATAAAAGATAACCCTTCCCTTTGAAACATTCTCTAGTAGAATAGGACGTTTCAAGAGATTTCAACATGGTACATGTACCATCCATTATTTTTAAAGCACATATAAAAGTGGTAAAAAAAATACTAATGCATTTTGAAAAGCTTTTTTCTGTTTTGTGGTATCAATTTGAATCCATTAAAGCTAGGATTAATTTATAGAGGTAGTATATAGAAATATGTAGAAAGCATCAAATTTCAGAATATGCTTTAAAAATCATAGAAAAGGAAACCAGTATTAGTTGTTGGAATCATTTTCCCTTAGCAGAGCCAATAACCCTTGGCTAGATGACTTTTTGGATGAATATGGATTAATGTTCAGTACTTAAAAGCATTTTCAAATTCTAATTGTCTTGGAACATAAATGTAGTTGTAAGAAATAAAATTGGTTTGACGGGAAGAGTTCTTGAACCAGCAAGTCAGGTCAGAAAATACAGACTTTATTTATTTATTTATTTATTTATTTATTTATTTATTTATTTATTTATTCATTTATTTATTTTAGTAAAGATTAGTTCTCTGAAATCTTTGAATTATGAAAAGTTTAGTTAACTATCACTTCCATTTCATATTTCGTAGTTTTGCTTTACCAATTGCATGTTGTGCAATGAACTGCTCCTAAATGAACTTAAATAATTAAATATTAACTACATGTTTATTTCAAAAAGTATTCACTCACTATCCGGATATAAGTGCAAAGGTTAAATAATTTTCCTGTAACCAGGAAGAAGTACAGCGAATGACAACTGATCTGAAGCCCATGAGCATTGCCCATGTCATGTTTCCTAAAGCAAGCACGGAATTCATGACTGTCTCCTAAGACACCCATACCCACTGCTAAATGTACATCGTGATTCCACATTGGGTTCTAAAAAATGTCCAAATTAGAAAGAAAACTGTACCAAAAAGGCCATCATTGCAGTAAAATATTTTAGTTACAAAGAGCAGTGGTGATTTGCCAAGGTCTTCTGTGGTTTCTTTCTGTTTACTCAAAATCATAGCCTAGCCATATCCAGTGGGATATCCAGTGGGATAGGTGATACCATTTTAGTCTGAAAAACTTTTTTTTCAATATAGTTGAGGGCTGGCGAGATGGCTTAGCATTTAAGGCATATGCCTGTGAAGCATAAGGATCCAGGTTTGATTCTCCAGGTCCCACATAAACCACATGCACATGGTAGTGCTTGCATTTGAAGTTTGTTTGCACTGGCTAGAGGCCATGGCACTCCCATTCTCTCTCTACCTCTTTGTCTCTCTCTCCTAATTTCTCTAATAAATAAATAAATAAATAAAAATCTTTATTTTATTATTTTTGCGTATTACTTTTTTAAGTTTTTTTAATGACAATTTATTGACAAAATTTATTGACAAAAAATGGATGATATTTCCCTCCCCTCCCCCACTGCCCTTTAGAACTCCAATATCCATTAATCTCTCTTTTAATTTGAAGTCATCTTTTTCTTCTATTATGAGGGTCTTTATTTTTTTTTGAAAGTATAGTCGAAACTTTATTAAAAGTGCAATTCCTTCTATTACCAGTCTCTGTAGGACTTTTAACATGAAGGGATATTGGATTTTATTAAATGCTTTTTCTGTATCTAATGAGATGGTCGTGTGATTTTTGTCCTTCAATCCATTTATATAACTTATTGAATTTATCAATTTGTGTATGTTAAATCTTCCCTTCATCTCTGGGATGAAGCCTACTTGTTGGGAGTGAATGATCTTTCTGATATATTCTTGAATTCTGTTGGCAAATATTTTGTTGAGAATATTTGCATCTATGTTCATGAGGGAGATTGGTCTGTAATTTTATTTTTTTATTTGTTCTATATTTGTCTGGTTTTGGTATCAGGGTCAGGCTGGCTTAGTAGAAGGAGTTTGGTAGTGTTCCCTCCTTCTCTATCTTATGGAAAAGTTTGAGAAGCATTAATGTTAGTTCTTCCATGAAGGTCTGTTAAAATTAACGAGTGATTCCATCGGGGCTTGAATTTTTTTTAGTTAGGGATTTTTTTTTTTTTTTATAAGTTCTTGGATCTCCATACTTCTTATAGGTCTATTTAAGTGGTTAATCTCATCTTGATTTAAATTGGGTAGGTCATATAAATCAAGGAAATCATCTTTTTCTTTCAGATTTTCAAACTTAGTGGAGTATATGTTCTTATAGTATGTCCCTATGATTATTTTTTTTAAATTTCTCAGGTGTCTGTTGTGATGGTGCCTTTTTTATCTTTAATTTTAATTTATTTGTGTGTCTTTAGGTCAGATTTGCTAAGGCTATTTATGACAATCCTACAGCAAAAATAATACTAAGTAGAGAAAAAGTTGAAGCTTTTCCATTAAAATCAGGAACAAGACAAGGATATCCATGGTTCCCAATTTTATTTAATATAAAACTGGAAGTCTTAGCCATAGCAATAAGGCAAGAGACACATATAAATTAAATAAAAATTGGAAAAGGAAGAGATCAAGCGATCATTATTTGCAAATGATATGATTCTATACATAAAGGACCCTAAAGACTCTACCAGAAAATTTTTAGAGCTGATAAACACTTTTAGCAATGTAACAGGATACAAAATAAACACACAGAAATCAGTAGCTCTCCTATATACTTACAACAAACCTGCAGAGGATGAAATCAGGGAATCTCTCCCATTCACAACTGCCTCAATAGAAGAAAGAAAGACGAAAGAAAGAAAAGAAAGAAAGAAAGAAAGAAAGAAAGAGAGAGAGAGAGAGAGAGAGAGAGAAAGAAAGAAAGAAAGAAAGAAAGAAAGAAAGAAAGAAAGAAAGAAAGAAAGAAAGAAAAGAAAGAAAGAAACCTTGGAATAAACTTAACCATGGAAGTGAAGGATCTCTACAATGAAAATTTTAAAACACTCAAGCATGAAATTTCAGCAGACACTAGGAAATGGAAGGGCATTCTTTGTTCTTGGATTGGAATACTCAATATTTTGAAAGTGGCAATCTTACCATAAGCAATCTACACATTTAATGCAATCCCCATCAAAATTCCAACGGCATTCTTCACAGAAATAGAAAAAAAATCCAAAACTACATTTGGAAGTACAAAAAAAAAAAAAAAAAACCTCAAATATCTAAAACAATTTTCAGCAACAAAAATAAGGCTGGTGTTATCACTACACCTGATTTTAACCTATATTACAGAGTCACAGTAACAAAAACAGCATGGCACTGGCACAAAAACTCACCTATAGATCAATGGAACAGAATAGAGGACCCAGAAATAAGTTCAGGTATCTATTGACACCTAATCTATGACAAAAATAGTCACTGGAGAAATGGTGCTGGGAAAATGGGATATGTATCTGTAGGACAAAAATAGATCCTTATCTCTCTCCATGCACTAGAATTAAGTTTAAACGGATCAAAGACCTTAATATCAGACCTGAAATTCTGAAACTGCTATAAGAAAAAGTAGTCTAAACCCTTCAACATATTGGTCTTCGTAAAGATGTTCTGAATATAACCCCAATTGCTCAGGAAATAAAACCACAGATTAACTCCTAGGACCTCATGAAATTACAAAGCTTTTGTACAGCAAAGGACACTGTGGATAGAGCAAGGAGACAATCTACAGAATGGGAGAAAATCTTTGTTAGTATACATCTGACAGCCGATTGATATATACAAAGAATTCAAAAATAAATAAATAATAAGAAATCAAACAACTCAATAAAAATGGCCTATGGAACTAAATAGAGCATTCTCAAAAGAAGAAATACAGGTGGAATATAAACATCTAAACAAGTGTCTAAGTCCCTAGTCATCAGAGAAATGCTGATTGAAACTACATTGAGATTCCATCTCACTCCTGTCAGGTTGGTTACCATCATGAAAACAAATGACCATAAATGCTGGCAAGGATGCAGAAAAAGAGGAACCCTTCTACACTGTTCATGGGAATGCAATCTGGTCCAGCCATTGTGGAAATCAGTGTCGAGATTCCTGAGACAGCTAAAAATAGATTTACCATATGACCCAGCTATAGCACTCCTAAGGACTCGTCCCACTACCTTAAAGATACTTGCTCAGCCATGTTTATTGCTTGCAATAGCAAGGAAAAGGAAACAGCCTAGATGTCCCTAAACTGATGAGTGGATAATGAAGATGTGGCACTTTTACACAATGGAGTTCTACCCAGCCATAAAGAAAAATAAAATTATGAAATTTGCAAGAAAATAGATGGATCTGGAAAGGATTATACTTAGTGAGGTAACCCAGGCCCAGAAAGTCAAATGGCATATGCTCTTTCTCATGTGTGGATCCTAGCTAAAAATGATTGGACTTCTATGTAAGTAGGAATAAAACTCAGTAGCAGAAACCAGTAAGATAGAAAGGGGATATAAAGAGAATAGAAAGGGAGGGAAGGTGGACTTAATAGGATGGTATTGTATATATCTGAGTATAACAGATTAATGGGAGTGAAAGGCCTAAGTAAGGTCAGCAGAAGAGACTGAGTAAAGGAAAGTTGGAGGGAGGGGTAATCAATATCAAAGGGGAAATAAATAATTCATATGGAAACCTACATTTTTGGACAATGGAACACTCAGATGCCATAGATTGTTACTAGAAAATTTTCAGTGCTATGTATGGATACCTTCCAGTGAGTTCTTGGCCAGAGAAATCACTGATACTCTCAAAATATTACAGGCCATTGCAGAGGCTCTTGATTTCCCAACAGCTCAGCTCCAGCAGGTTTTTTCAGTGATCTTGCCGCCCAAGTATGTGGAGTCTTCAGCAATAGGGTCTTACCATCTATTCCTGGTGGAAAACCAAGGGCCTTGGCAATGGCCTGTAATATTTTGGGGGAATCTGTGACCTCCCTAGCCAACAACTCACTGGAAGGTATCCCATCCCTGGCATTGAAAATATTCTAGTAACAATCTATGGCTTCTGAGTGTTCCATTGTCCAGAAAAGTAGGTTTCCATATGACTTTTTTATATTCTCTTGGATTTTGATTATACCTCCCTCTACCATAGAATCTGATCTTCCCCAAGTCACATAAACCTAAATGTTGTTTTTAATTTCTTTAGGCTTAGCAATGGTAATGGCTTTTCTTTCTTTTACTATACACATTATATCAGACACATGTGCCTTCTCTTGATGTTATAAACACATTGGAAACATACTCATTATACATATCTCCAATACCTCATTTTATGTGGTGTCTGTTTCCTGTGAGTAAGGTGATGGTATCATGTGAAAAAATCATTTGCTATATGCATATTTTGAGCATGTAAATAAAACTGACTATTGGTAAAGAAAGCAATAAAAAAGGAAGAATAATTATTCATTAAAATATTCTGAAATAAATTTCAGCCACAAAATATCATGACCAGTTCAAATGCTTTTTTCATTAATCACTACAACTGACTTTGACACTTTTATGGGCCAATTTCATACGGAACTCATCCAAATGCTAAAGATAAAGTGATTTGTTACTTCAAACTCCTTGGTAAGTCTACTTGAGGCAACAACTGTCAGAAACCTGAAGAATAGGGCTATAAATTCCAGCTGTATAAATTCAGAGTGACATTCTTAAGTTTCATTTGAGTTTTCTTTTATAATTCTAGAGGGGGAAAAAACCTGAAACGTTTCACTACTTCTTCAAAAATTAGTATAAGTACAAGAAGATATATATATATATATATATATATATATATATATATCTTTTAATGAAATTTGTGGTGTTCTTTTTTAAAAATATGTATCTTGAAATGTAAAGTCTATATAAATTCACATATATTGAAAAATATGAGATATTTTAAAGTTCAACTTTTATTTTTAAACACTTTTAATTCATGTGAGTTCTAGAATTTATTCTACTATCAATCCTTCCCATTAATACTGTGTTTATTAAATGGTTGAGAAACAGCTTCACCTGTACTCATTTGATTTAACAAGATTGTTTTTACTTGCTTATGCAGTAATATGTTTCCAAAGTTGCATCTACATCTAGAGAATACTACATACTTTTCCTAGAAGTATACAGACATTATTGTTTTATTAGCAAAATAGAATATTTATTTTTTATTATTTATGTACATAATGTGAATACATTCATGTCAGTACCATCATTAGCTTTTTCCCTGTCCTCTCCCCACCGAAGGGACCCTTCTAGTTGGGGAAAGTGTGTTGTTCATTGTGGGGGTAGCCATCAGTTATGGGGAAGACACAATGTCTCTGTGCATAATGACCCAACTTGTGGCTGTACCACTCCTTCATCCCCTTCTTCCCCGAATTTTCCTGAATTTCCGAATTTTTCTGGTTTGGTAGGAGTTGAGTGTTCTCTGTGTCTATCTCCTTTGCCCTTGTGCCGATACCAGGTTCACCTAGAAAGCAGAACTATTGCTCATTTCCCCTATTACTCTATGGTTTCAGCTGAGGCCCAGGTGAGGTGTGATAGGCTGATCCTCTCCTGAGGTTCAGCATACATCTGAAAAATAGAAGCAAATTCTCCAACTAATAGTGAAGTCAGCACCAGATAAATGGAATAACAATAATTATTTTAGAGATAATTTCATAAGTATAGTCTCTCTTATAGCCCACGATTGGTGGGAGTTTGGTATTGAAAAGCGGGCTTATTTTAAGACATGGTTCTGACTTGTTTACACATTTCAGGTATGGGTTCCATTCTACTGAGCAGATCCATTAGGCAGATCAAGAGCAGTCGGTTTCCCAAATCAAGAGCAGTTGGTTATGCACCATGGCTGAGTGTCATTATTGTACTTGTTTAAGATCACATCATGTTCCTTGGACAGATGTTGGTTATTTTCCCCCGTTTTCTCATGTAGCAACTTCTGGCAATAGGCAAGATAACTGTCTGGGAACTGACTCTCTTCAAGATACCAGACAGTTCACTCCATGTACCATCCCAACAGCACATGGTGTTTTCAGCAGTAGGGTCTCACCATTAACTGTTGGTGTGTCATCAAGAACTCTGACAGAAATCTGTTTTCTTCTGGGAAATCTTGTAGGTCTCTCTGAAAAACAGCTCATCATGGATGTTAACTGCATGCTGGTACTGGGAGTTATAGGCCAGTGCAAAGGGAAAAGAAGGAATCAAAAAATAGATAATATAAAAAAGAAAGAGAGAGAAGAAGGAGAAGAGGGATTGAGAGAAAGAGACAAACAAGAGAATATTAAGTTTAACCTGGGCGTGGTGGCACAGGCCTTTAATCCCAGCACTAGGGAGGCAGAGGTAGGAGGATCACCATGAGTTCAAGGCCACCCTGAGAATACACAGTGAATTCCAGGTCAGCCTGAGCTAGAGTGAGACCCTACCTCCAAAAAAAAAAAAAAAAAAAGACCCAAAGAATATTAAGTTTAGTCTTCATCATACACTCTTCAGGACCCTGTGATTCACATGTTCCCTCTAAGGAATGGATGAAGGTTTAACCTTTTATTCTGTCTTTCAGGATATAGGATTTTATCGTACCATTTCATTTGGGGCCCAATTTGTGTCTTCCCCAATGCTTACCCTCCCAACCCATCCCTATTGTCTGGTCCTGAAGGTGCTTATTAGGTATGTCAGCATCTTGGGCAGATTCAGGTTAGGAGCCACAGATGAGTGACACCATCTTTCTGTGATTTGGTGAGTTCGCTGAGAATGATCTGTCCCAATTTGGATCATTTTTCTTCAAATTCCATTGTGTCATTTTTCCTTGCTGCTTTGTAGAATTCCATTGTGTAGATATACCACATCTTGTTATCCATTCATCTAATGATTGAAATCTGGTTTGATACCAGCTTTTAGCTATTATGAATTGAGCAGCTATCAACATGTTTGAGCAAATCTCTCTGAACTGAGGAATGGAGGTTTTGGGTAAATGTCCAGCACGGGAATAACTGGATCTGTTGGTACCTCTATAGTCATCCATTTTTGGAGTCTCCATATTGCTTTCCATAGTGATTTTACCAGCTTACATCCCCACCAACACTGAATGAGGATTCCTATTTCTCCACATCCTTGTAGCATTTGTTTTCATTTGATTTTTTAATGTTTGCTATCCTTACTGTGGTAAGTTGGAATCTCATACTTGTTTTAATTTGCATTTCCCTGATGATTAGGGATGTTGAACATTTTCTTTTGTGTGTGTTTGCCATTTGTATTACTTCCTCTGAGAACACCGTGTACAGTTCTCTGCCCCATTTTGTGAGTGGGTTGTTTTACTTTTCGTTGTCTAAGTTTTTGAGCTCTTTGTAGATTGTAGAAATTAGGCCTCTGTCAGTTGTACAGCCAGCAAAAATTTGTTCCCATTCTGTGGTTAGTATGTTGTCTCTGCTTAATGTGTATTTCTCTGTGAAAAAGCTTCATGAGATCTCAGTGTATGAATGATTCTTTAATTTACTGAGCTACTGGGGTTTTGTTCAGGAAGTCTTTTCCCACTCCTATATTCTGGAAAGTTCCTCTAATTTTTTATCCCAGTAATAGCAATGGTTTTTGTCTTATATTGAGGTCTTTGATCCATTTGGAGTTGATTTTTGTCCATGGCAAGGCGTATGGATCGAGTTCCATTTTCTTGCATGTGGTTGTCCAGTTTGTTCAGCACCATTTGTTGAAAATGCTGTCTTTTCTGCAGTCTGTATTGTTAGGGTTCTGTCAAATATCAAGTAGCTGTAGTTACTTGATCCAAAGTCCAGGTCCTTGATTCTGTTCTGTTCATCTATAATCCTATTTTTATGCCAGTACCATGTTGTTTTTATTACAATGGCTTTGTAGTACAGCTTTACATCAGGTGTGGTGAAGCCTCTAGAGGTGCTTCTTTTCCCAAGGATATGCTGGATATCCGAGGCCTTCTGCCTTTCCATATGAATTTTCAAGTCATTTTGTCTATCTCTGTGAAGAAAGAAGTTGGAGTTTTTATTGGTATTGCTTCATAGGCATATATTGCTTTTAGTAATATTGCCATTTTCACAATGTTACTTCTACCTATCCAGGAGTATGGAAGATCTTTCCATTTTCTCAAGTCCTCCTCAATTTCTTTATTGAGTGTTTTTATCTTTTCATTGTGTAAGTCTTTCACATCCTTGATTAATGTTATTCCAAGTTATTTTATTTTTTTGTTGCTATTGAAAATGAGACAATGTTGCTTATTTCTTTCTCTCTATCTTTGTCTTTTGCATAAAGAAAGGCTACTGATTTTTGCGCATTGATTCTGTATCCTGCTACCTTACTGAGGGAGTTAATCATCTTAAAGGGTTTTGAGATGGAGGTTCTTGGGTCAATTATGCATAGAATTATGTTGTATTCCTATTGGGTAACATAAATTCTTCTTTTCTAATTTGTATCCCTTTTATTTCTTTCTTCTGTCTTATTGCTTGAGCTGGGACTTCCAGTAGTAGAAAGAGCAGAAGTGAGAGTGGACACCCTGTCCTGTTCATGATCTCACTGGGAATTCCTTCAATCTGTCCCCATTATGTATTATTTGAGCTTTAGGAATTTTTTGTTTGTTTGTTTTTGTTTTGTTTTGTATTTTGAGGTAGGGTCTCACTCTAGATCAGGCTGACCTGGAATTCACTCTGTAGTCTCAGGATGGCCTTGAACTCTTGGTGACCCCCCCTACCTCTGCCTCCCAAGTGCTGCGATTGAAGGGGTGTGCCACCATACTCAGCTTAGGAGATATATATATATATATATATATATATATATATATATATATATGATATATATTTATACATATGTGTGTGTGTGTGTGTGTGTGTGTGTGTGTGTGTATGTCCTTTATTATGTTCAGATAAAAACTGTGCATGCCTATTCTCTCCAAAGTTTTGATCATGAAGTGATTTGTATTTGGTCAAAGGCCTTTTCTGCATCTATTGAAATGTGCATTTTGTGTTTAAGCTTATTGATGTTGTATATTATATTGATAGATTTCCATATGTCGAACCATCCTGCATTCTTGGCATGAAGCCCACCTGATCAAGGTGGATAATGCTTTTGAAGTTTTATTTATTTTTTTTTATTCGGTTTGTGAGGATTTTGTTCAGGACCTTTGCATCTAAGTTCATCTATGAAATAGGCCTCTATAGTTTTCTTTTCTTGTGTCATCTCTGCCTGGTTTTGGTATTAGGATGATACTAGCTTCATAGTAGGAGTTGAGGAGCTTTCCCTATTCTCTGATTGTGTTGTACAGTTTGAGAAAATTTGCTTTAAGTTCTTACATGAAGGTTTGATAGAATTCAGCTGAGAAGCCATCTGGTCCTGGACTCATATCTTTGGGGAGGTGCTTCATTCACTTTTCAGTCTTGATGGGTGTGATAGGTTTGTTTAAGGGATTAATCTGCTCTGAGTATAGCTTTGGTAGGTGGTATGTGTCCAGGAATTCATCCATTTCCTTCATATTATCCAGTTTTATTGAGTACAGGTTTTTGCAATAGGTCCTGGTGATTCTCCCAATTTCACTTATATATGTTGTGTTCTCTCCTTTTTCATTTGTAATTTTGTTAATTCGAAGAATCTCTTTTATTTTTATTTTTGCTTGACAAAATTGTTTATGGATTTATCAATCTTTATTTTTTTGCATGAAACCAGATATTTGTTTAATCAATTTTCTTAATGATTTTCTTATTTTTGAATTTATTAATTTCTGCTTTGATCTGAATTATTTCTTTCCATCTGGAGATTTTTTGGGTTGGATTCTTCTTGTTTTTTCTAGTGCCTTTAGGTGGAAGGTTAGGATATTGAATTGGGATCTCTCTTTGTTATGAAGGCATTTATTGTTCTGAATTTCCCCCCTGAGAACTGCCTTCATTGTGTCCCATAAGTTTTGGCTTGGTGTCTTCTCATTGTCATTCACTTCTAGAAATTTTGCAATTTCACTTTTTTATTTCATGCACCACTCATTTATTATTTAAAATTGTGTTGTTCAGTTTCATGGAGCTAGTGGGATTCCTGACACATCTTTTCTTGTTAATTTCTAATAATACAACACTGTGATCTGATATCATGCAGGAAATTATGTAGATCTTCCTAAATATATGGATGCAGGCTTTATGACACAGTATGTGATCTATTTTAGAGAAGGTTCCATAGGCTGCTGAGAAGAATGTGTAGTCTGTGGATTTTGGCTAAAATATTCTGTAGATGTCCATTAGGTATAATTGATCTATGGTTTTGTTGAGCTCTCTTACTTCCCTGTTAATTGTCTGTTTGGATGGTCTATCTATTGCCAATAGTGGAGTATTGAAGCCACCAACTATGATGGTGTTGGTTATTTCTGTTTTGTGGTCTATTATGTTGTTTGTTTTATTAATTGTGATGCACCTGTGTTTGGTGCTTAAAGATAGATGATTGTGATATCCTCTTTTTGGATTGTTCCCTTGATAAATAAGAAGTGGCCTTCTTTGTCTTTTTTGATTACTTTTGGTGTGAAGTCTATTTTACCCAATATTAGTATAGCTATGTCTGCTTGCTTCTTATTTCTGTTTGCTTGCAATATGATTTTCCACCATTTCACCCTGAAGGTGTCTGTCTTTAGTGGTTTTGTGGGTTTGTAGAAGAAAGCAGATTGAGGGGGGGTCTCATTTTTGATCAGCCCTGTTAGCTTATGTCTGTTGATATGTGAATTAATAACATTAATATTTAGGGTAATAACTTTGAGATTTGATTTAATCCCTGCCTTATTGTGGCAGTTTATGGGGTTTGGTGATTTTTTTTTTTTTTTTTGGGGGGGGGGGGACTTTGTAGTTTTTCTGTGCCTTTTCTCAGTTTAGTTATTGTGATCTGCTTCTTGTAAGCTCTTAAGGTTGGTTATTTGATTCTTTTGTGTGGAGAATACCCTGAAGTACTCTCTGTAGTTTTGTCTTTGTGTTCCTATAGTTGTAAAGCTGAGTTTTATCATGGAAAGTGTTCTTTCACCATCTATTATGAGGGATATTTTTGCTTAATAAAGTAGTTTGGGTTGGAAGACATAAGTTCTTAGACTTTGAAGATTCCATTTGAAGCCCTTCTGTCTTTCAGGGTTTCCATTGAGAAGTCTGAGGTAATTCTGATGGGGTTACCTTTATATGTAATGTGTTGTTTTTCCCTGGTTGCTTTTATAACTTTCTCTTTGCTATCAATATTTAGAGCCTTAATGATAATAATAAATTGGAAAATTTCTCCTTTGGTCCAGTCTGTTTGGAGTTCTGTTAGCTTCTTGTAATTTGATGAGACTGTCTTTTGAGAGAGTGAGAAGTTTTTCTTTCATAATTTTGTTGAATAAGTTCTCCATGCCTTTGTCTGAATTTCTTCCCATTCTGGTATTCCCATGATCCAAAATTTGGGACATTTAAGGGTATCTCATAGTTACCTCATGTTCTGTTCACAGAAATTTTTGAACTTATTGAAACTTTTGGATTCATGAACTGTTTCTCCTTTATTGTCTTCCACTTCTGAGTTTCTTCCCTTCACATGACTGACTTTTTTTTTTTTTTTTTTTTTTTAGAGCTTCTTTAGAGTTTTGGGCTTGTTCAATTTGGTTTGTATTTTCTCCTGTGTTTTTATGTATAGTTTCCTGTCTGGGTGGAGTTTCCTTTTCATGACATTTTCTGATTTTCTCAATACTTCTTGGAGTTCACCCTTACATTTAGTTATGTCTTCATTGAGCTTAGCCAGATGGTTATTGAGGTCCTATTTTTTTTTTTTTTTTTCACTCTCCTTCAGAGCATTTAACTGTCTTTGGAGCCTTTCTTGGTTCTTCTCTATTGGGTCTAACCTAGTACGGACAGCAGTCATACAATTATTGTCCCTTTTTTGATTTTCTGCAAGTTCTGCTATTTGCATGGCCAGGTTTGCATTGGTTGTATCTTCATTTTCAGTTTCTTATCCTATTGCCTTTTCTATGTTTTGATTGGAGACTTCTGTTGTGGGACTGGGCAATCTTACTGGATTTACTTGCATTTGATTTTTCATGTTATTCCTTTTGTGATGTGGTCTGCCCATCACAGTGAAGGAATCTGATTAAATTTAGGAGGAAGCTGTAGCTCATCCTTAAATTGTCTTCATCAATTATTCCCTTTTATGTTTGCTTCATTTAGGATTCAGATGGTAGTGGGGACTGCCTGCTCAGAAGGCATGAGCCTGTGAAGCTCTGGTGAGGGCCCATAGAACAAGAGGGTAGAGATCCTGTGCAGCAGGGTAGGGTGGGCTGGCAAGGGGTATGGAGTTCGAGTGTGGAGCTCCAGCACACAGGGGTGGGGGTGGTGCAAGAATATTTATTTTTGTCAATAACACATTCAATATAATCTAGCTTTTTTGCACTTAGAAAAAATTCTATTTAATATATAACAAAACACACTAAGAACAATATCTAGAGAGTGTGTATGACATAGTAATCAAAATGTATATATCAGTTAGTGTATGTGCATATACTTAACATTATATTGTCGAGAATAAGTGAAAGTGATTCTGCTTTAGCACTCAGTTGCTTCTAAGAATGGAATAATAATGGTCTGTTGTTCAACTAGTCCCAATTACCAAGGTTATTATTTTATTTTGTTGTGAAGTCATTTTTAATAAGAAGTTCCAAATTACACACACACACACACACACACACACACACACACATATATATTACGGTTAGGTAGATTGATAGATTCTTGGTTTTACATGTTGAAAATATTCTCAGTAGTCATTTCATAAAAATAAAAAAGTTTATTATGTGGCAATACCTAAGAGGATACCAGAGACTATTGAGTTAAAAGTTTCTGGGTGACTTGCTAAAATATTCCATTATGGTTAAACTGACAGCCTGCTATAATGATAGATCACTAAAACTTGCTCATCTTTATGTGATTTCACTTGACAAATTGATGTTTTGATTCATTGTACAGATCCTTAATGGCAGTGAGACTAGGGAATATGGCAAAGGGTGACTCACTTATGCTCCCTCATCTTATATAAAGCCAGACAAGGCTGTTTTAGGCTCACAGGATTTTGATAAATGAACTAATGCAGTGATTTAATGAATATTTTAATATGATGGAACATAACTCTGGATGACTATAACTATGCATTTGCACTGTTTAAGAAATATAAAAATGTAATGCTGGTTCAAAAGCCATTGTATTTGGCTTAGATATGAACAGTGATAGAACTGTAATTCACATTGAAATGACCAATCCTTGAGAATGAGTCATTCTTCTAAATGGGTATGGGAATCAGAGATTCCCTGGAACCATCCCTCATATCTTTTCCTCCTTCCTTTCTTTTTTTAATATCCCTGATTTCCAGCTAGACACTTGATAGTTTAGAACCATGCATGTTCCAAAAGTGTCTATGAATATGTTCTAGAGAATAGCAAATAAAATCTATGTGTTCTATCTACTAGAAATATCATTAAAGTGTCTTGCTTATTTCATTTTAAAAATAGTCTTTTTTGCCAGGCGTGGTGGCGCACACCTTTAATCCCAGCACTTGGGAGGCAGAGGTAGGAGGATCACCGAGAGTTCGAGGCCACCCTGAGACTACATAGTTAATTCCAGGTCAGCCTGGACCAGAGTGAGACCCTACCTTGAAAAAACCAAAAATAAAATAAAATAAAATAAATAAATAAATAAATAAAAATAGCCTTTTTTTCTGCTGATTGGACTCCAGATACAATATTTAAAGCTGAAACAGGTCATATCTTAAACAAAAAAATAAAGAATAATAGAATATTTCATATTTAAATTTTACATTTTCAGAAAAATCCTTGTAATAGGGAAAAATCCAGTAACATTTTATAGATGTTGTTACTGGAAATAGTCAACTCCTGTCCAAGTACAAATAGTAATTATTATTACTCTCTCTGTCAACTACTCAGTTCTCTAGTCCAAACAGAAATAGTTTTAAAAGAAATACTCCTTCTTTAGAGACCTAGAATAATAGACCAAATAAAGTGTTCAAATTATCTTCAGGCTTTGGCCCCATATACTCTCCCTTTTGAGTATATAAATTCTGTATTCCTCAAGAATTATTTTGACTTCCTTTTGAATACCAGACAGGGAAAAACTGTGAAGAGCAGTTACTTTTGTTCAGCTTCATTGATAGAGACTGAAGATTGAAACTTTAAAATATATAACATAATATATGTGAGTGAGATAAAAATAAGGTTCTGAAAACTCTAGCCAGTAAAAGGATAATTGAGGTGTAAAAAGGGAAATCTTCCAATTTTAGTGTGACTTCACTAAGTTAATTCCATCAAAAGTTACCTCAGATATGCCAAGAAGGATATCTTATGTCCTT
The DNA here is from genome assembly GCA_036365145.1 of Orientallactaga sibirica. Classification (NCBI taxonomy): domain Eukaryota; kingdom Metazoa; phylum Chordata; class Mammalia; order Rodentia; family Dipodidae; genus Orientallactaga; species Orientallactaga sibirica. The sequence continues at coordinate 25,569,483 of JAEOAD010000024.1, read as the reverse complement.
AATTAATTTATTTCTAAGTTTCAAATGAATACCCAATGGTATTAATTTGTAATTCAATGAATATCTTTCTACCATAAGTATAGCTTTATTTTAGATAAATGCACCTCAAAATAAGCATTCCAAGCATTTCTATATTGCATTTATTTAGGTAAGATTCATGTAGTGAAATAAATATATACATAGAGGGGAAATAATGTGTAAATGAAAATATATAAATCAAACTAGTATTGTGTTTCTTTGTTAGATAGGGTAGTTAAGTATACATATTACCTAGAATTACATTTAAAAATCTGGGAGAAATAGAGAAAGAACAAGTTTGAAATTATGAAAGAGTGGTTGGGAAAAGAGAAGGAGATGCTAAGAAAGGGACAGAGAGGCTATGGGAGACTTACCAATTTCTTTTTTGTTTTTAAAATATTTTATTTTTAGTCATTTATTTATTTGAGAGAGAGATGGAAAGAGCGAGGGAGAATGGACATGCCAGGGCCTAGAGCCACTGCAAATGAACTCCAGATGCATGCACTACCTTATGCATCTGCCTGGGGAATCGAAAGCCATCACTCCAATCGGAGACTTGCCATTTTCAACAAGACACATAGTTTATACATACAACATGTTCCAGGGCAAAGGACATTTCAGCATTTCTGGGTTTCTGTTAAGTGTACTAAGGTGTCAGGAATGAAAGGGAAAATTAACGTAATTTTCATAGGTTTGCATACCAGACTTTTCTTGGCAAAACTGATTATATTGCCACATATTTGTGGAATACCATGACAATTATTAGCATAAGAAGAAGGGACCAATCAGAGCAAAAACAAAACAAAATTGACAACAGAAACAGGTTATTAATTGATGGAAGTACTGGACATACTTAAAAAGGGTTTTAGACAGTTTTTAAAAAAGAAGTTACTCAAACAATGTGGCAAATAATATTCTAGTACATTGAAATATAAATATCATATCAAATTTGAATTTTTTTAATATATGACAAGGGTTAAATTAAAATACAAGTTTTAGAAATTTGATGGATCAAGAGGTAAAGTTTGTACAAAAATATAATAATAAATTTAAGAATAAGTGATGGAATTTAAGATATTCCGCACACTTAATAGATGTTTAATATTGAGGTCCAGTTTAAACATACCACCAAATGAATGTGTGGCCTGTCCTCTGTCGGGAAGAAGCCTACAAAATGCCAAAACCATAGCAAAGAATGGTTTGCATTTTTCACAAGCTGAACAAGATTAATTCTAGACTCAATAAAAATGTAAGCTTAATAATAATTTTAAGAATATTCTCAGTAAATTTTTGAGTAGGAGTTTGCATGAAGATTTGAATCCAATATAAGCAGGTTCTGGTGGTAGAGTCAAGGGCCCCACATTGCTGAGTAAGCTTTCTACCAGTGAACTAACTCTGCAAATTCTATCATTGTAGAAAACATACTGATGTCTTTCCTTTATCCCCATTCAGTTATTCTTCTGTTAATTTACTAATCAAGGTCAAATGTCTGTGTCATTTTGAAGTGTGGATCAGATGGTAAGATTAGAATGCAGATAGGCTGAGTTAGTGAAAAACATTGATGGTGTGGGTCAGTCTTAATCATAAGCTTAATTTTTCCCAGTTGAACTCATTTCTCAGTTTGTTTAAATTTAGGCATGGAGTAAGACCCAACATTAAATTCAAAAAAGGCAAAAATGCAACAGGTCAAGTAAAAAAATCATAGTGTTTCTTTAAAATTTAAAGTAATACAAGAAAATTGAGATTAATGTCAGAAGTACATATTATATAATATTAATGTTTAAATTAAATGTTCAATGAATCACAAGGAAGTTACCATAGTTAGGGCTGATGTACTACTATAGGCTGATCAAAACACAGTTTTAAAAACAATATTCAGGGCTGGAGAGATGGCTTATCGGTTAAGGAGCCTGCCTCCTAAGCCTAAGAATGAGGTTCCAATCTCCAGGACCAATGTTTAGCCAGATGCAAAGTGATGCAAGGGCGCAATGTCGCACTTGACCACAAGGGGCACGCACGCATCTGGATTTTGTTCGCAGCAGCTGAGACGCAGCTGGCACACCCATCTCTATCTGTTTCCCTCTCCCTCTCTCTCTGTCTCTGTGTGTCTCTCTCAAAAAAAATTAAAAACAATATTCATATTATATGATATGATCTTCATGAATACATCTGTATACATTGTGACATAGTATACATTTTATTATAGAAGATTGTATAAGATGAACGTAGCTTTACAGCATGTATGTTAGAAATAATATTCTGGCTAATTTGGGTTTTCTGTGTAAGACGATCAGTGTGAAATTAGGAATATATACCACTAAGAAGATGTACCAAAGAACTAATTATTGAGTAGAAATGATGAAAATCAAAAAAGTTGACAAAGTTTCTATAAAAATTGAATATGTGTCATGTACTTTCTTTAATCAATAGAATTAATATTAAAATATCCATATCTGGCTGCTCTGTGTTAAAAAGCAAACCTCTAATGAATAACATGCTTATGTATGAACACAGTTATCTTAAAAATCACTCACACACAAATATCATTTTTTTATCATGTATCATTTTTATGACTTTTATGTTTTAGTATGATTAAGGGGTTTAGGCAAATATTTTAGTTTATTTTTACCCTATACATTTACTTGATAATAAAATATGTGTCATTATATAAAATATATTATAAACTATAAAATAAATTATAAACACTGCTTGATAAGCTATCTATTTTATATGTTCATGTCTGCTATTTTTTCAACTATGTGCTTTATGTCAACCTTTTTATTTTTTTTTTAATTTATTTATTTGAGAGTGACAGACAGAGAGAGAAACAGGCAGATAGATAGAGAATGGGCACCCTAGGCCCTCCTGCAATTGCAAACAAACTCCAGATGCATGTGCCCCCTTGTGCTTCTGGCTTACCTGGGTTCTGGGGAATCGAGCCTCTAACTCGGGTCCATAGGCTTCACAACCAAGTGCTTATACTCTAAGCCATCTCTCCAGCCATTTTTTCTACATTTTAATAGGTTTTGTAGGTTGGGGCTAACTGACCAAGCTACTAATGACATATTCTGTCACACAATTCCCACTTCAGAATTAGACTATGTTGCTAGGTTTATAACTGACTAAATTAAGAGTTAGGGCCATTTATTTCCTAACATTGAAATATATTGAGAATCGACAACACGCTTCATGTTAAAAATTACCACAAATAAGCAGATTTTGTGTGTTCCCATTTTTTCATTCATTCTTTATGTTATACATATAAACACTGTCAAAGCAGCTTCTCTAGTGTCTAAAGTAACAATGATGATTAACAGTGCTGAGTTCCCAGATTCTGATACATTTAAACCTATTGACCGTGGGTTGAGATTTGCCTCTCTTTACAGGGAAGCAAAGGAAAAGAAAAGCTGTTTCATCTACCTAGAAAATAACATTAGAAGTTATCTGAACAAGAAAACGCTTAGAAAATTTAGTACATTTTTTATAATACTTCACTTGTGTTTAGTTCATAATGTAATATAATATATGTACTTGCTATTTTTTTTTCTGATGACAAGTGCTGATAAATATACCATTTTGAATACCTTCTTTTGCAATAAAAGTAATTTTATTCAAAATTACTTCATATATATAAATAACAAATGCATGCAATGGTGTGACTGGGCTGAAATAACTACATAAAAAACTTAGAAAGTGGCTTATAATCTATAATTTATTTCTCATACTTATGAACATTAGAAATGATAATGTCAAGGTAGGGCCATCCAGATTCAATGATACTGAGATTTCATTGACAAAACTTAATAAATGCTCCATGCATCACTACAGAATATTTGCTCAACCATGTTCATAGCTGCTCAATTCATTATAGCTAAGAGCTGGAATCAATCCATGAGCCCATCATTACATGAATGGATAATGAAGTTGTGATTCATTTACACAATGGAATTCTAAACCAGCATTAAGAAAAAAAGGAAATGTTACAATGAAATATCTAGGAAAATGGACAGACTTGGGATAGAACTTTATAATTTCATACTCTCTTAGGAAGAGTGAACAAGCTTTGTGGACTACTTTTATGAGGGCTCAGATCCTATTACCAAGGACTCTATATTCATATCCAAATAATTTCCCAAAATCCTGTTTCTTAGTATCATATTGGTTGTTAGGATTGTAATGCACAAATTTCATAATACACAAACATTCTGAGCATCAGTATACATATATGGCAATGTGTAATATAATATTGTATTCATATTTATAATGAATTATATATTCAGTATTGTAATATATATGGCACTGTATTCATGTCAATGTATTGCATATATATCAGTTATTCATGCAAGAAGATGTATAACTGGATGAAAAATACAAAATGATGAAAAAGAAAAAGTGGACATAGAAAGAGTGAGACTTGGTCATTTACATCTGTAAGTTCTCTGTAGTAAATTTACTTGGGAACTTTCAGGAATGTTGATCACATTACAACACTGTCATTCATTCTCTGCCTCTTTATATCTCTTTCTCTTTCTTTCTCTTTCTCTTTCTCTCTCTCTCTCTCTCTCTCTCTCTCTCTCTCTCTCTCTCTCAAATGAATAAATAAAAATAAAATATTTTAGAATGAAACTCACATGAACATGCAAAAAGAAGTAGCTGATGAGGCTGGAGTGATAGCTTGGAGTTTAAGGTACTTGCTTGTGAAACCAAAGGAGTCATTTTCAATTCCCCAGTACCCACATAAGCCAGATGCACAAGGTGGTGCATGCATCTGGAGTTTGTTTGAAGTGGTTAGAGGCCATGGCATACAAATTCTCTCAGTCTCTCTCTGTTGATGCCTCTTTCTGCCTCCCTTTGAAGGAAATAAATGAAATATATCCATCTGAGGTAAAAGGTAAGACCCTATTGCTAAAGATGCCACAGGATGCTGATGTAAAACCTCAAAAGATCTGGCTGAGTCTGGAAGGAAGGCAGTTCCCATATGATTAGGGCTTGTAGTGCTGAAAAGTGTTACATGGGTTGCTGGGAGAAAACGGCCAACAACATTGTGAGCAAGCAGGATGTACCGCTATATGAAAACAGGCAGCCTGATAAATTGTGCACATCTGTGCAATAGTGGCACACAGCCTAGATGGGGAACCAATGGTTCTCTGATTACCTGTGAGATGCATTCAGTGGACATCAACCCATAATTGAAACTAGGAACCCCATCAGAATTCTCTGGAGACCAAGATTATGCATTCCAATCAGAAGATCCTACTAACTTTTGTACAAAAGTGAGGCTACACCCATCTAAACCTGTCCAAATTGACAATGTTTATTTCCTTTAAGCCTATCCTAGTCTCATTTTCCATTGCAGAATCTGTTTTTACTTTTCCAGATAGCAGCAAGAACCAAGGACAAACATAATCTATTAGTAAGAAAAGAACAGATAGCAGACTCCCTAGCAGGAGATAAACCATCACTCTTATAGCAGCCCGGGTCCAGGTAAAACCACAGAGGAACTGGTGAGATGAGCAATTACACTACTTCCATGACAAGCCTGATAACCTGGGAGAGGGTGATGGAGACAGACACTAAGGTTACTCAAAATGCACCAAAGCAGAAATCCAGAGGCTGCTGAGAGCTCAACATAAAAAAAAAAAAAAAAATACTTAAAGCCCACCTATTAAGGCTTAGGGAAGTTTGTGGAAGAGGGGATAGAAAGAATGGAGGAGATGCAGCGTTAGAGGGTTATGATATATCCAAAGATATTGCTCTCATCAAAACGACAGATTGCTGTTCTCATAAGTCAGAACCCACTACTACATGGAGAATACCAGCAATCCCACTAAGGAGGGTCCTTACTTGAGTACAGGCAGGGAGTAGGGAAATGAAGGTACCAACATATGATGTGTCCATTCGAACTTTCTACATCACAAAAAAAATTTAAAAAGGAAGTCTAAGAAAAATAATAATAAAAACAGGTAGCTGAAAGCTCCTGAGACTGTTGTTGGGAATCACTGCATAGTGGTTCAAAAATCCATGGAAAATGTTTTGGTATTTAACTGTGGAACTAAAATATTGAAACAGCCTTCCTCCTTCACATATTAATGGATATATCTAATTTATATTATCATTGTTTTCAAATGTAATTTAAAAACTGTATCACAATTTAATAAGATAATGATTCCGTGTTTCAAAACATCCTATAATTAATAAGATTAAATAATTCCTGACATATTCCAAAGAAATAGCTACTTTTTAGGTTTTTTAAGAGGTACAAAACAGGGCATAGTTAGCAACTGCACTTTGCTTTTTTGAACACTTTAATTTATTTTGTTATTTATTTTTAAGGAAAGAAAGAGGGACAGAAATGGAGATGAGGCTAATACAGCCTCTTGACAGTGAAAACAGAACTCCAGATTCATTCACAAGTCTGGACATTTGGTTTAATTGGGTCTTAGGGAATCATAAACTCACCATCAGGCCTCACAAGCTAGTGTATTTTATTTCTGAGACATCTTTACCATCATATTTTTCAGTTTTTATTTTGGACATTCATTATACCCTATTTTTTTTTAACTTCTATAAGTTTCAACTTTGAGTATGTCCCAGAAATTATAATACAATATATTAAAATGGCAGTTTAGGACTGGTAAAATGGCTTAGTGGCTAAGGCATTTGCCTATGAAGCCTGAGGACACCAGTTCAATTCCCCAGGACCCACATAAGCCAGATTCACAAGGGAGTGTATGTGTCCGGAGTTCATTTACAATGGCTGGAGGCCCTGACACACCCATTCTGTCTTTCTGTCTGCCTCTTCTTTTATCTCTCTCTCTCTCAAATAAGTAAAGAATAAATATATTTTTTTAAGTTTAAAAAAATGGCACTTTAGTATTTGAATATACCTTTGTCATATTTAAGACCTTCATAACCACACTTATTATTGTGGCTATTATTATCACACCTATTTCAGGGGAGTGTCTATCACAGAAAGAATAGAAAAATGATCACCTGTGGGGGTTCTAAGTAATTGACGTGAAGGAGAGGGAGGATCAGGAAATCCTTTGCTGTAACAATAAGTAAGGGGTTGATGATCCTCAAGAAGCCTGTAACAACAATGAGTAAGGAATAATATAAAGAAGGGAATTTAAAAAACTGTGTTTAAAAACTGCATTGGTTTTTAATGTAAGGTAGACATGGTGTAGGTCTCAGTCAGGAATGAAGCTGTATGGCATTGAAGATACAAGGTGAAGAGAAAATTCAAGGTGGCTAAAGTTGTACAACAAGATGTATATAGTTTGAAAGTCTAAATGTTCTATTGTTGGGAATGAAAAACGGTTCTCTATTTCTTGCCAGTTAGCATCAGGGATCCTTAGCTTTTGTTAAGGATTAAATGAGAATCTCAGTAGTGCTAACAGCATTCAAGTTTCTACTGGAAGTATAGATGATATAGATTGTTTCCCAAGAACTCTTTTTTTAAAATATGTATTTTATTTATTTATTTGAGAGAGAGAAAGAGGGAGAGATTGAGAGAGAGAGAGACAGGGCCTTAGCCACTGCAATTGAACTTCAGACACTTGTGCCACCTAGTGGGCCTCCAGACACATCAAACAAATTCTAAGCATAAGCACCCCCTTGTGCATCTGGCTAATGTGGGTCCTGGAGAATTGAACCTGGATCCTTTGACTTTGCAGCCAAATGCCTTAACTGCTAAGCCATCTCTCCAGCCCTCCCAAGAACTCTTATTTACCCTGCAGAAAACTACATTCTTAGACCTTGGTACCAAGGTCTAAGAAAATTCAACTAAAGCTAACTGAGCAGTTTCACTTCATTTCTACCTTGAGAAACTTTTGTAATATTTATATGTATTTGAAAAGTATCCACTTCCTATTATTCTAATTATCTTCATCTTTCTCTTCATCAAAAGCTTCATTCATATAATGATTTTATTTCAAACATGAACTCTTTTGTAATTATATATACATAAGTGATGTTCAAAATGGCAGTTGTAGGTTTATGATGAGCAGAGGAAACCTAGTGCAGGTGTGAGACCAAACCTATTTGAAATCAAAACTAAATTTGTCAAATGGTCATGAAGAGAATTGGCATATATTCTAAAACTGCACTCATAATTGATCCATGACATTAATATTAGAGTCAAAATTTCACTGTTTGAGGGTAGTCAGTTGGCAAAAAAAGCACTTCAGCCAGGTGTGGTGGCACACACCTTTAATCACAGCACTCAGGAGGCAGAGGTAGGAGGATTACGATGAGTTCAAGGCCAGCCTGAGACTACACAGTGAATTTCAGGTCAGCCTGAGCTTGAGGGAGACCATACCTCAAAAAACAAAACAAAACAAAACAAAACAAAACAAAACAAAACAAAACAAAACAAAAAAGCACTTCATGTGATTCTAAAAGTTTAGTTAAAATACTTTAACTCTAAAGTGTAACACAGAAGGAAAAATAATGTGATAAATTTCCATTACATTACATTTTGAAAAGCTTCAATGGTCATTTAGAGTTCTATTTTACTTTCTTGTAGAAATTCAACTAGAAATTGGATAACACATGGTTATCACTTTCTGAAATCACAAATGTCCCAAGTGAACCTAAACTTGAACTTGTTTAGATATTCATCACAGCAACATGAAGCTGTCTACAATAGAATTTTATACCAGAGACTTGGGGAATTGTTGAGTGGTGAATCTGCCCATGTGGATTATTATCTTTTGGAACTTTTGTCTTGGAGGAACTTGTGACTACAGAAGCCTCACAGTGTGATAAGCCAAAATTTATGGGCTATTTTGGTGAGAGTTTGAAAATGTTAAATGAGGGGAGAATTATACTTGCAGTCTTTGTTTATGGATTTTCAATGAAAAAAGAAAGATAACAGAGAACTGTTTAATCTGGGCTAATGGCATATGTGTTCTGCTACCCATGAAGTTGGATCAAGAATGAATTTAAGTATGTGGATCCTACCTGTAAATGTTTGGACTTGTAGATGAGATGGGATAAAACCCAGTAGCAGAGGCCAATAAGCGAGAAAAGGGCTATAACGGAGGAAAAAGAGGGGAGGACGTAAGGGGGTGGTAGTGTATATATGTAACTAGAAGTATAGATATCTTGGGGTGTAAAGGCCTAATTGTGGCAGAGGTGGCAGGAAGAATTTAACAGCCAAAGAAGGATAAGATTCCTTAAAATGTACTCTTCCAGACACAAAACCCCCTGGATATCCATTACCATTACCGGGTACTACCTAGGAAACACCAGAATAATAGGAGGAAAAGACAATGACATCAAAACAAAAGGGCTGATTGAGAAGGATATTATATTGAGAAGGGTATGTGATGGAGAATGGCTTTGTGAAGGGGAAAGTGGGGATGGATTTTCATGGTTTATTGTCTATAATTATGGATGTTGTCAATAATAAAAAAATAAAATTTTTAATTAAAAAAGTTTTTAAAAAGAGAACGAATTTAAAAGTAATGGACTGACATGCTTGGGAAGACATAGCACTGAAAAACAGAAGATTTAAACTTTGAAAAATTTAAGGAAATTTACTGTTACCTGCACATAGACTAGTTGATAAAGCTGTTGTTAAAGAGATTACATCCACAAATTGCTTTATATTGAAACAATAGAAAGGAGGCCTGAGGTGATTCCACCTAGGATATACTAAATAGAAATGCAAACTCTTTTGTAAGGAAGAAACATGCTCCTTTGTTGGGGTCCCCCCCAAGGCCAGCTCAGGAGGGACGATAGGGTCTCTGCCGAATTGGGGTGAGCAGCGCGGAGTCACGACACAGACTCCGGGAGTTGGGTGAAAGTGGAGCGAGAATCCACAAACTCGTTTATTCAGGAAGTACACATGGGTTTTAAGGGGATGTTAATCCTTGTATGGGGCGGTCCCCTTTTGGTGACCAATGACAGCTTGTCTCTGGACAGGACATCTCGTAGTAGGCTTCTCGCGAGCATGGGGCTGTAACTGTTGTCACATCAAGCCTGCGCAAAACGCCACTTTTACAGAAGCCACTTCCTGTTGTCTTTTGCCATGTGGTCTGGCTAGGACCAGGCCTGTATTGTGCCATACATATCCTCCTTTTTGTTTTTATTATTGGCAACCCTGAGAGGTATGGTTTATTGCCAAGCCATTGTTGAACCCAGGCCCCAAGGGATCACCACATGTGACAGTGCCTGTCTTAGGTTGCCCCATCTCATGAAATCTTACCCGTCATGGGCTGGCTGCCATCCTGGTGAGAAAACCCGAGGGGTATGGCCTGGTATGGCTTTTAGCATGAGGTCTGGTTAGGGGCTAGACCTGTATTGTACCATACATATGAGGCTGTTGCCTAGGAGGCATGGAAGGGCCAAGTGGGCGTGGCTCTGTGGCATGTGAACAGTCCCAGCAAGCGAGAATCAACTAGAGAGCCTGAAGAGGAACTGGGGTAGGACAGGTTGCTGGGTGAGTTCACCCTAGCGTTATAGTCAGTAGCATTGAGTGTCCTTAATGGTAGCAGCTCAATGTAATGAAAGGAGTTGGAAAGGAATTTATAGCTAGGTGGGGATAAGTTTAAAGTCCCATATGTAGTCTGAGGGGTCTGTCATCATCTTCTTCAGCAAGGCTGGTTGCTGAGTCAGTGGCTGGTGGAGGGAAATAAGTTTAAAGTCCTGTATGTAGTCTGAGGGGTCTGGCATCATCCCCTTCAGCAAGGCTGGTCGCTGAGTCAGTGGCCGGTGGGGGGAAATAAGTTTAAAGTCCCGTATGTAGTGTGAGGGGTCTGGCATCATCTTCTTCAGTAAGGCTGGTCGCTGAGTCAGTGGCTGGATGGACGTTTCTGGCAGGAACCCAAACTGGGATCTGTGAAGTTTCTGGAAAGACACAAGCATACCCTCGGCCCTGCGTTAAAAGAGGGTGGGGCCCCTTCCAAATATTAGTAAGAGGATCTTTCCAGCGGACTAAGGGTAAGGGTGTCGTGGTTGGTTGGGATCTCCAATGTTTGTAGGCTGGGGAGAGTCCTGCCTCATCAAAGGTGAGAAAATTGAGGGTGAAAAGAGCTTCCACTAGGGCCAAGTGGGGGTCCTTGGGCGACATAGTGGACTTTTGTTTTATAATTAGTTCCTTTAGAGTCCGGTTTGTTCTTTCCACGATGGCCTGTCCTTGTGGGTTGTAGGGGATCCCAAAGGAGTGTTTTATTCCCCAAGATTCCATGAAGGATGTGAATTGGGCAGATGTGTATGCAGGGCCATTGTCTGTTTTAATTGACCAGGGCACGCCATGACTAACATAGCGGTTTTTGTTGCCTTAATAACATGGGATGCCTTTTCCCCAGAGAGCAATAGCAAAAGTAAGCTTAGAGTAAGTGTCCACAATGACATGGACATATTTGAGGTAGCCAGGGCCTCAAGGGGGGCAGACACAGGATTGATATCTTTGGTAGCTACAATCCATTTATGGAGGTACTCATTACGCACAGCAGCAATAGTATTACTCGCTGCTGCGGATGCTCCTTCCTATGCCAGTTGCTTAACTAAAGCGTCCCTGGCGGGGCCAGGGGGAGTGCGTCGGTCCACGGACTCCGTCACACAAGAGAGGAAATCTGTGAAGCCCTCGGACGCGCCCTGGACCAGATTACGAAAATAGGTATCCGGCTTTTGTGGGAGGCAGGCCTTAAGCCCTTGAAGGGATAACGATTTAATTTGGTCAAAGTAGGCGTGTATGCCCACTGTGGCTTGTGATACAGGGTGTGTATAAGGTCCTGTGCCAAGGAGCATGTCCAAGGTAATTGGAATTACATCCCTAAGAATTTGGTGGGCCTGGGATTCCACCAGGTCACTATAGGCGGCTTTCCATTGGAGGAATTCAGGGGGGAGAAGAACTGCCTTGAGGAGGGAATATCAGTCATAATAAGTCTGAAGATGGATGGCCCATTGTAAGAGGACTTGTTTAAAGTAAGCAGAATCAACGCGATTCCTGGGCTGCCTTATGGATGAGGGCCAAATCAAAGAGGGGGGTGGGGAGCCACGGCCTGATTGTCGCATCAGGCCCTACGTTAACAGGGAAGGTGGCGAAGGGGCGTGTCAGGGAACCGGCAGTCACCTGGGTGTGTCCAGGGCTGAGCGGGGGGAGGTCCTTGGAAGGGTAATGAGGGGGAGGGGTGGTTGCCAGTGTGGCTGTAACAGGAGGGGGTTGTGGTGGTGGCCTATTGTAATGTAAAAGTTTGACTTCCTCCTCATCCAAGTTACTGTAAGAGGGGGCTGGGAGGAACGAACTTTGAAGAACCATTTTAGGATCCTCCTTACAGCGTTCTTTATGGGCAGAAATGACGTTCTCCATGGTGGAGTCTTTAAGGCCGGCAATTATGGCAAGAAGGATAAGAATCCATGGGGCTAAAACAAGAGTTTCATCCCAAAAGCTATGGAGGTCTTTTTGTTTTAATTTTAAGCCACATTGCAGAAGGAGGGCCTTAAGAGCTTGCAATTGAGGCGTCCTCTGGTGGGGAGGGAGGTTTCCCATTGCCGCATGGTGTCGTTTGATGGGGGGGCTGGGACACTCCTGAATCAAAGAGACTGAGAAAATAATAACCCAGATCAAAGACGATAGACCAGAGGATAATCATGCAAACCAGAAGTCCTAATGCTGGGGCCAGCTGAGATATACGGATAGACTGTTTAGGACCCACGTGTCTTGTGCTTAGTGGGGGGAGGGGCCAACACAGGCTTAGGGCCATGCAGCAGTGTGTGCCTTACTGGGGGGGGGGGGTAGGGGAGGACAAACAAAGAAGGAAGGGGGGTAAGGGGCACACTGCTCACCCACAGGCGACCGTTAGCCGTTTTTCTCTCACCAATGAAGAACTGGGCGCTTTGCTCGTCGAACTTTCAAGGATGAGGCATCGCTGAGGGGGCTACTCGCCGAGGGGGCTTCTCGAAGAACTGGGCGTTTTGCTGTTCTGCCAAACGCCGAGGGGCTGCTCACCGGCTCACGGGACGTTCAACAGGGCATCTCGCCAGATGCCGATGGGGCAGGGGGGTCACGGATGGGGTGTCTCGCTAACACTGACATCGGGGCAGAGGGTCCCTGTTCGGGCGCCAGATGTTGGGGTCCCCCCCAAGGCCAGCTCAGGAGGGACGATAGGGTCTCTGCCGAATTGGGGTGAGCAGCGTGGAGTCACGACACAGACTCCGGGAGTTGGGTGAAAGTGGAGCGAGAATCCACAAACTCGTTTATTCAGGAAGTACACATGGGTTTTAAGGGGCTGTTAATCCTTGTATGGGGCGGTCCCCTTTTGGTGACCAATGACAGCTTGTCTCTGGACAGGACATCTCGTAGTAGGCTTCTCGCGAGCATGGGGCTGTAACTGTTGTCACATCAAGCCTGCGCAAAACGCCACTTTTACAGAAGCCACTTCCTGTTGTCTTTTGCCATGTGGTTTGGCTAGGACCAGGCCTGTATTGTGCCATACACTCCTTAAGGTCAAAATTTGTTTTCTCCCTAAATTAACCATATGGCTACTTTTTTACACACCTGGTATTGATGATGGAAACATGAAAAATATCTGAAAGCTGGTCATGAAGTGCAGATGGTAACAGAAACCACGGTTTAGATGTGGTACATGGAGCAAAGTGATATCTCTTCAGGAGAGGCCTGCAAGGCCATTGGGAGATAGTTTATAATGGGGACCTGAAGATGTTTTGTATATAAAAGATTTGTGCAAGGGAGCACTGCTTGTATATATGGAAGCAGATACTTCTGCTATTTGATGGAACTTCCCATGGATCTTCCAGTTTGAATAAATCCCCACTTCCCCTAAAATGTGCCTGGTTGGATGTTCATTCCAGCAATAGTATTTCTGTTTTTTGTTGTTGTTGTTGTTTGTTTGTTTGTTTGTTTGTTTGTTTTTTCCCAAGGTAGGCTTTCACTCTAGTCCAGGCTGACCTGGAATTCATTCTGCAATCTCAGGGTAGCCTCAACATCACAGCAGTACTCCTATATCTGCCTCCAATGTGTTGTGTGCCAGCATACCAGTCTTCTAAAATGAATAGGACATCTGTGCAGTATCACAAGTTATACAATGAACATCTCCCACTGCCCCATTACTTTCTCTTCTTAAAATTAAACCTCATTTCAAGGCTGCCTACATGGAGTTGGGGACACAAAACTACTTTATTTTTTCCTACTCCAAATGTCCCCACCCTGAGTAAAGTCTTTTATCTGCTTTTCACTATTCTTATCTTTAATTGGCATTTGGGGATGGCTAGCCAAGTCTACCAAATTGGGGACAGTGATACTAGGGCTTCTGCCCTAATAGCTCTGTTAATAGCATTGTACATTAAGTAACACGGTCTTCTCTCAGTCACTGGCTAACACCCCACTAACCATGAATGTCTATCATTGCCATCCAATTTTCCTATTAATATTTGTATCAACTAGTACCCCTACTTCACTTACATGGAATCAGTTGAACATTTCTCTTTTAACTTTCTATATCAATTGCTAAAAGCAACTTGAGAGAAACCTTAAATCATGTTTTCTTCTGATACAAGTATTTGGTTCTTGTTTGGCCTCATCCACCAGTTCTTCAAAACATCAATAGACAGATCTTCTGCTTTTTACAAAATGGAAATTGAAAACCAATCCACTTTATGGATTTTCTGGGATGTCATTTATAGCACTCTCAACCGTAAGCTTCTCTCTTACTTTACAGAGAAAAAAGAACATAGTCAACGTGAATTGCTTGCCCTTTCTTCCTCATATTCATCACATGTTTTCCAGTGCACATTAGTCATTTTTTTCATACTACCCCAACTAAACTCTCCTATGTCAAGTGTTATTTCAAAAGTGTGGCTAGTGTCAATTTCTCAAGAATATTGAAATTATAAAAAAAATGTAATAGAATGATCAATTATCCATTGGTATCAAATATTTTCTTATCACTGGGACACAATACCTGCAAAATACCTGACCAGACAAGCTTACAAAGAAAATTCTTTATTTTGGCTTACAGTTACATATGGTAGAGCTGCCATCAGCATGTTGGGGAAAGAAGGGAAGGCTCAGGAAGTTGGCTTCACATCACCACATCAGCATAGAGGAAAGGAGAGACATAAGAGCAACAAGGCCTGATGATGGAACATTTCAAATCTCACCTCCAAGTGACTGACTTCCTCCTCTAAGTTGCCACCACTAAAATCTTCCTTTCCAAATAATGTCCCTAACATTTGTGTTATATTGGTGTTTCTGGGGATCTATTGTTCAAATACATAAATCTATAGGTGTTGTTACATACAAACCACAACATCACCTTTGCAAATCACTAGCTTTTACTTTGGTATATTTTTATCTACTCTTTTTTTGTTAGATTTATTTTTATTTATTTATTTTTTAATTAGAGTAAGGCAGGTGGGGTGGGGAGAGTGATAATGGGCACGCCAGGGCCTCTAGCCACTGGAAACAGACTCCAAAAGCATGTACTATCATGTGCATCTGGTTTATGTGGGACATGGAAAATCAAACTTGGGTCCTTAGGCTTCTCAGGCATGTATCTTAACCACTAAACCATCTCTCCAGCCCATTTTTTAGGTACTCTTTAACTGTTTATATGGTTATTCACATTTGAGAAGAAAATTATATTCTTTCTGGAGCAATATATAATTCCAGATCTCATCTCTTCTTCATTAATGTCACTTTTTTCCCTTTCTGCTTCCAGAAATACTTCATAAAAATAATTTTCACTACTTTGATCATTGTTTCTTTCAATGTATTTCTCACAATATGAAATGTGGTTTCAGTTATTGCTATTTCTACAACCATATTTGTGGAAACAAACTAAAATGTCTCCAACAGGTACTAGAATGTAAGCAACCCTGGCACACTGTGGTTCATGATGGGTTTGAGTCCATCTGTGTGAATCATCTGACAGTGTTTATTACTCTGCCTTCTAATTTTATCCTCCATAGCTTCCCTCTCCTTGCACTCTTCTGTTATTTCCTCCTTGCATTTCTACACTTACAACTTGGCCTTCTTTGAATTTTACTGAAATAATTTAAAATGAATGCTAATCCTTTCTTATTTTATTAAGACCTTTGGCCTGTAATATCCTGAACTGCATACATCAATTATCTGTTTAGAAACCATGATTTGTTTTTCATGCCTTATTGGTGGGTGACTTTAAGAATTTTTCTTATTGTTCGTAGACATTTTCAGTACTTACCAACATGCTCTTAGAATGTGTGAAAAGGAGAGGAAGGATGTGGGCATGAGCAGTTGCTAAAGTAGCTGCTTGAAATCTGTAAACAAATGATTTTACACATGGCTTTAGAGTTTTGTAGACATTCAATATAACAGGGATAAAAAATATTAAAAACTTATAAAATGACCCTTTTTCTCATTTCTCATTATCTTTATGTTATAGTAAATATGATATAAATATATGCCCATCACCCCTATTAGCATTATAATACAAAAAAGAAAAAAAAGGGGGACATTCTTATTCATACTAAACCCAAAGCTGGACGTATGACCTTTTTCCTTTACCTAACCTGGCAGTGGATCTCTTAAAGAACAATAAAGGGCTGGAGAGATGGCTTAGTGGTTAAGGCGCCTGCCTGCTAAGCCTAAGAACCCGGTTCCAATTTCCAGGTCCCACGTTTAGCCAGATGTAAAGTGACACAAGGGCGCAATGCTGCACTTGACCACAAGGGGCGCACACATCTAGATTTCATTCACACTAGCTGAGAGACTGCAGGTGCGCCCATTCTCTGTCTTCCTCTCCCTCTCTCTCTGTCTGTCTCTCTCTGTGTCTCTAAATAAATAAATAAATAAATAAATTAAATAAATAAATAAATAAATAAATAAATAAATGAACAATAGAACCAGATGCTACTGCTGAAGGTAGAGTCACTCAAATATTTTGACACAATTATCTTTATCAGTTTTATTTTCCTAGCAGAAGTGCCCCAGTTTTCTTTATGAACCTGAACATTTCCTCAATTCTATAGGTGTTCTGCAAAGAAGGATATGAGTCCAGGCCCCGGACACTATTACCCTGACTGGGCAAGCTTCGTCTCAACTGCCCATTTGAGTTCATACATCTCATCATCTTCTTTACTACTAGCTGTCAGGATATTTTATGCACATTTCTATAATTTCAGCTGCCCATTCTTGGCCAGCTAAATTTTGTTATACTATAGCTCTTGATCCTATGTCACGGTATGGCATATCTTCTAATGAAAGACCCAAAATAAAAGACCTATTTCTTTTTTTGAGATTTTTTTTTTTCTATTTGATTTACTTATTTGAGAGAGAGAGAGAGAGAGAGAGAGACAGAGAGAGGGGAAAAATTTGGTTTGACATGGCCTCCAGTCACTGCAAATGAATTCCAGATGCATGTACAACTTTTTGCATCTGGTTTATGTACATCAGAGTGAATCAAAACTGGGTTCTTTGGCTTTGCAGGCAAGTGCCTTAACAACCAAGCCATTCCTCCAGCCCTGAAAAAACTACATCTGTTATTAGAATGTTAAGTTTTAATGTAACTCTTAATTGCATATATTTGACCAAATTAAAAGAATAAAACCAAAATATTGTAGTAAGAATATCCTACCATATGTTAAATTATTTAATGAATATATCTTAGCTTTGGTGAAATTTATTTCTAGGGATCTTTACATCTATCTTAGGTAAAACAAGACTATTAACCACAATGTTCTCAGCTTGCTCTGGGCCATCATAAAGTGGAGCTTCACACTTATAATAATGCACTTTAATTCTGTTCAAGATTCTGAAGTATAAAGAAGCAATGTGTATCAAAGTGACATCGTGTACTTTGTATTGGAATAATTTGCCTGAAAGCAGGCCACCTTGCCCCAAAAGGCAGGTTAAATGACCTGTCAGTCTACTTTAATTCTTGTTCTTCTCAATCTTATCTCTTTTCCTTCTATAGCCTGACTCCATTTCTGGAATCCATTAAGCATTTTATATCTCATTTTCAAGTCCCTGCTCCTCTTTTATATAACCTAAATTAACTCAACTCCACTTGACAATCGAGCTTTGGAGGAAAAGATTGTTCATCATTATAAAGCTGACCCAAAGGAGTGGGTAAAGAGGCTTTTATATAATAAAACACTGAGCTCTGGCAATCACAACTTTTATTAACTGGCATACTCTAAAGAGTCTAAGCAAACATTTTTGAGAAATTGATTTCCTTGGGTAGTATTACTGGATGCCCAAAGGAAAGTCCCTTACCGAATAGCAAGATGGAAAGGACCAAAAATGTTTAAATTTAATGTACTGATACCCCACTTTTTTTTTTCTGCTTACTATATATCAGTCAAACAAGTAATCTTACACATAAATATGCAATATATAAGTGACATTTTTTTAAGTAAAGGGATATATTTACATCCAGTCTTAAAAGAATTTCTAAGAAATATTTTAATTTTTTTTGATTAATGTTTTGTCCAATAGCACTAAATAAGTAACTTTTTTATATTCTCTAATTTTATTTTTGGCATCTCCCTCTCAGACCATAATGCTTTGTTTACTATAAGTTCTTGAATTCGTGGCAGGAGGAATCAGTTGTACTTTTTTTTTTTTTTTTTTTTTTTTTGTCATGTTTGGCATTGGATGAATTGTTTGATTGCCTGAGGGAAAAAGTGCTGCAATTTTTTCTTGATGCACAAAATTTGGCTTTTATTTTAAAGTTACCACAAAATTTTTGGTACATTGTCACAATCATTTGGTCAGAAATTTCTGACAATTTGGAAATCTGAACAGAATTTTGTAATAACTTACAATAGGTATGACTAGAGGAATGTATAATTATCTAAAATAGTTTATACAGAAGGATATTCACATTCTAAAATTCATCCTTAATTTTAGTTCTGAGGAAACAATGTCTTTTTTTTGTCAGAATATTCATGAAATACTCATGTACATGAAGATTTTTAAGAATTCATCTAAGACTATGTGTATTTTAATATTTTTATCAAAGAATTAAAATAATGCTGATGGTGGTTGTATAAGTGATAATTCAGCAATAAAGTCCAAATGCCATTATTTGTATTGTTTTAAAATCTAGTTTTATATGTATTTATCAGAGAAATAAATTTATAATGCATTTATTATGACACTGTACATATTTATTTTTCAGTAAAACAGTGATTAATATCTAAGTATCAATAATTATTGTAAATATAACAAATTGCATATTACTAAAAGGAATTTCAGTTGTATACTATAGATGACCTTCTTTGGAAGTATGCAGTTTAAAAACCTGAAGGAATTAACAAAGTTGGTTAAGAGTGTCCAGAAAATAGCTGGATGTGGTGGCACACGCCTTTAATCCCAGCACTCAGGAAGCAGAGGTAGGAGGATCGCCAAGAGTTCGAGGCCACCCTGAGACTACATAGTAAATTCCAGGTCAGCCTGAACCAGAGTGAGACCCTACCTTGCAAAACCAAAAAAAAAAAAAAAAAAAAAAAGAGTATCCAGAAAATTTATAACAGAGTATGCATCTAAACAATGTTCTGAATAAATGCTAAATATTTATATTATTTTATGATCATATATATAAATTACTGTAATCACTCTTTAATAGATATTATTTACTTAATTTATTAAATACATTCATATATATACACATATACATGTATCTGAAATATTTTTTTTTAAATCCTGGGAAAAGTTTGAAATTCAAAGATAGGCAGAAAAAATTATTAAGTAGATTTAATATCATCTTAATTACATGTGAATTGTTTAAGATTTGATGCATGCTTAGAAATCA
Organism: Orientallactaga sibirica; assembly: GCA_036365145.1. Lineage (NCBI taxonomy): Eukaryota > Metazoa > Chordata > Mammalia > Rodentia > Dipodidae > Orientallactaga > Orientallactaga sibirica. The sequence goes on along the minus strand of JAEOAD010000024.1, from coordinate 25,549,699 downwards.
AGGACACATAGACCTTTTCTCTATGATTAATGATTAATGCATGTGCTTAGGTTTGGTTGAGCTCCTTGTCCTCCTATGTCCGACTTTCTGGCCCTTGATTTCCTTTCCTCCTATCCCTGACATTCTTCCTTTGTGTTTCAATTACATCAGACCTGCTTCCTTGACTTTTTCCCCTTTGAAGCTTCATCATCCCCCGCCCCCATCCCATCGTGGGCTTCCTTGTAATTCTCTGGGATCTACTTATTACTTCCCTAAGATAAAGCATTCATAAAGTTTCTGAGGTGGGATCTGCATACAAGAGAGAATATGTGTTTATCTGTCTGTAGTGTAACTTATGTTACCTCACTTAACATATCTTCCAGTTCCATCCACTTTCCAAGAAATTTCATACTTTCAATTTTCTTTATGACTGAATAAAATCCATCATATATCTTGTTATCTTGCATCAGCCCTAGGGAATCTAGGTTATTTCTGGTTCCTTGCTACTATAAAGAGTAACGTTGAAGAACAGGACTTTCTGAATGTATTATATATATTATAATATATATCTGGATATATTCCCAGGAAGGTCTAGCTGGGTCATTTGTTAGTTCTAATTTTAGCTTTTTGAGACACCTCCACACTAATTTCCATAGTGATTATTTGATTATATTTTCACTAAAAGTTAATAAGGACTCCACTTTCCCCACACCCTCATCAGCATCTGTCATATATATATATATATATATATATATATATATATATATATATATATATATATACATTTTCAAGATGACAACCATTCTGACAGGGTTTAGATGAAATCTCAAAGTAGATTTGAACAGTCCCCTCATGGATAAGGGTGTGAGATAGTTTTGTACATATTTGTTCACCATTTGAATTTCTTAGCCCTTTATTATCCATTGCTAGATAATGACTGTTTGTAGAAACATTTTTTTGGTTTGAGAATTGACTGCTAGAGTTCCCTATGATACAATTAAAGCCAGTATTAGAACTAATCCTAGTATATTGCATGCTTGTGTTCTGAACATTTATTAGCATTTAAATATCATTCTATATAGTCTTTAGGAATTTTTTTTTCATTTCTATGAATCTCACTTTGTTAGCTGTGACCAAATATCTGACAGAACAATTTACAGAGAATTGGAATTAATTATTTTAGGTGATGGCTTTAAGTTCCATACCATAGCCCATGGCTTCATGAAGTCAACCCATGAGCAGGAAACCAGCATTATAGAAGAAGCATGTTGAAGAGGTTGTTCAACCTTATATCCAGTCAGAATCAGAAAAGTAAATACATAAATAAAACAGCAGCAAGAGAAATGGTCTAGCACAAGATAAAACTTCAATATGTACCGCACTTCCTTCAACCAGCCTTCCAAAATTCCACCACTTGTAAATGTTATATTCAAATTTAAATCCATCAGCTAATGACTCCATTTATGCTCCAAACTCTCTATATATATCCCACAGCTGGTAGCCAAGTGCTCTGTGCATGAATGAATAGTGACTGTTCATATTGAAAGCATTTCAGTCTCTGCACCAGTACCATAGTGACAGTAGGTCAGGCGCTGGATTCTATATCCACTGCATGCAGTTTTGGATATCTACAAATGTTGGGGCCTTTGGGTTTGGCTAGCTATGTTTCACAAGCATAAGGGACTGAGCTGGCCTTAGTTAGATAAGTCTCTAAAATTCCAGGACCGAAATTCTTTCATAGACCCTGGAACTGTCATTTTAAGTCTCAGAGTAGCTGATCAGCAAAACCATTCATTCTCTTTGGCCTTTTTCTTTTCTTTACTTTTTCTTTTTCTTTTCTTTTCTTTCTTTCTTTTTTTTTTTTTATAAGAGAATAGTGGACTACATCTCATCCTTGGCATTTGAGTTCTAGTTAATGAAAAGAAATGAGATAATGAGACAGTCAACTGAACCTTACATTTACTATATTGCATAGAGTTTAGGACTGAGTTAAAAATACATAATCAATTTCAACCAGAGCAAGGATGTATATTTAGAGGCCATGGGTATTTATAGATACAAATGTCATGGTAGTTTGAATATAATGTCCACATAGCCTTTCATGTTTATTAAAATTATTATTAAGATTAAAGTTCCTATTTAGTTTTCAGTAGACAGTACCCTGCTGGAGGAGGTGTCTCATGGTGGGAGGGTGGATCTTGAGTCCAGCCCTACTAGGTGTGGGTTGGCTCTTCATCATCTCTGCTGTAGATGTATGCTAAAGTGAGTCAGCTTGTTCCACAGTGATTTAGTTTTCCCTGGACTAAGTAAGCATGAAATCAACCCTTCCCGCCAATAACCTGCTTCTTGTCAGGTGTTTGTCCTAGCAACACAAGGGAAACTGCAGCAAATATGAAGATATATCTGACATAAGAACTATCAAACAGAAGCAAAACAATAGCTAAGACCACCAGCAGGCAGTATGTTCAAGTATTTGCAAGAAGTTCTATGTTCTGGACTCACAACAAATAAGATGGGAATGTTTAAAGAAAAAAAGCCATGCAAATATATATGAATGGGATGCTGGGTCAGCTAGATTTCACTGAGAATTAAAGGGGGAGATAGCTTCTTATAGAATTTAGTATATATAATATATATGTTACTTCCATAGATGGAGGCATGCCTCATAATATACATTGGCCCAGTATAACAACAAAAGTTGCTTAATAGTTAATGAAGAATTGTCTAGAAAATTGAGAACATATTTAACTTTTTCCAACCTAGTAGTTTGCCAGGAACAGAAAACGTTGGAGTTGATTATTCATTCATTTCTGGGAACTTGTTACCTATAGTCAATAAGGACTGTCATGAAGGGTCTTGATAACCAAAGTCAATGTAATGTTAGTTCGTATTGAAACATTACAGAGGCCAATCTCATTCCAAACATTACCATTGGGATATCAACAGAGATTAATATTTTTTAGGTCTTATTTTTTTGCCCCTGAATATATGACAAGTCATAACTGCTTAATACTAAAATTATCAATGGTCTATTAAAATAGAGAATGAATTTTAATGAAAAAGAATGTCAGTGATTATTTTGAATACAACATGTAAAAGTCTTAAGAATCGATTTGGATATTCAAGCAAAGAGTTGACAATAGTAATTGGAATAACAGCTATTAACTCCTTTGCAAAAAAAATGTAAACAAAACCAAAACCAACATTTTTAAAGTATTAGTTCTTTATTAGTGGCTTGGAAAAAGTAATGAGTAATGATTCAGATTGAATATCAAGAAAAGCATATGTTTATGCATCAAACTTCATAAGAATTATATGTACATAAATTTGTTTGCAAATATCAAATAAAAAATAGCTTCAGCCATAGACTACATGAGTATACCACTTAAGAAAATTCATTTTTGTTTAAAAAAATATTTTATTTACTTATTTGAGGGAAAGAGAGAGTGAGGACACAGAAAGAGTAAGCTTCCAGCCTTTGTAACCAAACTCCAGACGCATGTGCTACCTTGCACAACTGGCTCATGTGGGCCCTGAGAAATCGAACCTGGGCTATTTGGCTTTGTAGACAAGCATCATAACCAGTAATCCATCTCTCCAATCTCCAAGGAATTTTATTTTTTTAATAACTGCAAATCTTCTTGTTTTTACAATAAAAAATAGAGAAAAGTGAGCTCACCTTATATTCTATATCTCAGGGACAGGAAACAGTTTGTTCCATCCACAGACAGGTCTGAGAATATGTAAAGGATTTTCTATTAAGACAGGATGTGGTAGGTTTTCCAGCAATTTCATTAACCTTGAAAAACTTATAAATCCCTCTCATCATACTGGTGGATCATAAATTACTGTGAAAGGTTACCTGCCAAGTAAATTCTTCATCTCTCTTCAAACATATTGTCATGACTCATGATAAAAGGCTCCTGTCAGAGTAATACATAGATGAAATTGCCACATATATTGCTTTTCTGTCCCCCTCCCCGCCCAGCTTATTTCCTCACAGTGGGCTCAGCAATTAACTTGATAAAGTCATATTTAAAATGCCACTACTTCATAGAAGCATTCACTCTATAGAATATTTTTTTTTAATGCAGAAAGAAAATTGGTCTGAAACCAACACAAAATAGAAGGAAACCCTAGAGGTTATATACATGAAAATAGCCTTTATAAATAGCCATTCCAATTTCATGGTGAGCAACTCACAAAAGGAAAACTAAAAATTGATCATTCAATCTTGGAATGAGATGGGATAAGGTTGTTTTAATACACCTAATTTTAAACATACTTGGACTCTGTACATATTTTATAAAATCAAACTATCATCAGTATGTATCAGAATTACTATATGATTTTCATTACCTGAGGTCTACAAATAAGTTTACCTTATGTTAATTTTCTTAAAGATTGACTTAAGTTAAGAACAAAGCAATCATATATGTGTAAACCTACCCACATATTTTTGTTATCTAATTTACATTCTTTGCAGAAAAATACTAGGATATTATATGGCTAAAGAGCTACAGAATAGTGGGTAGAAGTCTTCTTGCTTCAGACCCTATGCCATCATAAATCTTCTTTCCCAGTGACCATTACTTTTTCTTTAAAAACATAAATAAATGGGCTGGATAGATTGATGGCTTTGCAGTAAGGAACTTGCCTACAAAGCCAAAGGACTCAGGTTCATTTCCCTAGTACCCATGTAAGCCAGATGCACAAGATAGTGCATGTGTCTGGAGTTCCCTTACAGTGGCTGGAGGTCCTGGCATGCACATTTTCTCTCTATATATCTGCTTCTCTCTCTCAAATAAATAAATAATATATTATTTATAAAAATGAGTACATGTAAGAATATTTGAATTTCAAATGTTATATGTACAACTATAGTATTTAAGGTTCTTTTAAAAAATGTTGGTAAGCTCACTGTCAAGATTAAAAAAAAAAAAAATCTAGCCCACATTTGGTGGGAGCTTGATATTGGAGAATGGGCTCATTTTGTGTATATGATTTTGACTTATTTCCAAGTTCCAGCTAAGAGTTCCTTTCCACTGAGTGGATCTGTTACCCAAATCAGGATCTGTTGGTTACCCATCATGGCTGTGTGCCAGTATTGCACTTTTTTGAGCATCACGTCAGGTTGTTTACTGCTGAGTAGCTTAGACTGTGAGTTGTTTGGATAGATGTCGGTCATTTTCCCCCAGGCACTCGTGCAGCACCCTCTGGCACTAGACAAGCTAACTATCTGGGGACTGACCCTCTTTCAGATTCTGTCCAAGTCGCTCCATGTTTTGTCTCAACAGCATATGGTGTCTTTGGCAGTAGGGTCTTACCATTAACCTTTGGTGGGTCATCAGGAACTCTGAAAGAAATCTGTATTGGGGGGAAACCTTGTAGGTCTCTCTGATCAACAACTCACTGTGAAAGTTAACCCCATACTGGTAATGGGAGTTAAAAGTCAGCGCCTAGAAAGATGAAGGAAGAAAAAGATAGGGTTAGGGAATGCACGTATAAAATTCTTTCTAAAATAACTATGGCCATTCCATGTATCAGTTACTAAGTTCTCTCTCCACTGGAGAATTTGCTTCTCTTTTTCAGATGAACCTGGGCCCCAGCTGAAACCATAGAGTATCAGAAGAAATGGGCAGGAGTGCACCTTTCTTGATGAACTTGACACCAGAAGAAGGCTGAAGGAGATAAACACACAGAAAACTCAACTCCTACTAAGCCAGATATCCAGAGACACAGAGACTCCCAAGACCTCATCACTGAAGTAGAACTAAAATGAACCCAATGTGACTCAGGGAAATTCATGGAAGAGTGTTAGAGCTACAAGTTGGGTCATTATACACAGGGACTTTACCTCTCCCCCATAACTGTTGGCTACCCCCATAATGCATGACCCACATTCCCCAATAAGGAGGGTCCCTTCAGAGGGGGGGAGTCAGGGAGGAGGCTACCAGAGGCACCAACATGAATGTAAAATTAAAATAATAATAATTAAAAACGATTAAAAACCAAAACAAGCAAAATAATCTAAAACAATATTTTTATTGGAATGCACATAACAGCAACCACTTTAGAATTTGGATTATGGATGATTTCAAAGTAAATATGTGAGATGCAGAACTATATTAAAAGCAAGAAATGATGACTGTCACTATAAGTCTACCACTTGGGAGGCTGAAGGAGTAAAGAATGTCTTGAGTTAGAGGTGAATCTGTGATACAATAATGACACAATTTCTCATAAAACAATATTATATTTTAAGAGAGCTAAATATCTAAGTTTTACTTTAACTGTCATTCCTAAAATATTTAACCATAACTAAAAGTGAAATTCATGCAGTTGTGGCTTGGTCTATCAAATCATCTGTTAGCTTGAGGAGGTGCAATATAAGGTTTGTGTGGCTATGCTGAGCACAAACCCTTAAGTATCTACTAGAAAGTATGTGGGCGCTTCTGACAGTCTGAAACTATGAACAAGCTCACTGTGATAGCTGGAATATGATAGTGTAAATGTATGGCCCTAGAGACTCGGGTGTTTATTAAAACTGATCTTACAACTTCAGCACATAACAGTATGATCCCTACTAGAGGGGGTGTGTCTCTATGGGATGATCTGAGTCCAGCCCTAAGGTGTGTGTTCATAGCAGTTTGAGTTCTGGAAGGCCATGCTTGTTTTTGATGATGTCTCTCTGCTTGTATCTGTGAAAGGGAGCTAAGCTTCTGCCATTGATAGTGTTCCCCTGGACTGCATAAGCCTGAATTCAACTCCTTTTTCCCATAAACTGTGACTGGTTGGATGTTTGCCACAGCAGCACAAACTGAAAGCAATGCTCACTTAGCTGTGAATTCTGGACAACTACCCCTCTCTGCTCTGATGGATTTGTACATTATTTTTGTTGTTGTCTATAAAGCATGCTTAATATGCTCTCAAGATGTTCCCCATGTTGAAGTGTAAAAATACAGACACTTCAGGAAAACATAATTCATAGACAATGAAAGAGGGACACCATTTCTAACCTGATGAAGAGACAGAAAAAGCTTTTCAACAAATGTTCCTCACTTAAAGAAGAATTTGTGTACGGTATCTAAAGATTTACTTTCTGAGATTGAACTTCAATTAAAATGTATCCTGTTACTGAACTGCTGTACAACTCTAGGCAAATACTAGCATTTTCTTTTCTCCTTAACCATAATTATAAAATGAGTATACCTATCCAGAAAAAAAAAATGGATTAAAGAAAAGTTTCATGTGACACATTTAAAAACCTGCTGTGTACATATAATTGCCTTTATATGTGCCATTTTAACTATTCAGGTGATCCTTAGGAGAAACAGTAAAGAAATATGGTGTAAATATTTCTGAAAACTTACTTTAGTACAGATATTTACAAACTTTCAAGTAATATGTAAAATGAAGATGGTAGAAACCTTCTATTGATGGAATTTTAAATAACACAAGAAGATATTTCCTCATTCTGAAATATTTTTAAAAATATATTTGTGATTTATTTATTTATTTATTTGAGAAAGTGTGAGAGGAAGAGGCAGATAGACAGAAAGAGAATGGGCATGCCATGGCCTCTAGCCACTGCAAAGGAACTCCAGACATGTGTGCCTGTTGTGCATCTGGCTTATGTAGGTAGTAGGGAATTGAATCAGGGTTCTTTGGTTTTGCAGGCAAACACCTTAACCATTAAACTATTTTCTCAGCCCTGAAATTATTTTTAAATTGTTACATTATTTATTTGTGTATGGGTGTCTGTATGTCTATTGGCATCTGTGTGGATGACAGAAGACAGAGGTTCCACTTTCATCATGTGTGAGACAAAAGCATTTCTTGTTTTGCAGCATGTGAGCCAATCAGGCTGACCCAGGAGCATTGGGATTGTCCTGGATTTGCCTCCCATTTCTGTTACTGCATTGGGATTTTTGCAGAACCATTTGGTACTTGGCGTCTGGTTTTAGGTGGGTGCTGGAAATCAAACTTGGGCTGCTGAGCTTCGAAGCAAATGCCTCTAATAACTGAGCACTTTTCCCTAGCACTCATTTTGAAATTCTTTCTATTATTATTTTTATTTTTTATTTTTATTATTTTATTTATTTTTGGAGAGAGACACAGAGAGAGACAGACAGAGAGGGAGAGGGAGACAGATAGAGATAGGCGCGCCAGCAGTCTCTCAGTTGCTGTGAATGAAATCCAGATGTGTGTGCCCCCTTGTGGTCAAGTGCAGCATTGCACCCTTGTGTCACTTTGCATCTGACTAAACGTGGGACCTGGAGATTGGAACCGGGTTCTTAGGCTTAGGAGGCAGGCGCCTTAACCACTAAGCCATCTCTCCAGCCCTATTTTTTATTTTTATGAGTTTAGAGATTTAGGTGTCATTCCTTCCTCTATTTTCAAAAGCAATTTGTAATAGTGGCTTTTCATCACATATCTTCTCACTTTATTTCTTCCACTTTCTCCTCCCCCGATATCTTGCCCCCTCATGTATACATGTCACATATGGTCTTTTAAAAAATATATTTTATTTATTTATTTGAGAGAGAGAAAGAGGCATAGAGAAAGAGAGAGAGACAGAGAGAGAATGTGTGCACCAGGGCCTCCAGCCACTGCAAATAAACGCCAGATGCATGAGCCCACTTGTGCAACTGGTTTATGCGGGTCCTGGAGAATTAAAATGGGATCCTTTGGCCTTGCAGGCAAACACATTAACCACTAAACCATCTCCTCAGCCCCACATATGGTCTTTTGGCCGTCCCTCATCCTCTTCCTACTTATCTCTTTACCAGTGGTTATCATTCTGTCCTTAAATACTTTACTCATAATTCATATATATATATGTGTATATATATATATATATATATATATATATATATATATATATATATATATATATATATATACATATATATATGAATATATATATTCATCATTGGATGAATGGATAATGAAGTTGTGGTACATTTACACAATGCAATTCTACTTAGCAGTAAGGAAAAGAAAGGATACAATTAAATTTGTAAAGAAATGGACAGACTTGGAACAGATCATACTCAGCAAACTCACACAATCACAGAAAGACAAATGCTGCATGGTGTCACTTATCTGCAGTTCCTAACCTGGACCTGCTTGAGTTGCTGTCATACCTGATAGGCAACTCAAGGCCCAGAGAATAGGGATGGAAGGGCTTGGGGAGGGGAACGGAGAAAACAAACACAAAACTAAATGCAAAATAAAGTGGTATCATAGAAACCTTTATTCCTGGAAATAGACTCAAAGATATACTCCTTAAAAGGAGTAAAGGGGAAGCACCTGAAAAGTAGGGCCCTGTGGAGGATGGGATGAAGCCTAAACTTATAATTTTTTTCCATCTCTGGCCTGCAACAGCCAGTGCCAGAAATTGGTTGCTACCCACAATGAGGTGTTAATAAGAAAGACTTATGATGTCCCCAAAAGAGGACTAGTTTCTGTCAAAGCACTTAATTACTTGCCTGAGGCAAAAAGGTAAGATCCTATTGCTGAAGACACCATATGCTGCTGACAGAGAGCATGCAATTCAGAGGAAATCCAGTCCCCGGATAGTTAGACTGTCTAGTGCAGGAAAGCCCTACATAAGCTACTGGGTGGCAGTTTCCAACAATGGTCTGAGCAGCCAGAGTTCTAAGTTACTCAGAAGCAAATGCACTGACACCATGTACACGGCAGTTCAATAGTGGCTTATAGCTTTGGTGGGTAACCAATAGTGGCTAAGAGATCCTCTCAGTGTAAAGGAACCCATATCTGAAATCTGGAACCAGATCTGAATCCTATGGAGACAAAGATGATGTTCTCCAGTGTCAAGCTTTCACTAGTCTTTGGCTAAAGAGGGGTTACATATGTCAAATTCTCCCTAAATTAATAATCCTTATCCCGTTTAAACTATGCTGACTTCAGTCTCCATTGGAGAATCTCTTCTTTTTCAGAAGGTAGAGAGACCAGAGGAGATAAACAACCCCTCGCCCTTCAGCCAAGCCACAGCTGAACCCACAAAGGAATTGAGGAGAAAAGCAAGTGGGCAGCAGCAGGGTGAAGGAGACAGAAGCTGAAGATACTCAACACTTAGGAAAGCAGAGATGCAGAGTCTCCTAAGAGCTCATCACTGAATAACAAACCCACCACCCGCTCAGAGAATTTTGTGGAAGAGGAAGCCAAAAGACTGTAAGAGCCAGAGGTTGAGACATCATGCCCAATGACATTCCCTACCCCCCAAAAAACAACAACAACAAAAAAAAAAAACCTGACTACTGTTCCCACAAGTTATAAACCACAAACAACCCCATGGGGAATACCTGCAACCCCACTGAGGAGGGTCCTCAGCAGAATGGAGGCAGAGATGAGGAAAAAGAGGGTACCAAAACATGATGTCTCCATATAAAGTATGTGGTTAATAAATAATAATAATAATAATAATAATAATAATAATAATAATAACAATAATAATAATAATAGAAATATGGATGTGCAAATATATTTAAAGTAGATTGTGGAGTTCCAAATAGTTGTCCAGGAATGGCATAGTTGAATCCTATGATTATAGTTCTACATCTAAGTCTTTGAGATGCTGGCAAACTCCTCCGTACTGATTTCCATAATGGCTGTACCAGTTTGCATTCCCATCAGCAGTGGATACGTGTTCCTCTTTCCCTGCATCCTCACCACTATTTATTGTGAGGTTTCTTGATTATAGCTATTCTAACTGGTGTAAGCTGGTATCTCAGAGTAGTTATAATTTTCGTTTCTCTGATGGATATGGAGGTTAACCTATTTGTGTTTCTTCTTTTGTGAGCTGTATTAACAGTTTTATTGTGTTTGTGTGTGTGTTTAGTTTTCATAGTTCTTTGTAAATTCTAGTTTTTAGTCTCCCCTCTGCAGTATAGCTGGCAAAGATTTTCTTCATTCAGTAAACAGTCTACTCACATTGATGATTTTTTTTTTTTTTTTGCTTTGAGGAATCATTACTTTTTAATTTTTAGAATGCAATTTAAAATTATTAAGGTTCATCTATTTTTGTTTCTCTAAATATGACTTTTGAAACTCTTCTGGAATTATAATTTAAAATGTTTTATTTTTTCATATTTTTCTTCAATGCATTTTTCTTACATAACAAGACAAATAGAAAAGAACTTCAAATTTTATGACAAAGATATTGAGATGGTATATAATAGATCATATACCATAATATACATTTTCATGAATGTGAATGTATATTTTAGAAAACTCTTCTTCTTTTACCATTGAACTTTATAGAGTGAGAATTTGATAATGAAGGGGTATCAATGAAATCTAGGTAGCTCATTATTTATAGATACATAAATGTTATTTATTTCATCTTAATGAAAGAAATAAGTTTCAGATTCTTTGGTTTGAATTTGCTTTATGATAGTAAATTGGATACAGGTTTATTATGAGGAAGCATTGACTAGCTCAGTCTTCTATTGTTTAATTTGGCTTGAATCCTTCAATAGCAACCTTTATTTAGAAAGCATGTTAATAATTAACTTGGCTTACAAACAAGTAGAAAGAGCCAAACTAATATGGACTCATAGGAGGGTTTTCATTATGTCTTGCTGTGGTAGAAGAAAGTAAAAAGAGAGAGAGAGAGGCCCAGATTAAACTGTAACATATATTTTCTGTTACACAAACCTTTACCAGGGAGACAACATGACCCTGCAACTCCTCCCTATCTATACAACTACACCATGCTTGTATGTTTTCTGGCTAGTACAACCAGAGGCACGAACACCCCTACACTAATATTTTTCTGTTCTACATTTGTACTTTCTTATCACTGATTGAATACTAAAAACATTTCAGTTTGTACCCCAAAATCACGTAAAAACTTGTAACCCACAATAGTATAAAAAATTCAAGATAATGTCAGACTTCCTGTTTACATTTGTCTATTAAAACTGAGCTATCAGAGGTCAGTATTCAGTCTTTAAAACTTATTACACTCCAACTCCATTTCAACATAAATAAATTTTCTGATTCTCTGCTCTGTTTCTAGGGGCCATCTCTGTGTGACTCAGTTTACCATAACATTTTTGGTGTGCTAGCTGGCAACCCTGTTGTGCCATGTGCTCACAGACCATGCGTGCCCTTTGAACCACCGCAGCTGCAGGACTCGGCTGTGCCCAGGAGTGCCTCAAGGAGAACTTAACGGTACCACCCGCACTCTGCACAGGATCCAGACTCTGTGGTCCGTAGCCTGTGCTATCAGACCATGCCCTACCCAAGTGACCTGACGACAAGATTGGACAAATCACCTGGGACTCCAGAAATCTGGTAAGATATTGGGGGTGCTCAGTCAGGGCCATCAAGTTGGTGGAAGTGAGAGACTGATCACCTTTCTGCAGTAGTAGTGACTGCTCGGTTAGGTCACCTCAGGCGGGAGGTTACTGGCTGGAATCTGTGGCAGTCATTGTCTGCTCCCTCAGGGGTTCATTGGAAAGCACACGTCTGGCGTTTGTATGAAAAGTACACGTGGTATGAATGTGTGGGTAACTGCATGTACGTGGCTTACAGCCCTGAGACTGCAGAGTGCCGTTCTGTCCTGAGCAGGCCAAGAAGTCTTTGTGTCTGTTCTGCAGCACCAACACAGTGGAAAATTCATTACATAGAGAGCCCTTCTCAAAGCCCGCTGTTCTCAAAGTAAAAAAAAAAAAAAAAAAAAAAAAAAAAAAAAAATCAATTAATTTAATTTAAATAAAGAAAACTTCAGATGGGATATTCAGGAGATGATGATACTAAAATGACACCAGGGAAATTAAGGACTCTCTGTGAATTAGGAAGGCCAACTTTTAATGTTAAATGGCCCCCAAAGGAAATTCTGAATGTAACTAACATTATAGACAAGGAAAATACAAGATTCTTCTAAACACAGGGGAAAAAAAGTAAAACACCTAGGCCAAGGAGGTACAGTGGAGCCCTGAGAGAAATTCAAAACTCTCCATGGAATATGAAAAAAACAAATAAAAAAGAAATCTCAGCTGGAGTCAGAGAGGCAAAGGCCCCTCACCACCACACACACCTGACTCCTCCACTATCATTCTCCACCAAAAGGGAGGATAAGGGATTGGCTGGTTGGGCCTGGGAATAGATAAACCCAAGGCCACAGACAATGGGTGAAACAATGTTGTGTGGGTACTGGGGGGATCAAACCCAGGCCCCAGCATTCCTATAGGACAGCAGTCAGTAAACATTTCATGTAAAGTACCAGTGCGTTTAGCTGAGTGGCCCATAAGATCATTTCATAAGTGCAATTTGCCATTGTAGGGGAAGATAACAATAGGCAGTAGGGAAGATGGACATGGTCATTACAATCAAATTTAGGAAACAGATAGTGAGATGGGTTGAGCAGGAGAATTATAGTTTTGTAATGCTGTGCTAGATGAGCCAAATAAGATCCTTTAAAAAGTGTTATTACTAACAGAAGGTTACCTGTATAAGCTATAGTCATTGAAGAGAACAAATAGTTACATAGTTCTCAATGTTACATAATCTGAAGGCTGTATTTCAGGAAGGTGTTCACCAAGGGAAATTCCACTGGTATTAAGGAGAATAAGTAGAAAGGATGAATGGGTAACAGACTTTGAATATGCAAATATATAGCACTTCCCTTATCTACTTGAATAAGATGTGAAACATTCAAGCTTATCAAAATGCCATGTATGGACAAAGGATTATCACACATACTATATGTTTTATTTCAAACATTTTAGTATCATTAATAATATTAGAACAATTTTATAAATCTTATAGGAACCTTTATATATCAAGTTTCCCATGTTGACACTGACATATTTGACAAAAAGAATTTTGCATCATCAAAAACTCAAAATTTACCTGGACCTGAATAAGGGTTTTCTCTTTAGGCAAGATTGTTGATTCACCTACTCCCCAGTTGTAATAAATTTTGTGTGTTATGCGAACCTCCTGGGAGATATTAAATTACAGAGACTGGCTTTCCATATATTGTTTATCCGCTTCACCCACTAAGACAAGAGCAGAGGTTTCAAGGAGAATGCCCTCAGGAGAAACATAAACTGCTGACTAATGTGCATAAATATTTAAAGTTTACTGACTATATCTATTTAGCAAATCACATTGGTTACCCATAATTACACAGCACATGTTTAGATTTATTTAATGCATACAAATTAAATACTACATTTTTATTACCTATATCACAGAGAAATTTGATAAAGACTAAAGTAAATGAAAAACAAAAACAAACAAAAAAATAATGAGCCAAACACTTTCCCAGGGAAAGGTAAACAAGTTAACATTAAAGATTTTTGGATGTAAAAGTTACAAGTGTCCTTGAGACATAGTATGTTTGTTACTAAAACTAATAAGATTAACTTTGAAGATATTTTTAGCACCTTTTACAATAGAACATTTTAAAGTTAAGTGAATATTAAAAAGCCATTTGGCATCCAAGACCATGAACCACAGACATCAAAAATATGAAATAATACAATTTAGTTGCATACTTTTTAAATGCCAAAATAAGATTTTTATTACATTTACTTGATCTAAAATTTCATTCCATTTTAATGTGTCATATTTTAAGTTCTCTATGACAATCTTGTTGGAAATTTATTTCATTTTCTTATATGTCAACATAACTGAATACATTTTTTTTAAGTGGAAAGGAATTTTGGGGAAAGTATTAGCATGTACATTTATTTTCCCTAAATAGTCATTAAAGATCACAAAAAAAATATGTTTGTAGGCAGACTTTCTTATATTATGTGATCAGAGTTACAGTGTCCATGTCATAAAATCATATTTTTTTAATTGCCTGATTTGGTCAACACCAATTTACAGGTGATGGATATCTGTCCACATTTAATACAAAGTTCTGTTGTCTTCCAGAATGGGGTGTCCTTTTCAGTATATCTCCAGAGACCTCATTAAATACATAGAGAAAATACATTTATATTCTTTTAATTTTATGTAAAAATACTTAGTCAGGAATATGTATTTGTGTTGTATAGTTGGCCTCATGTCTTCTATGATATTTATCAGTTAAAATTAATATTCCATAATTATATATTCCTTTATTTGAGATTAAATGAATTCCTATCTTTCATGGTTTATGTTTACATGTGATTAAACTGAAAAAAAATATTATTACTTATTTAGAAAAAAATTAGAAGAGCATTTAGAATTGGCGATTATTATTCAAGCTTATAGAAGCTTGATGCCTTTTACTACATCAGTAAAGATTAGATTCAGTTTGAATAAAGAAAGATTGGAGCCAGGCATGGTGGTCCATGCCTTTAATCCCAGCATTTGGAAGGAGGCAAAGGTAGGATGATCTCTGTGAGTATGAGGCCACCCTGAGACTACATAGTGAATTCCAGGTCAGCCTGGACTAGAGTGAGACCCTACCTCGCAAAACCAAAATAAGAAAAAAGAAAGATTGGATTTATAAAGACCACCCATCCTTCTGAGAAACAAATGAGCAAAACAGCCCAATGAAGAAATGAAGGGGAAAGGATGAACTTAGTGGATATCATAAAAATTAACTGCTCACGGGATAGAGATATGGCTCTGCACTTAAATTCACTTCCTTGATAAACCTGATGGGCCTGATTTGATTTCCCAGTATCTATGAAAAGCCAGATGCACAAAGTGACCCGTGTCTGGAGTTTCTTTGCAGTGATCGGAGACCATTTTGTGCCCCCACACTCATTCTATCTCTCTATCTTTCTGTTTTTCTCACTGAAATAAATAAATATATATTTTTTTAAATTTACTCCTCAGGGCCAGAGAGGTGGCTTAGCAGTTAATAAATTTGCCTGCAAAGCCAAAGAATGCAGGTTCAATTCCTGAAGACCCATGTAAACCAGATACACAAAGTAGTTCCTGAGTCTGGAGGTTGTTTACAGCAGCTGGAGGCCCTGGAGCACACATTTTCTCTTTATGTGCCTCTCTTTCTCTCTCTCTCACAAAAATAAATAAATAAAAATATGTTTTTAAATACTATTCAGTGATAAATCTGTGGTATGTGTCTGTGTCTGTCATAATGGCAGTGTGTTGGAAACCAGATCCTCCTTTCTGTCTTTATCTTTGACTCGTCTATCATTTTTCCTTCTCAAGTGGTTTACAAAATACTCATAAAAATTTCTTGTGACTGGGAACACTTTTCTTACCGACTCTTGTTATTAGCCCTTGTGTTATATTTTCTTTCTCCGGTATTTACTTTGATTTATTGTTCCTTGAATATTAATTTCATTTTTCTGAAATATTATTCTAGTCCCAGGTTTATATGTTACTTCCTAAAAGATACAATATGTCAGTTGATTAATAAAAAAGAATATAGGTAAACAAACAAAGCTTCAGGGAACAAAAAATAGAATTCATACTGCCATCCATTGAAAAGCATTGATTTTTTTTAAATTAAGGAATCAATTACTGAGAAAGTAAAATTTGCCATGCCCAAAGTCCTACTCTATATTATATACATATATATATATATATACATATACATATATATATATATATATATATACATATATATATAATATATATATATGTATATAATATATGGAGAGAGAGACAGAGGCATAGAGAGAGACAGAGACAGAGGCAGCGAAAGAGAAAGAAAGGCAGAGTGAGAGAGCGAATGGGGCATACTAGGGCCTCATGCCATGCAAATTAACTCTAGATATATGTGCCAGTTTCTATATCTAGATTTATGTGGATCTTCAGGACTTGAACCCAGGCTGACCAGGTTTTGCAAACAAGTCCCTTTAACTGCTGAATCACCTCTCCAACCCAAATTTGTTTTATACTTAATACAAGAAAATAAAATAAAATAAAATAAACTTTATTTGAATTAAATGTAACAGTATTTGGTATATGCCCAATCCTCTTCTATACAACATACTTTTTACATAATTGATTTTGATGCCCATAATAACTATGTGGAAATTATTTTTGTTTTGCTTTTAAGATGAAGGGCTGGATCTGAAAATCTTACTATCTAATTCACCTCCTAAAAGTTTCAAATACTTAATAATGATCTGATCTTCCTACAGTCCTTGCAAATGTACACATGTAAGGTCAGATGGGGAAGTTGTGCTTTTTGGAGGAAAGTTCAGTGTGGGAAGCTGTGCTGGTATCTCATCTTTCATAACCTTCACATTCTGTTGTTATTGTATGTCCTTTAGGGGTACTCAGATATCTTGTGTCTCAAGAGTGCAGGTGACTGACTCTAAACATGGGTGACAGAAAGGCATAAAGAGACTTCGGTTCTGCAATTTGTTTTCAAGCTTCTGGATTAATCTTTTGCCCTATCTAAGCCCTGCTGCACAAGAGAGTAACCTCCCCATGTCATTCTCTGCTACATACATAAGTTTTCTATTTTCTTTTTTTTTTTTTTCCTTTGTTCCTCTGTAGCCAGATACTAAAACAAAATGAATCTTGCCACCACTTTTTTTTTTTCAGTTCTCTTCTATGCCACAGCTATAAGGTAATGAAAATTATACTACGAAGTGTAATGACATGGTATGCGTATCAATTTACCGTAAAAATCAAGTGAGACAAATTTTAATATGACATCTACAAAATATAACAGTTCAGACAGAACTTTTCCTTAAGTTAGATCTAAGAGCAATTATGTTTTCTTTGAGTAACTATATATATATATGTGTGTGTGTGTGTGTGTGTGTGTGTGTGTGTATGTATGATTCATATATATATATATATATATATATATATATATATGAATTAGAAAACTATGTTTTAGCAAATACCAATCACAAAATCTTTACTGGTTTAAAACATTGCCAAATTGAATATAAGAATTCAAATTTATTTTATGTATCAATGCCAATTATATTTAGCCTCTAATATTTTAACAACATTCCACTTACTCGACTTCCCAGACAGACAGGAAGTCTTCCTACACTAATCACGACAGAATTCCCCTCTCTATGACTCTCTAGAGAGATGAGACTAAATTAGTCAAACTGTTAGAAAGGCTAAAAATGCAAGAATCTCTGTTTCTATCAGCAGGATAACATTTGTATGTTTTCAATATTCTGCAAAAAGAGCAAAGAATTAATTCAAGTTTATTTCTTATGAATTTATAAAAAAAATTGAGAGACAGAGAGAGAGACAGACTGAAAGGGAGAGGAAGACAGATAGAGATGGGCTCACCAACAGCCTCTCAGCTGCTGCAAACGAAATCTAGATGTGTGCGCCCCCTTGTGGTCAAGTGTGACATTGCACCCTTGCATCGCTTTGCATCTGGCTAAACGTGGGACCTGGAGATTGGAACCGGCGTTCTTAGGCTTAGGAGGCAGGCGCCTTAACCTCTAAGCCATCTCTCTAGCCCTGAAATTATTTTTAATTGAAAATACTATTTGAAGATGCTCTGTTAATTCCAGGCTCAGAAAGCCAAATATCACATGTTCTGTCTCATATGCAGCTCCTAGCTACAAATGTATAGACTTGTGTGTGAACTGGAACCAAAAATAGGTACCAGAAACCAGTAAGCTGGTAAAAGGATATAAGGGAGGGAGGAAAGGGAAGGACTTAAGTGTATGGTATTGCACATATGTAAGTAGAAGAACTGATTACAGGGAGGGGAATGGACTAAGCGAGGCCATGGGAAGAGACTGTGTAAAAGAAGGGCAGGGGGAGGGCCAATCTAAATTCAAGATATTGTGAATAAGACTTATGTAAAACTACTTTTTTGAATAATGGCACATCTAAAAGCTGTAGACTGTTACTAGAAAATTTTCAGTGCCTGGGATGGGATGCCTTCCAGTGAGTTGTTGGCCAAGGAGGTCCCGTTAGCCTCCAAAACATTAGAGGCTTTTGCCAAAGCCCTTGGTTTCCCTTGAGAAACAGATAGTAAGACCCTATTGCTGAAGACATCTCTTGCCTGAGAGGCAAGGTCACTGAGAAAGCAAGCTGATGCTAAGCAGAAAACCTTCTCCCTGTCTACCAGCCAACTGAAAGCTGGAAAGAGCTGCACTGCATGCAGCTTTATGGGAGACAGAAGTCATCAGCAGTAAAAACAGTGGACACGGAATATTCAAGCTTGGCCAGACGGGCCCAATGACTGAAAGCGTGCAATAGTGGCATGTCTACTCTTGGGATAACCAACTGCTCCATAATTGGACTGAAGGCCCCCTCTTCGGGAGGGAATACATACCTGGTACTGAAAAACCTAAGCAAAAGTCTATAGCAGGTGAGGTCCTGAGCCTTAGGGGTATAAAGCCTGTTCTTGTCTTACTAAATGTATATATTATTCCCACCAAGCTGCCCTGGGGGCACTACACTTAATGTTCATGTTCACATATTAACACTACTCTCACTTCTGGTTACAGAAGCTTCTCTTTTCAAATGGCGATGGCCACTGGGATGACCCAAAAGGCAACATAGTGCTGAGAAGAAGGAATAGAGGAGAGCCCATCACTAAAACACCTCTGTCACACCCTCCACGGCTCAGGGACCATTGTGGAAGAGGGGGCGGATAGAATGGAAGAGCCAAAGGAAGGGAATGACTTCTTACAGTGCAACTGCCCAGACAGAAATTGGCCTTGATATCCATGACCTTGCAGTGCCTAGCAATACCTTCTCAAGACCCTCAAAATAGAAGAAAAAGATGATGACGTCAAATTAAAAGAGAGACTAATGGAGAGAGGGAGGGGATATGATGGAGATTGGAGTTCTAAAGTGGAATGGGGGGAGAGGAGGGAAATATCATGTTTTTTGTATGTAAGTATAGAAGGTATCAATCAAAAATAATAATTAAAAAAAACTACACTGGAAAAAAGAAATGGCATTGTGTTTTCTTAGGTATATACAACTAGGTTTAAAAAATCTTACCCTCACATATGTAAGTATTGCCCTATTTTTTAAGTTCATATTAATCTCTTGTTTGTGTGTATGGGATTTGTCAGTATTTGTTCAGAAATATTTCATCCAATCTTCAGTAAGGCTCTGCCTTTGGCAGTTCAGAGATGCTTCCTCTCATAATTCTCTGCTGTGAAGATGCCAGTAAGCGATCTACAGCTTTAACTTTCATAATTTAATTTTTAAAATTAGATGTATTTTTTATTAAGTGATACATGGGCTTTTTGTTATTTTATTTCTTAGCTCTCTTCAATTCTACATAGCAGAATTCAAGGCTATTTTCAAGTGAATCAAACCAGTATCTCCTTATGTTTCATTCTAAGCAGGATTCTCCTAATTAAATCCCAAAACCTTCATTAAAATGATTCCAGCCAGTTAATCCTTATAAGTGAGCATAGTGAAGCTCATGGGTTCTCCTCCCCCGTGCTTGGGGGGGCACAGTCGGATATGCATGGTGGTGCAGAGTCCTGATTTGTGTGAGCAATTGAGCTGGAGAACTGTCCAGGCAAACTCTCTTCAGTGAAGTACGGGGGAATTACAGGTATGGGAGATGTAAATACTGATCATCATTCTCAGGGCCAAAAGTAAAGATGTGATTAGACATTTGACAATTTCTCTTCCTCCAAGCTAATCTGTTTACCTCTATGTGGGTGGGCTAGCAACCAAATTGAAAACCTGAACGTGTCTTTTCAGTGGTGCTGACTGAGAGAGATGCTGTCTCCTCTCAGTCAGAACATCCAGATGGAAAGTGCAAAGTAACATCCACCCTCGGAACATTTTCCTTTCCCAATGCCAAGCATGAAGATACTTGGAAACCACGTCATGGTTGGCTGAATGTCTTGCTTTTAATCTAGATGTTTTGGCATAACGTAGATACAATCTCAATTGAAACTTCCTGCACACAATTCCAGGATCTATTCAGTGGTAGACATGTTTTTTGTACTCAAAATATCCATCTATGTCTTTAAGTAAACATGTGTGTGACTTTAAATTGTAGAAGTATAATTTCTATGTGTGCATGTCTTCACACAGATATTCATTATGCATACTATAAGGAAGATAGACTATTTGAAAACATTCACTTATCAAAATATGAAGAAGTGTCCTAAATTACTTATCTATGATTGGAGATTCTTACTTTAGAATATACATTTACACAGCACAGCTACAGCAGATGGTTTGTGACATGGCTGAGCAGTAACAGAAATAACCCTAGAAAGACCACATAGACAACTGAACTAGTTTTGGTATTTGAAAATAAGTACTTGAGAAATTGAATGTTTTTTGGCATAAAAAGTATGGAGAGAGGTCAAAAGCACTGACATATTTAGCAAAACTAGTCTCTCTCTCTCTCTCTCTCTCTCTCTCTCTCTCTCTCTCTCTCTCTCTCTCATATATATATATATATATATATATATATATATATATATATATATATATATATATATATATATATATGTACAATGGAACCCAGACATGTGATTAAGTTGTAATTTTAGTGACCTAAGCGATGTGCACTGTTAAAAGCATATATAGTGTATATGTATGTAGCACAATAACTTATGCATTATATATTTTAACAATACAGTGAAAGCAAAGAACTATGTTTCTGTGACACTGTACCTGTATTTACAAAAAGATGCAGCAAGAAGAAGGGGATTGCAAGAAAGAGAGGCATTGATGACAGGGATGGGGATGACATTCAGTGGAGACAAATACTTGAAAATGCAAGAAGCAAGGGAGGTTCCACTGTGCTTATAGCAGAGCACACAGTTGCTGATTTAGAGTAGATGGTATTGACTCATTATATGACTTGACTGTAAAGCTGGTTCAATCCAAACTGTGAAAGTGCAAGATGCCAGAAAAAAATACTAAATATCACTTGATATGCCTAAATTAATAATAAGATAAGTCATATGGTTTTTAATCCAAAATCAATAGTTATGTATGGAACTTTGAAGGCTGAAATAAAGTAGAATATTTTAGAAAATATTTCAACACTTATTAGCTGAAGTAAAAAAATATTCAATAAAAATATTATATAGTACCATTTGTTAATTTATTAATCTAGCAAGAACAAGTTCTACTTTGGTGTTAATATTATTTCTTATTTAAGATATGGACTCCAAGAGTTTGTCCCTTTGAGAATTGAAAGCACAATGCCTTAGAGGAGCCCTGCTTAAGTTGTTCATGTTTATTCTTCCATACCAATGGTCCAGTGGCAATTCTTCACTCATAATGTCACTACAGGAATCATACAAATTATTCCAAGGAAGCACTTGGAGAGGGAGTAGATATTGCAAGTAGGAGTGTGCTTTCGAATTAATGGGTTGTTCTTCATACTTTGCTTGAACATGTTTTGAGAAATAAAGTGTCTTCTGCATAGTATATATAGTCCCCTGACTCTAGATTCAGCTTGTTTCATCCAACAGGAAATTAAAGGCAAACTTTGGAAAATGGATATGACAAACCTTCCTGTGATCTCTGGTCATGTCCTATAGATGGCTTACACAAATGTGCAGCAGCATAGAATACACTAAGTTCGATTAAAAAAAAAAGATTACATGATAACAAAAATTTGGAAATAGACCATCATAAGACTGATGCTTTATTTCATTTGTGCCCATTTTCTTGTTATGTAAAATAGACAAAAGAAATGGACTAGGGCTGGAGAGATGGTTCATAGGTTTAAAGGCCCTAGTTTGCAAAGCCTGATGGCCTGGTTTCAAATCTCAAGTATGCACATAAAGCCAGACGCACAAAATGCATGAATCTGGAGTTCAGTTGCAGTGGCAGAAAGCCTCAGTATACCCATGTACCCATCCCCCGCTTTTTCCCTCTCTCTCAAGTAAGTAAAATATTTTTGAAAAGTAAAGATATTTTTGTTAAAAAAGGGAAAAATAATAATAATTAGTCTGATAATATAAACAACACTTAATCATTAACTCATGAACCTGAGATATTTTAGATTATATTTTATGTAATTCATGCTAAATAAACATGATATATCACCCAAAGAACTGGTTGACTACAATAGAGTACTGATTAAAATATTTCATTTGGAATGAATGGGATTTTTTGTTGTTAGTTATACTGCAGCAAAATGATTTACCACAAAACATGTGCATGGAAATTATTTTGTTAAATTAAAAATGGTTTCCAGCACTGCAACTTTTATTACTAGCTAGACATGGTATCTCAGGCTTATCATGCGAGTTATTGGACTAGACGAGGCAGTAGTATTAGGAGTTCAAAACCTGCTTACACTATATTATAGTGACATATTTTCTCAAAAGTAAAACAAACAGAACATGTAAAAAGAGGACAATGGGACCAAGGGTATAACTCAGTAGTAGGGTTGTACCTATCGTGTTCAAAGGCCCTGCAATCAAGCAGTTAGGTGTAACTGAAAAATTATCATTGTTCAGACTTAAAGGTTAAGTGTCCATTAATGAATACATGCAAATATGTAAAACTTTCTTGATTAACTGAAAATTTTTAAACTGATATTTGACCACTTTTCATTGTTCTATTATTGGTAATAGTAAATTATTCCAAACTTAAGAATTATATATCTGTCCTGTCACGTTCTGACTGTACACAGGGAAATTTTGATATGGCAAAACTTAGGTGAATGTCAAAGTAAAAGTATTCTACTTTGTTGGACTTTGGAGATTCAAATGCTCATCATTAATTTACCCATTGTTCTGTGTGGTAATGGATTGGAATGAAATTCTTAAAGGATAAACATATTTTCTAGATTAAGGTAAATGTTAGTATATAAAATAACATTTATATTGAATGCAACAATGCCTTTTGCAGGCATTCTTGTGAATTTAGTCCACAGATTTGGTAGGAATAGAAAACAAAAGGATTGGGATACTATAAGGTAAAGCAAGCTCTCATCGGGTAGGATAATATCATAATACAATATGTACATAAAAAGTGAATCATTGGGAATATTAAGATGACTTGTTTCCCGTGTGTGACTCCTTGAAGCACATCTTTTTATAGGTGCATGAATGTGTAGATATATATTCAATTTAACTTCAACCTTGGTGGCTATCTTTTGATTTAAGTGTTGGTCAGCTTGACGTAATGACTGTTGTCTGATTATGTAGGTATACACAGCATTCTGTTTCTTTCAAAGACAACTGTCAGTGATTCCATAGAGTACTTTAGTTCATTCCCATTGGTCAGAATGTAGTCATGTGACTAATCTTCCTTGAAAGAATAAGTGATTTACTCTTGTGTAGGCAAACACAATTGCCAAAATTTGAAGGTATTAATGTTGTAGGGGAAATGAAAACTGAAATGAAAAGAAGGGAACAATCTATCTCTGTAATGGTAATTATGCAATGAAAAAAAATAAGTTACAGGGTTGGATAGATGGCTTAGCAGTTAAGGCACTTGCCTGCAAAGCCTAAGGAGCCAGGTTCAATTCCCCATTACCCACGTTAAGGCAGAAGCACACGGTGGAGCTCATGCATCTAGAGTTTATTTGCAGTGGCTAAAGTCCTTAGCATGCCCTTTCTCTCTATCTCCTTCTAGCTCTCTCCTTCTCTCTCTCTCTCTCTGTCTCCCTCTTTCTATCTCTCAAATAAGTAAAAATTTTAAAAAGTATTTAAAAATACATTACAAAACAAATATTAATACAATTGTTTTTATAGAGTAGTCCCTAAAACATCTGTGCATGATTATTTCATCTTTTTCTGTTTGAATAATCAATCCAAATCATACTTGATGACAAATATACAAATAAGTAAAGGCCACATTACATGCTATTTGAGTACGATTGAATGATTTATTTTTTTCCAGGTAAATATATGAACAAGAACAGTAAGGAATTGGCATATTCTTTTTATTGTGTCCTTATAGAGACACATATTTAGAAATTTCAATGTTCTTGAAATTAAGAATATTGCTTAAGTAATAAATAGCTTAAACTGTCCTACTATTCCTTTCTCTTGGATGATTGAGTATGAAACAACCTTATCCAGTTTCCTACAATGTATATTTCATAAATCATTACATTATAAAATGTTTTGTTTTAGATAAAACTGTCTTGCATGGCTAATTAGAGAGATGGCTTAGTAGTTAAGGTGCTTGCCTGCAAAGCCTAAGGATCCAGGTTGGATACTCCAGGTCCCAAGTAAGCCAGATGTACATGGTGGTGCATGTGTCTGGAGTTCATTTGCAGTATCTAGAGACCTGCCATGCCCATTTTAACTCTTTCTTTATCTCTCTCTCTCTGTGTCACAAATAAATAAATAAAAATAAACCTTTATAAAAAAGAAAAATACTTATGTGTAAGCAGGTTAGCAGCTAATTTCTCACTCATGAGAAAGTCAAATAAAAAAATCATACATAGTATGACACAGAATCCTCCTGAATGGAGGAGTTCAGTGATCTTGAATGCAATGCTCAAAATAATAAAAACATAGGTGTTATTATACAAATTTAGCCATCACTATAAAACATTTTCAATGTACACTATTAAAAATTGAGAAAATATATTTCTGACTGGGGTTTTGGAAAGTTTTGTAGAACTGCAAGAGATATTAAGGATAGTATCCCATGCTATGAATTAGAACACACAGGAAAATTTAGAGTATATTTGAAAAGTATAAAATACATACAAGGAATGTCATCAAATAAAATGATAAGGAGTAATTCAACTTAATAATTGTGGTTAGTCTTTTTTCAGTTTTGTGCATTATTTCTATTTAGTGTAGAATTTAAATTGGCTAAAAATAATGCACATTTGAATGTATTTTTAAATGGAAATTATTCCAGTCAGACTTTAAGTTGGTATGTTCCCTGATTATTTGTTAAAATGTGTCAAAATGTATAAATGCAATATTTTTCACATACATATTGGCCATTTGTACTTCATCCTTCCAGAACTGTCAGTTCGTTGTATTAACATAAGTACTGATTGGGCTATTAAATGTTTTAGTTTTTAGCTGTTTGAAATTCTGGTATATTCTTGTATTATTTGTATATCAGATGTATAGCTAGCCAAGATTTTTTTCTATTCTACATGATGTCTCTTTACTCAGTTAACTATTTTCTTTTTCTAATATTTTTTTTATTTATTACACAGAGAGAGAGAGAGAAAAAGAGAGAGAGAGAGAGAGAATGGGCATGCCAAGGAATCCAGTCACTGCAAATGAACTCCAGATGTATGCCCCACCACGTGTATCTGGCTTATGTGGGACCTGGAGAATAGAACA
Source organism: Orientallactaga sibirica (assembly GCA_036365145.1). Taxonomy (NCBI): domain Eukaryota; kingdom Metazoa; phylum Chordata; class Mammalia; order Rodentia; family Dipodidae; genus Orientallactaga; species Orientallactaga sibirica. The sequence continues at coordinate 25,523,561 of JAEOAD010000024.1, read as the reverse complement.
TGGGTCCTTAGGCTTTGCAGGCATGCACCTTAACCACTAAGCCATCTCTCCAGCCCTCAGTTAACTATATATTTTGCTATTCAAAAATGTTTTCTGTTTGTTTGTTTGTTTTATTTCAAGCAGTCTCATTTGTTACCTCTTGGCATTATTCCTTGACTATTTCAAAACTTTTTGAGAATGTCCATACATGTTTTGAGTGAAAATATTACTTTTATAGGAAAATGTATGTAACTAAAGAGTAACATATTTTTTAAAAATTACATCAGGTACAGAAGGACAAATATCACAATTTGTATACCTTGTTGATCTGAGATTCTATTTCAATGCATAATAACATATATAAGCAAAACTGTCTAGGCTAGCAAATGACACAAACAGGATCAGGAGGAGAAAACGGGACAGAGTTGAGGGAATTGGGAACAGGGTCAAAATACTTACCTACCTACATAAAAATGATCTTGTGAAGTCAATGCTATGTGCAGTGTATATGGTACAATATCAATATGCAAGTCTCTATTTTTTTTTTAAAGGTAGGGTCTCACTCTGTCCCAGGCTGACCTGGAATTCACTATGTAGTCTCAGGGTGGCCTTGAACTCACGGCGATCCTCCTACCTCTGCCTCCATAGTGCTGGGATTAAAGGCATGCACCACCACGCCCAACTCAAGTCTCTATTTTTAAACCAGTTGTTTTATATGTGAAGAAAATATTTTGAAGACTCCTTCCAAAGTCAAAGAGCAGAATATGACTACATTGTGCGGGATGTGACTGGGGCAAATTATCACAGAAATGGGAGCTATAAACACTTTCCTAGAATACACAGCACTACTTGAGCCTGTTCTGGGCTTGAAAAAATGAGTTCATATTCACTGTATATTTTTCCAGGATTCATTTTTTTTTCCCCCAGTGTTGGGAATAGAGACTCTGTCTCACATGCTAGATGCTAGTACTTAATTATTTCCTCAATCCTATGGCTTATGTGGTTTTTTTTTCCTTTTCATTTTCCTATTCTTCCTCTGTTTGTTTGTTTGTTTGTTTGTTTGTTTGTTTGTTTTTGTTTGTTTATTTGTTTTAATTTTTGACTAAAAGTCTTTTCTGGATTCTGGAAGAATACCAAGGATCAAAAATATTCTGGATATGGAAATCCATTGGTCTGTGATTTTGATTTTATAGCAATCTTTTTTAAGCATCCATATCTTGGGGTGTGTTCTGTTCCATGATAGAAGCTTCCTGGAGTTTTAGCCTCTGTAAATTACAACCTGGGTTATCTACCTAATTTATGAGTGCCATATTAACAAATGCAATTGTCCATAGTTTTGTCATATCCTCCCAATTTATTAAATATTAACTTGAAATTTTAATTGAATATATATTTTCCTTTATTTATTGTCTATTTTTAAATCCATATGGTGGATAATTAAGACAAGGAGGGGAGCAGTTTGATATTTACTCATACACCAATATGATCTAATTGTTTATTAAATTACTTTGAACTATAGTAACCCTACTTGAAAGAACAATATTGCACAAGATTGTAAAATGATATTTGTGCTGTTTATCCCTGCAAAATAAAGCTAGTCATTTGGTAACTGGCTATAATTTGATAATTATACTGGATTATCTTAAAATATGTTTTGACATTTGTCCTAGATTTTTTTCATTAACTTTCTTCTTTGTGATATTCTATCAAAGCACAATTTTCCTAAACAGGGTTTTCTGGAGATTATTTTTGTCAGATTATTTTTACTTAGATCTCTGAAGGCTTCTCACTGCAGTCCACTGTCCATACAAATGACATCTTCCTTGTGAAACCATATCTAGGGATTTTGCCTTGCATTGTTATATGCTCGTTGCTGAGAAAAGTTCCTATTCCTTTGAATGAAGAAAAGGACTCAAATCTATAGAAGAGCTACATACAGAAATAACTGTTAGCAAGAACAGAAATAAATTCCATTCAGTTGATGAGAAAGAATGTGCATCATCCATGCCTTCATTTAAATCAATTCAGATTTGTTCCCCAAAGTATATTTACTTGCTTTCTAAAAATACTCGAAGTGACTTCAGAGGTCTGAAACACTATTTGATGCTTACCAAACATCTTAGTTTAATCCTGTGGAGACAAAATTACATTTTCATTATGATTAAATAACTTGTCCCTTAGAAGAGTTAACTTTAATTCATCCTGCTAATGGGAGAGTGAGGACAATAGATCATTTTAGCCTGTAGATTTACAGGGAAAAGCAAAAATTTCCTCTTCAACTAACTTTAGAATGGAGAATGAAATCAAAGTGTCTTTGGGAGAGAGGAAAGTGAAATCAAGTCTAATTACCACTATCATTACTGCAGAGTTGTAGCTTTTCAGTTCAAAGAATATTCACCTTATTTTTATTCTTTTAGGAGTTCAGTGGAATGGTTTCTTTTTGTTGTTGTTGTTTTGTTTTATGTTTTCTTTCTTTTTCTTTTTTTTTTTGAAAGCATTCAGATAGATGAAATGACTCAGAGCCTCAAGGCCTCACAGTTAGTGAGAGGCAAAATGGGAACCACAGCTCACAGCAAAGGAGAGCTCATTTGCTTTCCTTTTCAAGTCACATTCTCTTCCTTCTGTATTTAAAAATTATTTAGCCTGGCAGGATGGCACAAGCTTTTAAACACAGCACTGGGGAAGGCAGAGGTGGGAGGATTGCTATGAATTTGAGGCCAGCCTGAGACTATTCAGTAAATTCCTGGGCTAGAGTGACACCCTACCTCAAAAATTAAAATTTAGTGGCTGGAGAGATGGCTTAGCTGTTAAAGTGCCTGCCTCCTAAGCCTAAGAACTCTGGTTCCAATCTCCAGGTCCCACATTTAGCCAGATGCAGTGACGCAAGGGCTCAATGCTGCACTTGAACACAAGGGGGCGAACACATCTGGATTTCGTTCACAGCAGCTGAGAGACTGTTGGTGCCCCCATCTCTATCTGTCTTCCTCTCCCTTTCTCTCTGTCTCTCTCTGTGTCTCTCTCCAAAAAAAATAAATAAAATAAAAATAAATAAATAAAAAAAAAAATAAAAATAAATAAAAATTAAAGAAAATACTGAGCTTTTGTTTGTAATCACTGACACATAAAGATGAATTTTCAGGGAGTTCGCACTGGGTTGTCCACATCTGAGACAAAGTGCGTGGTTGAATACAGTGTACTAACTCACAGTCCAGCTCCAGCGCATGTTGGGCTACGGCTGTAGGAGTGGGGAGGGTCCTTTTTTGGGCTCGGACAGTCAGGACAGTTTTCATGAAGAAAGGAGTGTTAAATCTGTGTTCTCAAAGAGGCAGCAGGGGGTCTTTCCAGTGATCATCGGTGCCACTGATAAGAAAACACACATAGTTGACATTATGAGAAAACACATTTTCTGTATCAGAGCCACCCATTTCCTACTTCTTCCCACTGCTGCTTCATGATTTCTACCTTACCCATGTGGCTTTCAGATGTGTTGACACCATTGCCTGGCAGCTCTGTGCCCAAGATCTCTCTCCCTGACGTCAGGGGCCCCTCAGGACCTCTTCATGGACATGTATTCTTTGTATTTTCTCCAAAATGGTGACTGAGTGTTCTAAGCTCCTGGCACCCAGTGACAACAGAGACACTGATTTCTTGCTCTATGACAGGGTATCAGTTGTGCTACTTGGACATCCCACCTGGCAGTTCCTCACTGCCACATGGGAAATGTGCAGGCATCTTTCCCTTTGAAACTGCGTTTTGGCTGGCAGGCCCAGGCACGCCAGCATCTAAGGCAGGTGCATTGTTTTCAAAGTACTCACCTGATTTCACAGAGAACAGTAGCGCCCAGCTCAGCTACTCTAGTGCTGCTATTCGTTTTTTCTTCTAGGCCTTAAAACTCTACCTGCCTTTTACCCCAGGAGACTTCTTCACATGGTCTATTTTAAGTGCAAGAAGCATATATATAGGAAACTTTAACCATTTCAAGAAAACTTATAAACTACAGCCTGCTTTTTCTAAAGAAAGCAAAATGTATGCTTATGACAGGATGTGGTTAACTTGGCACCATTATAATAGCAGAACTTCATCTGTAACTAATTTATAAATTAAAGCCACTAACAAAATTAAGATGAACCAATTCTAAAAAGAGCTGAGCCACTCAAATCGACCTTGTTTCTATAGAGTTTTGAACATGTGGAAACATTAAATTTAGCCTGCTGACATCATTAGGTAAAGATAGACAAAAGGCTTTTTGTTGTTGTTGTTGTTGTTGTTGTTGTTGTTGTTTTGTTTTTTGTTTTTCGAGGTAGGGTCTCCTTCTAGCCCAGGCTGACCTGGAATTCACTCTGTATTCTCAGGGTGGCCTCGAACTCACAGCAATCCTCCTACCTCTGCATCCCAAGTGCTGGGATTAAAGGTGTGTGCCATCACACCCGGCTGGCATTTTTATTACTTGAGTAGTGGTTAAATATTAAAAAAGAATTAATTGTGAGTCCAAAATGAAATGTACTTTCTATATCCTTTGAGCTCAGAGACAACAAATTAAAATTTTTGAAATCATATTATTGTCTTTATTGTGATTGAATGATACCACAGAGTAAAATAATAAAAGTAGGGCAAGAAACAAAATTTAGTTGGTAGTGCAATATTATAATATTAACAGCATATATTCTAAATTGGAATGTGAATCCCTTCTAGTAACTTAATATTTACACTAATGTAGAAAAACAGGGACTAAAATATCTTCAGAAGGCTATATTATTTATTTATTATTTACTAAGTCTAAAAGGAAGGTGGATACATTTTTCAAATGTGTACATCCTTATTAAAGAACTCTGGTTTAAATTTTCAGCTAACAGCAGTATACTTTTAATTTATTGATGTCAGCATAGAGTAAGAGGGGAATGTATGAGATGTCCCAGCTAAATACCAATGCCTCCTAGTACAGGTCCTGGAGTTGTAAAATAGAATTGATTACCACTTGAAAAGAGGTCACATGTCATGTGTAACCAGAGTTTTTAACTAGCAGGTGTTAAGATTTATAAGATGATTATCTGACTATCTGTATCTTTTTTTTTTGTTGTTGTTTTTTTGTTTTTTTTCGAGGTAGGGTCTCACTCTGGTCCAGGCTGACCTGGAATTTACTATGTAGTCTCAGGGTGGCCTCGAACTCTCGGCTATCCTCCTACCTCTGCCTCCCGAGTGCTGGGATTAAAGGCGTGCGCCACCACGCCCGGCCTATAAGATTATCTGCTTCCAGGTGATTGGGTGATGTATAAGATATTTGTCTTGGATTTGAGAGAGAATGGAAAAGGGCTCATTATTATGTTTACAAATGTTAACATTACTTAGAAGGTGAGAAGTATAATGTTAAGAAATCACCAAGCTGGAAGTGGTGGTGCACACCTTTAATCCCAGCACTCAGGAGAGAGAGGTAGGAGGATTGCCATGAGTTCAAGGCCACCCTGAGACTACATAGTGAATTCTAGGTCAGGCTGACCTACAGTGAGACCATACCTCGGAAAAAAAAAAAAAGAAAAGAAATCACCAATCACTCATATTAGCATGAAAAGTGAATGATTTTGCATTTCTTAATCCAAATTTCTTTGTTGCTATCTGTATTCACAGAGAACATGAAATCTTTTTTATATTAGTATACATATTTAATATATCACTCTCTCTGTATATATAAATATATGTATATATACACATAAACTCTAACATGATCTATCTACCTATATATACATATATATAGCATGAAAAAAATAGTTATTTTTGTTTCTACTGCATCACCATCACAAAGTTACCTCATGCACTGCTCTTCTGACTAGCTCCCCAGAAGAACAACACTCTTCCCTATGAGTTCCAGGCTTGCTCCTCACAATTTTAAATACACACTTTTCAAGTGAGCCTGTTTCCATTTCATTTGTTGGTTTGTGCAGTTTGCCTAACACTGAGGTTTGGAACATAGTCTTGCACATATATATGTAATTATGAATAATTATTTTCTTCAGCAAAAGAAAAGCATAAAATGAAGTATGGCATCTATCCCCCATTTCTGAGAGAGCCAACCCATTGTTCTTTTTTTTTTTTTTTTTTTTTTTTTTTTTTTTTTGAGGTAGGGTCTCACTCTAGCTGAGGCTGACTTGGAATTCACTCTGTAGTCTCAGGGTGGCCTCGAACTCATGGTGATCCTCCTACCTCTGCCTCCCAAGTGATGGGATTAAAGGTGTGTGCCACCACGCCTGGCCCCATTGTTCTTTATTAAGTAACATCACCTTACATGGAAATTAACAGTTGGCTGACTGAACCATAATCTGAAGGCAACAGCTTATGACTCTGTTTCTTCAATGTCAGCAACCAGAAATACTCACCAGTAATGACCTTATGATAAGTGTATTGAGGGTGGGGCTGGAGAGATGGCTTAGTGGTTAAACTGCTTGCCTGCAAGGCCTGAGGATCCAGGTTTGATTCTTCAGTACCCATCTAAGACAGATGCACCAGATGGTGTATGCATCTGGAGTTCGTTTACAGTGGCTGAAGGCCCCTGCACACCCATTCTTTCTCTCTCTTTCTCTCTCTGCCTCTCTATCTTAAATAAATAAATAAGACAAAAAGACTACTGAAGTATATAATGCTGACACATATGTATAATTTCAGCATATTGGAGACTTAGGCAGGGGAATCGTGACTTATGAAACCCATTTTAGCTGCAAAGCAACATCTTATCTCAAACAAAATTAAAAGAAAATCTTAACTAAATGACAAGTTGGTATTTTTGTCACTGTATCCATATACTTGCATTTTATATGTCAACACATTAAACTTTGTGAGCTGAGTTATAAATGAATAAACAAATAATATTGCCTCCAGGGTGAACAGGATATAAGTCAGAATGTTGAAGGGTTCATTTTCCATTTAGAGTAAATGGTTACCATTGGCCATTCAGACACGGGTACATGTCACACAGTGTGAAAGTCAGCTCATCAGGCTGAAGAACACTAGTATAAATTATAACAACCTTGCGGCTACATCATTCAGGTTACACTGTGACCCATTTTTTTAAATTTAATTTGAAGGAAAATTCTCTTCTGTCAGATATTAGGTTGTTCCTACTCATGGATTATACCCTACTTGAAAAAATTAAAAAAAAAAAAAGAATATTGATGTTCAGAAGAAAATCTAAATTGGGAATGGTTGACACTACCAAGTAACTTGTCTCCCCCAGGACTTACGATTGACTGGTTGGTTGTGTTTTGAAGAGATGACTTAGCAGTCATTACTGTCACTAACTCAGCTGTCTGGAATAAAAGTTTTCAGTGAAAGGACAATAAGTCTATCTTTACCCTTGTGTTCTTTCTGAGTACATATATAAAGTTGGAGGGAAACTATTCTGGATTAATTTTCTTAAGTTACTAGTGAATTTTTGATTTGGTAAGGATATTTTTATTGCGATTAATAATTTAGTGAGCAAGATATGTGTTTATTAAATTTATGCTATCTTAAAAATCTATTCTTCAAAGTGAGCAATCCCAGCACTATGGAGGATGTTTATGAGACTAAATTTAGGTCAGCCTGGATGAGACCCTTAAAAACAAAAAAAAAAAAAAAAAAAAAAAAAAAAATCTATTCTTCAGACATAAAAGATTTACTAACTATTTACTAATTATATAAAATGCATATTTATGTATGGAGAGATGGCTTAGTGTGTAAGGCACTTGTCTGCAAAGCCTAAAGAACCAGGTTCCATTCCCCAGTACCCACATAAGCCAGATGCACAAGGTCGTGCATGCATCTGGCATTCATTTCCAGTGGCTGGAGGCCTGGGTGCAACCATTCTCTCTCTCTCTCTCTCTCTCTGTCTCTCTCTCTCCTTCTTCTTCTTTTCTCTCAAATAAATAATATATTTTTAAATGCATATTTATATGAATAGTCACAATTCTGTCTCAATTTCTAGTAATAGAATATGGTATTTCACACTTGAAAGAATCATAGTGTTTCAAAATCATTACATATGACAATTTCCATAAGAATTTCACGAATTACATTTTAAATTCTAATGAATATTTTACAAGTGGATACACCCTAATAATCAAATTATTCTAACATGAAATGCATAAAATTATTAATATTAGTCTTAAGAAGTATGTTCATGTGGTCTTAAAAGTCAGCTATCTTCAAAGTTCTTAAAATGTTATATAAAATAGAAGTAATTAAGGAAAGGTTTAACCCACAAACACCAGACATATGAACATACTTTTCATTTTTATTTCTGTATACTTTTTTTTTTCTTTTCTTTTTTATTATGTTTGTTTTGTTTGCTTTTGAAACAGGGTCTCCTGTCACCCAAGCTGGCCTAGGACTTTCTCTGAAACTGAGGCTGGCTTTGGACTCCTGATCCTCCTGCCCTTCCTTCCCTCCCCAGTGTTGGAATTACAAGCATGGGGACCAACACAGCAGACATTGTTCCAAGTTTTGACCCTCTGTTGGGCCCTGCCCGGTGTGAGGCCTAGTGGTTCTGAGCCCAGCCAGAGTTTACCTGTACTTGGCTCCCAGTGAGGCCTAGTCTAACTTCCGGAGCCTGAGTAGAGTTTCGCGACCTGTCCTTGGAGTGACTCAGCACCTAAGCTGAAACTGCCTCCGCCCAGCTACTGCTGATGTGGTGAAATAATATTGGCCCTTATACCTTTTTCTCATCCTCTCTTCCCACCCTCTTCCTCAAAATATATAAATACCTTCCCATGACAATAAATGGGGAGATTTCCGCCCCAGACGGTCTCCCTGCTCAATGTGGTTTTCTTTTCCCTGGTGGCTTGGGGAGGTTTTTTGAGTCGCTGATACCCGCCTTCCCACTCAGCCTCAGAGAGAAGCGGCTGGCCCGACTCTCTCTCTCTTTCCGCTCTACCTGCTGGTGGTGAAGGAAAAGAACCGGCAACTGGCGCCCAACGTGGGGCCTCAAATCGGGGTCCTTAGGCTTTACAGGCAAGCGCTTAACAACTAAGCCATTTTTTTTTTTAGCCCCACATTAAGGGGCAGGGACGGTGGTGAATGGGAAGGCAGTGACTCGCCTCATGGCAGACCACCCACCTGTTCTTAAGATATTTTTAAAGTAAGTTAGAAGCCCGCCCATCTGCCTCCTCCCCGTTCAGCCGGCCTTCCTTAAGATAGTTAATGTGGTTGACAATAGTAGTTCAGTAACCTGGAATTAGCCTCAGTATCTTTATAATGTTAATTTGTTTTAGGTTTTTAACTTAAAATTTTAAAATCTTAGTCCGATATCTTTAGTTAAGCACATTAGTTCACTATGAGCACAATTGTCTTTGGTGGCAGTTACAGTTGAAAAGACAGCGGGGCCGGTGGCAGCTTGGGTGGCGGCCTTGGGAGGAACGAGATTTTAAAAATTAGTTTTACTTTTTTCTTATAGTCTTTGTTAAGGGCAAAAATGAACTTTTTTCACGGAAAAGCCTTTAAGGCTAGCAATTAAGGCAAGGAGGATTAAATTAATCCATGGTGCTAAAACAAAAGTTTTGTCCCAAGAGCCATGGAGGTTTTTTTGTTTTACTTTTAAGCCACATTTTAGGAGTTTTTTTGTAAAATCAGGGGAATAGTAATAAATATGAGTACAACACAAGCATAAAGGCCCAAAAAATAGCTAAGCATGTTATAGAATTAAGTTTAGATTTAGATTTATGACAGACAGATGAGCCTGTGCCTTTATGGGAGGCTCAATGGTATAAAACACAGTACAGTTGGGAGTAGATCTCCCCATCAGGTTTGTTTTGTCTTTTGGGAAGGAGTTTGTATTTAAATGAGGAGGCAAAGCGTTTAAAGTCTCCTCTAGGTCTGCCCACGTGGTGAGTTTCTTTTTAGGTTTGCCCACATGGTGAGTCTCCTCTAGGTCTGCCCACATGGTGTGTCCGCCATGAAATGGAGTTTAGAAATGGCAGCACTGCAGAAGCGGTTTGTCGGCAACCTGGAAATGAAAGGAAAGAGAAAGAAATGAGAAGATGTTGAAGTAAGCACAGATTACAGAAACAAAGCTTAGAATATTAAATATGAAGATTACCTCATAACTTATGAGGATACACCCGTCAGCAGTCTGATTAGCCCGTCAGCTTAATTTTGTATTTTTCCTTCATCATGTCGGTAGTCCACAGTCCGTTCTGAATCCTCACACGGGGCACCAGTTGTTGGGACCCATGTTGGGAACCTGTTGCTGGTTCTTTTCCTTCACCACCGGCAGGTAGAGAGGAAAAGAGAGAGAGTCAGGCCAGTCGCTTCTCTCGAGGCTGAGCGTGGAAGGCGTGTGTCGGCGACTCAAAAAACCTCCCCAAGCCACCATGGAAAAGAAAACCACATTGAGCCGTGAGACCATCTCGGGTGGAAATCTCCCCATTTATTGTCATGGGAAGGTATTTATATATTTTGAGGAAGAGGGTGGGAAGAGAGGATGAGAGAAAGGTATAAGGGCCAATATTATTTCACCACATCCGCAGTAGCTGGGCGGAGGCAGTTTCAGCCTAGGTGCTGAGTCACTCCAAGGACAGGTCGCGAAACTCTACTCAGGCTCCAGAAGTTCGACTAGGCCTCACCGGGAGCCAAGTACAGGTAAACTCTGGCTGGGCTCAGAACCACTAGGCCTCACACTGGGCAGGGCCCAACAACCCTCCTTCCTATAGATCAAGGAAAAAAAAAAAAAGCAAATGTAACTGTAATCAGAAATCCATGAGTTCCAGACATTGTTTTTGTGGAATATATTTCTTTTTAATTTGATTTGAGAGAGTGAGAGAGAGAGAGAGAATGGGCACACCAGGGCCTCCAGCCACTGCAAACAAAGGCAAGATGCATATGCCTCCTTGTGGATCTGGCTTATGTGAGCCCTGGGGAATCAAACTGAGGTCCGTTGTCTTTGCAGGAAAACAACATAACTATTAAGCCATCACTCCAGCCCCCTGGAATCTATTTTAGAAGCATGCTTGATATTGGAAGTCACTGTTTAGTGAGCATATAAGGAAGGAGTTTGCCTTGCTTTGCTTTAAAATCAGCAGAGAATAATCTCAGTAGTAGCATCTGTTCACTATGTTCATTCCATAATATTTCAGGAGTTGGAGAAAGGGCCAACATTGACAGGTTAATAGTCAAGCTCTCTCTCTCTCTCTCTCTCTCTCTCTCTCTCTCTCTCTCTCTCTCTCTCTCTCCATATATATATAGTATGCATTGTTTTATTCTTGTAATGCTACTTAGAGGGTGTAAATAAAAGTCTCTACTATCTCTTTCAAATCTCCAGTGAAGTTTACAAACATTATAGTTGGTGAAGTGGTCTAGGATAACAAGAAAACCATGGCATGTGTGGTAGCTTGACTTTATATTCCCCAACAGATTCAAGTAGTTTATTAAAGTTGTTACTTGGATTTCCAGACATTTGGATTAAAGGGGGGTCACTGGGGCCAATCCTAGGGTCCAGTCCTAAGGTGTGCTTGGGGGCTGTGGTGGTTTGATTCAGTTGTCCCTATAAACTTATATGTTCTAAGTGCTACATCACCTGTTTGTGGCAGTTTGGCAATTGGATCCTCCTGGACATGATGTATTGTTGGAGGTGGGCTTATGGATGTTTAAGCAGCTACCTCTTGCCAGTGTTTGGCACACTTTCCTGCTGCTATTGTGCACTTATGTTAGCCAGGAGGTGATGTACACCCTCTGCTCATGCTCTCTTTTTCCCCTGATATCATGGAGCTTCCCCACGAGTCTGTAAACCAAAATTAAACCTTTTCCTCCCCCAAGCTTTTCTTGATTTTTTTTTTTTTTTCCTGCCAGCAACACAAAGCTTACTACAACATTAAAATTGGTACCTGGAGTGGGGTTAGTACTGCTAGAAACATGACTGTGCAGCTTTTGGCTTTTGGGGACTGATTTGAGTGAAGAATACAGAAGGATTTTATTTTTTTTTTTTTTTTTTTTTTTTTATCTAAAAGGTACCTCACAATGCTGTAAGTACAGCTTAATGGACCTGAATGCAATAAGAACTATGGACTCTGAGGTTTGATTTATGAGTGTAAGAAAGGGCTTTCCTAGACTGGGCTAGAAGCAGTTAGTTTAGGAGGCTTTCTGTTATGCCTGTGTTCTGAGAACTTGTGTAGGGTTCATTGCATAGAGACGGACATTCGAAAAGGAGGATATGACAAAGAAAGAAATGGAATCTCTGGGTCCAAACTGGTGCTCATTTAGTGCAATTGTTGGACAGATTACATCATTTCAGATTGGGTGAGCTGACCTGCATTGGAACATCAGGAAGAATGTGGACTCTTTTGCAGAAAGAGGACTGAATGCTGAAGGAGTTTGCTGTTCTTCAAAGTCTGCTTTATCTCCTCCTCCCCCACATTAACAGATTGGTATCCCACCTGGTGCTGTGAAGTATAAATAGTGCATGAAATGGAGGGTCATTGAACTTGCAACATGGTTTTGTTTCTTGGAAGTGGCCATGGGCAGTGTGAAGCAGGCATGTTGAATAACAAGTGTGGAGGCAGATAGAGCCAAGACGATGAAACTTGGGTTGCAGTGGAGTCTCAATGGAGGGGCAGAATTGGAATTCCAGAGAGGTGTTACTGGTTAGAGTTATCAGACTTGTAGATTTGTTGTCAGTGACTAGAGTTGTCTAACTTGGAGCTACAAAGTTTCATGTGTGCCCTGTTTGTTTTAAATCTTGTGTTAGCTCAATATTTCTTTGCTAATGCCTAAGGCCATCTTTTTGCAAGGTGTATCTTTATTTGGTGCAATTATGTTTCTTTTTTTCTTTTTTATTTTTCTCTTCTTTTCTTTTTTCTGTATTACATCTCAGTTAAAAGTTCTTGAACTATGGGGAAGTTTGAACAGCACTGGGATTCATTAAAAATATGGATACTTTTAGCTGGGTGTGGTGGCACACACCTTTAATCCCAGCACTTGGGAGGCAGAGGTAGGAGGATTGCTGAGAGTTTGAGGCCACCTTGAGACTACATAGTTAATTCCAGGTCAGCCTGAAACAGAGTGAAATCCTACCTTGAAAAACCAAATATATATATATGGAGAGAGAGAGAGAGAGAGAGAGAGAGAGAGACTTTTAAAGTTGGACTGAATGAATTGCATGTTGCATCATGAATACATTGCATGTTGCATCACTTTATGGGTGCTAGGGATGGAATGTGGTGGTTTGATTGAGGTATCTTCTATAAACGTATGTGGTCTGATTTCTAGGTTCCAAGCTGGTGGCAATTTGGAAATTAGGTCCTTCTGAAGGGGTATATTATTGGGAGTGGGCTTAAGGGTGTTATAAACAGATTCCCCTTGTCAGTATTTGACACCCTCTCCTGCTGCTAGTGTCCACCTGATGTTGGCCAGGAGGTGATACCCACTCTCTGCTTATGCCAGCATTTGCCTCTGCCATTATGAAGCTTCCCCTTGAGTTGCTAAGCCAAAATAAAGGCTTTCCTTTCACATGCTGATCTCGGTGAGGTGTTCTCTGATAGCAACAAGTCAGCTGATTGCAACAAGGGTAGATGGGGAATGCCAGCCTAAGGTATGCAGGGTGAGTTCTGCCTGTATTCCTTGCTGTTTGCCTGTGGTTTTCACTCTTGATTTGGGTGGTGGGTTTTCTCTTTTTCACTATTATGGAACTACCTCTGGATCTCAAACCCTAAATAAATCTTGTTCTTCCCATTAACTGTGCATGGTTTGGATGCTCATCCCAGCAAAATGGAACTGACTAAAACAGAAATTGTTACTGCAGGAAGTAGGGTGATAGTGCTGTGTTGAATCTGACCACATGGAGCTTGGTCTTTTGGAACATTTTTTTGGAGGAATGGGCATGGAATTGCTTGGTCCTTGCAACTGAAGAAGCCTTCCCGTGCAATAAGCTAAGTTTTATGGACTATTCTGGTGAGAATTTAAAATGCTAAGTTCACAGAGCAGTGTATTGGAGGCTTTGCTTTTGAACATTCAGTGGAAGGAATGGGCACAGAGCATTTTCTTGGAACTGGGCTGCAAGTTTAAAATTACTGGCACTGGGACTGGTTGCTGAAGCTTCTATTGATTAAGTAGATATTACTATGATTAAGGAGGCCCAGTTGCTTTACAGTGAAACAATAGAAAGAATGCCTGAGGTGATGCAAACCTAGAAAGACTGAATGGTAGAAATGTAAACTATTTTTAATATTTTATTCATTCATTCATTCATTCATTTATTCATTCAAGAGAAAGAGGCAGGTTGAAAAAGGGGTCACCTGGGCCTCTAGCCACTGCAAACAAACTCCAGATGCATGAGCCACCTAGTGATCTGGCTTCATGTGGGTACTGGGGTCTTTGCCTTTTCAGACAAGCATTGTAACCACTAAACAATCTCTCCAGCTGTAGAAATGCAAACTCTTTTTTGTTTGTTTGTTTGTTTTTCAAGATAGGGTCTCACTATAGCCCAGGCTGACCAGGAATTCACTGTGTATTCTCAGGGTGGTCTCAAACTCATGGTGTTCCTCCTACCTCTGCCTCCCAAGTGCTGGGATTAAAGGCATGTGCTACCATGCCATCTAGAAATGCAAATTCTTTAGAAGAAAGGAATCTGCTCTTCAAGGCCAAGATTTATTAATTTTTTCAATGAATTTTTTATTATTTTATTAGTGTATATACAGCCATGATGGTACCATTGTTAGCCTTCTCCCTATCAGCCCCATGGGTAATGTGGATCGTGTATTGTGGGGACAGACATCACTTATGTGGGAGAGGCAATGACTCTGCACATAATGACCCAACTCATGGCTCTGACAACATTTCTGCCCCTTCTTCTGTGAATTTCCCTGAGCCATGTTGGGTTCATTTTAGGTCTATTTCAGCAACAGGATTTGGGACCCTCTGTGTCTCTGGATATCTGGTTTGGTAGGAGTTGAGTGTTCTCTGTCTATTTCTTTCACCCTTGTGCTGGTACCTTGGATTTCCAGCCACCTGTTTATAAGAGGTGTCATTATGGGCAAATCCTAGGGTCATCCTAAAGTGTATTTGTGGGCTGATTTGGAATTTTAGAGTAAGGTATGCCAAGTGAGCTCAGCCTCTGTTCCTTGCGTCTTGGCTGCTGGTTTTTGCTCTTGCTTTTTTGCAATTATAGAACTCCCCCTGGATCTGTAAGCCTGAAATACATCCTGTACCTCCCCTAAGCCGTGTCTCGTTTGGAGGTCCATCTCAGTAGTGTGGACCTGACTACAACAACATCCAAGATGAGCAAAAGCATGATTGTATAAATACTGAGAACTTATTAATCCAAGTATCAGTAAAAAATGGATCCCTGTGTAGATTATTTTTGTTCACATAGAAAATATCATTTATAGTATACTTCAGAAAATGTATATGCATGATGACACAAAATAAGGACAATAGTTATCCTCATACCACTACGCTAGTGTTGCATGGTAGTTACTATTTTGAACATTTTCTCTATTGATTTAATTGATGTTTCAGTACAAGCTTTACTTTTAAAAATTAAATAATCAGGAGTAAACCAAATTTAGAAAACAAAAGACAACTATCATACTATGCTCATTTTGTTAAATATATTTTCCATTTAAGGGAATTTTCTTAGTAACAGATGAGGTTTTCAAAATATTAATGTACTCTACTTGTATATCAACCACTATAATAGAAAGTGACTCATATCACAAACATCTTCCTGAAAGAAAGAGTTGAACTTGGCTCACAGTTATAGAAGTAGATGGAAAGGGAAAACATGGAAGAAACAGAAAGCGTGGATCACTTTGCCCTCTCACCAGAGAAGAAGTAGAAAATCAACGAAAGGCTGGGTTGTAGTACGTCAAGGCCCTCTCCCAGTAACACAAATCCATCATGGCTCCATCTTCTAAGGCTTCTCAACCTTCCTGATCAGCATCACCAACATGTGTTTATGTGGGTCATCTTCCATTCAAACCTTCACCGTAGTCTAGCATTATTGGTTGGCTCTAGGTTCAGTGAGGAAACCCTGTCTCAAAACACAAAAACAAACAAACAAACAAACAAACAAACAAACAAACAAACAAATAAATAAAGTGGAGTGTGTTGTAGCTAGCTTTTCATTGCTGGGTCAAAATAACCAGAAGCAATGGATAGGAGGAAAAGTTTTATTTCAAGTTTAATAGTTTCAAAGGGCAGCTTCTTCGTGGAGATGGTAGGATGGATCAATCACATATCTACAGCAGAGATAAAATGCAGCAACAGTGAGTTGGCACTAAAACACAGGATGGAACCCCATACCTGCCCCAGCAATACAGCACCCACAACAAAGCTTTGCCTCCCGAAGAGTCTAATAGCTAGGACTAAAGCTTAATCAAAACTACCTGAAGCTATGGGGGCTTTCAAACTATCAGAGTATTCTGCACTAAGTGAGGTATTTCTATCACAACCTTCATGGCTCAAAGACCATGGTGGAAAATCATGAAAAGAATATAAGAAGCAAAGGACAGGGAATTCTTTGCCGTGCTGCTTTCCAGACACAAAAATTCTATTGGCCTAAGGACCCCAGTTCAAGGCTCGATTCCCCAGTACCCATGTAAGCCAGATGTAACAAGGTGGTGCATGCATCTGGAGTTTGTTTGCAGTGGCTGCAGGCCCTAACACACCCATTCTCTATCTATCCACCTGTTTCTCTCTCTGTCTGTTGCTCTCAAATAAACAAAAATAAAAATAAATAAATAAAATTCTATAGGCATTCATGACCTCATGGTGGCTATTGCTACCTACACTAGACTTCAAAATATGAAGGTAAAAGAGAAATGTTGACATCAAAATAGAGGATGAATAATAAGAATAGGTTTAGTGGATGGGAGATATGGGAGGTGTGTCACAGAAGGTTGACAGGAGGGGATTATGACAAGGGTACCTTTTGTTTATGTATAGAGGTCATAAATAAAATATAGAAAAATAAGGCAAACTACTGAGAAAATATATATTATCAACTTCTGGCCTCCACATACACTCACGGGACCAAGCACATATACATATAATACACACAAATGCATACTCCACACATATACATGTGACCACACAGAACTACACACACACACACACATACACACACACACACACACATATATTGCAAATCTAAAAATGTTATTTTCTTAATTAAGTTTATGAAGTGAATTTCTATCACCTGAGTATAAATCCAGGTGATTTAGCAAAATGTTCTACTTCTTGATTTTGTTAATTCACATCTCAAATTACATACTGTTATATCTTTCCATATGTAGGGGTTGAGGAACCAGTTTGTGCAGCAGTATACATAATGGTTGGCTCATGTTCTTGTAAACAATGCCCCTATGGAGACAAACTGAATTAATCCCAGATGATCACACCCACACAGAAGAAATAAAAGCAGAAGGGACATCGAAGTAGAAGAGGGACAAATTGGGGAAAAGAAGGTGTTCAATGGAATGAGGTCAAGAAGGAAGGACAAGTAAAGGTAATGGGAGGGGGGTGAGATCAAAACAGATTGTAAACATGGATTGAAATTGTCAATTTTAAAGAAGAAAAAAATTCTGGAAATGTTTCTTTCATTAATGCTTTTCCTGATCACAATCATTCACCACCCTAAAAATCTTTCTTTGCCGATTCCTCTTCAAATAATCACCAGTTCTTTTAAGACATTTTACTTTGGCATGTTTTCAGCATAGCTTGCGTCAGATGCCTCTAATTCATATCTTCTCTTGCTATCATTTCCATTCTCTGGTGTCAGGCATCCCTTAAGAGTCTTATCTTTCTTTATGTTTTCTGCTTCTTCTGAACTGTTGCATCACTTTTCTTTTCTGTGATGACCCAGTGCATGTTCACTGATCTCTAAGCTCATGTACCTAGTTTCCTGAAGCTCCTAATAAAAATTCAGATTCCTGGTCAGGGGAAATGGATTAGCATGTAAAGGGCTGATCGTGATAAATTCAGATTTTTAAATCTACCTGACAAATGTGTCTCATCTTGTGTAGTGCTACACAATGTTGTGTGCACACTGTGCACAAAGTCTACACATGGACATGCCCCCCCACACAAATAAATAAATAAATGATAAATTAATACAATTAAATAAATGGCAACAAAAACAAAAGAAGCAAAATGTTCATAAAGTTTTAAGTACATTTACAATGGGTCACAGGTTGGACACACCTAGCTACCTAACAGAGACTCTAATTATTCCTATCAGTGTAGAACAATTCTTTATTTAGGGAAACTTTATCAGACTTAATGCTTTGTCAGGGCCTTTTGTATGCTAAACAAGTATTGAACTATATCTCACTCTAAATCAGTGTGTCTGTGTGTGTGTGTGTGTGTGTGTGTGTGTGCACGCGCGTGATGTATGCATGTGATGTGATGTATGTGTTTGAGTGTATGTTATGGGTGCCATGTTACATGTGTTGTATTGCCTTCCCCATGCATATCCAAGTAGAAGTCAGGAAAGAATGTCAGGTGCCCCCCACCGTTACTCATTTATTTCCTTGTGACAGAGTCTCTTGTCTGAATCTTCTCTGATGTTTTGATCAGACTGGCTGACTAGAGAGCCCTATTCATGCTTGTCTGATCTTTCCTTCCTACAGAACTGGGGTTATAGGATGGCATGGCTATGACCAGCTGTTTATTTGGATGCTGGGAAACCAAACACAAATGGACTCAGACCCCTCAGGCTCTCATGTCATGTGTGACAAATAATCTTACACTCTGAGGAAACTCTAAGCCCTCCTAATAATGTTTTACACCCACATACATACCAAGATTATTCTGTTATCAACAGTCCAAGGGTTGTAATTTATACAGTTTACAGGATCTTTCTTGTCCCTTATACATCAGGTAGATCAGTCCTATCTTAAATAATGAGATTTGAAGAAAATTTCTCATCATGATAATTGCAGTAAATCTTTGGCTGAATATTTCTATGTTTATATTTGTAATAATCATGATACTGATGTTGCAATGAAAACATATAGCTTTGTAAGAAATTGATATGTTTAAAACTTTAGGATTATTTTCAGTAATAAGACTGTGGCAGTTTGAATATATGTCCCCCAATATATTCAGTGTTTTACTAGTTATAGTTTGCATTTGCAATCACATTGCTAGAGGCAAGGTCACTGGGGGCCGGTCTTAAGGTGTGGTGATGGTTTGAGATTCCATTGTAAAGATATGCAAATGTGCCTAGCAGGCGTTCCTGAAGTGTGTTGTGTGACCTTTTGGCGGTAGTTTTGCTCTGTGTGCTGTGGTGGCTGGTTGGTTTCTCTCTCTCTGCTTGGTCCTGGGGAGAGCAGGCCGCTTCTTCTGCCATTATGGAACTTCCCCTGGATCTGTAAGCTTCAATAAATAATATCCCTTCCTCCATAACTGTGCCTGGTCTGGAAGTTCATCTCAGCGAACCTGAAGCTGTCTGCTACAAAGACACTGTGGAGATTTCTAGTATGTTTATGTTTTCGTATTGCTATCCTGAGTAATGCTTCATATGAAAATAGAACATCAAGCCCTCATTTGTGTACATATGAGTGGCTATTTTACTATGAAAAGGCAGCACACAGCTTGTGAAAACATGCCTTTGTTAATAGGCTTTAAGCTTTATTAAAGAAAGAAAAGAGCAGGATATATTATACAAAATAGTGGAACACATGTGTGAAATCAAGTACACCAGGATATCTTAAAATATCTTCAAAGGACAAGTTTACAGGTTCCTGGGAACCATATTATTTTAACAAGTGTTGTTAGGAAATTTAGCCTCATTTTTAACTTTAAGTAATCACACTGAACATTACTTTCCATATCTTGGGTTTTATAACTGGAGAAGATAGAAACCTTCTGTTTACCAGTGCTGCCTACGAAATCCACACTCCACGAAAAGGATTTAAATAAATGCTTCTAAGAAATATTTTGTATAAATTGTATAATCATATTCATTTTATCATTTTCCTGGCACAAAATAATCTATACCTAGTCATTCGTTTGGAATTAAACAACAACAACAAAAAAATAGTTTCTCCTCTCTGGATAGGAATGGGGTGTAGCCTTTTGGAGAATGGCTAAATTTTGGTACAATAATTTGAAAGGCTGATTCTATGTTATGGTAATATGAGTTCAGTGTTCCTAAACAACAGATGCTGTAATAAATGTCTTTAGTTCCAAATGTTCATGATGTTGGTAGCAGTAGCTCACCTCTGAAAGAGAGAATAATAAACTCAAAAGAGGAAAGCAAAGGGCATGTTTCCAAAAAGCATTATCTTGTCTTAGCATAGCAAACACATTGTAGGAAGGACAGTGAAATATTTCATGGATTAGCTAAGAAACACCCAGGTCCTCACAGCAAAGGAGGGAGCTGAAAAGTGCAATTCTTGCTCATCAGCTGCATTTTCTCCTCAAAATGGCTTTTGCAGAGTGCATATTTCTAGTTTCAGAAACCGAATCTATTAAATAGTTCAGTACAAAAAATATAATAATAATAATAACAATAATAATAATGAAAGACTTGCATACATACACAAATGGGAGAACTCCTGTGCAGCTTAATGCTTTATTTCCAATAAGTGCTAAACAATGATTTCTCAAGATGTCTGGGGAATATATGCAAAAACCTTGTGCTATATAGATGATAAATAATTTAAATAAGACCAAATGCAGAATGCTTAAAAAGAGAAGTTATGATTATTAACCAGGTAAATAGTATTGTAATATCCTAAGTATCTGAATAAATAAATTGCCTTGACTATGGTATTGAATAATTTCTTATAATTAACAGTAAGCAGCTCTCTGCTTCTTACTCCATAGGTTTATATGTATTTTTGTATTTATGGGTGCAAGGGAAATACAAGAAAAAATTAGTGTGCTTATGTGGATATTTTTAAAATAAAGAATAGGTGAAAGTTGTTGATGAAATCTAACCTATTTCTACTGATTGACTGAGAGAAGTTTTAGGCAGTCAGGGTGAGAGTCTCAATGTAGGTTATGGTGTCTGCGTCCAGTGATATTCTGCAGAGGCACAGACAATGAACCGTCAGAGATGGGTTGGACATGTGCTGCCTCGAGGCTGGGTGCTGGGAGATGATTTCCTCAGCTTCTGTCAAGCTCTATTAATCTCTCGTTCTGGGAGGGAATAGTTTTAGAGAAGGGAGTCTCTATAATTTAAAACTGAAATGTGGGGGGACATGTCAAAGCATGTCCAGGAGTCTTCCTGACCATTACACTTATTTCACAAATTTCTTTCATATTGTCCAGTTTATACATCTAAACATTCCATATCATTTCTGTGCCCTTTCAATATAATATATTCCATTCAGAGAAAGTATTTTGACAATTTCTTAAGTCAGGATATTAATTACTATATTGCAAATAACAACAGTAATTCTCATATATGGGACTTGTCATCAAATCAAAGTATCAGAATAACCTGTGTTTTTTTTTTTTTTTAATTGTACATGTACATCCATTTTCACTTTGTTTTTTAGAATAGGGCCAATATTTTCATCTCTCATGTGTATTCTCCTTACTAACATGAACTTTTAGTGATGAGAGAGTTCAGTGAATAAAGAAAGTGCAGGTTATCAATGTTGAGAATGCCAATGTGGGCAATACTAGGGAGAACACACTTTACTTAGGTACCTCTGCTATGTACAGGGAATTTGCCAACTGCAAAAGTGTAGCATCTGGAATTTACTATTATACATATAAAGAAGGAGACCTTGGATATGGGACTCTAAACATGAGTAGCAAAAGTGAGGTGACTGTTAAGTTGAGCAGAGAAGGCCTGTGAAAATCTCATAGCTACACAGAATAATCTTGCCCAGGTGTGGCCAAGCTATCAAAATGGAAAATGCTACTAATTTAGCTCTTTATAAGTAGAAAAGATGCCTTACAGGAAAAAGGATTTGCTACCATATTCAACTTTAGAAAACAAAACAAAACAAAACAAAACAAAACAAAACAAAACAAAACAAAAAACACTGTTTTCTTAATAAGTCAGCTTACCATTGCCATAAAGCTACAAATAAACTCTTATTTGGAAGTAGATCCTGGATGGAGGGTTTCTATCTGTGGTCTGTATTAAACAGATATAATCAGACTAAAAGATTCCAAAATGTTTGACTGTCTTTAAGAAAGAGTAAAAAGGAGCTGGAGAGATGGTTTGGTGGTTAAAAAGCTTGCCTGGGAAGCCTAGCAACCAAGATTTTATTCCTTAGTACCCATGGAAGTTAGATGCACAGGGGGGTGCATGCATCTGGAGTTTGTTTGCAGTGGCTAGAGGCCCAGGCTTCCCCCTTCTTTCTCTCACAAATAAACTAGTTTGTGTGTGTGTGTGTGTGTGTGTGTGTGTGTGTGTGTGAACGTGAATAAGTAGGTCTCACTGTATAGCCTTAAATATATCATGTTATACACTATACTTCCAATTTTATGTCAATTAAAAATAATTAGACCAAAATTTAAATAAGATTTAAACGTTTCCTGATACTTTGTCCTGAAGAATAGAAAAATCTGTCTAGTAGCAATCTCTTAATGACTTTCTATAACACTGTCCCTGTCATTGTGTCAAAGCCACTGGCAAAGAAGATCATCTGGACCTTGCTAAAACAAAACAATTTTAATTTTAGCTATATTTTGACATAGAAAACATAACATTTTGATTTCTAATTCTGAAATGTTATAAACCAAGATTATTAAAATACACCAAATAAAAATATTTATGTTTATTGTCATGCAGATTTTTTTTAGTCATTTGAAAAATAGAGTTTGCCAACTACCTTAGCAACACAAAACTGACATAGTGAGGAATGTGGAACTTGACAAAGAAAAGTATTCCAGGAGGAACCATGGTTCTTGGCAAATTTCATCCCTGTGTTTGTCCTTTAATCAAGCAAAAGCAAGTGTAAGCATCAATTACAATGATTGAGTCAAAGCAGCAGGGATAAGTTTATTAATTTTATGATACTAAAGATGCTATTTTAGAGTAAAATATCACATGACTAACAGTTTGGTAAATTCATTATACACTTTATTCTGCCTAATAAAAAAGTGCTTTGAAATTAAAATATTCCCTTCTGCTGGGCATGGTGGTATACATCTTTAATCCCAGCACTTGGGAGGCAGAGGTAGGAGGGCTGCTGTGAGTTTGAGACCATCCTGAGAGAATGTAATGAAATCCAGGTCAGCCTGAGCTAGAGTAAGACCCTACCTTGAAAAAACAAACACACAAACTGAAGAGAGGAGGGAGGAGGAGACTCCAGAGATCAAGTCTAAGAGCTGAAACTACTTCCTAAGGTCATAGGAGCAGAAAACAACTGTTGAAGGGCAAACTCTGACCAGTGTCTTCAGTGTCCTGAGGTGAGGACAGAAGCTCAGGAGACTCAGGAGTTCAACAATTCTAGAGAAAAGTTAAAATATATTCCCCTATGGTTAAGCAACTGCTTGGGAGAACTCTGACTGGCCAAGCTGCTGTCATGTGCAGTGTGCTGCAAAGACACATTTTGCAGTTGACATGGAGAAGGTAGAGAAATCTACACATTCCATAGGGTTAAGAAGGTGAAGGCAAGAACTAAAGAACTATATCTGAACATATACTTGTTATGCTATGTGCATAATATTTCCTTATCCACTTGTATTTCTCTCATTGACATTAGTTTTATTTTGACACTGCATTAACAAGACTTAACTCATCAGTTGTTTCACCATGCTATGTTGAATTAACATCTTTAAACATAGTGTCAGGAACCCTTGAGGCAGAATTTAACTACCTCCATTTCCTGCCTGAAGTTCCTGACTGAGCTATCAGGATACTGCAGATGAATGTAGGACCTTAAACTTGAACATGATTTAGCTCCACATTGGTCACAGTTATATTTGAGCACATTTGAAAAAAAATATATATGCCATTTCCTGACATGTTATTAAGAAACCAACCAGTACTTTGAGAATGAAATTCATATTACTTTTCCTCACACACTACTGAGTTGCAGCTCAATTTTCTAGCCTCATGCATGGTACATCTCTGCAATCCACATTGTTTCCTGAATATTCATGGGTCTCCTTGCAATTTCTGAAGGTAAAGTGTTTCTTTATTAGTTATCTATATAATGTGTATTCAGCCATGATTGTACAATCGTTAGCCTTCTCCCTGTCCTCCTGCCTCAGGGATTGTGAGTCTTGCATTGTGGAGATGTTGTCCTCCGTGGGAAATACTTACAGCAGTGTATGTATTGCTTAGTTATCTCCAAACCAATTGTGTGCAAACATGTTCTGTACAGTACTTCCTGATAAACTCACAGGCATTTTTAGTTTTCTTTCTTTGTTGCCACAATACAACATGTCAAGCAGTAGTGTAGACATTATGTATAAAATGTAGTTTTTCCATTACCAAATGTATTTCTTGCTCATTATTTGGTAGGCTTCTTTGGGAATAAAATGCACCACCATTTAATATTCAATAAGATATACATAAATAAATTCACTATGTGAAAATTAAAAAAATCTCTATGTGCTTTATGCAAGAATGCTTTATACAATAGGAAACAGCAAGAAATTACTAGATTATTATTCTTTTAAAATATTTTATTAATTTATTTGAAAAAGAGAGAATGGGCAGACCTGGGCCTCTAGTGACTGCAAACTCCAAGTGTATGTGTACCTTGTACAACAGGCTTTACGTGGGTACTGGGGAATTGAACTTGGTTCCTTAGGCATTACACCATCTCTTCAGCCCTGGATTATTATTCTTGTGAGCAAAGGCTCTTACATACTTGTGTCCTCAATATTCTCTCAAAATTTCTAACAATAAATGAAAGTTCAACATATGAATCATGCCAAACAAATTGATTCATTTCAAATGTTATCATTCCCTAAATATTTAAAGAAACAGTTGATGTTCATTGTTATTTGTAATAATAATATTAACTTTCTACCCGGAGAAAGGAAAATAACAAAAGTGGATCTAGTGGAGGGAATATTAGTCCAAGTATATAGAGATAGGATGGTGCAGGAAACACTGGGGGAAGTCAGAGAAGTGTTCAAAGGGCTGGGACACCATGTGGAAAAATAAATCTTATTAGATATTTATGAAGATGAAGATTTTTTTTTTCTTTGCTGTGTTTTATTGCTTGTTTCTTAAAATGTTTTGTTTGTTTATTTATTTATTTAATTGAGAGCAACAGACAGAGAAAGAAATAGGGAGAGAGAGAGAGAGGGAGAGAGAGAGAGAGAATGGGCACACCAGGGCCTCCAGCCACTGCAAACAAACTCCAGATGCATGTGCCACCTTGTGCATTTGGCTTACAGGGGTCCTGGGGAATTGAGCCTCGAACCAGAGTCCATAGGCTTCAAAAGCAAGAGCTTAACCACTAAGTCATCTATCCAGCCCTATTCCTTTTTTTATTTAATAATGTTATAGGTAGTTTTAAAGTTGCAGAATAAAAGTTCAGACATAATATTTACTGTATAAATATTTATGGTTTTATTATGAAATTACCTATGTTCTGATAAAGTGTTGTAAAAGAGACAAAGACAGGCATGAATGAGAGGTTGTGTAGAGTTAGAGGAAATTGTCTTCCTTCACAAAATCACAGTCAGCATTATTGTCAAAGTAGTCACATTAAAAGCATTTAACCATGAGAGAAAATGGAGTCATTGTGAACCATTATAATTATCATTACTCACTTATTGGATTCATTAGTCTATACCATCAGGTATAAAAATATAGGGAGGGGCTCCTCCCAGCTCCCTGGTCTGGGTTCCTTGTTCTGGTCTGTTTGCTGCTGGGCACTGTGGAGTGACTAGACCAGACCCCTGTTGCTTTGCTCCTCCCAGCTCCCTGGTGTGGGGTCCCTGCAGAGATGGCTTGTAGGCTGGCACAGCGTCATGGACTGAGTAGGCCAGACATCTATTTCCTGGCTCCTCCCAGTCCTCTGACATTGTAGGTCCAATTGTGCCTTCCATGGGGAGGGAGGGGCTGCTCCCTCTGTGAGCTGTGAAATCAGGCATTGTGCTCTGGTATCCCAACTGGCCACTGGGTACCAACATCCCTGTTCACCTGAGTCAGAAGGTTCATGGGCCAAAGAACAAAAACTTACTTCCTTCTCAGTAAAATAAAGAGACCCCCTAGTACTCAGCAGCTAGAAAAAAAGGACACAGTGAAATTTTTGTAGAAAAATGGTCGAACTTCAAACAGATCATTCTAAGTGTACTCACACAATCACAGAAAAGCAGTCATTGCACGATCGCACTCATCTGCAGTTCCTAAACTGGATCAGCCTGACTTGCTGACATACCTGAATGCATCTCAAGGTTTGGACAATACTGAAGGCAGGGCTTGGAGGAAGGGGAAGGGTGAGGTGGGAACACAAAACTCAACCCAAGTTGAACTGATACCATAGATTCCTATATCATGGAAGTTACACTAAAAGGTGGAACCCTCAAGAAGACCTTATGGGGAGCACATGAATCTCAAGGTCCTGGAGAGGTTGAAATGAAGCCTAACCTTAAATTTCTCCTGTTTCTCTTTCTTCTCTGTGTATTTCTTTTTTCTTTTCTTTGTGCTAGCCTATAATTTTCTGTACCAGGATGTGGTTTACATCCATAATGAGCTGTTGCTCAGAAAGATCTACGAGATCTCTCAAAACTAACAAGACAGATTTCTGTCAGAGCACTTGATTACCCACCAGAGGTTAATGGTAAGACTTTACTGCTGAAGAAAGCATACTCTCTAGCATGGACTATAGAGTGAACTGGTTGGAATCTGGAAGAAAGCCAGTCCCCAGGCAATTTGTCCAGCTAGTACTGGAAGGCACTACATGAGCTACCTGGGGGAGGTGCCCAATATCTGTCTGAGCAAATCAACATCTAAGC
Source organism: Orientallactaga sibirica (assembly GCA_036365145.1). Taxonomy (NCBI): domain Eukaryota; kingdom Metazoa; phylum Chordata; class Mammalia; order Rodentia; family Dipodidae; genus Orientallactaga; species Orientallactaga sibirica. Next base: position 25,496,735 of record JAEOAD010000024.1, on the reverse strand, counting down.
AAATCAGAAGCAAACACCCTGATATGATGCTAACAAAAGTGCAATAGTAGCACACAGCCATGGTGGGTAAACAACTGCTCTTAGATTGGCTAACAGATCCACTCAGTGGAAAGGAAACCATATTTGGAACTGGTAAACAAATCAGAATCATATCCAGATAAAAATTTTGCTTTCCATTGTCATGATCCTACTAATCTTGGGCTATAAGAGAATCTACACCCTTTAATTTGTTTCTAAATTAATAATGGTTATCCCATTTAACCAGTGCTGATTCACTCTGGGTTGGAGAATCTGCTTCTCTTTTTCATATGGGAGCAGGTCCTGAGGAGATAAATGACCCAGAACACTCCACCTGGTCTCAGCTGAAACCACAGAGAAATTGAGGAAATGAGCAAGAGTGCTGCTTTCTTAGTGAATTTGATATCAGCACAAGGGTGAAAGAGATCAACACAAAGGACATGTAACACCTACCAACCAGAGATCCTGAGGTCCTAAGTGCCAATCACTGAAGTAGATTTAAAATGAACCAACATGGCTCAGGGAATTTTGTGGAAGAGGGGGTGGAAAGATTGTTACAGCCACAAGTTGTGACATTTTGCACAAAGACATTGCCTATCCACCATAACTGAATTCTGCCCCCATAATACATGATCTACAACCTCCATGGGGTTGACTTGCATCACCAATGAGGAAGGCCTCTTCAGAAGAGTGTCAGTAAAGGAGGAAAGGATGGTACCAACATGTGTTATTTACATACTAAATATGCCCATATCTAATAAATATAAATAAATAAATAAATTAAATAATTTATGGAATGGGAAGGTAAAGAATGTATCACAATGGAGATATATAGAATTCCATAGTTATAATCATTGTGAAAGTTTTAAAATAGGAAGATTTGGGCTGGAGAGATGGCTTAGCCATTAAGGCACCTGCCTGTGAAGCCTAAGAATGCTTGTTTGAATCTCCAGGTCCCATATATGGCCAGATGCAAAAGTGACTCAAGGGTGGACATGCATCTGGAGTTTGTTCACAGTGGCTGAAAAGGTCCTGGAGCACCATTATCTCTCTGCCTCTTCCTCTCTCTCTCTCTCTCTCTCTCTCTCTCTCTCTCTCTCAAAAAAAAAAAAAAAAAAAAAGGAGATTTGAGCTGGAGAGATGGTTTAGCAGTTAAAACACATGTTTGAGAAGCCTAAACACCCTTGTTTGACTCTTCAGATCCCACATAAGCTAGTCACACAAGGTGATGCATGTGCAAGGTTGAATATGCACACAAGGTAGTGAACATATCTGGAGTTCAGTTACAGTGGCTGGAGGCCCTAGAGGACCTATTCTCTCTTTCGCTCGCTCTCTCTTTCTCTCACTCTTCCTCTCACTCTCTCTCATAAAAAGACCAGTCTGTTGGTCTTGTATATAAAAAAAAAAAAAAAAAAAAAGGAAGATTTAAGAATGAGTTCTCTGCTGAGTAGATGGCTCTGTGGTGAAAAGCACTTGCTTGCAAAGCTGGCTGACCCTGATTTGATTCTCCAGTACACACATTTGCACAGCGTGACACATATGGTAAGACTTCATTTGCAGTTTTAAGAGGCCCTGGCATGCACATACTCAATTTCTTTATCTTTTTTTTTTCTCTCCCTCATACAAGCAAATAAATTAAATAATTAATTAATAATATTAAAAATAAATTTAAAAGAATAAGTCATTCAGATATATTTACCAATGTAAAGAAAAAAATTAGTTTGTATAAAAATGATAGTCAGAAATTTAGAAATGTTTGAGATGTCTGTGTGCAGTAGATAAGGACAAATGATTAATGACCAATCATGTATAATAGTAAGGAGAGTAGGAGAGATTTGAATATTATTGTTAAATGAAAATTAGTGAACATCAACAGGGCTGGGGTGTTGGCTTAATGGTTGGTGGTGCTTGCTTGTAATGACTACCTGATCAGATTCAATTCCTCAACCACCCACATAAAGCCTGTCATGGGTTCATTTGTAGGAGCAAGAAGACCCTGGTATGCCCCCCACCCAGATACAAAGATACACACACAAAGGAAAGAAAGAAATACATAAAATAATTAATTAGTAAAAAAATATCACATACATATGTCAGCTTAAATCATGGGCCCTTATTAACAAGAATGTAAGAGTGAAAAGAAAGGCAAAAGTATTAGAAATCAAGAGGCAATGGATGTTTTCAAATATGGAGACAAAAGGTAGAATGCCTTCTCTCAGAAGCAGTGAAAGGAAATAATTGTCAAGGACACAACTCAAAGCCAGGGAACAATAAGGAAATATTTTTTTCTGAAAATGCTGTCTTAACAAATTTTCCATATAGTTTCACTGGAGTGAGAAATACATAGGCTCAGTTAAACTAGAAAGCTACTTGAATGGAGGTAATAAAGCAGAAATAATAAGTGTCCTTGAGGGAAATCCTTTCATATGGCTTCTGTTATCTATGCAAAGTAAACAGGTCTTCTGATAATCCCCCATGACATAAAGACAGAAAAAAGCACAATGTCAACTAAGGCAATTTAGGGAATGGAAAGCATTCTCATTCTCATTTTGCTCCTAGTTGTGGAAAAGTAATGCCAATCATCTTTCATGCACATAAGTAAGATGCAAAATTCTTTGGTTAATGACTCTGAAAGAGAAGCCAATTAACTAGTGTGTTGTTATTAACAGATCTCAAAAGTTTTCATGAGTTCTACCCTCATTATTTTTGTGCTACTTCACTTTGAGCCTGTCACATAATGAAAATAATTTTCTACATTTAACCAAAAAATAAGAAAATGAGTATCATTGAAATTATAAAAAAATATATTTTCTAAGTTTTCACAATTAACATTTTTACATCATTTCAAAAACATATTGGGCTGGAGGGAATTGCTTAGTTGTTAAGTCATTTGCCAGCAAAGCCAAAGGATCCTGGTTTGACTCTCCAGGTCCCATGTAAGCCAGATGCACAAGGGGCACATGCATCTGGAGTTCGTTTTCAGTGGCTAGAGGCCCTGATGCACCTATTCTCTCCCCCTCTCTCTCCCTCTCTCTCTCTCTGTCTCTCTCCCTTTCTCTCTCTTCAAAAAAAAAAAAAAAAAAAAAAAAAAAGCATTTTTTTCTATAATAGTAATAATGATAATGAGTTATTTGGCAATTAGCAGCATGTAATATTTAATTTTAACACAATTAAAATATGCCAAAATAATAAATTTTCAAATACTATCATTATCCTAGTTGTTGAGGCTCAAGCTTACAATCTCAGAATTTGGGAAGTTGAAGTAAAAGGACTGTCACCAATTGCAGGCCAGAATGGAATCCATAGTGTGTCTCAGACAAGCCCCTTAAACTAATAAATACAAAACCAAAAAAAAAAAAAAAAATCTGAAAAATATAACCAAATTCTAGCATTTATTATTTTAAACTGATGAACCAGCTGATAGAACATTGTGAAATACCATTCTTTTATATTGATTGTTTGGCTGCTTATTCTCGAACAAAATACACTGTTTCATATATATTGAAATTTCCAGATATGCACTGTTTCTTGGAGCAAGAAGTCATATCATACACATGGTTGTAGAAAAATGACTTTCTGGAAATAGGTAAGGCTTGTCTTAGATATATTTGTGTAGGTTCCTGTGCTTTTTGCAGTGTCTGGAAGGTAAATGATCTATTATTCAGCTTAAGTCAACAGTAAAACAGGTACACATGATGGGTTATACTAAGTTGTAAGTCTTGGTACTTTCTTTTCAAGATAGTTTTCAATTATTTTCCTTTTCACTGCCTGAATTCTGTTGCCCACCAGCATTTTAAGAGTCAGGACATCTTCAGTGGGTACAAATTCCTTGACCTCTCCATGTCAAATGTTGACAATGTAAATAAACACTTGAGTCCTGTGATTGCTGGACATTAATACTGTTATGTGATAACTCCTTTGTCATGTTGAATGAAGCTCAGAATGGAATGCCTGGTTTCCTGTATCACTGCTTTTTCACCTGGCTTTGACTGTTTCAAGCACTGGCATTTTTTGTTTATAAACAGTCTAGGGAAACTAAACAACAGAGAAATAAACTAAAAAGATTATGCCACCACAAAACTTCACATCTATAAAAAGGAATTTCTGTAATAGCAGCAACTGAGTAAATGTAGACCTTGATCTATTGCTAAAGATGAGTATGGGAAGAATAATGTGAAATTTCTGCTGAGAGGGCCTAGTAAAAATGTCATAATTCAGTTAGCATTTGAATGGGGCCTTAATATTGAATTCAATTTGGTCTGCAGTTGAAGAGCTTATTGTATTCCCAGAAAAGGAAACAACTTTAGACAAGACACAGAAAGATTCATAGGATGGGACAGGCAATAAAGGATAATGTAACCTAGCCAAGAAGTCGCAACCATAAATGAAGCTTGAAGATGGAAAGACAAAGTTGGAAGGAAAGCTTGTTTTAAATATTCTTTTCTAGTATCTGTTTTTTCTGGTTGCACTATAGATTTAATAGTTTGGCCTTTATCCAAGTGTAAAAGTGAAATTGAGGCTGGACATTTGGAGTACATTAATAATTACAAGTACAGACACGATGGAAGACCATTGTCTTGTACACACTTCAGGTTTCAGTTTTTAATCAGTTTTTAATCCTTAGTCCTGTGTAAGATGAGATCCATGTGCCTCACCTAGGCTGCCCAATAGACATGATACAAGGGAGCAAGAACTGGCTTCGGATTGTTTATTGCTTCGTGTTTCTCACAGCTCAATCTCTTCCACAGCTACAGGTTACTGTTCTCTAGTTCTGTTCGATAAAAGCCTTCTGTTCTATTGACTGTTCCTATTCCCTACGTTGTTGCACAACATGAAATTTAAAACAATCCCTGTCAGCTGCATGATGGAGCCTTTGATGATGATAATGCTAAGGTCGGCAGAAATAAAGCCTCTCCAGAGAATGGCTCAGACTGTTGGGTCAGAATCCAAGGACCAGGTGGACTATAGGTTCCCACAGTTCAAGGACAGTTTGTTAGCTGGTCAGGCTGTAGAATGGTCACCTCTTGCTTTGCAGATGGACATATCTCCAGTAGGTCCTCAAACAGGGATGAAAGGTTAAGACAAACCGTGCTACAGTATCTTATCAAGCCAGTAAACCTGTGCTAAAGCCCCCACCCTCATGACTTCATTACCTGCCAGTGGCACCACCTCTTTAAATGCCATCACATTGGAAGCTGGAGTTTTAATATACAAGGTTTAGAGGAACACGAATTTTCAGTTCATAATAGATGTAATATTATTTCACAGAAGATAGCTACATACCCATGTTTAGTCAAAATATCTAATTATCTTAATTTAACTGGAGGGCTTGCTGAACAACCAGTAGCCCCTGAGCCATTTGTAATAGATCTCTAGAACCACTTTAAAAGCTGGGAATTTTCCTTCACACTTATAACCCATGGCCTGCGGGAAACAGAGACAAGAGAATCACTGGGGCTAGCTGCTCAGCCAGATAGGCTGGCTTCAGTGACAGGCTTCATAAGAACATGAAAAAAAGCCACCTGACTTTCACCTTGGTTCCTCACACGCATTTGTGGGCAATACATTCACATAACATGAATATATGCATCACATATCACACCACACTTTCTAAACACACATACAAAAAATGGTGGTCATGTGTAAGATACTGTCTATTCTGAACATGCAAATGAATACAGCAAAGCTAGGCATAATGAAGACCTGTGAGCAGGATAAAGATAAGGTATAGATTAGGAATCACTGATGAAAGACAGGACATTTTATTTTCAAATATGCTTTTACACACGGGTCTCTTTAGTTTTCATTTTGGAATCAGTGAGACAATCTGAACAGTTCTATTAAGTCTAACCACATCCTACTATATTATGATAATTGCTTTCTTGACACTTGCTTTTTCTCTTCAGTTCTTTGCTCCTATTCCATATTACCTAAATCATCTAAATTGTTAGAATATTAAGTAAACAAGGAAATGATTTGAGCAGAAACTTTATTAGGCTTGAACAGAATTATTAAATTTTTATGCATTAAAAAATTGTTTCCATTAGTTTCAATGACATTGCTTAATTAACTGAAGTAATCCATTTTATTAAACTACAGTGTGACATATATAAAGCATAATTCTTAAAATCATGATAAAAATATAATTCTTTTCACTATTTAGAATTTACATGTTTTCTAACTATAATTCAGACTACATTTTTCAGAAACAAATTACATATTTATGTATTAAGTATGTAAAGAATGAAATACTAAACAAAAAGAAGTTGGAGAAAAAAACAATCAAAACATTATAGTTATTTGTCAAAATTTGCCATTTATGTGGTGACTTGTCAATCCTTATGTGCATCTGGCTTTATTTTGTGATAGACTCAAAAATGATGGTGAGTAGATTGATCACCTCTTTTCCACTTTGAACATATATCGATGATCATACACATTTCAAAACAGTTTTCACATTATATTGATAGTACATGAAATATATGTGATATTTTTCATATATACATAAATTTTAAGAACTGAAATAAATGACCATCTACTAACAACCTATTTTATAGAGCAGAGCAAAAGCCACATGATTACTATATAGAAAGTCTCCTTCTGTGTGTTACACTTGTTGATGTCATTGGAATACAACCTCTGTTTTTCCTTCTTCCTTCAGTATTTGCTGGTTTTGAGCTATACACAAAAAATAGAACACATGAGTAAATCATGAATTTCCATTTGACTCTAACAATTTTAGCATAGCTCGAACACTGCATAGGTAGTATTCTATCCTGAGCCATCATATGGTTTTAGTGATTTTCATCTATGCCTGCATTTCTGAATTGATTGGGATTGAGATCTGTAGAGATACTAGGCTTTTATTTTCATATTTAAATTATTGATCACAATATATGTAGGGCTTATTTTGAATTTTTCATTATACTTTGTTGGATAGATTGTTTTTCCTAATTTTCTAATATTTAAGCATGTTATAACTTTTAATATTTAAGTTTGGAGAAAAGGGGGGAGAGAGAGAGAAATAGGCAGAGAGAAAGAGACAGAATGGGCACACCAGGGCCTCTAGCCACTGCAAATGAATTCCATATGCATTCATCACCTTGGGCATGTGACTTAAATGGGTACTAGGTATTCTAATCTGGGTCCTTAGGTTTTTGCAGGCAAGCACCTTAACCGTTAAGCCAACTGTCAAGCCCCAGACATTTAAAAACTTTAAAATGAAATATTTTGAAACATCCATAAACATACTTCATAATGATTATCATTCACCACTCCAGTGCTGGGCCTTCTAACATTGTTGGATGAATATCCAAATATATATATTGTGTTAGAAATATCTGTTTGTAAACTTTGTTTTTTCTTTAACCATTGGAACATACATGGTCCATATTATTTATATCTTATATAATACCCATGGCATGGAAGATAATGGCTCTCTCTCCCCAGCAAGTCAAGCTTTAACTGTCGTTAGCTTACCTGGAAGGGAGGACCTCCTAAACTCCTCTACTATCTATATTTGAGGGATGGATGATGCTTTCAGGTAAACATACCTGAAGTGAAGTCATGGATGCCATGGCCTTGTTATGTCCAGACATCACCAGAGTTCCACACTACTTCTTAAAATCCTCAGTTCTTCCATTACCCCTTCCCACCTTCCACAGCATTCTCTGAGCCCTGGAGAGTATGTCTTTTATTTCTGGGTGTCGAGGTTATTAAAAAGCTTTGTATCTTTTCTCAAATTGTGGTTTCCTTTATAATATATTAATATAAAATTTTCCTGAAGACAATTGAAATTAAGATTTAGTTTTATTGCAGGCATTATTTACAGATTTCATTACTAACACAGCAACAGAAAGGGACTTTTGGGGGACTTTTATTCATAGGTCCCTTTTCCTGGTGAGTTGAATTTTGTCCTATTCTAAATTTTCACCAATTCAGACACAGGTTCTCTGTGGCTCAGATTCATCATCATCTCACCTCCACCAACCAGAAATGAATTCCCCCACCCCCGTGCCACAAGGAGGTACACTGTACCACATCCCATGCTTGCTTACTACACAACTCCCTTATCAATGTCTTCTTTTCAGCCCTAATTTGGGCTGAATGAATTTTCCTCACACTCTTTCAAGATCTTCTATCTAAAAATCTTTGTTTACCGCTATTTATTATATAAGCTATATGAAATAGGAAGAAAAATTTAATATCAACTCAACCATTATAGTCCTGTAATAGGAAGTTACAAGTGATATTTTGACAATGAATATTTATTTCTTTAAGGCTAATGGTTATAATCAAGGCTGAAAGGGCTATTATTTTATGTTACAGTTAAATAAAACCATATGCCTAATTACTCTAGTGGGAACAGGGTTAAGACCACTTTATTAATGACAAACATAAGTATCACATCTGCAAGAGAAACGGCACAGTCCACCCACATCCGAGTTAAATGAAGGCAATATACATTAAGTAATTCCAAAATAATCTTAAGGTGCTTATATTGAAATGATATGGGCCACATCAGAAGCATTAGGAAAATCCATCCTTTTATTTTTTACACATTTACTCCTATTTAATAATAATTATGACATGTAAAATATCAATAATAGGCTGGTTAAAATTACTGTAATAAGAGACTTAATAAAGCAAATTGGATTAATTAATAACACTAACTCATGAGCCACTGAGACTCCACATTACCAAAAATATTTCAGTACATGCAACTGATTCCTTTATATCTCTTAAAAATGCAGGTGCATTTATTTATGCCACAGAGCAAACCCTAATATCAGATATTTAAAAAGAAAGTGAAAGAGAATGGGCAGCTAAAAAAAGCTTTTTTTTTTTTTTCATTTTTTATTAAGTACGTCTCTGGAGCTTCCTTAAAAGATCTTCTACCACTTATTTAGCTTTATAAATTAACACTGAGACACTATTAGTAAATTATCAAAGCTCCCGAATCTTTCTGATGACTTACTTCAGCTTGACTTTTACTTTTAAATATATTTTTACGTGCATGTGTATGGAAGGTGAGAAGGACACAGTACACCAGGCTCTCTGGTGCAGCTAATGAAATCCAGATGCTTGCACTTCATTTTTTTTTTTTTTTAATCTGGACTGACATGGCTGCTTGAGGATGAAACCCAAGCCAGAAGGTTTTGCGAGCAAGCACCTTTTAAGTACCAAACCACTCTGTAGACCAGCTTGACTTTTCAATGATTTCGGATCTTTGTAAATTATATGAGAAATGTAGAAATAGTGAACATAATTTAATATCTAAAACATAAAGCTAATGTTACTAAGATTATCTAGCATCTGATACCAAAGTATAATTTTTCATAACTGAAATCACTATTTGAATAATCTAGATTTTGAGCTTAGGAAGAAAACTTATTTTATGAAATCTATTTGACATGCTTCTCATGTAGGAATACTAATATCTAGTACACTAATAATTTTATTAAATTCTATTAATGCAATATATTTAAATATAGAGTTACAAATATTCTAGACACAACTATCTACTGTCAATGAGTATCGAAAGCCTTACTATCTTTAAATATTACTTACCACCTGATTTTTCAAATATTCCAGAAATCTTTTTTATATGAAATACTAGACAGCATTTACCAGATAAATTAATATGCACCAATAAATGCAATCAATATGTGTACTACCCTTATCTCTATCTCACATGTTGATTTCCTAGGAAACATACAGTATGCACTTAGGTGCTTAATTGGAGCAAAGGCAATAATATTTTCTTCTGCTGAAAAAGTTTAACACATGAACAAGCCAAGAATGACTCCTAGTGAATATCAAGGATGCAATATTTTAAAGATACTGGGGCTGGAGAGATGGCTTAGTGGTTAAGGCACCTGCCTGCTAAGCCTAAGAACCGGGTTCCAATGTCCAGGTCCCACATTTAGCCAGATGCAAAGTGATGCAAGGGCACAATGCCACACTTGCCCACAAGGGGACACACACATCTGGATTTCGTTCGCAGAAGCTGAGAGACTGCTGGCACGCCCATTCTCTATCTGTCTCCCTCTCCCTCTCTCTCTGTCTGTCTCTCTCTGTGTCTCTCTCCAAAAATAAAATAAATAAATAAAATAAAGATACTTAACATGCACTTCAGACATGTCCCTCACACCAGCCTTTGATACCTTCTTATTGCCCAAAATAGCCAACACTAAACACAAGATTATATGGCCTTGAGAATACATGTGATTGTATCCTCTTTATTGAAAAAGTAAACAATAACTATTTGAAGACAACTATAATTCTTTTTCTACTATCCAATTAAGTTAGCACAAGCATAAGATTTTCCTGGAGTTCCTAAGCAAAACACTTAGGAATTTCATAGATAAAGACAGCATTTTTCCAGAGAAAATAACTTAGCTCATTTTATATTCTATTGGCAATTGATTGAATGAAGACCTAGGATTCTTAGTCAAGCAGTAGATTAAAAATAAAGCAAATATCACTAGACAACTATACTGGGAATGCTGTTAAATCATTCAATAGCAACCCATGTTTCCAATCAGACAGTACTATGAGAAAATAAGTGAATCGATGAAAATAATTTCAGCTGCATGTGTCTTTTGATGTCTATTGGGACATTTGAAAATGATAGCCAAAGTAGGTATTCCATTATTTTTTTTTTAATGGATCATCCTTCTAACATCAATTCATTTAAAAATTAATTATTTGAAAATATTTTGATATGTAATTTCTGCAATGAATCTCTTATAGCCATCATGCAAACTTTCAGGTATTCATGTTCTTATAAAATTGCCTTCCCCTTTGCTAAACCTGGGAGACAAACATAAACAACATTGTGTAGCAGAAGTGATTATGAATCTGCTGATTACATCACAGGGGAAAGCCCTTTATCTGCAGCAAATTTTGTCCTTCCTTCCATCTTTACTCTGCCTCTCTAGCTCATCAGCCTGCAGTGATTCTTGTCAAAGCAAGCCAGGAAACAGACATGTACATGAACAAGGCTTGGGATAGCTATCAAGCTAACCTCTTATGACTAAAACCTCAGGCCAAATTACAACCAGGAAACCTTCTGAGGGTCTGAGAAAACAGTCTAGTGCATAAACAACTGAGTTTGAATCTGCAGACCCCACGCAAAAAGCCAGAGGCTATAGTGGCTGGTTAATGTCCCAGCACACCATAATTGAGAAGGGAGGCAGAGAAAGGAGAATCCACCTGAGGTTTGGGGGTTAGCTGTCCTATTGTACAGAGAAGAAAATAACATGAGACATGGTGTCAAATGAGTTGGAAAGCAAGAACTGACAACGTATGTTTTTACACATGTGTGTGCACACACATCCACACATTACACAAACACACACACACACACACACACACACACACACACACAAAGCCACCTGAGCACACTCTAACTGTAGATTTAATAGGTATTTTTTTAGTACATATTTTGAATATACGGTTACACAACAAGACATAACTAGGTTCATCAATAGAACACAACACTATCCTGGGCTGAACATGGAAAGTAACTCAATCATTTGTGAACCATTTATTTAAATTTAAATATAAGGGGTGATTAAAAAAACAACAACATGGTGCCTAGATTTACTGTGAAATACCAAGTACAGTACAGGACTTTAGAAAACAAGAGATTAGTAAGGAATATGAAATCAGTTAATGTTTCATTAACATGCTACTATACATGAAAGTAATAATATAAATGACATATATATATATATATATATATATATATACAACTTATGAAAATAATATTTTTTATTTTTATTTATTCATTTGCAAGCAGAGCAAGATAGAGAAGAGAGAAAGTGAGAGAGAGAGAATGGGTATGCCACAGCTTCTTGATGCTGCAAAGGAACTCCAGATGCATGTGCTACTTTGTACATCTGGCTTTATCTGGGTACTGGGGAATTGAACCCAGGTAGTTCAGCTTTTCAGACAAGCATCTTAACCAATGAGCAATTTCTCCAGCCCAAAAGGAATATTTTGAAATTCCATCCATTCCTTCATTATCATTTCACATACATAAATAAGTATTATGTAGTATATTCCATTCCATTTAGAGCATATGTGATTGAAAGGGGATTTAATTTATCATGGTTGACAATGCCATGATTTAACTCACCATTTTTCAAAAAATACCTAAAATTCTAATTAGCATTTTCATTAAGCAGAGTACATAATTAATTGATTACAGTGCATATTATAAAATATACTTGAATTAATATGATTTGTTTCTAAATATTTTATTTATTTATAAGCAGGGAGAGATAGAGAGATGACAGGCAGACAGAATGGGCACACCAGTATGTCTAGCCACTGCAAATGGACTCCAGATGCATGTGCCCCTTTTTACATCTGGCTTTACGTGGGTACTGGGGAATCAAACCTGGGTTGTTAGGTTTTGCAGGCAAGCACCTTAACCTGAGCAATCTCTCCAACCCCCTTTTTTTTTAATCTGGTAGGGTTTTGAGTCTTGTGGTTATGAAGATAATAGCTGCATCACTCTTGGGGGAAATACAAGAACCATGTATTTATGGACAGAGATGAAAGAGGAGAAATCACCAAAATGGAAAGGAATGAATGTATATTATTGTCTCAGAAAGTTTATAGAGAGATCAGAAAACTGCCAACATCTGAATTGGCTTAACTAGTTTTAGTACAAACAACAGCATAACATATATTTTCATACATGTATATGTTCATATAATTCTGTCAATTAAATATATATTACTTTAGGTCCAAATAATTCATAAGTAAATGGGATAAAAATTAGGTTTTGTGGGGGCCATTATAGTGACTTATTTTATATATATATATATATATATATATATATATATATATATATATATAAATGTATATCTATAATACAGTGTAGAAAGTAAGGAAATAGATTATTAAATATATTATTATACTTAATTAATTTTGGGCAAGAAATGTATACTTTGAAAATAAAATTTAGCTCATCAAGTACACTCGGTTTTTTTGTTTGTTTGTTTGTTTTCTTTTCTTTTCTTTTTTTATTTTCTTCCATGCTAAATATTAGCTCTCTGGTATGCAACAGAAAAAAAAAAAAAAGATGGGCCAAAGTTGAGGACCTTATAAACCATTATGTACTCAATGTTTTGTTCTGTTTGAGTGACAATATTGGCACCTCTCTTTGATCTCCCCTCTTATACTAAAGTTAGTATTTCTGTGAAATAGAATTTTTGATTATCCTGATCAATTTAATAACAAAAATATTCAGAAACACTATCCAAAAATGTTGACTACAATTCTTTTGGAAAATACTCAGATGACTTATCTTGAAAATATTTCAATGTGTTTAAAGATCTAAATATCTAATAAATACAACTCAGTGAGAAAATTGAGTAGTTTATGATCTCACCTTAAATTCAAGTCTGTATTGGGAAAATGATAAAATGTTTAAAATTTAATAAAATATCAGTACATTGTAGAAAAATAAAATTAAGTAATTAATCATTTTATTATTCTCAAATTTCATGATTTTTTTTTTTTTTTTTGGAGAGAGAGACACAGAGAGAGGGAGAGGAAGAGAGAGAGAGATGGGCATGCCAGCAGCCTCTCAGCCTCTGTGAACTAACTCCAGATGTGTGCTCCTTCTAATGGGCAAGCGTGGCATTGCGCCCTTGCATCACTTTGCATCTGGCTAAACGTGGGACCTGGAGATTGGAACTGGCCTTCTTAGGCTTAGCAGGCAGCAACGTAACCACTAAGCCATCGTTCCAGCCCCAAATTTCATGTTTTTGTTTGTTTGTTTGTTTTTTTCATTTTTTGGTTTTCAAGGTAGGGTCTCACCCTATCCCAGGCTGACCTGGAATTCACTATGTAATCTCACAGTGGCCTTGAACTCATGGAGATCCTCCTACCTTTGCTTCCCGAATGCTGGGATTAAAGGTGTGAGCCATCACGCCTGGCTAATTTCATGATTTGTAAAGTGAAAATTTGACTGTTTCAGGTATGGTACCATTATTGTATATAACATTTTCTATATAAGGTATACATCTATATATGTATATCTAGCATATCTATCTATATATCTACCTATATATCTATATAAAGATATCTATATTAATAATCTGTATGTATATATCTATCAATATCTATCTATCTATCTATATCTACTATATCTATCTATATCTATATCCATATCTATATAATCAGTGAAGGTGTGGCTGATTATTGACCTAAAATTAACAACACACATACAAAAATAAGCTAACAGTCTATGTGTGTAGGTAATGAAACTCTTTCAAAACTGATATTAAATAAAATGAGAACATTTTTACACATTTTATAAAAGTACTTAACTTCTTTTTTTTAAGGCATTTAAGTGTTTTTTTTTTTTTTTTTTAAGTAAAGGGTTACAGGGAAGAACAACAAAGCTATACAGTAGCATTTTCCCAAGTTGTGTGCTCCTTAAGCATACTCATCTTTGTTAGAGGCAGTTTATAACAAAAAAATCAAGCTGCCACTCACTGATTATATCTTCAATCAGAAGTATGTGGTCTCATTAGAATTTCCTTTTATCCCCGTGTGCTTCAGATTATCTGGCAAACCTCAAGCATTTGATTGCTTTTAATCAAGAAAATGAGGCACATTTGCTAAATCTTTTGATTAATCAGATGTTGACAAATATCCATGAACAATTAAGAATTCTAATCCTTAAAATTAAGTCAGTTGTAATTATCTTTTCTTATGCAATTCATTTCATGAAAGCCAACCAGGATAGCATAAAATTATTAAAAAATAAACAGAAAGAAGTTAAAACAATCAATCTAATGATTCTTAAAAGTTATTTCACAAAATTTGTTTATATAGTAATAGTATTAAAATTTATTTTCTTTATGTATTTCCAGGAAATGTGTGCATACATTTATTTGATTTTTTTAAATATGTTTATTTTTATTTTATTTATTTTAGAAAGAGGCGGGTGGGGGGGGAGAGAATGGGTGTGCCAGGGCCTCCAGCCACTGCAAACAAAGTCAGATGCATACGCCCCCTTGTGCATCTGGGCTTACATGGGTTCTTGAGAATCGAACCAGGATCCTTTAGCTTTGTAGTCAAACGCCTTAGCCACTAAGCCATCTCTCCAGCCCACATACATTTATTTATACATGTATATTTTCTACAAGATTACACAATTTTGCTAAATGTGCATAGCATAAAACAAGTTATAAAGTAAATTCAATCATCTTATAAAGAAACATAATTATATGTAATATATAGAATAAAAATCTTAAGACTAGTAGAAACAATCATCAGGCTGATTCTCCGTTGAGTGTATTATATTGAAGTAAGATAAAGAGAAATATAGAAACATACCTTCCTTTAAAATTATTTTAGATTCCATTAAAACTTGGTTTTAAAAATGATCATAATTTTTATATTAATTTATTTTCTCCCCAGTTAGGAGCCTCTAACTTCAATGTGTTTACCAATGTTACAAGTTTTGCTAAGCTCTACAACCACTAGCAGGGGAATGGTGGCATGTCACCAAGACCATTGAACCAAGATGGAAGGCAATGCACAGATACTGTTTCCCCTATGTAGTCTCAGACATAAACATAATATTTAAAAAGGTTATATGTTTATAAAATATTGAACCACAAATGTCTTTGTGAATGGAAGTAGTACACCATGTACACTACACTGATCTTTTTTTTTTTTACCAGCAAATGACAGCATGAATTTTAATACAAACAAAATGAAAAGATGTTTAGAGTACTAATTATCTAGATACTTCGAAAGCTCTAAATAAAATGTGCCAGCAAGGGTTGTCAGTGAAATAAAGAGCACATCGTGTTGACTCCCAGGACATCCCAGAGCCGACATGCTTCTGCCCATGGTATAAATGTGGAGACTGAGGACTGATATCACCTAGGCACTAAGCAGAAGCTGAGATGTCTCTCTTGAGCTGGTGCTCTCACAGACTTTGCTCATCAGTTCCTTGATGGATCCTGGAGGATTAGCTGCCTGGCCCTGTGCATAAAAGAACATGGAACAATTATCATCTGCAACTCCAGACACTGGGGCTGGAAGTCGAGGGGTGAGTCAAGGGGTCTTGCTTTTGAGGACTTATAGACTATGGGAGAAGAAGATAAGCAAACAGAAACTTAGGGAGAATGACAAGTCCGGAGTACTTGGATGTGTTAGAGGACATAGTTGACTAATCACCTTTAGGTGGAGACAGGACCCATCAGGGAATGCATCACGGAGGAGATGTAGCCAGTAGTCATGCTAGGACATGTGGTTATGTGCTCTGATTCTCATAAAAAAGAAAATTAGAACCTGAGAATCATTGGTGGAGTTCCTAAAAGGACTCAGTGTACAAATCCTGAAGGATTTCTTTATGTGGTTTCAACAGGTTGGCAATGTTGTTCAAGGCCAGATTTATAACATGAGTACAGAAACTACTCAAAATTCTCATTGGTCAGTATATGCCTGGGGAAGTCCACAAGCATTCTAGGTGGGGGAAGGCGATGACTAGCCATGGATAGGACTAGGTAGAAAGCCAGGCAATGCCCGGCCACAGGGCACTCCCCACCAGGGAAAGCAAGATTCCAATTCCCAAATTTTAACTTTAGTAGTTTCATTGAATTTTTCTTTATTTTATGTTTTCAATATCAATATATCACTAGTTTTAAATATTTACAAATATATTCTTTTGTAATTCTCCAAACTAAGTGCAGGAATATACCTTCATTTTCAACCTGCTATGGCCTTAGATAAAAGTTGGAAAATGGACAAGAAATGAAGAAAAATTTCTTGCTTCCATCTGTCAAATTTCATCTTCCTGTCAGTTCTCTGGAGCTACCACTGTGTAATAAGCAGAATATTTCCTTAAATTAAATATAAGAGACCATTCCTTTATCTATGTGATGGATGGAATCCTTCAAATTGAGAATAAACTGGAGAGAAATGCAATGTCTTATTCTGGTTTTATTAGTCTCAGACTTCTAATCAGGTTAATGTGCATCCCAGCAGCATTGAACATAGTTATTTTTCATAAACACTCAGTAAATCATATAATTGTTCAAGAAAAATGAGGACATTCCAAAGAAATTACTGGCGACACATTCAGCACTTTTAGTCTAGTTGGTTTATGTAACTGCAATGCTGGTGTTGATATAAGTGAATCTATTTTTTCCTCAGGCAAGGCAATTCCAAAATGTGAAACAAAATTTTTACCTCTGCATTGTTAATAGTTTTAGGGAAAAAATATTCTGCAATTCACCATTCCTATTTTTGAAGCAGAAAGAAGTTATCTTATAAAATAAATTGTGTGGGGCTGGAGAGATGGATTAGCAGTTAAGATGCCTTTCCACCTAAGCCTAAGAATGTCCATTCAATTTTTGAGGTCCCACATTTAGCCAGACACAAAGTGATGCAAGGACCCAATGACGTGCTTGCCCTCAAGGGGGCACACGTGTCTGGAGTTCATTCACAGTGGCTAAGAGGCTGCTGGCACACCCATTCTCTATCTGTCTCTCTCTCTCTCTCTGTCTCCAAAAATAAAAAGTAATTAAAAAATGTGTGGGGCTGGAGAGATGGCTTAGTGGTTAAGGTACTTGCCTGAAACACAAAAGGACCCAGGATCAATTACCCAGTACCCACATAAGGACACATGCATCTGGAGTTCATTTGCAATGGCTAGAGGCCCTGGCACATTCAGTCTCTCTCTGTCTGTCCCTCCCTCTTTCTCTCCCTTTCTCTCTCTCTCTGCTTGTAAAAAAATAAATTAAATAAAAACTTCATTAATTAATAAAAATGAATAAATTGTGTAAACATGAACCTTTTTTATTTTATAAATTATGGTGCTATATACATGTTAGTCTCTTCAAGACATGTATATATAAGTAATACAAACTATTTAATGAAAGGTATAAACTAGCTATTTAAAGTCCAAATCTACAATATGAGTAGTTTATATTGGTATTCCTTACCTTGAAAACATAAGATAAAGATTTTTAATCAAAACATCACATTTCCTGTGTACATTTAGAATGTATTTAATTGACAAATAATTGTATATTTTTGTAAATAATGTGATATATAATTTAAATAAAATTATTTGTAACCCAGACGCTTAAAATAAAATATTAGTGTGGTTCTGTGTTAAGGATTTTGTCATTGCTGGACAAAATACTTGTCCAGAAGCAGCTTGTGAAAGGAAAATGGTTGAATCTAGCTTTCAGTTCTATAGCATATATCCCATCATGGTGGAGATGGCATGGAAACTGAGAAGGGGAAGCCATTGACAGGCAGGAAGAAGAGATAGAAACAGACATGGAGCTACACTATTACACCTCAAGGTCAGCACCTCTTCCTGCATCAAGGCTCTACTTCCCTGTGTGTTCTATTGACTAGTACAGCAAGCTAGAGATTAAGTATTCAAACATACGAGGTATTAATGGGTATTTCATATTCTAACAGCCATTCGTTGTTTCATTCATGTGAAGTGTTTAAAACTGATTAAACAATTCCCTACCTCCGCAAATGATAATCATTCCTTCATGGTGAACACTTTTAAAATATTTTATTTTTAACTCTATACTTTGTATTGTGCAATACTGTGCTACTGACTTTATTTCAATCAACTGCTATCCACCCCTCTAGTCCCTATTGTCCTCAGCCATGGGTAACTAATTGCTCTCTCTACTTCTTAGAGCTTAACTATTTTTTTGTATTACATATGACTCTGATCATGTGGGTCTTATCCTTATGTGCCTTTCTTATTTCTGTAAAAATGATATCTGCTACATTAATCGATTTTGTAACAAAACAGATTTCCTAGTCTTCATCTATTTCCTTCCTATCTCCAGAAGATATTGTGCCATATATGCATACCCACACCACATTTTCAAAAATGATTCTTCTTTTCTTTTCTTTTCTTTTCTTTTCTTTTACTTTACTTTACTTTACTTTATTTTATTTTATTTTATTTTATTTTATTTTATTTTATTTTATTTATTGGCAAGAACAGAAAGAAAGAACAAGAATGGATGTGCCAGGGCCTCTGGTTACTGCAAACAAACTCTAGATGCATGTGCCACTTTGTGCATCTGACTTTACGTGGATACGGGGGGATCAAACTAAAGTGGTTAGGGAATGCAGGCAAGCATGTTAACTACTGAGCCTACTATCCAGCCCCCAAATCATTTATCTTTTGATGAGTACTGGGTTTCTTCACTTAGATTTATTGTAATAACTTATACTTCAGTGAAGACAGACATACACACCCTTTTGACAGTTATTTCAAGTCACTTTAAAATATATAGAAAATATATACACATCACATCCACACACAAACTCATATCTGGTGGTGGTACTGAGACTTCTGGATAATATAGTAGTTGTATTTTTATTGTTTTCAGGAATCTTTATACTACTTTGCAAAATGGCTATACTAATGTTTGCCCAACAGTATATTCATATTTTTGTCCTATTGTACCTCTACATAATAAGTCCCTTTACTCTCAAGTGCGTTTGTGTTTGCATTTGCATGTGTGTGCAGGAAATTGCATGTATGTGGTCAGTCATGTTTGTATGTATGTGCATATGTGTGCAGATGGTGTGACATACAGAGGTTGACATTTAATATCTCCACTAGTAGCTCTCAGTCTTCATATTCTGAGATAGTATCACAGAGTCAACCTAGAGCTCAGAGATTTGACTAAACTAGTAATCCATTAAGCCCGGGTATCATCTTGTGATCACCTTCCCTTAACTGAAATTCCAGTCCCACATCATCAGGTCCAGTTTACTTGTTGGTTTTGGGATTTGATCCTGTCTTTATGCTAGAGTAGTAACCACTTGATTCACTTAACCATCTGCCTATTCCATTCAAATCTTTATAATGTTAGCCAATATTTTTGAATCACATACTTTGCATTAAATGCCTATTATTTTCAGCACAAATAATTGAGTTTAGGTATGATCTAAACATGCACAAAACCTAACATATCTTCTCTTTTTGCCAATACCTGTTCCTCAGTAGTGCATTAAAATGTACTTCACTTTGACCTTCAACAAGATAACTTTATTGGATTTCTGTTTACCTTTTACTAGAGGTAAGTTTTAATTAAACAACCTATGGAGGAGTCTTTGTATCAAAAATTTAAAACTGAGAGGCAAAAGAGAATAGGGTAGATTGAAGAAGATTACATCAGATGCTATACAATCATCCTTCAGGTCTCACTTATCATCATGTATTTCCAGTTTATACTTACAACACACTCAGAATTATTTGAGCGTGTGCCTTTTTTTGACTTTAACTGTTCTAACTTTAGTTTTACCATCATAAACTTATATTGTTGAATACTACAACTATTGTTAGGGAAATTGAATCTATGATATTACACATTCTAAATGAGATACATATGATACTAAATTAATTATTTTTTTGAGAGATACACAGAAAGAGAGAGAAAGAGGGAAACAGATACAGAATGGGCATACCAGCAGCCTCTTAGCAGCTGTGAATGAACTCCAGATGTGTGCGTCCCTTTATGAGCAAGTGTGGCATTGCTCCCTTGTGTCCCTTTGTGTCTGGCTAAAAGTGGGCCCTGGAAAATCCAATGGGAATTCTTAGGCTTAGCAGGCAGGCAGCTTAAGTGCTAAGCCATCTCCCCAGCCCAGATAATCCTTTTTTTTTTTTTTTTTTTTTTTTTTTGTAGTTATTCTAGATAAAGTCTCACTCTAGTCCAGGGTAACCTGGAATTCACTGTCATCTCAGGCTGGCCTTGTACTCACAGTGATACTCCTACCTCTGCCTCCCAAGTGCTGGGATTAAAGGCCTGCACCACCTCACCGCACCACACTTTTTTGATCTCACAATATTATATCCATTTAAAGATAGTACCAGAATTTTATCTGTACACAACTAAGATACATCATTCACATAATTTTTGATCTACAATTTTACATGTGGGACACTTTAAGGAAACACATAAAATTTCATTACAATTACTTTCCTAGAGTAATAGTCATGTGACAACATAGTTTTTTTTTTTTTTTTTTTTTACTGTCTAATTATTTTCCTCTTATGTAATTAACTTTTTTTCTCAGCTTTCTTTTCATTCATAAATATAAAGATGATGCTGGGTCATGAAGAACATAGAATATTTTGATGCTCACATAATATATGAAAACTAACCCTCCCCCTTCATCTTTCTTCTGATAGACTAAATAATGGAAAAAAAAAACTGTAAGAAAATAGAAATTGAAGAAAGGCTAGGGGAGTTATTGTTATTGATGTTAGTTATTTTTAACATTTTTATTTTTAATTTATTTATTTGAGAGAAAGAGGGAAAGATAGAAGGGGAAGGAGGGGGGTGCATTTTCATGGCTATCTATGTCACACTGTTGGGGATAATGTTTTATATTCTTACTATTATGTCCTTTCAGCAGAATTCATTCAGAGGAAGCACAGAATCCATGGTTTGTACATTTTTATAAACTCTTTGTAAACCAAAGAGTTTATAATTTCAGTAAATATTCATCATGGAAAAATTTTGTTTGAACTGTGCATTGTAAGTTTTATTTCAATATGAGTTTGTTTACTTTCTTCCACAAAAGAATTATGTGCTTCCTTGGAAAGACCTAACAAATTTTGTCCAGTGAAGGACTGAGAAATTCGAAGGAGGAGGGATTGGAAAGCCACTGTAGCTACCCAAAATTCTTAGCTATCTTTCCTGACAGAGGATATATCTATTCTCTAAATTCTTTATGTTATCTGATACATCACATGACAAGAAAACATATCATTTCTGTTTAGTTCTTTTTTTTTTTTTATTAGGAACATACTTTGTATGAACCCAGCATATATTGGTAACATCATTTTTCTTCCTCCCTGCCCAAATTCTGCTGTGTGCCAACCTCAGTGTGGTGTCTGGTATTCCCTATGGGGTTGTGGGTCATGTATCGTGGGGGCAGAAGACAGGTATTTGGGGGTTGCAATGTCTCTGGTTATGATGTCCCAACCTGTGGCTGTCACAATCTTTCTGCCACCTCATTCACAAAATCCCTGAGCTTTGACCACTGGTTCATATATAAGGAATTTCTTCTAGCTCACCAGAAAAAAACCACTCACATATAAGAGATTTTCTTGATGTCCTTTTTTTTTTTTTTTTTTTTTTTTTTTTTTGTCCTCATTTCAAAAAGAGGGTAACAAAAACAAAGTACATTTACCCATTTATGAGTTCTGTGCTATAAACATGGTTGTGAAATCTGTTTTTTCACACAACATAATTGTGTGCTTTTTGTAAAAAAAAAAAAAAAAAAAAAGTATGATAGAATTCTTAGTTTCACTGATGGGATATTGCCTTTAACAAAATAAATTTTACAGATGTGAGAGCACACACCTATAATCTCTATAGTCCATAGGCTGAGGTAATAGGTTCATCATGAGGTTAAGACCAATCTTAGAGGAAAGCCTCAGCTAGAGTGGGAAATTCTGGCTCAATAACACCACCAGCAATTAAAAATAATCACTAAAATTATTTTTCACTATCTATGTGTATAAGAAGTCTGCAGAAGCCTGGTGTGGTGGTGCAAGCCTTTAATCCCAGCACTCGGGAGGCAGAAGTAGGAGGATCACCTTGAGTTCAAGGCCACCCTCTGACTACATAGTGAATTCCAGGTCAGCCTGAGCTAGAGTGAGACCTTACCTCAAAAAAACTAAATAAATAAATAAATAAATAAATAAATAAATAAATAAGAAGTCTGCAGAGACTGACGGGTAAAATAGCTGCATAGGAGTCACACCAAACCATCCTAGGAAAGAATTTAAGCAAAACCACAGTAAAATACACTATTTAATCCAAAAAGTGAAGGTGTATGGATTCTTATCTGCCAGAGTGAAGAAGCTGGAGAGACCAAGATCTACCAAAAAGGAGGAAACCAGCCAGCATCCCCAGGGGCACTTCTGGTGGATCTGCATGCCTGCCTGGCCCAGTGCCCAAATGCAGGAGAAAAGACCAAACAAGAAGATTTGCTAGCCTCATCAAACCTAAAAGGGAGACAGCAGAGATCAGCTAAGAAGCTGCTGAAATGGGTACAGGTGGAACCAGCTGATCATTTCCAGTACAACTCCAGGCTTTCTGCATTCTCCCATCCCCCAACTGTCATAATCAAGAATCTCTGGAGAACACATTCAGCCCCCAGAGGCAGGGCATCCAGCACAGCTCATCAGAGCACCAGCTCCACAGCACAACATGGAGGGATCAAGGTGGGTTCTCATCATTGGTGAGATTGAAACCACTCCAAAAGGTAACAAGGCTGAATGACAAGAAAGCAGGTACATAGGTGTGCTTATCTCTCTTTCCATGTTAGGCTGCATTATGGGTTACATATTTGTGATTGGCTTTACTTTTTTTTTTTTGTTTTTTTAATTAAGCTGTATTTGGGGATTGACTATTGTTACTTTTGATGCTTTCAGATTTATAGGGTTTTGGTCTTTTGCTTCTGTCATTAATGGGGGAAGGGTCTGGTCCAGATCCAGATGGACCTGGAACCCAATTCAAAACAGAATTCTCTACCTTCCAGCTGACAGAATTAAGGGTCTAGAGCAACACACACCCTTAGGGATTTTGGCTTGTTATTTGTTTGTTTCAATCCCCACATTTGCATACTCCATGCTGGTTTATATTGAGAGTATATATTGCCCACTTGAATTGTAGAATTTTGCCAGTAAATTGCTTCAACCAGCCCACTAGAATATTTGACTAGCAGGCAAACTCAACTCCTCATGTTACTTCTGCTGGTGGACTGAAATACAAGAGCTGCACGTGCGACCTTAAACTCATACTCTGAAGGTACATAAAGTGAATTTGAAAGTCTAAGAGCACTACAGATAATTGAAAACCCAAGCATTATATCAAATCAGGATGAAAAATTGCTACAATATAAGACAAGAAATAGAAAGAATCAAGACAACACAACCCTACCAAAATTATAAATCCATCAGAAATGAACCCCAATGAGATAGTTTTAGATGAAATGCTTGAAAACAGTTTCAAAAAAATATTTTATCTATAAAAAAAGAAATCAAATAATAAATCATAGGAATCAAAGAAGAAAACAAAGAAATTAAAGAAGAAATCAAACTCCTGAAGGAATTCCAAGAGAATACCTAAAACCAGTTTGATGAAATTAGGAGGTCATTACAAGACTTGAGTAATAAAATATAAATACTGAAGAAAAAGCAGGCAGAAATTCTAGCACTAAAGAACACAGTTAAAAAAAAAAAAAAAAAAAAGCAAAAACAAAACAAAACAAAAAAAAAAAACTCTGGAAAGTCTCACCAGTAGAATGGATAAAAGAGAGAACCAAATATCTAAACTGCAAGAACAGGTGACAGATCTAATACAGTCCAACAAAGAGAAATATAATCTAATAGTAAGATATGAATGGGAATTTCAAGATATTCAACATACTATGAAAAGATCAAACATAAGAATTCAAGGCTGAGTGGAGTTGTACACACCTTTAATCCCAGCATTCAGGAGGCAAAAGTAAGAGGATCATTGTGAGTTTGAGTTGAGGCCACCCTGAGACTATATAGTGAATTTCAGGTCAGCCTGAGATAGAGTGAGACCCTGCCTTGATAAACAAAAAACAAAAACAAACAAACAAACAAAAAAATCAGGGTATAGTAGGAGAAGCATTTCAATCCAAAGATACAGTAGGTGTTTTCAATGAAATCATAGAAAATTTTCCCAAATTGGGAAAGGAATGCCAATAGAGATACAGGAAGCTTTAAGAACACCAAACAGCCAAAACCTGGAATGAAATTTTTCTAGCAATGTTATAATTAAACTACTAAACATGCAAACCAAATAAAATATATTGAAAGCTGTTTAGAGGGAAAGCAATTCACCTATAAAGGCAAGCCCATCAAGATCACAGCAGATTACTCAGCACGAATTTTAAAAGCCATAAGGGCTTGGGATGATATATTCCATTTTCTGAAAAATCACAACTGCCAACCAAGATTACTTTATCCTGCAAAGCTATCTACCCAAATTGAAGGAGAAATAAAGACATTCAACAGCACCAACAGGCTATAGGAATTTGTGAAAACTAAGCCATCTCTACAGAAAACCCATGAAGGAATCCTTCATGCTGAAGAGAAAGGAAAGCACACACATAAGGAAACTGAAATAGCAGTTACTGAATACTGAATAATAGTATACTGAATAACAGAATGATAAAATAACAGTTGAAACAAGAGAGTAAAGGGAAATCAGGAAGCACTGCAAAACAAGAATGGTGAGAGTAAACAAATACCTTTCATTAATAACTCTAAATATCAATGGCCTCAATACTCCAATCAAATGACCCAGGCTTGCAGCCTGGGTTAAAAGATAGGATCTTGCTGTACGTTGCCTCCACAAAACTCATTTCTCAATAAAAGATAGCCATTGCCTTAGGGTGAAATGATGGAAAATGGTATTTCAAGAAAATGGGTCTAGGAAACAAGCAGGGGTTACTATGCTAATATCTGACAAAATAGACTTCAAACCAACATTAGTGAGGAAAAATAAAGAAGGACTGATTAAATGAAGATTCCAACAGGAAGACATTACAATCCTAAATGTATATGCACCTAACAATGGGGCTCCCAATTTCCTCAAAAAAACACTGTTTTTGACTTAAGGTCACAGATAATACCAAACACTATTGTAGTGGATAACTTCAATAATCCACTTTCATTAATTGACAGGTCATCCCAGCAAAAAATAAAAGAGAGACATCTAGATTAAATGATATGGAACAAATGGACATAGCAGATATCTACAGAACATTCCATCCAAATGAAGAAGAATATACATTTTTCTCAGCACCACATGGAATGGTCTCCAAAATAGATCATATATTAGCACAAAAAGCAAATCTTATCAAATACAGGAAAATTGAAATAACCACTTGTACTGTATATGAAAAGCCATAGTAAGAAAAACAGCATGGTACTGGCACAAAGACAGACACATATGTCAGTGGAACAGAACAAAGGACCCAGATGTTAATCCAGATAGCTAGAGCTGTCTGATTTTTGAAAAAAAAATGTGAAAAATATTCTTTGGAAAAAAGATAGACTCTTCACCACTGGTACTGGGAAAATTGGATATCCATATGTAGAAGGAAGAAAATAGATCCTTGTCTTTCTCTATGCACAAGATTCAAGTCCAAATGGATCAGGGACATTAATATCACACCTAAAACTCTGAAACTGCAAGTGGAAAAAGTAGAGGAACACTTTCAACATATTGGCATAGGCAATGACTTTCTAAATATAACCCCAATTGCTCAGGAAATAGAACCACTAATCAACCACTGGAATCTCATGAAATTACAAAGCTTTTGTACAGCCAAGGACACTGTGAATAGAGCAAAGAGACAACCTACAAAATGGGAGAAAAATTTTTCCCACTATACATCTGACAGAGGATTAATATCCAATATGTAAATAACTCAAAAAAAGAAGACAATAAGAAATCAAACAACCTAATTAAAAATGGGCTATGGAACTATAAAGGATAAAAGAGAGAACCAAATATCTAAACTGCAAGACCAGGTGACAGATCTAATACAGTCCAACAAAGAGAAATATAATCTAATAGGAAGATATGAATGGGAATTTCAAGATATTCAACACACTATGAAAAGATCAAACATAAGAATTCAGGGCTGAGTGGAGTTGTACACATCTTTAATCCCAGCATTCAGGAGGCAAAAGTAAGAGGATCATTGTGAGTTTGAGTTGAGGCCACCCTGAGACTATATAGTGAATTTCAGGTCAGCCTGAGCTAGAGTGAGACCCTGCATTGATAAACAAAAAACAAAAACAAACAAACAAACAAACAAAAAATCCAAAGGCACAATAGGTGTTTTCAATGAAATCATAGAAAAATTTCCCCAAATTGGGAAAAGAATGCCAATAGAGATACAGGAAGCTTTAAGAACACCAAACAGCCAAAACCTGGAACGAAATTCTTCTAGCAATGTTATAATTAAACTACTAAACATGCAAACCAAATAAAATATATTGAAAGCAGTTTAGAGGGAAAGCAATTCACCTATAAAGGCAAGCCCATCAAGATCACAGCAGATTACTCAGCACGAATTTTAAAAGCCATAAGGGCTTGGGATGATATATTCCATTTTCTGAAAAATCACAACTGCCAACCAAGATTACTTTATCCTGCAAAGCTATCTACCCAAATTGAAGGAGAAATAAAGACATTCAACAGCACCAACAGGCTATAGGAATTTGTGAAAACTAAGCCATCTCTACAGAAAACCCATGAAGGAATCCTTCATGCTGAAGAGAAAGGAAAGCACACGCATAAGGAAAATGAAATAGCAGTTACTGAATACTGAATAATAGTATACTGAATAACAGAATGATAAAATAACAGTTGAAACAAGAGAGTAAAGGGAAATCAGGAAGGACTACAAAACAAGAATGGTGAGAGTAAACAAATACCTTTCATTAATAACTCTAAATATCAATGGCCTCAATACCCCAATCAAAAGACCCAGGCTTGCAGCCTGGGTTAAAAGATAGGATCTTGCTGTATGTTGCCTCCACAAAACTCATTTCTCAATAAAAGATAGCCATTGCCTTAGGTTGAAATGATGGAAAATGGTATTTCAAGAAAATGGGTCTAGGAAACAAGCAGGGGTTGCTATGCTAATATCTGACAAAATAGACTTCAAACCAACATTAGTGAGGAAAAATAAAGAAGGACTGATTAAATGAACATTCCAACAGGAAGACATTACAATCCTAAATGTATATGCACCTAACAATGGGGCTCCCAATTTCCTCAAAAAAACACTGTTTTTGACTTAAGGTCACAGATAATACCAAACACTATTTTAGTGCACAACTTCAATAATCCACTTTCATTAATTGACAGGTCATCCCAGCAAAAAATAAAAGAGAGACATCTAGATTAAATGATATGGAACAAATGGACATAGCAGATATCTACAGAACATTCCATCCAAATGATGAAGAATATACATTTTTCTCAGCACCACATGGAATGGTCTCCAAAATAGATCATATATTAGCACAAAAAGCAAATCTTATCAAATACAGGAAAATTGAAATAACCACTTGTACTGTATATGAAAAGCCATAGTAAGAAAAACAGCATGGTACTGGCACAAAGACAGACACATATGTCAGTGGAACAGAACAGAGGACCCAGATGTTAATCCAGATAGCTAGAGCTGTCTGATTTTTGAAAAAAATAATGTGAAAAATATTCTTTGGAAAAAAGATAGACTCTTCAACAAGTGGTACTGGGAAAATTGGATGTCCATATGTAGACGGATGAAAATAGATCCTTGTCTTTCTCTATGCACAAGATTCAAGTCCAAATGGATCAGGGACATTAATATCACACCTAAAACTCTGAAACTGCAAGTGGAAAAAGTAGAGGAACACTTTCAACATATTGGCATAGGCAATGACTTTCTAAATATAACCCCAATTGCTCAGGAAATAGAACCACTAATCAACCACTGGAATCTCATGAAATTACAAAGCTTTTGTACAGCCAAGGACACTGTGAATAGAGCAAAGAGACAACCTACAAAATGGGAGAAAAATTTTTCCCACTATACATCTGACAGAGGATTAATATCCACAATATGTAAATAACTCAAAAAAGAAGACAATAAGAAATCAAACAACCTAATTAAAAGTGGGCTATGGAACTATAAATAGAGAGTTCTCAAAAGAAGAAATACAGATGACATATGAACATTTAAAAAAGTGTTCTACATCCTTAGGCACCAGTGAAATGCAAATTAAAACTACTTTGAGATTCCATCTCACTCCTGTCAGAATGGCTATCATCAAGAAAACAAATAACAATAAATGTTAGCAAGGATGCAGCAAAAGGGAAACCCTTCTATGTTGTTGGTGGGAATGTAGTCTGATAGAGCCATTGTGAAAATCAGTGTGAAGGTTCTAGCGACAGCTAAAAATCAATTTACCTTATGATCCAGCTATAGCACTCCTAGGCATATATCCTAATAATTCTTCTCACTACCTTACAGATACTTGCACAACCATGTTTATTGCTGCTCTATTCACAATAGCTAGGAAATGCAGCCAGCCTAGATTTCCCACCACAAATGAATGGATAATAAATATGTGGTACATTTACACAATGGAATTATATTCAGTGGTAAAGAAAAATGAAATTATGAAATTTTCTGGGAAATAGATGTATCTGGAAAGGTTTCTACTAAGTGAGGCAACCCAGAACCCAAAAGCCATGTTCTCTTGCATATATGGATCCTAGTTACAAATGTTTAGACTTGTGTGTGAACTGGAACCAAATATTGGCAGCAAATGTGAGAATGCTATACAAAGGCTATAAGGGAGGGAGGAGAGTGAAGGACTTAAGGGGATTGTAGTTTATATATGAAAGTAGAAGAACAGATTACAGGGAATGGAATGGCCTAAGAGAGTTCAGGGGAAGAGATTGAGTAAAAGAAGGGTAGGGGTGAGGGTCAATCAAAAATCAAGATATTCTGAATAAGATATATGAAAACCTACTTTTTTGAATAATGCACATCCAGAAGCCCTAGATTGTTACTAGAAAATTCTCAGTGCCAGGGATGGGATACCTTCCAGTGAGTTGTTGGCAAGGGAAGTCCCTGTTGCCTCCAAAACATTATAGACTGTTGCCAACACCCTTTATTTCCCATGAGAAAAAGATGGTAAGACCCTATTGCTAAAGACTTCACATGCTTAGATGATAAGTTACTGAGAAATCAAGCTGGGGTTGAGCTGAAAACCACCTCCCTGTAGACTAGCTGAATGAAATCTGGAAAAAGCTGCACTGAATGCATCCCTATGGGATACAAAGGTTATCAGCAATGAAAACAGTGGACACTGGAACCCTCAAGTTTGGTAAACCTGGACAAATGACTAAATGGGTCAATATTGACATGTCTGCTGTAGGGGAAATGAGCTGTTCTCTAATTGGAACAGAGACCCGTTCTGTGGGAGTATCTGTTCCTGATACTAAAAACCTAATCAAAAGCCTATGCCAGGGGAAGTCATGAGACTTTGGGAAACAAAGCCTGTTCTTGTCTGGGAAAATACATGTATTATGCTCACCAAACTGCCCAGCAAGCACTACACTTAATGTTCATATTCATATATTAATGCTACTTTCACTTTTGGTTAGAGAAGTTTCTGCTTTCAGATGGCAGTCACCACTGGATGACCTAAAAGGCCACATCGTGCTGAGAAGAAGTGACAGAGGAGTGTCCAGAACTGAAACATCTGTATCACACCCTCCAAGCCTTAGTGTCCATTGCAGAAGAGGTGGCCAAAAGAATTTAAGAGCCAAAGGAAATATAAGACTGCTTACAATGCAACTGTCCAGACAGAAATTGGCCTCGATATCCATAACCTTGCAGTGCCTAGCAATACCTTCACAACACCCTCATAATAGGAAAAAAAAGATGATGACATCAAAATAAAAGAGAGACTCAGGGAGGGGATATGATGGAGAATGGAGTTTTGAAGGGGAAATTGGGGGAGGGGAAGGAATTATCATGGCTTATTGTCTGTAAGGAGCAAAGATGACAATAATAAAATTATACAGTGAAATGTCTGTAGAATTCAGAGAACATATAATTACATACTTGATCTTGGATAGATTGAATTAATAAATAATTGTCCTTTGATGAAGCACTGAATGAATGATGAGGATGAGATGCACTGGGTGAAATTGGAGGGGTGCATCAGGAGGGATGAATTAAGTAGCTAAAGTAAAGCTGATGGAAGAAATAGCATAAAAATTACAAGTGAGGAACATTTAATATTACATATAAGTATAGAATATCAGACTACTCAGAGCAAGGGTAGTGAGATGTTTGAAGACTGGAACATTCCATACTTTAGATAATATTAATTCTAAAGTGGTAGTAAAATATTGAAGTTAGGAACCAGAAAAGATAACTTTTTGATCATGCCACCTTCTCATTTCAAATTAAAATTTTAATAAGACATTTGTCAAATGCTCATAGATTTATTTATAAATCTTATAAGAGAAAATAGCCTCTCAGAAAATAAAATATAGAAGAAAACACCAAAATTAAATTGAATAATAACAATAGTATTTTATATCCAGGGTATGGTTACATTAATAGCTTTACCCTCAATTTTATCATCTTTCTCTAAGTAATGTATTATACACTCCATATAGGACCTAGTGATTTTTGTGTAGAGAGAAGATCAAATAAAATATATTTTTAGCATCTAAGTTAATATAGAGTGCTTCACTTAAGCTTACAAAAATTTTCAAAAACAAAGTAAGAGAAATGAGGAGGATTTGAGACAAAGTTTACATTTTCAAGTAAATTCTATTCTTAGAGAAAAGACATCTGAATCCTATCACAGGCGACCTGAAGTATTTATATTCTTCTGTCAGCCATGATGATTATCAGAGGTTAGTACTAGGTAGTTTGGTACTAAAGTAAAAGAAGATTTATGCATCAATAGAATATTGAAGTGTTATTCAGCTAACAATGCTCAGAAATGGATGCCGTTCAGAGAGTTCACATTTGCTATGAACATGATTCATATCCTCACCCACAGAATCACAATCACTGTGATTCCACCTTAGAGGAATTTTAATCAAGAGATAAAAAATACTAAAGCCAAGTTCTACTTATGCAGCAATACAACTATGTGAAGTGCTTTCCATAAATTATATTATGATGAACTTTGTAATAAAAAGTTGGAAATAGGAGGTGTATCATTCTAAAAATCACATAGTAAAAAAGGAAAAAGGTGAAGAAAGCATGATGCATTTATCATAAAACATGCTGAGTCACTTGGTGCTTTTCTTCCACACAAAATATAGAACTGAGCCTAAGAATAGCAGCTTTCCTTGACTATTAAATCATTTCACATACAGCAAAGACTGGATATGTTTCTTCTTTTTTCTAAATAAGTAATAATTAAAGCAATCCTTATTGATAGTTTTTTTTTTTTTTCTGACATTAATTCCTTATCATGGTTATCGGTATTAACATCATGGTCTTAACAGCAAAGTTCATTTTATTCAATGTGGCATCTTATAATTCCTTTTTAAAATAATGCTATCAATAAATCACATTTTTTTTGCATGAAGTCAGTATAAGTAACTGAATAGTTTAAATATCAACCGTTAAGTTGACTTAAATTGGTAGCATGTACAGTGACCAGCAGGAGTAGAATGTTGCATAATAGTTTTAGTTGGTCATTGTCTTGGCACTTAATTACTTTTAATGATTTTCTTGAAGATGTTATACAAATACCAGTAGCACCTGCTTTTCAGAAACGTGGGTTCTTTCTCTCATGACTTCCATGTATCTACCCATCTACGTGGCGGTAGCAGAAGGTCAATATTCTTCCAGGAACTTTCATTTCTGGCTACAGTTGATATGTATGGATAATCCACTTAGAATCAAACATGCTCTCAAAGGGTAAATTAGGCAACATGTTCAAATAATAAAATCCTCAATTAAAAATAATATTCAAATATAAGTAGAACATATCTGTTTGAGAAAGTAATTAGATTTTTTTTTTTTTCTAAATGCCTTGGATAATGACAAAATACAGTCATGGAAAAAATAAAAAAAATAATGTTTAATTATAGTATATTTCATATTTTTCCTTGCATCTAAGTTAATACATTAGTTTGCTCTGGCTAGCAAACAAAATGCCATATAAACAGTGGATTATCCATTAAGAAATTATTGTGACGGAACATCCCAGTCTAGACGAATTAAATAGCTGACCTTTATTTTCTCACATTTTTGGGGTGTGCAAGTATAAGATCAACATGTTTACAGGCATTATTTTCTGGTGGCAACTCTCAGCTTGCAAATGGTTTCATGTCACTGTGTCATTATATTTTCTCTCCTGTCTGTCAGCCTTCATCTATTTATTCCCTCTTCTTCCCAGAGGCCACTCTCCTTTCTAACAGTTTTCACTTTGTAAAATTTATTTTGTTTATTCAGGAGCGAGAAAGAGAAGGAACATAAAGAGAGAGAGAATCAGCATGCCAGGGTCTCCAGCCACTGAAACGAACTCCAGATGCATGCAACACCTATACATGTATCTGGATTACATGGGTCCTGGGGAATCCAGCCTGGGTTCTTTGGCTTTGCAAACAAATGCCTTAGCTGCTAAGCCATCTCTCCAACCCCAAGAAGGCCACCCTTATTAGATTAAAGACATTTACTCTCATTTAAACAGGATATTTTCTTAAAGGACTTGTTTATAAACTCATTTAAAGAAAGCAACTTCAAATTCTTAATATATAAACAGTACATAGGTAGCACAGAATAAGGCTTAGTACAATCAGCATCACAACATACAAACAAAATCCAAGAAAGCACTAGGCTGAAAATATATAGATTCGTTGTTGCTGTCATTGTTTTTCTTCATACAAAATTTACAAAAATGATTTGACAAGAGAACTTTTACAGTCAATTAGCATTCAATGGGACATGTTTCATATATCTTACTTTGGGAAGCAGAGTAAGAAACATGTTATGTGCTTATAATTAATGTATGGCCTGTAATATAGTGATACATAGGAATATTTGCTTTATTACTATACTCAAAAATCTCACATCTCTATTTTTATTTTGTGGAGAAAGACACTGAGAGAGAGAGACAGAGATTGAGAGGGAGAGGAAGACAGATAGAGATGGGTGCACCAGCAGCATCTCAGCTGCTGTGAACAAAATCCAGATGTGTGCGCCCCCTTGTAGTTAAGTGTGGCATTGCGCCCTTGTGTCACTTTGTATCTGGCTAAACGTGGGACCTGGAGATTGGAACCAGCGTTCTTAGGCTTAGGAGGCAGGCACCTTAACCGCTAAGCCATCTTTCCAGCCCATCTCATCTCTATTTTTAGATATCATTATACAGAATAGGTGAAAATTATTCTCAAATTTTAGTCAGATATGGTACAGGCCTGGAACCAACAAGTATCTATGTACCCTGGTACTGTAATCAGGAACCAAAATCTGAAAAGCCTTTCCTCAAAATGTCTTCCAGATGTCAGTGCTTCACTCATGCTACCTCTGTGTTCTTCCTTTTTCCTTGGGGCTTTTTGTTACACATTTGGCCCACTGGTGGCCTTTTTCTGAGCCTGCTCCCATCCACTAGTGAGCCCCCCATAAGGGCTTAAATTGAATGCTTCACAAATATGCATGTCATCCTAGTGCAGGGGCCATGCTAATCTTCTCTGTATCGTTCCAATTTTAGTATATGTGCTGCGGAAGCGAACACCATAAGGGCTTAAATTAACGAATCAGACTCAGCTCTGTCTAATGCCTAACTTCTTTTAACTTGTTTGTTGTGAATGTGTATATGTGTGTGTGTGTGTGTACATCTTCTCCACTGTTAGACAACAAACTCACCTCCAATATAAAAAAAAAAATCTCATAATAATAAAGTATGTTACCAAAGTGTTTGCATGTTTTAATGATGCAATAAAATTATTTATAATTTTGTTAGCTTTATCAGTATTCAGCTAATAATGCAGTAATGCCATGTAAAATAAAACTGCCAAAAATCTATGGCTTATATTAAACACTTGTTTTTCAAGCACACATGATTGAGAAGGTGGCTACAATCTACTTCAATGTTGTCTTCCAATTTGAACAGAATTAGTAATTCTTTAGGAACCAACTAATCTTCTCCCTAATATTAACTCATAAAAGGCCTCAACTAAACTTGGCAGTAAAGAGTAAAATAGTTAATTTTTGGCTACTTACCAGATTC
Source organism: Orientallactaga sibirica (assembly GCA_036365145.1). NCBI lineage: Eukaryota > Metazoa > Chordata > Mammalia > Rodentia > Dipodidae > Orientallactaga > Orientallactaga sibirica. Next base: position 25,461,853 of record JAEOAD010000024.1, on the reverse strand, counting down.
TAAACACTTCACAAGAAAGTATGATCAAAGAGTAAAATGATTGCTAATATAAAACAAAAAAGAACTAGGCTAGACTTGAAAAGAGAGAGTGATTTAGGCCCCATTAAATCTTAAATGCAGTCTACTCACATGCCAGGTAGACCAATAACACCTGTCAGAGCTTTAATCAGATTACAGAATTCTCTAGCTTTTCCTAACTGTGAACAAAATAATTTGTTTATATAACTGGTAATTATGCAAAAGCCTCATTTGTTTTATAGGACCTGTGAAATCAGAATTGAATAATGGCAGAAACAATCTCTTTTGGTGAATAGCTTTGGAATTGGTAGATTAGACCTTCATGGGGGAAATGAGTCTTATCAGTTATAATCTTAATAAAGATCTTTGTATCATTTAGATCTTTGTGCTTAACTGGTGTCTTACCTTTAATTCCTCTTGTTTAGTTGTCTTCTCTAGGATGATTTTGCAGAATCTAACTTTATCTACCTGGGTTCTCTTGGTAGACCTCTGGAAAGTCCATAGAGTGGAGACCCTAACTCCTTCTGTGCCTTACTTTAGCTGGAAGTATCAAATCAACTCAACTCCTATTTCATAAATGATTTCAGGGTTTCAAAACTCTTGACGAGAGAATGTTAAGTAAGCTAGAAAGACCTTAGCATACTTGGAATCTATTGAGGATACAGCAGTACTTCATAATAAAATTTGCTAACCACTTCTAATTTTCTTGGAAAAGGAAAGAGTATGAAGGTTAAAGGTATCAGGGCTTAACTGACTACACAATTATTTCCTCCTGGTGAAAAGAAAAGAATATGAGTTTTGGGAATGGGTGGAGACATGATACGTGAATATACCAAAACTATAGCGTTACATATTCATACAAATGTTGGCTCACTTAGGAGTTAATACAAATGATCTTTTAACACATGGCCAAATGAACCCCCTTTGGGCAAACTCATACTTCTGAAGACATGTTAAGGGGGTTAGAGTAATAAGAGGCCCTAGTGAAATAATGTACATCTACTCACCTGTGGATGTTTGATTGAGGTGTCCCCCATAAACTTAGGTATTCTGAATGTTAGTTTCCAAAACTGATAGCAATTGGAAATTAAAGCCTCCTAGAGGCAGTGTATTTTTGGGCACAGGATTATGGTAGTTATAGCCATGTTATACCAAGCCAATGTTTGGCACACTCACCTGCTGTTATTGCCCAGGAGGTGATGTCCACTATCTGCTCATATCATTTTCCCCCTTCCATCATGGAGTCTCCCCCTCAAGCCTATAAGCCAAAATAAATATTTTTATTTCCCACAAGCTGCTCTTGTTTGGGTAATTTCTGCCAGCAATGCAAACCTGACTGCAACAGTAATGTGGGTACTAAGGAATGGTGTCATTTACTGCTAAACATTTGACAAAGTGGCTTTGCCCTTTTGGAGCTGATTTTCAAGAAGAATGTGGAAGGATTTGAAACCTTGGCTTAAGAGATGCTTGGCAGTGCTATAAGTACAGCTTGTTGGACTATTCTGCTCATTGTTGCAAGACCAGAATGCAGTAAGAACTATCAACTGTGAGGTTTGGTTTATGAGGGTGAAAAATAGCTTTGTCTGGACTGGGCTAGAAGCAGTTTGAGTAAGAAGCTTGCTTTTATGTCTGTGTCCTGAGAATTTGTTCAGGGTGGCAGTGTGTAGAAATGGACTGGGGTATGCAGAGGGATATGGCACAAAAGAGAAATCTTTGGGCCAAAACTGCTGCCTGTTCAGCTTCATATGAGAGAATACAACCATTGAGATTTGTCCAGCTGATCTGTACTGTGAAAACAGAAAGAATGTAGTCTTTTGAGGGGGTTTGAATGCTGAAGGAGTGTCTTGTTCTTCAAAGTCACTTTATTCCCACTTGGATTAACAAATTGGCACCCCACATAGTACTTTGGAGAATAAGAAATTCAGGAAAGTGAGGGCCACTGAGTTTACAATGTGGTCTTCTGTTTTGGAAATGGCCATAGGAAGTTTGAAGCTAGATGCCGGCATGGGGACCTGATGGAGCTGGGAGGGTGAACTGTGAGTTGCAGTGGAGAGCCAGTGGAGATGCCAGGACCATGAAATGGCTGCCAAAGAAAGCTGCTGCCCCTGAAGTTTTCCAGGAATGTGAGCACAAAGCTGGAGAGGCAAAAGTGGGACTATAGAGACTTGTTCCTGGTTAGAATTATCAGACTTGGAGGCTTGTCACTGACTAGAGTTATTGGGCTTGGAGCTACTGAGTTTTATGCTTGCCCTGTTTAAATTTTGTATTAGTTGAATATTTCTTGGCTATGCCAAATGCCATCTTTTGCAGTGTGAGTGTTTATTCGGTGCCATTATGGGTTTGGGGGTATTTTGTTTTTGTTATTATGGCTCAGTTAAAAGACCTTGGACTATGGGGATGTATGATCATTGGGATTATAAAAACTATGGGGACTTTTAAAGATGAACTGAATGCATTGTATTTTACATCATGTATGATTATCAGTTTATGGGGGCCAGGAGCAGAATATGGCAGATTGATTCAGGTGTCCCCATAAATTTAGGTCTTCTGAATGCTAGCCTCCCAAACTGATAGCAATGAGAAATTAAAGCCTCCTGGAGCCAGTGTATTGTTGGTGGCAGATTTATGGGTGTTATAGCCAGTTTCTCCATGCCACTGTTTGTCACCCTCTCCTGCTGTTATTGTCCACCTGATGTTGGCCAGGAGTTGGTGTCTAGTCTCTGCTCATGCCATCATTTTCCCATGCCATCATGGAGCTTCCCCTAGAGCCTGTTAGCCAAAATAAACCTTTGTTTTCCCACAAGCTCCTCTTCCAGCAATGTAAACCTGCCTGCAATGCCTCAGAACGCTATCCATGAAGTTGCTTGGAGATGTACAGTGTACGCTTTCCTTTACTGAGCTCCAATTCAGAAAATATTTTTTTTTCTTTGGTTAAATCTCTTATTTGGATAACAGCCAATATCCTAAAGTGTGCTTGTTCTGACCTTCTGAGATTTCTCACTGTTCATCTGAAGACCCTCCCTCCCCACCCCCACAGATTGCAAAAGGCATGATTCTTCATATTATGTCTCTCCTTCCTCTGAGGAGCACCTGGATCACAGCTTGCCTGCCCCACAATTGTCACTCATTCTCTAGTGAAAATGCTGTTGAGCTTCCTTGTGCGTAAGTTTTTATTTTCATTCATTTTTTATTAATATTAACAACATATTTCATATCACTTTATCACATATTGGAACAATCATTTCCCTCATCCGTGGTACCATTCCATTTTGGACCCCCCCCCTCAGTGGGATTGCAGATATTCCATATGGGGTTGTGGTTTATGCATTGTGGGAGCAGCAGTCTGAATTATTTTATCAGTGAGACTAAGAACCTATAAAAGGGAACCTGAATTCTACAGTTAACAGTATATTGACACTGCAAGGGAAATATCAGTAACACCTCTTGGCATTGGGTCAGATGTGAGCTGAGACATCAAAGTTCATACACCATGTTGGAAGTTCAACATGCTTTTGTGAACAGGAATAGAAAAAAAAAATAATATTCAGCACAGACAATGCAAATTTTATGTTACACCACTGCTCACCTAAATTACATGGGCTTTTGAGGCCTTGTTGCTTAAGTCATGTGGCCAAGAAAATCTAATCTCAGAAAATTTATATAAGATATTTAAAACCTACTATATTCTGGCCATTGCCACATGAAAATACAATATAATCCCTAAAAGAATATTTCTGCAACTGTAAAGCACAAAAAATTCTAAAATTATAGGAAAAAATATTTCACACTAAGAAATGCCAAGCAATCACTTTTGCAGGTGTGTTCAGAAGATATACAAACAAAAGAGAGAGAGAGAGAGAGCACACAGCAGAGATTAAATTTTGTCTAATAGAATTATATTATTAGAGGACTAAAATATTTTCAAAATCTTAAGAGCCTAAAGTAATTGAGTTTTTTTGATAAACAATTTAAAAAATTGAAGAATTAGGTAAGGATTTCATTGCTTTTATATGATATTTGCCTATGTATGTGACAGAAAATGAGGAGAAGCATTTTTCCAACTATCATATTAATTCCTTATAGAAATTTGACTTTTTAAAGTATATTTAGGTTCTTTTTTAAGATTCATCATTTTCCAAAATGATATATGTTAATAAGTAAGTTTTAGAAAAATAGTATAATACTAAATGTATAAAGTCATTTTATAAAATATTCTGGATACTCAAGCCCTAGCTGGTGCAGATTCTGGACGGGGAGTCTTGCTGGAGGAGATGTGTCACTGGGTTGAACTTGAGGGCCTATTTTCCAACCCTACTGGGTGTTAACTAATCAGCTTACTACGTCCTTCTTCTGCTTGCTGTGAATGAGGAACCACTGCCATGTTTCCTTTCATAAGCTGCTTCTGGTTGGGTGTTTTATCTCTGCAGTGCACCCCAAATCTCCTTTACATCATGCTAATTTATATAGTTATGAAGGTCTAATTGAGTAAATTTGCTGTATATTTTATATTCATTTTTACACAACATTGCATGGCTTTCTATGTTATATGTTATCTCATTGTAAAATAAATTTGGTAAGTCAATTTAGCTCAACAAACTAAGTGCTATCAGCTCAGCCTAGCCTAGGTTTATTATTAATTGTGTTGCTTATACTTACACCCCATGCTTTATTTCAGAATTGATGTAGAACCAATTAAATGAAGATGTGTGGTATTTATTGAGATGTGTTTTTTTTTCATATTTTCAGAATGGGTAGATTTTCTCCATATGAGTAAAGAAAAATCTCTTCAAATACCACAAGCAACAACCCTGCCAGATATAATAGAATCAAAAGTCTATTTCTGGGACTGAAGAGATGGCTGGACATCTAAAAATTACTTGTTTGCAAAGCCTGCAAACCCTGGCTTGGGTACTCAGCACCCACGTATATCCAGATGCAAAAAGTGGCACAAGTGTGTAGTATTAGTTTACACCATTGGGAGATACTGGCATGGCCATATACGCAAAGAAATAAATACAAATTTTTTTTTTTTTTTTTTTTTTTTTTGGTTTTTCGAGGTAGGGTCTCACTCTAGCTCAGGCTGACCTGGAATTTACTATACAGTCTCAGGGTGGCCTTGAACTCACAGCTATCCTCCTACCTCTGCCTCCCGAGTGCTGGGATTAAAGGCGTGTGCCACCACGCCCGGCTCTAAATACAAATTTTTAATGTCCATATCATCTTGTGGTTTGCAGTTTGATCAATGACCTTTGAATTCAGTAAGTCAGAGAAAATGCATAAAGGAGCAGGTCAAAGCAGCTGTTGAAAAGAAACAGGAGGCCAAGAAATGAGGGAACTAGGAATGTGAGAGTAGGAAATAGTGGGACAGAAGTTCACTAAGAGATACCAGTTATGTTTATATGCTTGAAGTGAGAGAACAGTTGCCCAAGATTTTCCAAGAGTTTTCCATTTTAAGAAGGAGAAAATTAAGTGGACAAGCAATTTCCCCTTTCTCTTAGACCTTGCCACACACTTAATGTCAGGATCAAGATGATTAATGTACCATAAGTCTATTTTTCTACTCTGTCAAGACCAGTTTGTTTTATTTAGTTAATTCATTAAGTTGTTTTATATTAACATCTACCTAAACATTGTAAAATTATTTATTCAAATAGATTCATGTTAAGTAACATAAACACTGATAGGACTTTAAGTAAAATTCCATTTGCAATTTCATCATTTTGGGGCTATTGCTAGAAGCTGAAAAAAATCTAAAAAGCATGTTCATGTTATATATATAATTTTATCTGTTTATTTGCAGAGAGAGAGAGAGAGATAGAAGAGTGGCAGACTGTGAGAAAATGGGCATGCCAGGGCCTCCAGACACTGCAAACTTAACTCCAGAAGCATGTGGCCCTTGTGCATCTGGTTTACATGGGTCCTGGAGAATCAAACCTGGATCCTGGACCCACAGGCAAATGCTTTAAGTGCTAAGCCATTTCTCCAGCCCCTTATATTTCTAATTCTGAAAAAAAATAACCTAGTATATATTTATGTTTATGGGTATCTAAACTCATAGTATTAAGTGCAAACAATATTATATTTTATTAGTATATTTACTACAAAAGTTTAGCATTTTATATTATTTATTTATTTATTTATTTATTTGCCAGAGAAAGTGGAAGAGAGAGGGAGAGAAAGAGAGAGAGAATGGGCATGCCAGGGCCTCCAGCCACTGCAAAAGAACTCCAGACACATGTGCCACCTTGTGCATCTGGCTAACATGAGTCCTGGGGAATGAAAACAGAGGTCCTTTGGCTTTGTAGACAAATGCCTTATCGGCTAAGCCATCCATTCAGTCCAAGCTTCACATTTTAGATTCCAAGTTTATAACTCAACATATATTTAAACATTTGAATTCATTTTTAACTATTAAATTTTTAGAAAGATTCCCAGTCTTTGAAAAGGAAGTACTGTGGAAACTTGTCAACTATGAAAAGTATTCACTTGTGAAGCTATGTCTGCTGGTGTGCTTTCACTAAGTGTGGGCTGTGGAAAACACTTGATGTGCCCTAGTAGAACTAATGTTTAAATATGTTTTTTTATGTTTTTTTTTCCCCCCAGGAAGCCACTGGGATTCCTACAGTGCTTCTGGTTAATTGGAAAACAAAATTGCAGAGAAGCAAGAGCAGCAGATGGAAAGACAGTTGGCCAAGCCTACTGCCCATACAACACAGTTGCCAAAGCCCTGGAAAGTAATAGTCCAGTGTGTAAGTGATATGTGGAAGAGCAAATGTTTGCTACTGAAACAAACATTTGGACCAAAAGGAAATATCCAAATAAAACATTTTCTTAGCAGAAATAAATATTTTTTTTTCTTGATAAATTCTTACCAGAGTAAATATGCCATTTCAAAGTACAAGTAAAAGAAAATATTATGATAGACAGATCATGAAATATGTAACAGAAGGACACTTATTTTATAATATGTATCTATCTCCTTTTCAATGTGATTCATATTGTAATTGACATTTATGGCATAAATTACATAGAGTTTCATTTGAATATCAAAATAACTATATTATTTTATCACTACTCATTTACATATAACATAAATTGTGGAGAAAATTGTATTAAGAATAAGAACCTTTTTTAAGAATATAAAACTTGAAGGCAATATAGCAAAATTAAGCATATTTAAGAGATAATTTTTGATGCTATGGAGAAAATAAGGTCACCACCTTTGTAATTTGATCTGATCAAAAATTGTATAAAATGTTCATATCATATTTTCTGTGACAAAGTTGAGAAAAACTTTTAAAAATAAAATTAGGACAATACTAAAGATTATTTAATTCATTATATTTCTCTACTTCCCTTTAATACTTGAAGAGTCCTGCTTTTGTGATCAGCTTGATTAACTTTTTTAATGGTACTTCTGTTTGTTTTTTATATTTTATTTTTAGTTATTGATTTGAGAGAGAGAGAGAATGAGGAAGATAGACAATGGGTGCATCAGAGCCTCCAACAGCTGCAAACAAATTCTAGATGCATGTGCCACCTTGTACAACTGGCTCACGTGGTTCCTGGGAAATTGAACCTAGGTCCTTTGGCTTTGCAGGCAAGTACTTGAACCACTAAGCCATCTCTCCAGCCCTTGATTAACTTTTTGTTTTGATTTTTTCAAGACAGGGTCTCACTCTAGCCAAGCCTGACCTAAAAGACCATACATGTCTTCCCTTTGGCTCACATTAACCAGCTTTAACTTTGTGCCTGTTTTAAAATTACTTCATATCACCAACACTATTTGAAATAGTCCCAAACAATATGAACAACAGAAACAGAAGACAATATTTAATTTAGTGTATTTTCTAATTTTAAAATATATACATGTATAAATGAACTGACATTCACAAAATCACTGACTTTACTGAAAAATTATGGCTAAATTTTATTTTATTTTATTATTATTTTTTATTTATATTATTCTGATTTTACACTCATAGTATTGGTTCCATTATCCTCCTCCCTGTCCTCCCTCTTCCAAAGGGACCCTCATCAATGGGGAATGTAGGTCGTGCATTGTGGGGGTCATCAAGAGTTCTGGGGGGTAGGCCCCAGTCTCTGTGCTTAATGCCCCAACTTGTGACTCTAACAATCTTTCCGCCCCCTCTTCTGTGAGTTTCCATGAGCCACATTGGGGTCATTTTAGTTCTGCTTCAGTGATGAGGTTTTGGGAGCCTCTGTGTCTCTGGATATCTGGCTTAGTTGGAGTTGGATGTTCTCTGTGTTTGTCTCCTTCAGCCTTTTTCTGGTGTCATGATCGCCATGAATGCTGTATTTTTGCCCTTCCCCTGCGTTGTTCTATGGTTTCAGCTGGGGCTCTCGTGAGGTGTGATTAGCTGATCCTCCCATCAGGTTCCTTGTCCATCTGAAAAAAGATGTAATAAACACAATCTTGTTTTCAGCTATCCCTTGATATGCATCTTTACACCTTGCAATAAACACTTCATCTTGAATCAATTCATTTAGTCATATGTGTCAGTTAATTTGAACTGATAAAAATATCAAACAACAAATTTTATCAAATTCTTCTATAAACACAAATTAAAAGAAAAACATAAAACAGTCACTTCTTTTTGCACTTCACACCCATGCCTTTCTGAGATTGTTTCACTGCTTCCATAAGTAATAATGTTGGTGTGGCTGATCCATTTTGAATCAAATAAGCTTGATAGAAATTTACTTTGAAAATATCAGATGAATTATACAAGTAAGACATATAAAAACTATACCCAGACCAGTATATCCATTTCTCTTGTGTAGCCAATGAGGTAATCCATATGAAAAGACCACAAAATGAAGCCATTATCAAAGTACAAATGAAAACAAGATTTCGTGAGAATGGATGTGGAAAGATGGGCGTGGTGGTGCACTCATTTAATCCCAGCACTCAGGAGGCAGAGGTAGGAGGATTGCCGTGAGTTCAAGACCAGCCTGAGATTACACAGTGAATTCCAGGTCAGCTTGGACTAAAGTAACACCCTACTTCAAAAAACCAAAAAAAAAAAAAAAAAAAAAAAAAAAAAAAAAAAAGGATGTGAAGAGTGAATCCTTCTGGTAGGAGTTCAAAGTAGTACAACTTATGAAAAACAGTGTAGGGCTTTTTCAAAAAAAAGTAAAAATATAAATTTCAGTGATCCAGCAATGCTGTGACTAAATAGACAAAAGTAATTAAATCACCATGTTGAAGACATGCTGCATTTCAGTATTCATTGCTCCATTCCAGTCAACAAAGGCATGACCAGATAAAAGAAATGCATCCTATGTGCACAGTTCAACCCCATTTAGCTATGCAAAAGGAAATTCTATCATTTGTGAAAATATGAGTTAACTCAAAGTACATGATTTTAAGTGAAATGAAGCACAAACACTCTACAATCTCACTTACAGCTACAATTTAAAACACTTAGGGTCCTGGAGAGATGGATTGACAGTTAAGGTGCTTGCTTACAAAACCTAAAGACCCAGGTTTGATTTCTCAGTACCCACATAAAGCCAGATGCACAAAAATGGTGCATAAATCTGGAGTTTGTAGCAGCTAGAAGCCCTGAACCCCTATGTCTCTCCTTTTCCTGCTTGCAAATAAATAAGTAAAATATTTAGAAATGAAACAATTAGATTCATAGAAGCAGAGAATACAATAAAATCAGGTGCTTCATGGAGAAAAGGAAGATGTTACCAAAGAATTCAAGTTTTCAGTTACTCAAATGAAATAATTCACATCTATTTACTGTACAATATGCCCAATACAGGTAACCTATTAAATCTACATTTGAAAATAGTGAGAATACATTTTAACTGCTTTTACAAAAATAGATGTGAAGGTCATGGGTATATCATTTAGCCCATTTATTGTTAGTATGGTTTATACATATTATAAGCTTACAGTAACATGATAAGTATATGCAACCAATTAAAGTATTATAAATTTAAGAAATGCTCCTTGCCTGGTGTGGTAGTTGGAATAGATGTCCCCAATATATTCAGTGTTTTGTTATTTTATAGTTTGCATCTGCATCCACCTGGCAGGAGGCAGTGTCACAGGGCAGATCTTAAGGTGTGGTGGTGGGTTTGAGATTTCAATCTAAAGATACCTAAAGTGTGCCTAGCTGGAGTTCCTGAGGAGCACTGTGCTGTGTGGCTTTTGGCTTGTGGCTTTTGGATCTCTCCCTCTCTTTCTTGCCTGGTCCTGTGAGAGCAGGGCAACTTCTTCGGCCATAATGGAACTTCCCCTGGATCTGTAAGCTACAATAAATCCCTTCCTCCATAACTGTACCTGGTGTGGAAGTTCATGTCAGCGAACCTGAAGCTGTGTGCTACACCTGGGAAATAAGTTATCTTAATCGCTCTAAGAACATAACTGAGCAGAGATAACACAATGGAGAATAGCACTTCCTGTGTAAACATGTGAGAACACAGGAGTTTGATTTGAAGACCCACATAAACAACTGGAGGTGGCCACGTATGTTTTATTTTCTCGTCAATTTCATTGCAATATTGCATAAACAGTAATTGTACCTACAGAAGTTGACATTCAGAACCTTTGGGCAAAGGTATGAATGACTTACACTGTCCCATAGGGGATCAGAGACCAGAGAATCATTGGAGTTTAGCAAGATCTGGGTTCAGTAAAAGATGCAGGCTCAAATATGAGCGAACAGAGGAGCCATGAAGCAGGACACTCATTGTTCCACAATGCCCTCCACAGGTTATTGCATCCTACTGCATGTGAGGACATGGACACACACCAACATCCCCCCAACACACAGACACATGCACACCACACACCGCTATACCACATACACACACACACACACACACACACACACACACACACACACACACACACAAAAATCTCTATCTCTCACTCTCCAAAAAAGAATGTAACCTATAAATGAATAATATAACAAAATATATTTTCCTCCTAAAGTGGGGGTGTCATATGAAAAATAATATTTTGCAAATACCCAGTAAACGTATTACTGGTACATTTTCTTTAAAGCTAGATGTTGCTTTTCCATAAATTAATTTTACTATATTCTCAAATGTTTGATACCTTGTTATATTTTCTTAGAGAAGCACATTTCTTCATAGATGGTGGTTGATCTATGATATTGGAAGAAAATGTTTTTGTTCCTCTTTGATTTTCCTGTAATGATGCAGGAACAGTAATCAGACCTGCAGAACTCAACATTCTGAGTCTGAGCAAAGACCGACTCACACAGGCATGTTTTGGAGATGATTTTGAGCAAATATACTTAACGTTTATTATGTCAGACATAAGCTACAATTGGCTTTGGTATTTTAGCCTCTTTGTTAATATCTACAAGTTATATTTTGAAAACTGCATTTACCATGGAAACATCAGGGAAGAGTATAATATAAATTTAATACCTCATTTACTAACCAAGACAATATTTACAAAATGTACCTCTACTGTCTCAAAGAAATTTTGCTTTTTTTCTTAGCATTACTGTTATGAATGGGTATAACAAATTCTTACTCTGATATTTTAGTTGTGAGATTACTGACAAAAACATAATTCTGAATATATAATGATTTTTAATGAACTAATTTCAAAATTGTAACCATATTCAATATTTACTATATTATATAAAATATATTAAATGGAATATTTTATCCAAATTCCATATTTATAAAAGAACCAATAATGAGCCCCACTGCATATCAATATAATCATAATTACTGGAGGATGTGGTAAAAATTTGAATGCTTGGGGCTGGAAAGATGGTTTAGCCGTTAAGGCACTTGCCTGCGAAGCATAAGGACCTATATTCAACTTGCCAGATCCCAGTTAGCGAGATGCACAAACATGAGGCAAGCGTAAGGTCACACATAGATGAACAAGCATCTGGAGTGCGATTGCCATGGCTTAGGCCCTGCCATGCCAGTTCTCTCTGTTACTATCTGTCTCTGTCTCTCATAACAAAATTGAATGTTTGGGAAATATGTCTATTTTGCTTTTTTGAACATTGAATGATATGAACTCTTTTGGGATAGGGGTGTGGCTCAGACATAAAGTGCTTGACTGGCATGAAAGAAGTCCCCGTCTGGATCCCAGCACCACCATGAAAATACGGAGGAGAAATTCAAACACTGTAGGTGTCTTCCTGGGATGGAGAAGTGGGAAATGAGCTGTTCATTTTCCCCATAAAAATTCAGATTTTCTGTCATGTCATGAGCTCATAGCTATAAGATATTACGATTTAGAATCACCTTAATGTTTAGAGCTGAGAAAGAAACCATTATGCATTGTGAGTCATGGGACAGATGCAATGCATGGAGTGAGGACGGTTAGCGTTCCCAGTGGATTCTGGGGACCTTATCAAGAGACTTGAAAAGAGGGTGCAAATGGTAAAGCCACTAGCTTAGCTGCTCAATTCCTGGCATTTGTGACAAATCGGTACATAGAGTACCATATATACAATCTCTATGTTATTGTGATTGGATAATGGGATCTTAACAGAATTAACCTTGGATGAAATGATAAATTATATAATCATACTTAAGATGAAGCTGCCACAGAGTTTTTATATCACTTCTCTTTCTTTGCATTTTCTCCTTCAACTCTTCTTGGATGGAGATTTCTCCACTGGGCAGAGGGGTGACTCATTGGAAGGTAAGGAGCTGCACTGAAATTCTGATGTGACTTAGATGTTTTACTCTATCCCTTCAATGTTGTTGAAATCCTCATTTTGAAAGTCAAACATATAGTTTTAAATATTGTTATCACTTACTTTTTTTTTTTAATTTCTGAAATTTCAGAAGCCACTTATGAGAAGAACGAGTTCATTTCTGCTTACAGTTCAAGAGGACAGAGACTCTCATGGTGGTGAAAGCCTGGCAGGAAAGAAACCTGGAAGAGCATCATCGCGTTGTCAGGAATGAAGCATAGAGAGAGAACGAGCAGGGATGAGCTCTGAAAACTAAAACGCCTGCCTCCAGAAACATACTTTCTCCTGTAAATCTCAGCTTCCCAAAGGATCCATTTCCTTCCCATGTAGTGCCATGTTGCGGGGAACCAAGTCTTCAAGCGCATGAATCTATGGTGAGCATTGCATCGAAACCGCCACCAACTGATTGACTTTAAAATTATCCTCTTGGGAAATTTTCATTCCGTGTTATCAATACATTATTTCTTCATTAGGTCTCCCAAAATAACTGTAACAGTAATCCAAATGTGCAATATAGCAATTAAAACAAATCTACCTATAGTATTTAATTCAAAGCTCAGAGTAGTTACAACACACAGAGCAAAATGTATAGATGATTAGAACATATACAAAGCGGTGTGAATTTAGTTTATTTATTATTTTTAATATAGTATTTAAATTTTCATTGAAGTAATATTTCTTTTAACAGAGTATTTATACTTTTCACATGTAAAAATACAGAAATAATATGTTCAAATGACAAATACATTCATATATTTACATTGGATTTTTAATTTAAAAAAGCGATTTTTATGAAATCAGAAGGCAGCTTCTCACAATTAACAAAGTGCTATACATCATTCCAAATCAGTTTTTTTTTTTTTCTTTCTCATGGGATAAAATGGATAATTGAAGCTGAACTGTTGTGAACTTTCAGAAAAAGTATTTTAGAAGAAATTCAGTTATCATCCTAAAAGAATTGTATGATCTCATTTGATATGCAAGGACATTTCAGAATTGATGTAACATATAATTTGTCTAATTTTAGCACAATAATGTCTTGCAATTAATAAAAGACATTTTTGGGTATAGCTCAAAATGAAATTGGCTTCAGTGAATGAATTTTGTAAAACCAAATTTTGTTGGAAGATGATGAGGTAATGTAAAGCTCATAATTTTATTGCTTTGCATGTCAGCCTGTAATCTGAATGCATAAAATTTCAGAAGATAATAAATGACAGATATATGCATATTTGTATATGATAATCAATGAAAATATTTTGTATACTTTTTATTTTTATAGTGAAAAAATATATACATATATTCACATACATTTTACTCAAGTAGATAAACCAAATTATTACATTAATGATGGTTTTCAAAATCATAATTTTCTTTCAAGAAATTATTATATTTTGCCGGGCATGGTGGCGCACGCCTTTAATCCCAGCTCTTGGGAGGCAGAGGTAGGAGGATCGCCATGAGTTCAAGGCCACCCTGAGAATACAGAGTGAATTCCAGGTCAGCCTGAGTTAGAGTGAGACCCTACCTCAAAAAAACAAAAAAAAAGAAAGAAAGAAAATATTATATTTTAAAGCCAATATATGCTAGCAAGCTAATTTACATGTGAAAGTGTTCATCAAAATTCACATCCATCATGAGACATGCTATATAAAAGATTCAGAAAATATTATTTTTAATATAAATTATTTTTTGAAAATAATATTTTTTATATTGTAATAAAAATCATATTTGTGTTCTAAAATTTTCTTACATAAAATAATGAAAGTTAATGTTCATAATATCAAATTTTGGGGATTCTGTAGGCATGTACAACAATTTCTGTAGGTATACTTAAATTGATATAAATTTTTCAGAAAAATACTACTTAAAACTGAATATCCAATCCATATTATTACTTACCTATTTCACTGATAATTATAAACAAAAAGTAAATGCTGTTTGGCTTTATGGAAAGAAATGTAAGAGATTTTCATAGCAGGAGAATTTCAGTATTAAAATATTTTTTTTTAAATCTCTTGCAAGTAAATGGTTATATCAAGTGTTTGTTTCAAGTTTGTGTTCTTCCATATAGAAATAAACTCTTTGGATCCCATTCGATCCAGTTGAATCCATGTATATATATATATATATATATATATATATATATATATATATATGGTCTATATTTCCTTTTGTTTTATGAACTTGGCATGTTTATTTCATTCTACATCAAATACAGGTAAAATCAGTTTTTAAAGCCCAAGTATAACATGATGTCCTCTATAATAAAGTTAAGATGGTAAACATTGAAATGGACAAAGTATATACTTTTCTATACCATGAGTTCAATAAGTCCTTCACATCATGGGAATGGGAATATGTTACATGCATATCTTTAAAGCTACAAATGAAGTTAGTTTTATAACATGATATTCTGTAATATATAATCAATATCTACAATCTTTAACTTTTCATACCTCCATAGATGTTGGAGGCTTACAAAGGCTTACAAAGGAAAAACTTCATGGACATTTGTGATTTTAGCAAGAAACACTGTAAGACATTACATTGTGAAAATAGAATGGGAACAATTTTCTTCAAAAATGGAGCTTGGCAGGAAATATAAGATACTTTCTCATTACATTTCTGAAAGGAGTTTTTCTTCCTGATGAGTGAGATAATGTGCCACTATTATAGTGTCAGCATTTGATCAGAACTTTTTATCTAAAATAAGTCTGCATCTTTTCAGGAAGAGAAACTTCTTAGGAAACTGGGCTTTGATATGGATATCAACACTATATTAGCTTCTTGAAAAAAGATGTGTTTTATTTGCATTGTATGAGGATATGTGGAATTATGATAGAAAGGTCAAAAGCTGGTATTTTACTATGCAATGAATTAATTCCCAAATGAGAAAAGATTTAAGATACATTTATTTCATTGAATATAGATTTTTTTTTTCCTGTATAGACATGTTCTTAGATATGGTGAATAAACATTTTTAATAAAAGCTAGCCAGAAACATATCACTTTTGAAGATAGTTATAATGAATTTAAATTGAACAACTGTTAAAATGCAAACAATGTGTTTTATTTACAGTAATATTTTCAAAGAATAAAGATATATGGACTGTTGTCATGGATTCTTTTATTTAATTTTTCTATTTAAATGAACTACACACATCAATTTTTTAATACTTTATTAAAAAAATATTTGAGAAAGAGAAGGGGAGAAAGAGAAAGAGGGACAGAGAGAGAGAGAGGGAGGGAGGGAGAGGGAGAGAATGGGCACATCAGGGCCTCCAGCCACTGCAAACAAACTCCAATGCATGGGTCACCTTGTACATTTGGCTCACATGGGTCCTGGGGATTGAACCTGGGTCCTTTTACTTTGCAGGCAAGCACCTTAACAGCTAAGCCATCTCTCCAGCCTAACACATATCAGATTTTATGTGACAATTTAGAATAAGTGAATACATTTTTAATATTAAAACAATCAATATATTTTAACACTGAGACTTTCAGGAGCTTGGTTGAACTGCCTTGTGAAAAAAAAAAAAAAACTAAATATAGTATGAATTTCTTCATAATGGATGCTTTTCAAAGACTTACTACTACCAGTACTAACTAGCTATTATTGATTTTTTAAATATATTTTTATTTATTTTAATTTTATATTCCTGTTGGTGCCTCCGGTAGCCTCCTCCCTGTCCTCCCCCCTTCGAAGGGACCCTCCCCATTGGAATAGTGGGTCGTGCATTATGGGGGTAGCCAACAATTACGGGGAAGAGGCAATGTCTCTGTGCATAATGACCCAACTTGTGGCTCTAACACTCTTTCTGCCCCCTTTTCCACGAATTTCCCTGAGCCACGTTGGGTTCATTTTAGGTCTATTTCAGTGATGAGGTGTTTGGACTCTCTGTGTCTCTAGATATCTGATTTGGTAGGGGTTGAGAGTTCTTTGTTTCTATCTCCTTTGCCCTTGTGCTGGTATCAGGTTCACCAATAAAGCAGCACTCTTGCTCATTTCCCCTATAACTCAATGGTTTCATCTGGTGCCCTGTTCCTGTGAAATAGGTTGATTCTCTCCTCAGGATATGCGTCCATATGAAAGAGAGAAGCAGATTCTCCAAAAGAGAGTGAAGTCATTGCAAGATACATGGATAACCATTATTATTTCAGAGAGAATTTAATAGGTGTAGGCCCTTTTGTATCCCACTATTGTTGGGAGCTTGGTATTGGAGAGTGGGCTCATTTTTGGATATGGTTCTGACTCTTTTCCCATTTCCAGGTATGGATTCCATTCCACTGAGTGGATTTGTTAGCCATATCTAGAGCAGTTGGTAACCCACCATTGTTGTGTGCCACTATTGCACTTATGTGAGCATCACGTCAGGTTGCTTGCTGCTGGGTAGCTTAGATCGTGAGTTGCTTGGACAGATGTTGGTCATTTTCCCAGTCACTTATTGAGTGCCTTCTTGTACTAGGCAAGCTAACTGTCTGGAGACTGAACTCTTCCAGATTCCAACCAGGTCACTCCATGTTTTATCCCAACAGCATATGGTGTCTTTGGCAGTAGGGTCTTACCATTAACCTTGGGTGGGTTATCAAGAACACTGACAGAAATCTGTCTTCTTTTGGGAAACCTTGTAAGTCTCTCTGAACAACAGCTCATTGTGAAAGTTAACCACATGCTGGTACTGGGAGTTACAAGTCAGTGCAAAGGAAGATGAAGGAAGAAAAAGATAGGTTATATAGAAGAGAAAGAGAGCAGAGAGAGAGAGAGAGAGAGAAGAAAATATTAAGGTTGGTCTTCATGATGTCCTCTCCAGGGCCCTGTGATTCAGGTGATCCCTCTACCAGCCTGCTGAAGGATCAATGTTTTACCTGTTGTTCAGAATGTAGGATTTTATGCTACCATTTCCATTTGGGTCCATATTTATGTCCCCCCACCCTTACCCACCCCTATGCTCCCCCACAACCTTATCCTCCCCTCTCATCCCACCCTCCCTATTGTCTGGTCCTTAAGGTACTTATGGGATATGACAGCATCTCAGGAAGATTCAGGTTAGGAGCCACAGATGAGTGAGACCATGTAATGATTATCTTTCTGTGATTGGGTGAGCTCACTGAGAATGATCTGTTCCATGTTCGACCATTTTTCTTCAACTTTCAATGTGTTATTTTTCCTTATTGCTGTATAGAATTCCATAGTGTAGATATACCACATGTTTGTTATCCATTCATATAAACCCCTAGTCTTAAATTTAAAGGAAAGTCCAATTCTTTTGCAATCCAATCGTATTAGAGAGTGATTGATGTTTGGTTGTACATTGTCAAATTTTATGTCTCAGGTTGAATTAATTGCATCTGATTGGCATAGAAATGCAAAGGGCAAGCATTGTACTTCTCAGATTTTTCTTTATTCTCTGAAATATGTTCTTTCAGGGTACATTAAGCACACAACTTTCACATCACAATTCTCATGTTTAGGTATATTTTTCATGCTGTTATCAAATATATAATCAAAATGAAAAAAAAAATTAAAACAGGACTTCCAATTTTCTTTCCTTCATTTATTTGTTTTTGCACATCTTATTTCCTTTATACAATAAACTAACACTGGAGTTAAAGGACTTGCACAAATTTGGCAACAAACATGAGTTTATCCAGATTTTCAGTCTTAGGTAATAGCTTTCTGTGTTCTGCCAACAGCACATGTGTCCACTGTGATTAGCATGTTATTGAAACTGAATTGTTCAACAGGAAGGACAAAATATGCTGATGAAAAGCAATCTAAAAACAGCCCTGCATTCCACAGGCTGTGAGTGTCTTTCAGCAAGGTCAGGCTGCCTTTATCATCTTCTAAATTAAGAGCAGTGGGCTTCCCACTCACACATTATCATAATATCATCTCTCCTTGAAATTCATTTAATTTAAGATGTTTCCACATAAAAGGAAAGGATTTGAAAACCACATTTTCCATAATATTTGAAATTTAGATGCAAATAGTTTGGTGACTGATTTCCGCCATATTATCATTTTTAGCCAGTATAAATTCATCTTAGCTTTGCCTTTTCAATAGTAGAGACTCATCTGAACTAGTTTTCTCTGTACCTGACAGATTTTTCATTAACTACCATGGCTACAACAAATCAATTAAAATCATGACTATTACAGTTCCTGAACAGTTACACTTTGTCATTTAAAACAAGCTAGAAATTCCTGTTATACCAAAGGTTGCCCATGGATTTTCAATATTTACTCATAGATGAGAAATTTTACACTTGTTTCAACTGTCCAACTTAAAGAACTGCAGGTCATTACAACATTTACTGCATTTGTTATTATTGTTTGGCAAATATCTTGACCATGTATGTAGAAATGGAATATTTAAAAAAATCAGGAATCCATTGTAAAAGACAAAAAAAGTGAGAATTTATCTTTAATAAACACATATACACATAATCATTTTTTTTTCTCATTGCTACATTAAGCAAACTAAGAGATGTTGATATTAATAACCAAAATATAAATTCAATCTTCTACAATCCAGTGGTAAACTGAGTATTCTAATAGCATTTTAATTTCAATTATTTTGAAAATTATATTTTCCTCTATGGAAACAGCTGATCAATTATATGGTACGAAAGGTGTTGGTGGGTACCTGTCCAGTCATCATTCACAAACTATTATTTGGCTTTCCTTTTAGATTTCAGAGTATTTTCCTACAATCTTGCTGTATTTTCCATTTACACACTAGAATTTATTTCATATTTGCACAATTACAGCATATAATAGCTATCTTTTTAAAATTGTGATTCTTTCTGGGTTGCTAGCATAATATTCCTATTTTAAAGATTCTATGTTAGAACCATCAAAGGTTAGCTGTATTGACTTACGTTATTGTCATTTGAGAATAAACAAAGATCAGTTTCAGATTATTTCATGCATAAATAGCATTCCCATTAACACATAAATGAAATGCAATTTCTTTCTCTAAATAAATATTTTTAACCTGAAAACAATTTCATTTACTGAAAAATAAATGTCTCCATTGCACTGCATTCATGCACGATATAATAATTTTAATTGCCCAAATTTTCTATTTTAAATTTCAACATTTTATACAGAAAAGTCATAAAAGTTTATTTTTTGAAATGTAGACAATTTCTTTTTGAAATGTTTTGCTTTGTAAAATTTAATAGAAGAGAAATGCTATTGCTATATAAAATTTAATATATATAAATATATATATATATATTTTTTTTTTTCTTTTTTAAACAAAGCATCAGCTTTTTCCCTGGTTAGATATTGATTAAAAATAATGCTAGTAATCAAAGCTTTATTTGTGTTGTTGAAAGTAAAGAGATAGTGTTATGACATATAAGGAACAAAAGGACAATTAAACTGAAAGCAAATGAAAGTCATCTATCTTCTTTGGTAAAATGACATCCTAATCACTGGGCTATCTCTTCCTTTGACATCTAGAAGTCCACATTGTATGCTCCATGATGAATGCTTTGCTGAGAATGAACACTGTACGCTGCTGAAAGTGAGGGCATCTGCCACTTTTATGCTTCTGTGGCCTTTCACAAAACCCTTCTGTTGTTTGCCTGACAGAGAGCCATGTGTCTCCTGTGTGAGCCGAAAGACTCTGCTGGAGAGTTTAAACTTCCAGTTACTTTGGAAAACAATGCCCCATCCATTAAAAACATTAAGCAGCGATTTGACATTCAGGTTTATGCTCAGAATCCTCAGCAAATATTGACTAAGAAATAAAGGGGAAAATATCACACAGAGATTTAATTTTAAAGAAATAACCTGATTAGTATTTGGAATTTGGCAATTCATCATAGACTGTAATGAAGTCTAATTCAACAAGTAGGCATTTGGGGCCTCATTAATTGCTTTATGCCCCTCCTCTTCCTTCCTTTGCTTTACCAAATATGTTGTCCTTGTGGCCATCACTGCCTTTGGGACACTCCTTATGCTATCCTCCAGATTCCAATAAAATTCCTATATTATCTCTTATAGCATTCTCAAATTATTTACTTTAGCAGTATCCAGTTTAATCATCATGTTCCACAGAAGTTGCTGATGTAACATTAACAGCATACTCTTACCAGCCAAAGTCAACAAGGCTATATCTTAGACCACATCTTAGTAGGACCTGAAACACGGTCAGGAATTCCTTTTATGAGGCCATTTATTCCCCTTTATTGCACCATCATTTTATGCTTCTCTTAAGGGAGGCCTGGTATTGCTTCTTTTAGTCCGATGGTACACACTGAAACTTTGAAAATATTTAGTAGATGTGTGGAGGATGAAATGTTGTGGAGACGATCACTATTCTTATCTGATCCATGCTGGAGAATGGGTGTTGCAATTACTGTGGCTGGCACAGTGCACCCAACCAAAACTGGCTTGTAGAGGGAAGGGTTTATTTTGGCTTTACAGACTCAAGGAGAAGTTTCATGATGACAGGGAAAATATAATAGAGAAGGGGCTAGGCAGGAGAGTGATCTGACTAGGTCTGGCAAGCTAGTGGCCACGAGACCTCAAAGTCCACCCCAAGCAACAAACCTTTTGCAGCAAAGCTCCACCTCCCAAACTGCCATCAGCTGTGAACCAGAAATTCAAGACACAGGAGTTTTGGGGGAAAGCTTATTTACATCGGCACAGTGAGCATTTGACATCTTTTCATTTCTAGTTTTTCTTAAGTTAGATGTCGGTCATATGATCTGCTCTAACTGGTGGCATTTGGGGGGCATGATGTGTATCACTGTAGTGTCATGGCCACTAATTGCTGTCACTGTGTCCCTTTCTTGCCCTGGTAAGTTTGCAAGTGTGTGTTTAGAGAAGACAGGGTGACTAGGTGACTAATTCACTCAGAAGTACTGCCCGTAAAGAACAAGGGCTCTGGATGTACCCAAAGATTGGGATTCTGCCTGAAATGAATTCTGTTTATCATGCTCAGACTCTTTCATACCCAGAAAAGTATACTTTAGGGACACAAGGTACTCAGCACTTAACTTTTGGACATCTACAGAACGAGAGCCAGGCAAGTCCCTGGCTTCTCTTCGTTGAAAGCATGTGGTCTGTCCATTCCTGCTTGTCAACTGAGAACTTCAATTTGGTATAAGGTCAAAACCATTTTTTTCCCCCGAATCTCAAGGTAATTGTAAGTGATTTCACTGTACAGACCTTCACCGTAATAGAACAAAGACAATGACATGTACCGCTGGCCATGATCAGGTGCACCACAAGTGAGCATATTGTTATTCTAACCATTACCTTCTTCATTCCTAAACAGCCCTAAATGGATGGGAGGGGAAGTAATGCCAAGTTCCCTTGACAGGAGACATTGTGGGATTAATCAAATAAAATTGTTTGGCCCAGTGTGGTGGTGCACACCTTTAATCTCAGCACTCAGGAGGCAGAGGTGGGAGGATCACCCTGAGTTCAAAGCCACCCTGAGACTACAGAGTGAATTCCAGGTTAGACTGAGCTAGAGTGAGACTTACCTTGAAACTCCATTAAAAAAAAAAAAAAAAAAAAAAAAAAAAAAAAACTGTTGGGCTGGAGAGATAGTTTAGTGGTTAAGGCGCCTGCCTGCCAGGCCTAAGAATGTCCCTTCGAATCTCCAGATACCACATTTAGCCAGACACAAGT
The DNA here is from genome assembly GCA_036365145.1 of Orientallactaga sibirica. Classification (NCBI taxonomy): domain Eukaryota; kingdom Metazoa; phylum Chordata; class Mammalia; order Rodentia; family Dipodidae; genus Orientallactaga; species Orientallactaga sibirica. The sequence goes on along the minus strand of JAEOAD010000024.1, from coordinate 25,439,441 downwards.
CATGCAAGCATGCAATGTTGCACTTGCCCACAGGGGGCGCACAGGTCTGGAACTCAATCACAGAGGCAGAGAGGCTACTGGCGTGCCCATTTTCTCTCTCACTGCCTATCTCTCTCTCTTTCTGTCAAAAAACAAAAAAACAACAAAAACAAAATGTTATACCATCATTGATTTGATTTCCTTACTCTGTTCCCAGAATAAATATTTTGTGACTAGACCATATGAAATACGGTCTACACAAAAATATACAAATGAAAAGTGTGTACCTTACCCATTTGCCTGAAGAAAATAAGTGCAAGATTGTGAACTGTCATAGAACTTAGTATTTTCATGAAATTCCATTTTTATATAAACAGAAATTGGCAATAATGTTTGATGCAAGAAACTAAGTTATTTTAATGCTCTGAATAGTGAAAATGAGTAAACCTATTATTTTTAGAAAAAAACTACATAATGGATGATGTAAAGTGTACTTGAAGTATATTTTTAAAGTACTATGACAGAAGACACCTAAGACTGGGAAGGCTTGTGGCCTTCAGTGTGGAATACTCTTTCAGAAGGTGTGCATGTGGTGTGTGGGGGTGTATGGGTGTGGGCAAATGTGTATATAATGTTCATGCACATGTGTGAACATATGGATGTCAGGTATCATTCTCCATTGATTTTCTTTTGTTTTTCTAGGGTGGGGTTTCTCACCTGAGCCCAGGTGAGATGATGCCTCTACTCTAGCTGCTTTTCTCCAGGGACTCCTCATCTCTGTCTCCTCAGTACTGGGATTACAGCAGCACCCACACTGTAACTAGCATCCGTGCTGAGGCCAAACTCTGGTCTTCATGTGTGACAGGCACTTTACGAATGCTGCCATCTTCCGAATCCACGTGCAGAGTATTTCTCTGGAGCATACTAGAATGACGGAAAACACCTGACTAGTTCACTCTTTTAGAGTAACAGAGAAACAAATGCACTATAGGAGGTAGAAAATTTTGATACAAAAGAGAAAAAAAAAAAAAAAAAAACATTTAAGTTTCTCTGCATAGTCTTCATGTTGAAAATCTGTCATAATGAAAATTTTTAATTTTTTTTTAATTTTATTTATGAGAGAGAGAGAGAGAGAGAGAGCAAGATGGCTAATGGACATACCAGGGCCTTCAGCCACTGTAAATGAACTCTAAATGCATGTGACACCCTGTGCATCTGGTTTTCATGGGTCCCGTCCTATTGTTCCTTGTGGTGGTTTGATTCGGGTGTCCCCCATAAACATAGGCATTGTGAATGCTAGTCTCCCTAGCTGATGGCAATTGTAAATTAAAGCCTCCTGGAGGCAATGGATTGTTGGGGGCAGGCTTATGGGTGTTCTAGCCAGTGTCCTCTTGCCAGTGTTTAGCACACTTTCCTGTTATGGTTGTTCACCTGATGTTGGCCAGAATGTGATATCCACCCTCTGCTCATGCCATTATTTTCCCCTGCCATCATGGAGCTTCCCCCTTGAGCCTGTAAGCCCAAACAAACTTTTTTTTTTTTTTTTTTTTTTTTTTTTTTTTTTCCACAAGCTACTCTTGGTCTGGTGATTTCTGCCAGCAGTGCAAACCTGACTGCGACAGACCTTTTGCTTTGCAGACAAACTCCTTAACCACTAAACCATCTCTCTAGCCCATGAATTTTTTTTTTAAATATATGCAACATGTATATTTGAAATATGTTTGCATGTGTGAGAATGAGAAAGAGAGAGAGGGAAGGAGGGAAGGGGGGAGAGGAAAATGTCAATAAAATTTTGGTCAGTCTGTGCTAATCCTAAATTTTACTCTTCTGGTATTTTACTAAATAATATAAATAATGCAGGTGGCTCAGGGGTAAGTGCATCTACCATGCCAGCTTGAGAGCCTTAGAGAATATGAAGAATGTTGAAATAGCTGGAGTAATATCCAGAAGAAGTCAAGGAGAACTTAATGACATTTTGACAGTGGTAAAGAATGAAACTACTGATGATAAGTTAAATTGTAGAAGGATGCAAGACGTAACCCAGACACGTGACATAGTTACTAATAGTCTGTGGGAAGATCAAACACAGGGTCAGTGAAGAGACATTTATTTAAATAGGTCAGTGGCCACAAAAATATTTTATTTTTTTATTTTAATTTTTGGAGAGCGACACAGAGAGAGACAGGGAGAGAGAGAGGGAGAGGCAGATAGAGAATGGGCGCACCAGCAGTCTCTCAGCCACTGTGAACAAACTTCAGATGTGTGCACCTCCTTGTGGGCAATTGAAGCATTGCACCCTTGCATCGCTTTACACCTGGCTAAACGTGGGACCTTGAGACTGGAACGGGCATTCTTAGGCTTAGCCGGCAGGTACCTTAACCACTAAGCCAACTCTCCAGCCCCAAAAATATTTTTAAAAGTTCTTACAAGTAATATCAACAGATCCTATAGCCCAGAGCTAATTAAAAAGAAGCAGACAAGGCAATTCCTTTAATTTATAAAGCTGCTTCCATATTGGTGTATTTTTAGTTTCTCTAAGTCAGTATTATACATGCATGAAAAAAAAAATATCAATATTGTTTCCACATTCATCTGAAGATACCCTCACCACATCTCAGGTGCATTTGTAAGGAGTTCCATCCTACTGACTTACAGATTTGGAAGTCTTTAAAATTCAGGGTATTTTCTTTCTAAAAACAGAACAAAATATTAATAGCTCAATTTAATGTCCCTTTCACCTTGTAGTAGTAAGACATTTATGAGGAATACATTCAGAATAATCCCTATGTGGAGTAATATTCCTACTTGGTCACGGTGAGAAAGTTGGAGGGATCATTCCAAAGTAGTGCTTCCTGCTTACAGGGGCAATAAGAACACCTGGAACTTGAACTCAGCCCATTATTGTTGTTGCAGACTGACATCAAAGCTGGCCAAACAGAACACTGACCTCACATTTCTCCCCCCAAGTAGGTAAAACAGTTTATATTTGTGAGTTAGGTTTGGAAAACACACATTACGTTAGTACTTGCTAAGTGATAGCCTTGCTCCCAAGCCTTTGAAAAGACAACATGAGTCAGTTAGACAGTAGCTGTCACCTGTTTTCCAATATGGGATGACAGTTGGATATTGTAAAAGAAGATAACTCTTTTAAGAGCAAATATGAGGATATAATTCAAGTGTTTATGTTACCATTTCTTCTTAATCAAAAGATTGGCCCAGTGAGGAACTATCCCTTAACTTGCCTCTTGTTTGAAGTGAATATTTTGTCACTCAAAATGTTAATACTCCTGAGAAGAAAATTTAGACCACTTTTTAATCAAGTTGAAGGAATTTCTAACATCCAAAAAGATTTAGGTAACCGAAATATCTTAGTAATTTAATTATTAAATCAGTGTTTTTAAAATATGATATCCCTTTGAGCATCTACTCTCTCAGACCATTAAACATGCATTTTTTTCATAACAGGCATATTCCATTTAAAATATCAATTATAGCTCCCACTAAACTCATAGACAGGATCATAAGGAAACTTTCATTTTGGTAACCTCACATTTTTAATGAAAAAGTCAAGTAACTTTTTTTTTCAAACTTTTCATGAGAAATACTTTTCAGTATTGTGACCACTCCCTACTGTATAACATTAAGGAACAGAAGTGAGACCTTAGGTTATTCATTCTTACTCCCAGCTATCTACTTTGGGAGCCACCAAGACTTATCCATCAGTCCTGTTCCAAAGTGGAGGGAAAACAGTGCTCAACCAAAGATGGGAGGAGTGTTCTGCTGAATGATATTTTCATCATGCTATCTACAGACTATAGTAAAAATGGGGATAATGTATATTATTTTATTGTAATATATTATAAATGGAGAGAGAGAGAAAGAGAGAACCTATCAGTGAGAAATACTAAGAGTAACAATGACTATCAGAGCCAAAAGTGGAAGATTTATATGCCCTGGGATTCTTTCCATGGAATATTTAAAAGCATGCACAAAAATATATTATTTCTGAATGAACACTACTAAAACTAAACTCAAAGTTTTTATGATTTAAAAGATAATATGAGGGGAAAAGTTAGGTTCTACACAAAATGTGTAAAATAAATAAAATGTGTTTTATTCCACTTTGTATACATATGGTGTATTTTGCTTTTTACTATATATATTACTATATAAATATAGTTTTGTATTAACTGTTTACTCAGAGTTATCTTATAAACTGTATTGGAATTTTTTTTTATCTTTTAAAAATATTTTATTTTATTTATTTATTTAACAGAGAAAGAGAAAGAGAAAGAGAGACAATAGGTGTGACAGGGCCTCCAGCCACTGAAAATGAAATCCAGACACATGTGCCCCCTTGGGCATCTGGCTAATTTGGGTCCTGGGGAATCCAACCTGGGTCCTTTGGCTTTGCAGGCAAATGCTTTAACCACTAAGTCATCCCTCCAACCCTCAATGTAGTCTTAATTTGAATTTTCCTAATGACTAAAAATATTCAAAATTTAAATATATTTTGATATTTATATTAATTTTTGAATAGTTTATGCAGCATATGAATTCATTTATCAATTGTTTTTTAATATATATATTTTTTTATTTATATTATTTTGATTTTTCATTCATAGTATTGGTTCCATTGTCCTCCTCCCCGTCCTCCCACTTTCAAACGGACCCTTATCAATGGGGAATGTGGGTCATGCATTGTGATTTTACTCAAGAGTTTTGTGGGATAGGCCAAGTCTCTGTGCATAATGTCCCAACTTGTGACTCTAAAAATCTTTCCTCCCCCTCTTCCGCGAGTTTCCCTGAGCCACATTGGGGTCATTTTAGTTCTGCTTCCTTGATGAGGTTTTGGGAGCCTCTGTGTCTCTGGATATCTGGCTTGGAAAGACCACCCATGCTCCTGGATTGGTAGAATTAACATTGTGAAAATGGCAATTTTACCAAAAGCACTTTATAGATTCAATGCAATGCCGATAAAAATCCCAACTTCCTTCTTCAATGAGATAGAAAAAACTATCTCAAAATTCATATGGAAAGGCAGAAGGCCTCGGATATCCAAGCTCATCCTCAGCAAAAGAAACACCTCTGGAAGCATCACCATACCTGATCTAAAGCTATACTACAAAGCCATTGTAATAAAAACAACATGGTACTGGCATAAAAACAGGAATATAGACCAATGGAACAGAATTGAAGACCCAGACTTTGGGTCAAGAAACTACAGCTACTTAATATTTGATAAAGGCCCTACCAATGCAGAAAGGAGAAAAGACAGCATCTTCAACAAATGGTGTTGGACAAACTGGACAACCATATGTAGGAAAATGAAACTTGACCCACACATTTCTCCATGCACAAAAATTAAGTCCAAATGGATAAAAGACCTTAATATAAAACCAGAAACTCTGCTACTACTGGAAGAAAAAATAGGAGGAACCTTCCATGATATAGGAGTGGGAAAAGATTTCCTGAACAAAACCCCAGCAGCTCAGGAAATTAAACAATCACTCAACCATTGGGATCTCATGAAGCTGAAAAGCTTTTTCACTGACAAAAATATTATAATCAAAGTCAGCAGAATACCCACAGAATGGGAGAAAATTTTCAGCAGCTATACAACTGACAAAGGCCTAATTTCTAGAATCTACAAAGAACTCCAAAGCCTAAACAATAAATCACCAAACAACCCACTCACAAAGTGGGACAGAGAACTGCACAGGGAGTTCTCAGAGGAAGAAATACAAATAGCAAACACACATTTAAGAAAATGAATTTTTTTTTAAATAACTTTTTGAGACTGTCTGTTGAAGCCCATACTGGCCCCACACTCTATCTAGCTGAGGATGTTATCAAATTCTTGATTAATCAAGCCTCTACCTCTCAAGTGCTGGGACTACAGTCAGACACCAATGATCACAAATAAAATTTATTTTATTTATTAATTTATTTTTGGTTTTTTGAGGCAGGGTCTCACTGTAGCTCAGACCAACCTGGAATTCACTATGTAGTCTCAGGCTGGCATTGAACTCATGGTGATCCACCAACCTCATCCTCCTGAGTGCTGGGATTAAAGACATATGGCACTGTAGCTAGTTTCAACCTTTATTTTCAAATCAGATTTACATTTCCATAAATATTGAACAAAGTCACAGAATGTTTTGTTGAATTCATTACATGTCCATCCTTGTATTATCATATTTTATAGGTCCACGGCTTGAATATCTTCTGTTGTCTATGAGCACACTCTCTCTCTTCATCATCTGACATATGCTGATTCACTTACTATCTCCACATTTTTAACTTTTGTAGAATTTAATTGGTTAGCAAGATGTTGTTTGACCCAGACCTCTAAGAAAAAGCTATTGCCGTCTTTTTCAGAAGCACTTGTGACCATACAATAGCCTCTGTAGTTTGGACCTGTTGTTATGCCCTTCTGGGAAGAGAAAGGAATTAAAGGCAGTCACACTCTCCCTGGGGCAGCTGTAGGCAACGATGCATGAGGTCTTGTTAACTGGCAGAGACAGAGGATACAGAGGGTGGAAGATCAAGGGACAGGGAGCTCTGCCTCCCCAGCCATGGACAGGTTGTTATCCATGTTGGGATGAGACCTTTTAATAAATTGGCCTTTGCTACTAACTTGGAAATACAAGATGAACTTAAATAAGTATGAACCGAAACCATATAATTAGTGTTAAATGAAGCTGATTCTTAGGAATGAAAATGCTAAGTAGAATCTATTAAGGAAATCGTAGTTATAAGACTTTAATTGTCCTGTTTTGACTTTGTAAATCTACTATAAGTGTCATGTCAGAATATTTTCACCATTATCATTCAGGTACAGATTTCAGTTGATTTCCCTAATACTATATTGCCAGAACAATTTAACTTGCATGAAGTACATTTGTGTGTGTGTGTGTGTGTGTGTGTGTGTGTGTTGTTTTGTTTTTCCTGGTTTATCAAGAGGAAAATAACTGTTAGTCTCTGTGAATTCATGATCTTATAAACTTCCATTTTGTGATGTAACTGGACTTAATGAATGCTCACCAAGTGTCAAGGCTTTGTGCTTCTCTGATGTCACAATTTCAGTAATTATTGACTTTTATAATTTTGGTAGCATTTATGGTGTCAAATTTCATATATTTTTCAAGTTTCATTATAAAAGCATATTATAAGCAAAGACTTAGTTATTTTCTTATAGTGTTTAATAAAAAGTCCTCAGTAAAAACACAGGAGACATTGTTTATATTATTAACCAAGAAAAAAATTCCCTGTAAGAATTCCAAATTACTAAGAAAAACAAGGTTTTAAAGCAAAGTAGTTAAAATAACAGAAGATAGTGAAAGTCATAAACTATTTTCAGGAGTCATAAAACTTTTCTTTTATGATAGCTGGAAATAGAAATGACATTTCACATGCAATTCAATGTCATCCCCTCAGTAGTATTATGTATTAAAGTTAGAGTCAACTATTGAGTTCTACATGCTGGGTTCATATGAGGACCTGCTGACTCCCTTCATGACTGATAGAATGTGCCGTCGTTCACTCAGTTAAATGATTTCTGTGACTGACTTAGGTATCTGACCTAATATCTCATTTTCTGGGAAACATCCTAGAAATGTATTTCTCATTCTGAACTCTGAAATGTCACATGATAATCTGGACAAAATTTTTACCTCATAATTATCTTATGCCCTCTGAGGAATGCTTTAAAATGTTAGATGATTTTACTAATACACAATTTTCATGTTAGTTGATGTATAAATTATGTAAATTAGTATTCTCTAGTAAATCAAATATAATATCAATGAAATAGAATTAAAGTACCATGTGCTCTGCTCTGATGATAACAGAGGTAACCACTGGAAGAGAAAGAGTGTGTGTTAATGCTCATCTTCATCCTTTGTGTGCCTCTCCTTTAGACATTTACAATAGAAAGTGTAGTCATATCAATTTTATATTATGAAGAGGCCCACAATTCAAAACAATGAATAAAACTGTTTAATTAATACTCAATACTCTTAATCATTGGCCCAATTTATAAAGAAAAAATACTAAAATTATAAAGTAACAGTTCACTAACATTGTCTAGTAATATATCCATAGCTAGATGTTAAAGCAAGTTATTTTGGGCTGAAGAGATAGCCTAGCAGTTATGGTGCTTGCCAGCGAAGTCAAGTGCCCAGGTATGATTACCCAGGACCCACGTAAGCCAGATGCACAAGGGGGCCCACACATCTGGAGTTTGTTTGCAGTGGCTAGAGGTCCTGGCATGCCCATTCTGTCTCTCTCTCTTCTGTCTCTCTGTTTGCAAATAAATAACTATTCTTTTTAAGTAACTTATTTTTTCTTTCAAACTAGTATTCTGAACATACATTTCGTATCTGAGTTTCTGATTCATGCACTTGGAACCCATGAAGAACTGTGTTTAGCAAACAATGCCACCCTACTGTGATGGTTAGATTTTAAAATAGAAGTTGAGGCTGTATAGCTATCTTACCAGTTAAGGTGCATGTCTGCAAAGCCAAAGGACCAAGGATCAAATCCCTGTGACCCATGCAAGCAAGATGAAAAAGTTGGTACATGCATCTCGAGTTTATTTGCAGTGGCCGGAGGCCCTGAAGTGCCCATTCTCTCTCTCTCTCTCTCTCTCTCTCTCTCTCTCTTTCTCTCTCTCTCCCTTAAATAAATAAGTGTAAAATAGAAATTGTTCTTATTGCTCTTATACCTGTGCATGAGAGACAATATCCAGAGTATAATGATTTATTTCTTCAACCAAATGTTACAGTATCAAAACACAATTTGTATTGACCTATAATCATTCTGTTTTGATGAAATAATGCTCTTCCTTTACAGATTGTCCCAATGGTCAAATCAAGGCAAACATTATTATATGGATTTAGGCAAACAGTAGATAAAGGGAACAACATTAAAAAAAAAAAAACTTTATTAATTCACATATTTAAGTTTAGTTAAGCTGTCTTTTCCTCTGTCCCATGTTCCTGACTTTGTAGTCACTATAGCTCAGCAAATTGCCCTTGAAATATTTAATCTTATGCCCATGGATTCATGCAGTTCTTATACTTGGTCAAAAAAGCTTCATTTTGCAGTTGGCAGTAACTAGTATGGATAATCAAAATTCCTCAAAACGCTGGTTATACGTGACTGTTAAGTGTTGGGGGGTAAATGAGACATCCCTGCCAACCTCTGTGGTAGTTTGAATAAATGGTGCCCAATATATTCAGTGTTTTATTAGTTTGTAGTTTGCATCTGCAGCCACTTGGCTGGAGGTGGTGTCACTGGGCAGATCTTAAGGTGTGGAGGTGGGTTTGAGATTTCAATCTAAAGATATGCAAAGTGTGCCTAGCTGGAGTTCCTGAGGTGTGCTGTGCTGTGTGGCCTTTGGCTTTTAGCTTGTGGCTTTTTTCTCTATGTTTGGTCCTGTGAAAGCAGGCCAGCTTCTTCTGCCATTATGGAACGTCCCCTGGATCTGTAAGCTTCCATAAATATCCCTTCCTCCGTAACTGTGCCTTCTCTGGAGGTTTATATCAGCGAACCTGAAGCTGTCTGCTACAAACTCCAAGGCTCAAAGAACATTCAGGAAGAGGGAAAGAATATAATAGCAAGAAGATGCTTTGAGTCCTGTCTTCCAGACATGAAATGGCTGCATTTGTGCCTTCACAGTAGTTGTCATTACCTGCACCAGATCTGTACAAAGTGGAGCCCATGAATATTCCAATATGGATGGTAAAGGATATTAACAAAATGGGTAATAAAATTGTAGGTCATAATGCTACAAGAAAAGTTACATCACTGTATATATAACTGCTTACTTCCTTTTGTCAGAAAATTACTGAATTTTCAACTTGAGTGAATGATAGAAGTTGTAAAAATCACAACTACATCAAAAATTACTTTTACCCTGTGTGGTAGTGCATGCCTTTAATCCCACCACATGGGAGGCAGAGGCAGGAGGATCTCTGTGAGTTCAAAGCTAGTTTGGGCTACAGAGTGAATTTCAGGTAAAGCTGAACTAGAATGAGCACACAACCTTGAAATGAAAAAAAAAAAAAAAAAAGTTAATTTTTTCAATATGTACAATAAAACTCTTTTTCTGAAGTCACCCATCTAATATCCTGAAGAATATATTTCAGCAAGAGATATTTAAAACAAGAATATGAACCGGGTGTGGTGGCACACACCTTTAATCCCAGCACTCGGGAAGCAGAGTTAGGAGGATCGTCATGAGTTCAAGGACACCCTGAGACTACATAGTGAATTCCAGATCAGCCTGAGCCAGAGTGAGACCCTACCTCGAAAAACCAAAAAAAAAAAAAAAAAAAAAAAAATTAATATGCCATCAAATAAAATTAGTATTGAAATTTAACTTTAATCTTTTACCTGTTTCAGTCTTTTCATTTTGTGTTTATTGCATAATACATTCTATCATAGAACCCATTTATAATGAATGTGGACTTTTTGCATAATTGAAGATGAGCATTTATGAAAATATTTACAAAATAATCTGTGCCTTTATCTACCAACTGTTTGTAATCTTCTTTGATGTCCTCTGCTCCTGAAGAGCATGCTATTTATCAGTTGTGCCTCTAATGCAGTTCAATCTGAGAAGACAGTTTAACATACTGTAGATATAGGGGCAAAGGACATTACCACTATAACAAGGAAATTAATATTTAGAATAGTTTTAATGTCCCATATGTTTAATTTATTTTTATCTACTTCTTCTTGATCTTTTGAATCCTTTCAAATATCTTCACCTTAATAATTATAAATTATTTCAGTATTCTATCTTCCAAATTTGTTAAATTCCATTATATTTCAAGAAAAAATATTTAGATTTATATTAAAACACATCAATATGTTGATACTCAAATATTGAGATAAGATTAGGAATTTACAAAATTATGCTTTATCTAAATACATTCATGAATTAAATGTATATTGTTAATCATTTTTCTCTATATGAATTATGCAGTTACAGGAGAAATCCACTGTATCATCATCTTTAAAATAAAACCTATTAAATATTCAATTTCCCAAAGAGTTTCATTTATGTAGAAGCATTAAGTCAAATTTGGATGAAAACCCAATTATGTTGATGTAAAATTTACTCAATATCATAACCCTCTGATTCTAATTTAAAGTTTTTGAATAAAATTCACTGTTAATGAAAGGTATTTATAATTTTCAATTATATAACTTTTAAAGTTAGGTCTCATTTAAGTCATATGATTCTAATTCAGGAACTCCTGGACAGGTTCAGCCTGACCAGTTGTTCTTTACTTCCTCAACTTCAATTGATGGGAAAACCATTGAAAAAGAAAGTCAAACTGGCTACTTTGCAGGGGAGATGTGGAAAAAAATAGGATGAATTAGGATGTGCAAAGCCCTGCCCCATCTTAGTCACTGTGCTCTGCTTTGGGGAAACTAGTATACGTTTTTGAAATTTTTTAAATTTATATTTATTTTTATTTATTTATTTGAGAAAGATAGAGAAAATGGCAGAGAAAGAGGGAGAGAATGGACACACCAGGGGCTCTAGCCACTGCAAACAAACTCCAGATCCATGCGCCACCTCATGCATCTGGCTTGTGTGGGTACTGGGGAATCACTGAGTCTTGAACTCGGGTCCTTAGGCTTCACAGGCAAGCCCTTAACCACTAAGCCATCTCTCCAGCCCAGTATACACTTTTTAACTAAACACCAACATGGGATTTTTCTGCTTCTGTTGTCCAACGAAATATGTACTTATTTAAAATGGAAAAGTTAATTTTAGAGAAATATCATTCAAATGTTATTTTATTGGTCCCTTTTTCATTGCTGTGACTGAATATAAGACAAGAAGTACTTAAGGAAGAAAGGAAAAAAAGAGGAAGGAATGGAGGGAGGGAGGAGGATGAAGGAAGGAAAGGCTTATTGTTGCTCAAAAATTATGCTTAGAATTCTTTATTGTGGGGGAGTATTGCCTTCAATCTGAGGCAGCTGCTCAGTGAGAAGCAAAGAGTGAAGAGTGCTTGCTCAGCTGCATCTCTCCATTTAGTTCAGGACCCCAGACAATGAAAAGGTACCATCCACATTTAGAGTGGGTCCTCCTGCCTCCATTAACCTATTCTATTCTATGCCTCATAGACATTGTCAGAGATTTCTTTTCATGGTGACTCTTAATCCCGTCACATTGACAACCAAAGATAAGCTATTATAGCTAGATTTTCTTTTCTCTTTAATTTTTATTCATTATTTATTTGAAAGGCCACTTTGTGTATCTGGCTACATGTGGGTACTGGGTAATGGAACCTGGTACACCAACCATGCCTTCCAAGTAAATGTCTTTAACTTTAAGCTGTCACTCCATCTCACACAACTATTTCTTCAAATAATCAGTTAATAAATCTATTTAAATTATGGCTGTGTTCTAGTTTACACTATTATCCAATTTATAATAAATATTTAACAGGCACTTTTTAATAGGAAACATTTAAGAATAAAAATGATAAGCAGAAATGTTCCATGGACCTCTTAATTTTCAAAGAAAAAAAATCTCTGGGAAATATATATTTATAATTTTTAAACCACTGTCACATCTAAAGCTAAAAAGTCTCATGTAAAAATTAGCACACACATGCTTGATTGCAAGAGAAAAAAATCTTTCCTTTAGTAGTCAATTTTCTTGGGATATTTTATATTAAAAAATCTACAGTTAAATAAATATTGTGTTAAATATTTCTGCATAAAGAGTTTATTTTCAATCACCGTTTAAGCATAAAAGATGTTTTTAATTGGGCTGCATTAAATTATGACAAAACAAAGACTTTCTTAAATTTAATTCTAGCTCTCAGGGTATTCTTATGTAGCTTTAATATCTTGTTAGTGATACTAAAGATCTTTATATTGGTAGTGTGATTTTCATTTTGAATACTTTTTATAAAATAAATGCTAAAATACTATAAATTACTTACACAGAGATGAACTTACAATCCTTCAAAGACAATTTTCGGTAGTGGGCTCCAATCTCTTCACCTCACAAACACTCAAATCAAACTCTACAAGTTTACTGAAACCACAACAGTTTGGAAATGGTAGAGGTAATAAAACACAGAATATTTTGTAATTATTCTTGGGAAAAAAGCACATGTGTGTATTTCATCACTTGTTGGGCAAAGCAAGAACAAATAAATATATTAATATTCTTCTGGTTATATCTTTCAACTCGGGGTTCAAGAGGAAGTATACTAACATGCATTTACACACACACACACACACATTCTTACACAGTTTTACCACCGATAAGGGTAACCATTCTTGATAAAGTAGTTGTGATATTTTGGGGAAGGCTGGCTAGAGATGGCTCAGATATGGCAGTGCTAGGCATAGAACCTTGTTCTACAGAGTGTTTGAAAAATAATTTTAACAAACTAACCTGCAGTTTTAAGTAAAGAAATTCTATCAAAAAAATCTCCTGAATTTTCTTTATTGACTCAATCATTTGGTTAATGTATACTATGTTACTACCTATACCAAAAAATTCAGCTTGAATCTTGAAATTTCGTCGACTAAATGTATTTTGTAGAAAACAAAACAAAACAAAACAAAACAAAACAAAAAAAACCTTTATTCTAACTTCTAACTTAAATTGATATATTATAATAATACTAATAAAGGATAAAGGGCATATAGGCCAACATCACAAAACAGAGCAAATAGGTCATCCCCTATTATGGAGTAGGCTTTCTCATGACACAATGACATTTTGAATCACCTATGCTTCTGTAAGTAACTGCTCACCTATGATCCCATTATAAGTAACCGAATAAACTCACTGGTTAATTAAAAAAATGTTCTTTAGAACATTTTGAAGAGCAAGACGTTTTCTGTAGCTCTACAGTATATAAGTAGGGACCCATTAATTTGGTAAGAAAATACAGTTACTAATATACACTCATAGGCTGCATTGTATGAAGAAAATGAAATACTATTGACAGAGATTCATTTATTATTCAACTCCGACTACTTTAGATTTATGATCTATTCAAAGAGTGAATTGAGAGCAAGGGAGGGAAAGAAAATTATGAATTTTTAATACAGTAGTATGGCTTGTAAGCATAGTGTAGTAGTGGTAGGGTGCTTGTCTGACAATTGCAAGCCCTTGGGTTCCATCCTCATGATTAATATATAGAAGCAAATAAGTAAATGCATACCTCAAAAAGTGTTAAATTTTAGGGTGGAGAGATGGCTTAGTGGTTAAGGCATCTGCCTGCTAAGCCTAAGAACCCGGTTCCAATCTCCAGGTCCCACATTTAGCCAGATGCAAACTGACGCAAGGGTGCAATGCCGCACTTGCCCACAAGGGGGCGAACACATCTGGATTTTGTTCACAGCAGCTGAGAGGCTGCTGGCGCGCCCATTCTCTGTCTGTCTTCCTCTCCCTCTCTGTCTGTCTCTCTCCAAAAATAAAAAAGTAAAAATAAATAAAAATGTTAAAAAAGTTAGATTTTAGTTACATCAGTTGAGATGAAATGATCTTCTTTACAGACTGAGGATGGAGTTTCTGGGGATGTAGCATGCACAAGGTAATACTGCAAAAACATAGTCACTCATTTAACACCAACAAAACAAACAAATAAAAATACTGTATGAGAAAACACAATATAATCCTAAAACAAACCTTGGCAAAGAATTCAAAGGTTTTCATATTTCATATCCAGTTTTATTATTAGATTTTCAATACTTGCTGTTTTTGTCAAAAGTTGTAAAATGCTAATATTTTGTAAATAATAATTTCTCATATACTTAACTCAATAATGTTTGCAGCAGAGAAGTGTAATTTAATTCTGCCTTAGATTAGAACTCTTATTTTTACAATATTCAAAACGTTTTTTTTTTCTAATTGTAGGTGGCTTTTTTTTTTTTTTTTTTGCTTTCTTCCTACACTGAAAAGATTAAAGAGCATCATTTAACCATTTATCACAGGTTTCATGTAATTTAATAAGCAAAACATTGTACATTCTACAGCTTTTTAAACTATAGTAAAATATGCAAGCTTTTCATAGTACCTTAGATTATAATTATTTACAATTATTAGTTTCAATGTTCATGGCTTAATTTTTGTAAGCCAGTGTCTCCAGGTAACATACACAGGATACTGATGCTCATTGGTGATCACACTGATTTTACATATCTTTCTCAAATTACCTTCTTGGAAACACTGAAGCAACTGGAATTCTTGATGATACTGTAGAATAAGAATTTGTACTGGACATCATGTTATTTCTGCCACTTCCTAGTTGTTGATGAATGCACATATATATTGCTTTCCACATGATTCCTTATTAGGATATATCAGGCATTTATAATTTTAGTTATATTTCATAATAAGCACCAAGGGCATCATTTATAGTGATTTAGGATATATGTAGTAGTTTCAGAATTCCAGTGGACTACGAATGTAACATTGGTGTAGAACTTGTTGGTTCTACTCTCAGTTCATCATTTCAATAGAAGATACTTGTACTCCACAATATAGATGACTGTGGAAATTTTTTTTTTTTTTTTTTTCTAATATGCTCTAAATTTTGAAAGAACATTGATTTTGATTTTTTTCTAATAAAATATCAAATGGAAAGCATGTTCATCAAGGAGGTGAATGCATGAGGTGTTAATTATACTGAGACCCTTCCAGCAGTTACTGGTGTGCAACATTCTCTATATTCATATGAATTTTAAGGCATACAAAATTTTAAAAAATTTACGGACACTGTCAATCCTAAATGTTTATCGTATCACAATTGAAAATCTATAAAATATACTTAATTTGGGGTTGGAGAGATGGCTTAGTGGTTAAGGTTCCTGCCTGCTAAGCCTAAGAATGCTGGTTCCAATCTCCAGGTTCCACATTTAGCCAGATGCAAAGTGATGCAAGGGAGCAATGCCGCACTTGTCCAAAATGGGGCACACGGATGTGGAATTCATTCACAGTAGCTGAGAGGCTGCTGGCATGCCCATTCTCTATCTGTCTCCCTCTCTCTCTCTCTCTCTCTCTGTCTCTCTCTGTCTCATATATATATATATATATATATATATATATATATATATATATATATATACACTTAATTTCAAATTACTATTTCTTTATACATTTTCATATTATCTTGAGTTATACAATCTACTTTTTCTTATCCAATTTTTCAAACTGGATCTGTCTAAATAGGGCATGCTGTTCTTTTTAGGCTAGGTTAACTTGCATTCAAAGATTCTATTTTAATTGGATGGAGCTACTTCTGTTAGTGCTTTACAGAAATCTGAGTTCCTGGAGTGCTGTCTTTCTTTCCTAAAGCACCGTGCTGTTTCACAGTATTCTTATTTTTTTTGTTGTTGCTCAACACAAATATGAAAGAATTTCAGATAAGCCATTGGAAATATGCCACAATTTAAGCCACTTCTTTGATGTTAATAATTGCCTTTCCTGTGGCAGAACCTTGTTAATATTAGTAACAAACTAACAACACAGAAAGCCTTCTAAAATTTTAGGCAGTCACATTTTCAGATGGCATACCTAGCTTTCAGTTGGATTTTTCAGTTTTATTGTTGGTTCTTATGTCATGAAATGCACATCTCTTCCTAAAATTCTAATAATAAATTTCTATAGAGAAATACTCTCTTTTATCATTTTGCAAGTAAGATATATTTATATAGATTAATGTTATAAACTATGTCACATAAGTTAGACTTCAATAAACAGTATATTTTTAAGTGTATATAGGTCTGTGATGATAGCTATTTTAATTTGACTGCCAAAGACTCCATGATATGATTTCAAACTTTTAAGAGTACATTTACCTGGTAAGTTAAATACTAAAGAGAAACTTATCCTGTATATTTCTAACAATGGTTTATAAAAAGCTCATTTCTATACAATATAGTTTATATGGCAATAAGTGAAATTTTTAACACTAGATATGTTATGTGGAAAGATGTCAGGCTAAAATCAGTGAAGATTTTACATTATTCCTTGACTTTTGTTATGTAAAGCATTGTTCTACAAGGATAAGAGAAATCAGAGTATCAGTGAGTTTACCTAATATCAGATGCACATAGCAGCCAGTTCTAAGAGGATCATGTCAGTAAGGATACTCCAGCATTTTTTTCCTTTTTGATCCTAGGTGTTTAGATTGAGCTGGGAAAATAAAAATAAAAATAAAACTAGTTAACAGATTTAGCCAAGAATGACCTCATGGAGATATATATATATATATAATTTGTTTTTCAAATTACATTTTCTGGTGAGGGGTGATTGGCGGGTCCTCCCTTCAGGTTTGTTGTCCATCTGAAAAAGATAAGCAAATTCTCCAATGGAGAGAGAAGTCTTGACTACCCCACAATGCATGACCCACATTCCCCATTGATGGGGGTCCCTTTGGAAGAGGGAGGACAGGGAGGAGGATAAGGGAGCCAAGACTATGAATATAAAATCAGAATAATATAAACAAAAATAAATTATGGGAAAAATACATTTTCTTAGGATGTATACAATTTTTTGGAAATTTCTTTTGGGATAAATATATTTTTAATACTCTTAGTTGTCTAAGAATGATTATTTTGCTTTTAAATATAGACACACACACACACACACACACACACACACACACACACACAGGTTCCCATTTGCCTGAAGGCTCTTCTCACTATGGTCCTTGGTTAGTTTCTGGGGAAGCTGTACCTCAGGATTTTTTTTTTTTTTTTTTTTTTTTTTTTTTTTTTTTTTTGAGGAAGGCTGACCAAAAATTCATTATGTAAATCTCGGGCTAACCTTGAATTTATGACTGTCTTCCTACCTCTGCCTCCTGAATCCTCGGATTAAAGGCATGTGCCAACGCGCCCAGCCCTCAGGATATTTTTATCCAACCTGTGGCTCTTACAATCTTCCAGTCCCCTGTTCTGCAACAATCCCTGAGCTTTGGCTGTATTAGCAGATTGTTTTTAGTTTTTAGCTCGCCATAACCTCTTTATTTCTGTTTCCATGTGTTTCTATTTAACTTCTTGTTTCTTGCTATTTTTCTGGATGTAGTTGTGAGGCTGCATTGGGAACAATGTTCTGTTGTTGCTTCCTGTGTGGATTCTTTCCCTTGTTTGTTTGTCTGTTTTCAATGTAGGGTCTCACTCTAGCCCAGGATGACCTGGAATTCATTGTGTACTCTCAGGCTGGCCTGGAACTCACCGCAATCCTCCTACCTCTGCCTCCTGAGTACCACCACACCTGGCTCCTCTGTGTTTTCCAGTGGACTCCAGTGAATGTGATAGTTGTCATGTCTTGTGAGCAGTCAGCTGTCTTTTCTTATTGAATTGGTGGATCATGGATCTCTCCGGTATTATATGCTATCTATGAAATAAAACAGATTCTCCAACCAAGAGTGAGAACAGCTTGGATTAGCAGTGGTGTGCACATAATTTTGAGAGACGTTTTGATGATAATACCCATTCAGCCTGTCCAGAGAAAAAAATGTGGGGCTTCTCTCTGAGTGTTGTGAGTTTCCTACCTGTGGGGAACGAACTTGGTTCTGAACACCAGTTTCTCACTCCCACTAAGTTGGCATCATGTCCAACTGGAGAGCAGTTGGTTACCTACATGGGTTGTGTGCCACTATTGCACAAAAGTGTGTGCTTCTTGTCTGTCTGGTGGGTTGTATACTTTGAAGATTCTAGATTTTAGTCCTTTGCTGAAGCTACAGATGGCAAAGATTTTCTCCCATTATTATTTTTGTCTGTCTACACAAAGTTTATTTTAATTTCACTGGTTGACTGTTTAATTTCCTGAGCTACTGGGGTCTTATTTAAAGTCTTCCCCACTCTTTTTACTTCCAGTTCTTTTTGAAAATTTTAGGTCTAATATTAAGCTATTTAATCCATTTGGAGTTAGTTAGTGCAGGGTGAGAGAAGTGGATCTAGAATCTTTTTTTAAAATATGGTTATTCAATATCTCCAGTACCATTTCTTAAAAATTCACCTTTATCCAGTGTACATTGTTGGCTTCTTTGTCAAAGATCAGGTAGCAATAGGAGCTTGAAATAAGGGCTGAGTCTTCTATTCTGTTCCACTGATCTATATGTCTGCTTTTATGCAAGTACTATACTCTTATTACTATGGCTTTGTCATATAATTTGATATTGTGTGTGGTGATATACTCCAGAATTGTTTCTTTTCTTAAGATTAGTTTTGGATATCCAAGCCCTTCTGTAGTTACACATGAATTTTAAGACTGATATTTGTATCTCTGTGCAGAATGATACTGGAGATTTTATTGGTATTGTGGTGAACCTGTATATAGATTTTAGTAGAATGGCCATTTTCACAATATTAATTCTACCAATCCATGGGCATGGGAGGTTTTTCATCTTATTGTTATTATTATTTTTTTTTGGAGAAAGACAGAGAGAGAGGGAAGAGAGAGGAAGACAGATAGAGATGGGTGCACCAGCAGCCTCTCAGCAGCTGCAAACAAAATCCAGAATGTGCCCCCTTGTGATCAAGTGCAGCATTGTGCCCTTGCATCACTTTGCATCTGGCTAAACATGGGAATGTAACAGCTGGAGATTGGAACCAGCATTCTTAGGTTTAGGAGGCAGGGGCCTTAACCGCTAAGCCATCTCTCCAACCCCCATCCTATTTTTTAATAGTTATTTATTTATCTATTTTATTTATGTGTGTGTATGTGAGACAGAAAACAAGGCAGAGGAGAGAGAGAGAGAGAGAGAGAGAGAGAGAGAGGGAGAGAATGGGTGTGCTGGGACTTCTGGCTACTGCAAAGAATTCCAGATACATGTGACACCTGTGCATTTGGCTTTTTGTGGGTACTAAGGAATCCAATCATGATCTGTGGGCTTTGCAGGAAATCACCTTAACAGCTAAGCCATCTCTGCAGCCTTATCATGGTCTCCTCAATTTCTTTCTTCACTGCTTTTAAGTTTTTGACAAATAGTTTTTTTTTTTTACTTCCTATGTTAGTGATATGACAAGATATAAAAACTGAAAATCCTCATTGATCTCTTTCTCTGTGGTTTATCTTTTGTGTACAACAAAGGCATTTTGTACTAGATTTTAAACTAAAATGTTACATGATAGATTAATAATAATAGATAGACAGATAGACATTTTCTGCACACACACACACACACACAAAACACAGTATGACTCATTCAACTGAAGTTGTACTGGGCTTTACAGAGGTTGGTTCCAAAATATGGATTGGGCTTTTACCTGTTATACTCGTCACTCAGCACAAGTGACTTCATGGGAAAACACACAAATGCAAGAGGATAAATTCAACCTCTGTTTTCTATAATCAGTTGATTTCTTAACTGCTCTACATTCCATTATCCATAACAATCCTCATGTCAAAGTAGGAGATTATTAAACAAGTAAATACAAAGGGAACACATACAATCAAGGATACACAGAGAATTACATAGTAAGAGATGACTGGAAGCATATACATATTAAACTTGGCCCAGGTTTTCAAAGAATATTGATGAAATTATAGTCAAACATGAATAATGTGTGAAGCATAAAACATATTTTAGGTGAGAAAACTGTTAAAGGGCAGTGAAAGAAAGCACAGGACATTGAAGTAACAATAACACAAGATGTTTAGTTTAATTCCATTGACAGAATTTTAAAAATTGAGACCTTGTTGTTGGCAATGAAGAGAAAGGACTTTTGATAAAGCTATCCAATGTCATGTAATGCACCACTGGTCATCTACCATCATGAGAGGAGGAGGCATAAATGTTTAAACTGAGAAGTGAGAGAATCAAAATTACAATTTTAAAATAAACACTCTACCTACAAAATAGAGTGAGAAAGGGCCAAGCATTTGAAAGAGAGAGAATCAAGCTTAACAGATTTTTTTAAATAGTTTATCCCAAGGCGTTTGGTGACATGAAAAGATTTATAAGAGTAGAGATAGAAAATATAAACTGAAGTCACAGCTAATAAAATAGGACAAAGATATCCTAATATTTATGGAGGAATTATGTTAGGGAAAACATCATGGTAAGGGTTTCATTCATTGCCTATTTGAAATTCATAAAATTCCTATCAAAATTATTTTCAATTTCATGTCCTAGTTGAGTATCATAAATCACAGCCATTTTTGGAAGTTAAATTTCCCAGCAACAAAACTCATTATAATTACCGGAGATCTAGATAAGCACAACCTCTAGATGTAGACAAATAAAACCATCATTAGGGCTGGAGAGATGACTCAGTGGCTAAGGTGCTGACTTACAAACTGACAGAATGGGTTCAATTCCCCAGATGCATAATTTTTTTTCATAAATATGGAATACTTTTGCAAGGCAGAAGGCCAAGGTGTACACATACTTTCCCTCTCTCTCTCTCTCTCTCTCTCTCTCTCTTCTGCTGAAAAACAATACCTAAGATGGCTATGTTAACTAACAACACCCTAAATGAACAGTAGCTCTAAAATTTTCATCCCTTACTTTCAGTCACATACCTTATATTCCCTCTTTTATTTCACTACAGATCCCCAAGTATGGTGGCTTTCTGCTCATTGTTTGAGCTGTGGATAGGCGTTCCTTCAAACTACTGAACTAAGAAACACAGAGGCCCACATAACTCTCAGTTATACATGGAAGGAAGTGGAATAAATCAAGTAGTCAGACAAACTTGTGTGGAGGAATTTTCCACAGAAACACCAAATAGAAGAATAAACAAATTATTATTATAAAATATTATTATAAAATTAAAATGTTTGTATTCTCAAAATGAAATAAACCAAACACAATTTAAAACAGCTGGATGAAAATAAGGTAAATGTTTGAAATGCTATTGGTTAACTGATTTATATTAACTATTTCTCCAGACCTGCCATATAGGTATAATTTTTAGGTATGATTTATTATGGGTGATAGGAATACTCAATACTGAGGAAAATTTAGTGACAGATATTAAAGCTAGAAAATATTTTTAAAATGTTAAAAGTGGCAACTAACAAAAAAAAATCCATGTAGTTTGAGGCTGAATCAATATTTGAAAACTACTTAAATTATGAGTATTTCTGTTTTGTGCCTTTCCAAGACATTATTTACTCTAGTTTGGAAAATTTATATTCTTTAATATCTGTCATTATCACAAGATTAGTAGAAGACTACTTTGTCTGGGTCTGGCGAGCTGGCTCTGTGGGTAAGAGTGCTTGCTGTGCAAGTGCCAGTGTCTGAGTTCAATCCCCAGCACCAGCAGAAATGCTAAGCACGAGTTTACACACACTGGAATACAGTGCAGACAGGTGGGTCACTGGGCTTGCTGGTTACCCAATGTAAATGAAGAAATAACAAATCCCATGTTCGTATCTGTCTCAAGAGAATAGGGTGGAAGAGTGATAGAGGAGGACACTTATGTCTTCTTTGGCCTCCTCATGGGTTCACATGGGGTGCCCATCACATGCATGTCCATACACCATGTGCACATAGTACACTATCACAAAAGATAACTGTGTTTGATGCTAACAGATGCTAATGTAGAAATATAAGTCAATAAAGTTGCATATCAAAAGCATTGTTACTGATCTCACCATTTTTCTAATAGTGGTTTTATTCTGCATACCTTAGAATTGACACAAATTCCACAGTAAAGTAGGTAGATGCTTATGGGGTTCTTCATTGCATTCTATTGTAACTTTTTCAAATTTTATGGATTTAGTTTTGATATCTTTGAAGTGTTGCGTGGATGTAAGAACAATATTATGGTATTTAGAAGTGAGTTCTAAGAGCTCATTTTATTTCAAGTAGATCTTTAGAATGGGTGCACTGTGAAGGAATTAGTGCCTTCAAAGGAAGAGATGATCTTGTCTTTCATGCCACACCTTATCAACCAACTTCTCTGACAAGAATTATAGGACAACCTTTAACACAATCACTATTTCAGAACTGACCTGCCTTGAATTATGCTTTAGAAATATTTACATAGTCACTCATAATGGCATACACCTGGCAGAGCAAACATGCAGATAGAAAGTGTGAAAATATATTCCATGTCTTTCCTAACACAATGAATGTGTCTTTAACTAGAGAAAATTACAATCACTTTTTACCAACAGTGTTTGGTGGCAACTATGGAATTAGACTAGAACATACTTCACATGAAATGTATAATTCATAAGGAAAGCTGGTGATAAATTCTACTCAAAGGACCAATGATGGAGGCAGAAAATTAAGAATGAAAATCTGGATATAGGAACTAATCACCAAGATTCAATGCTAAGTTGAAACATAAGAGCTTTTTGTGGTCTAAGATGAATAGTTCTTTAAAAAAAAAATTAATGATTCAAGAAGTAAAGCATGAAAATTCCATCATGAGTTCTAGGTTAAAAATCTAACTAGACTCTTGAGACTGAATGGAGAATCTGTCCTCTTAGTAAACAACCAGGAGATGTTGAAAATGGAACTTATGAGTCAGTAGCTGGGCCTTTCTGTTAGGGTTGCTAAAGTTGTAAACCACAGATTCCTCTTCTGGTATTTTACTGAAATGGAAAGATTACATCTGTAGTTTCAATATAGTCTTGGTTTTATTTTACAAAAACTCAGGATTAACAAAATTGCTAAGGAAAAAGATGTCTGGGTGAAATAATACAATATGGCTGGACAGCATGTGTTTTGCAAACTTTCTTGAAGTGTGGAGGAAAATGTTAAAATAAATACCAGCATTTCAAAGGTCTGGGAGTTGACGTATTCATAGAGGGTACTTTTTACCATTTGAATGCCAGCCCAATCACATATCAGGAAGAACCAACCATATATGTATCCTTAGAAATGCCACATTATAAATTTTCCTGTTTCTAAATCATAATATTATTTAGTTAAAAAAGCCATATACTTTATAAGAAGCCAATGTTTTAATTTAAAAACTATAAAGTTATATTGGTTAAGATTTAATGTTGTAATAATGTCTTACTTCATTGTCATAATTGCTTTAAGACTATATTCAACAAAGAAATTCAATTGTATGTGCTATAAAAAAATTTCAGGGCTGGAGAGATGACTAAGAGGTTATGGTGCTTACCTGCAAAGCCAAAGGGCCCAAGTTCTATTCCCCAGGACCCATATAGGCCAGTTGCACAACGTGGCCCATATATCTGAAGTTCATTTACAGTGGCTGGTGGCCCTGGGATGCCAATTCTTGCTCTCTCTTTCTCTCACTGACTATTTTTTTGCTCCCTCTCTCTGTGTCTCAAATAAATAAGTGAAATATTTTTTAAAAAAATTCAAAAAATATATGAATATATGTTTATTGTAGGCATATGCTGTATTCTATGTGTCTAGAACTTAGACCTTCTTTTCTGATATGTGTTAGAATAGAATGAAAAACAAGTTTTTACAAAAGTAAGCATATTTTCATGATATAACTCAATCCATACCTTCAGGATTATGCATAACCTTCAGGCTTTTGCTTATTTCTTCAGCTTTAAAAGAGGATACTGAGAGAGACTCTTTAGTTTGTTTCTTACATATCTTTCTTTTGACACAAAAGTAGGTAGTTTTTAGTTATCTGTTAAGTACAATCAAATCTTAAGTTCATTTTTATCAATAATTATCAAAAGTTCAGCTGATGTAAATATATTTATGGTGGATTCCCTGAATGGTATACAGCAATTTACTGTGGCTCTCAGTCTTTTTCCAAGCAAACATCCATGATGCTGAGACATTCCCTAAAAGAGAAGTTGAATCCACTTGAAAATGGGAAAAAATGAGGAACAGACAATGGTTTGATTCCGCTTTAACTGTGTTTTTACATCCTTGTTTGTGTTGTGTTTTAATTGTTTGGTTGGTTTTGCATATGACAAGTTCTCATTTTGTAACCTAAACTAACCTCAAACTCATCTCCTGCCATTCAAGTGCTGGATTACAAGTGCGATTCTGCAACACCTGACTTAATCTAAAACTTCAATAGCATTTTGATTTTTGTGTTTGTTTTCAGACAACAGAGAGAAAAAACTTAAATATTTAGGGAAAAGAAGTATAAAATTGAATTGTGATTAGACAAGATAGAGATGTTTATGAAACAAAATTAACATTAGAATAAATAAAACACAAAGAAAAATTAAATTTAAACACACACGAAGAAGGGGTTAATGAGAAGGTACAACATTTAAAGGAAATAAGCAACAATATTGCAGATACAAGTAAATAGAGGTATTTTTTGTTCCTCTTAAACTTGATTTGATTCTAGCAGGATAAATTTTGTTTTACTGTGTTTCTTTATTCCAACTTAGTCATCCCTTGAGTCCATTCAAGTCAGCAATCAATAGTGCTCTTCTATGATGCCCAGAAACTTTTGTCCCCATAGTACAAGTGCTTTAAAATGTAGAATTAATGACACCATTGGAATGATGGGAATTGAATTTAGTTGTAGTAAATTACATCAGATTTCCTTGTTCTCTATTAATAAGTGTTGTAAGGTAGATCTCTATAGAATTAATTGCTAATTTTAAATTAACAGAAATTTTATGGATATTGTTCACGATACATTGTTCATGATTATAATGTTTTTATGTGATGCATTTTAATGATACCTTATAATATTATAGAATATAGTTCACATATTTTCTTTAGAGACTTGAGAAAGATATCTCTACTTTCCCATATATCCTTGAAGGAAAATATGGTAGGGAGCAAATTAAAAAGTCAATGAGGGGCTGAGAGATTGCTTAGTGGTTAAAATATTTGCTGGCAAAGCCAAAGGATCCCGGTTCGATTATCCAGGAACCACGTAAGCCAGATGCACAAGGGGCACATGCATCTAGAATTTGTTTGCAGTGGCTGGATGCCCTGGCAGGCCCATTCTCTCCTTGCCTCTCTCTCTCTCTCTCTCCTCTCTCTCTGCCTCTCTCTCTCATATAAATATGTTAATAAAATATATTAAAAGTAAAATATAAAAGTGAATGAATCAGTTCTTAGTAATATTTAAAATTGTATCCCATTAATCTAATTTATCTCATTGTAATTATGTCAAATGAATGTGACAACTATGTCCCCAAAGGCATATATATATATATATATATATATATATATATATATATATATATATATCATGCATTTCAAAGTGTATGTTCACTATGAGTTTATCTTTCTTTATCTTTATTCTGGATATGGTCACCCTTTCATTTTATAATTTTTATTGTGCAATAGCTGTACCTGTTTTCTTGAGCAATGTCCTTGTTCTTGATTGGAAGAATCAATATTGTGAAAATGGTCATTTTACCAAAAGCAATTTACACATTTAATGCAATCCCTATCAAAATTCCAATGGCATTCTTCACAGAAATATAAAAAAAAATCAAAAATTCATTTGGGAGCACAAAAAACCCTTAGATATCTAAGACAATTTTGAGCAACAAAAATAGGGCTGGTTGTATCACCATACCTGGCTCTAACCTATGTTACAGAGCCATAGTAACAAAAACAGCATGGAATTGTCACAAAAACAGACATGTAGATCAATATAAAAGAATATAGGACCCAGACATAAGTGAGTGTAGCTATAGCAACCTGATCTACAAGTGTGTTTTGGATAACTTGATAGAATAAGTTTGAAAGTCTTAGCTGCATAATTTTTGTTGAGCAAATTGTATCCCAATTCACATATGTTTTTATTATTCAGTGTAAGAAAAAAAAAAAAAAAAAAACTCCATCTTACAATATTGTTGCTTCAACAAACAAGCTATTAATTTCTTCCTTTTGTAAGGAATAGAATGTATTTCATTGCTGTACTGAAGGAAAAATGCTAACCAGCTACCACCTAAACCTGAAAGGAAGAAAAAAAAAATGCATGAACCAGTAAGACTTAGTGATTTGTTTCACACTAATATATTTATTTACCCCTTGAAGTTTAAACTGTCATATTCTTTATTTTGAAAATTCTTGTCAGAAGAACATATCAAGTACTCTGAAAGACTCCAGAGTTAAAAAAAAAAAAATACTTTCACTGCCATAACAGATAGCCAATATATCCTATATAATCATTTTACATAGCACTGTATACATTTGATAAATTGTCAGATTAGTTTAAAATTATTCCATACTGGTACTAAGAATGGGGGTACAGTAATGGTGACTGGACCATTAAAGGACAAAAAGATAGGGAAATTTGCACAGTTTAGAAATCAGGCATCTGACTTGTTATCTCTTGCCTAGTTCTGTAGACCTGTTTCTGCACAACTTGGATGCCTACTGGGAGGGAGGTCTTTCATAGGATTTAAACATTGTTGATCAAGTTCAGACCATGGAACTTGGTGTCAGGGCTAGCATCTTCCTGAGAGAGCCCCTAGTCCTAACCAATCAGCTGTCCCTCTGGTTCACCTGAGCCAGAAGACATCCCATGCCTATAAGGTTATAAATAACTTTTCAAGGGCTAGCATGCTCTCAGACCATTTGGGAACATCCAGCTGTGGATGAGTTTTCCCCTTGCTTGGGCCTTGGCAGCCCAGACCCAGGCCCAGGCACAGGTCCACCAGGGAGGGCCCCCTAGCCCTTCCTCTCCACATGGGTTCTTTAGGCCCTCAAGCTCTCCACATGGCAGGAATTCCTTGAACTTTCCTTTCTCTCTTTTCTTTCTGTGGATTTTCCAGTCCTTCTAAGTGGGATCTTTAACCATGTGGGTGTCTTTCCTTGGATCTGTACTTGCCTCAATAAATATAATATAATTTAATAATTATCCTTCTCAGTTTTTTTATTCAATTATTTGATTAAAATTAAAAATGGACCTATGATTTAAGGTAATAAAGCCAGAGACTGCCTTCAAAGCAATAACAATTCTTTAGTCCCAAACCTTCACAGATCGGGGAGACCCACATCTCAGGCTCTCTCAGAGGGGGGGAGGGAAAGGGGTTCCTAAAATCACCCCCCAAGTAGGGCATCTAAGCTACTAAGAGGAAAGTAAGTGCAAAAATCTTTGTACTTGGGTTTAGAATGGCTAGTGGCACTCCTTATATGCACTGATGTAAGGCACAGGTAAGGGACTGGGGGAAATGTTCAGAGGAACCCGAGCTTGGAAGGTGGCCTTGTGAGATGTGCATGGACACCCTATCTTGGAAAGTCCTTGCTCCAGGAGACACATAGACCATGTTGTCTGTACACTTTTGATTGGCGAGAAAACAGGAAATTTTGGGTTAGGGGTCCTGTAGAAAAGAGATTAAAACAAACTTTAATTTCCTCTGGGTGTGGTGGCTCATGCCTTTGATCCCAATTCAGGTAAGAGTTAGGGTGACTGGACCCTTGAAGGTAAAAAGGGCAGGAAAATTTCATTTGCTAAAAATCCAAGATCATCTGTTTTCTTATCTCTTTTGCCTAGCTCTCTAGAACTGTTTTTCAACAGTCAGGGTCCTTCCTAGGAAGGAGGTCTTTCATAGGATTTAAACATTATGGTTGGTCAAGTTCAGCCCCTAAAACTTGATGCCAGAGCTAATCTCTTCCTGCCAGAGCTCCTAGCCCTTAACCAACCAGCTGGCCCTCTCCTTCACGTGGGCCAAAAGACAGAAAACCACCCTAAGGTTATAAATATTTTTGCAATGCGAGGGCACTCTCTTGCTGTCTGATCACTTGGAAACTGCCAGCTATGGATGAGTTTTTCCCAAGGCCCAGCTGGAAGAACCCCCAGCCCTTACCCTCTTCATGGGTTTTTTATCTCCTCCAGCTCCACACATGGCAGGAGCTCCTAGAACTTTCTTTTCTCTTTCCACACTTTTTCCCCATATCTTTATCTTGTCATATAGACTGCTGAGCTACACATGGCCCACATAGGCTTTTGGGTGCCATGTGGTGTACTTCTCTTCTCCCCATTTTATCTCCCTTTACCTCCCAGCCTTCCCCTTTGTGATTCTTTTGTAAAATCTGAATAAAACCTTTCTCTCAAATTTGGAATTACCAATTCTTTGGTTAGTTTTAAGATATGAACTCAGGGCTTGGAGTTTCAGGAAGCAAACCAGAACCCCAATTTCCCCATTACATAAGAAGGCTGAAATATGAAGATTGCTGTGAATTATAGATCACCTTGAGCCTACATAGTGAAATTCAGGTCAATCTGGGCTAGAGTGAGTCCATACCTTGGAAAAAAAAATAATTTCTTCTCCCAAATCTGGCTGGAGTGCTGCCCCCTTCTAAGAAGATTTGAGTCAGGTATGGGGTATAACCTGGTTCTAGATTCTTCTTTCACTTTCCTCTACTTTGTTTCAGATGGGGCAATTTGCTTTTGAGATACCCCAAAAGTCTTTGCTAAACTGTCTCCTTGAAAACTGGGCTCATTTATATAATACAGGGAGAACAGGAATTGCCCATTACTTTTCTCCAAATAATTAATAAGACAAATAGAAAACACACTAATGTAACTACAGATACTGTGGAGGAGGATATTCTTTTTAAAGATAAATTTTAAACCCTAATCACCACCTATTATTTGTAAGAAATTACAGGGGCTGGATGGATGACTTAGTGGTTAAGGTGCATGGCTGCAATGCCAAAGGTCCCAGGTTCAATTCCCCAGGACCCACATTATCCAGATGCACAAGGGGGTACATGTGTCTGTAGTTCATTTGCAGTGGCTGGAAGCCCTGGCATGCCCATTCTCTCTCTTGTTCTCCCCCTTTCTCTCTCAAATCAAATATATATATATATATATATATATATATATATATATATATATATATATATATATATACCAGATAAGAGCTTAAAACAGTTGCTTCAGGTTGCAACTTCTCTCTATTATAAACAGAAAGCAAATAAAAAGGGGGAATATAAATGGAGATAAAGAAAAAAGGATAGATATCACCAGGAGATCATAATGGTAATGAAGTTTGCTCAGGGAAGGGCCCATTCATTGAAACATTTAATTGTATAAAATCTAAAATATGTTTACTTGATTTCAAGGTTTTAACCAGTAGAGAAACTGAGTCCAACAGTTCACTGTATCAGTTTGTTCATGGTTTAAGGGATATAAAAACTGGCTTTAACTGCCCGGAAAATACTCAGTTAATGAGGTAACATTGGGTTGCTCTATTTGTCAAGGTTTTAAATATGTGCTGAGAAGAAGGGATGGAGAAACAGGGAACATTGCGGAAGAGAAGAGCCAAAGGAAGGGTACGACTCCCTAGCAACTGCCCAGAAAAGTCCATGACCTTGCTGTGCCTATATAAGTGTTAAGAGGATGACATCATATTTCCAAAAAGAGACTTGGAGAGAGGGAGGGGATATTGGATAGTTCTAAAGAAGGGGGAGGGGAGGGAAAATACACCTTTGGTATGTACTTTAAAAAAAAAAAAAAAAAAAAACTGATAGCTTATTTGTCAAGGTTTTAAATATGGGAGAAACAGCAACCTAAGATAAAAGTTCACATATAAGTGTTTAGTTTCCAAAGATTAGGTATTCATACCTAAAGACTTTGTGACTTTAAAGATAGCTTCTGCTTTATTTATTCTAATTCTATCAAGTGATCATCACTAGGTTTCATCACTTAGGGTTAAGTGATTTACTTTCAGTCATTATAAACTTTATCCTCCCTTTAGGTTAAAAAAAAAAAAAATTGATTACTTGCCTAAGCTTTGTCAATTTTAAGTCTTGAGAAAGACAAAATTGTTTTATGTTAATAAAATTCCTCTTATAAATAAGATCAATTCATATCCAAGATTAGGCTAAAAATATTGGTTGTCAAATAGTGTTTTCTCTTTCAAAACAGATTTATCAAAGGCTGTATTAGAGCATAGCTGTTTTGGCTCAACAATGGCCAGGTTCTGCTCTATTATATATAAAGTAACTGTATAATTTCTGGCATATCAAATCCAGTACTTACAACAAAATTAACACTTAAGATATATTCCCTACTTTAGGGTATGATCTCATGCTCAAAAATGGTCCTCATAAATTCAATCTCTGTGGTTCTGTTTCCAACATTCCTGGATAATAGGTACCAACACAGGTATCTGGACTAATCAAAGATGTTTCATCTTTATAGACTTTATACTGTCTTACTTGTCTTTTTGCTCAGAATTTCTAGGTTAAATTAATGGGTTTAGATGTATATTATTTTCAAGGCTGGTAATAAGTTCTGCCTGTATTTATAGCTATTAGATATTTAAAAGATAAGACTTACCTACTTCCTATGCTTCAGATATGGCCTATCCTGCCAAAAGACAACTATACTTTAAAAAGATTGGAAATAATGACTTTAAGTTCTTGTGCCATTCCTTAATTAGAACTGTTTCAATAATCAAATGCGCTATATGTATATATACATCTAGGCTATGGCAACTTCCTTTCTAAGTGTTCTAATAACCTTTGAAAAAAGCCAAAATCAACTGGATTCACTGGAGCTAAAAATGCCAATATTTTGCTCCCTGCTCCCAGGCCATAAGGGCACTAGAAATGATGGGACAATTCTACAATGGCCCCTTCATAAATCACCTGCCTTCCTGATGAAGGAGAATACAGTGACCTAGAAACAAACAGACAAAATATTGGTGTGCTATCTGAAACAGGCAGTCACAACTGAGGAGAAGTCACTCGTTCTGGCTTCCCAAGTAAAGGAAAACTATTTGGCCAGCATGACCCTGACTCATCTTAACGGACACCACAAGTATCCTAGAAGCTATAGGATTGCTCCTGGGTCCCAAAAGTCTCCTTTGAGAGCCATTGGTGATCTCCAAAATTAATCCATGATTAAATTTTGGCTATCTGTTTGGTCTTAAACATTCACAGAGAAATGTATGACCAAAGATAAAGGGATACCTCAAATATATGAATGGCCTATTAAGTAACACAACAATAGCTTTTCAAGAGGGGAAACAAACAAGGTCTTAAGACATGTTGACCCCTCACTAATAATTGTAATTCTATAATAAGGTAAAACAACTGTAGATGTCAGAGTGGTTATTTGCAAATCTAAAATATATATGGATGTCTTGGAAAAAATGGTCACTTAGTGTTAAAAATCTTCATTATACTGAGAACAATGGTGAGCCCTGGACATCATTTGATTGGCCTGAGGCCAGAAATATATTGTATAGCACCTACTGTCACCCAATGGTCCCATGGTGCCAACCTTTGGCCCTGCTACCCCCAGGACAAATGTAAAAAAAATAAAAAAATAAATAAAAGGTACATTCTGGAAGGCTATTACCCAAAATGTGGTATGTTTGTCATTATCAAGATTAAATGTGTATGTATTCTAGATATTTCAGCTAATATATTTTCTGTTTTACAAGCCATACAGAAACAGATTCAGGCCATGGCTGACACTAGTGTGCCATTCTATGAACAATTCTAGGAGAAAATCTCAGCCAGCTCATGCTACAATGGTTCTGAGACAATCCAACTTGATTTACCTGGGTTCTCTTGAATGTTACTCAAGGCTTAGAAGTCCATAAGAAGGAAAACCCTAAACATGAACAGTTTGCTGTCTCAAACATGTCTCATGTCTCAGTAATGCATTATTTTATTTTTTCTCTGCAACATTTTCTTTCAAGACTATCTTATTACACTCCATCAATACAATCTCAGGGTCCTTTAGAAGAGCTACTGTCTGGGAGAGACTCTCTTTATTTCCATTTTTCTACACCCCTGTTCAGCTGGAAGTAGTTCACGATCTGATGTTATCATCCCCCAGCCTCTAACAATAGTTAGAGTATCTTATCATGACAGAGGTGAATGAGATGGGGGAGTAAAGTTAGTTACTGGATCCCAGAATGTTAAAAAAATCAGGAAAATTTGCACTGGCTAGAAACCAAAAATAATCTGATTTCTTATTTCTTGCCTACTTCCCTAGACCTTTTTCGCCACATACAACCAGGACCCCTTCTGGGAGGGAGGTCTTTTATAGGGTTTAAACACTGTGGTTGAACAAGTTCATCCCCTGGAATTGGGCATGTTGCTAGCCTCTTCTGAGAGTATCCTAGACATTACCAATCAGATAACCCTTTGGTTCAACTGAGCCAGAAGACAGCCCACCACTGTAGGGTTATAAATACCTTTGCAAGGGGAGGGTGGGCTCTTGGACCACTTGGGAACTTCCAGCTATGGGTGAGATTTTCCCTCCATTGGACCTGTGCTGGCTTGGCCCAGGCCCCAGATCAGGGCCAACCAGGAGGGTCCCTAGCCCTTATTCTCCACATGAGTTCTTTATTCCATCCAGTTCCTCAATGGTAGCAGTTCCATGAACTTAGTTTTCTTTCTTTTCTTTATGCAGTTTTTCTAGGCCCTCCATGTGGGATCTCTAACCACATGGATGCCTGTCCTTGGCTTTGTACTTCCCTCAATAAATATAATAATTTGGGCTGGAGGGATGACTTAGCAGTTAAGGAGTTTGCCTGCAAAGCCAAAGGACCTTGGTTCAATTCCCTAGGACCCATGTAAGCCATATGCATGCAAGGTGGTGTGTGCATCTGGAGTTTATTTGCAGTGGCTAGAGGCCTTGGCACTCTTTCTCTCTCTCTCTCTCTCTCTCTCTCAAATAAATACCTACCTAACAAAATAAATAATTAAATAAAATTTAAAAAATAAAATAAATATAATTATTTAATAATTATCTTTCTCTGCCATTTTAATTCAATTATTTGATGAAAATTAGAAATAAACCTATGGTTTGGGGTTCAAGGACTGTCTTATACCCCTAGCACCCATTATAGTACCTAGCACCCACAATGCTAAGAACCACACAAACAAAACAGACAGTTTTCCATTAGCCAACCCTACTCAGTAGTACATGAAAGGAGGCCACAATGTCACATTAGCTAAAAAAAGTTGACTAGCTTGGGAAACACAACTGATCTCCACAAATAATGACATAACTACACGAACTCTTGACATAACTTCTTCATGACAATTTAAAGTCATCAGTGTGTAGTTGGGGTGTTTATGACAGGGAGAGTTCTATAAGAAATAAATGAAATAGTAAATATTACTACAGGGCCCTCAAGTACTTATTCATAAATCTTATGTATAGAAACATAGGTTCATTAATATGTATGCATTAGACATAAAAAATCCAGTTATCCTTATTTCAAAGGTTGATTTTTCAGATTGCTGTTTGCTATTTGACAGATTGTTTCTTTGAAACATTTTTCATGTATGACATTGTTTCTTCCTCCTCCTACTTAAAGGTGACTGAGTCAAATGAACTACCTAAAATTAATGGAGAAAAGCTAGAATTATCAAATATCTTTTTACTCTGCATGTGCAGAAAACATTCATTTGACTTACATACTTAAAATACAACTTAAATTTCTTTGAAATCTTAAATCCCAAGAAAAGTTACAACCCATTCCCTCCTCTTACATGATTACTGAACCATGGGCACATTTCCCTATTAACTTACTGTATCTGATCATTTCTGGCTGACAATAGCTTTCTGCTGTGCTCCACAAACCTCCCCTGATATTTTAATTGCTTTCTTTTGTTTCTATACACACTTGAAACTTTTGAGATAAACAGCAATTAAAATACACAAATATGTTTGGTAGTAATCACGATTTTTTGTTCTCAGACTAGGCAAATAATGGGACGCTGACAGTACTAAATGAATTCCATTTCCACTGGGTTTTAATTGCAAAAGAAACATTTATTTTCTAGTGCTAATCTGAAGGAAGTTGAAAATGTCATCCATAGTAACTGATTCTAGCTGAGTATGTCAGAAATACATCATTATTATAATCCACTAGGAAAACCTTTAGACTATAGTAGAAAATGCTTTATTTTGTGGGCAGTAATATGTAATGGAGAAATGATTGTTTATGTAATAAATAAATGTAATGACTTGTTATCTCTTTCATAACTGCTGAGTTAAAATTTATTGAAGGTTGATTAAAAGTATGAAATATTCTTGAATGTGATTAAGTATAGTGCCAAGTTCAGTGAGGTACTGGAAGTTTGTTTTGGTTAGAAAACTGGTTAATCTCATTTTGTATCCTGCTACCTTACTGAAAGTTTTTATCAGATCTGAACTTTTTGATATAAACTTTAGGATCTCTCATGTATATTAATAAAATATGTGCAATCTATGCTACGCTGGCTCTTTTTTTCCTATTTGGATCTATTCTTCTACCTCTCTTGTCTTATTGTTCTAGTGAAGACTTCACATACTAGATTGAATAATGGGTGGAGAAACTGTATATTTTGTTGTCTTTGTGATTTTATTGTAAATTATTTGGTACATAAGATATTTAGTGTAAATTGGGTATAGACTGCCCCATATGTGTTGTTGAAATTTTTCGTCTATCCCTAATCCCTTAAAGCTTTTTTTTTTTTTTTTTTTTTGTGTGTGTGTGTGTGTGTGTGTGTGTGTGTTTGTGTGTGTGTGAAGGAATGGTCACTTTTCCCAAAAGTCTTTTATGTATCTGTTGAAATGGTCTTGTGATTGCTCTCATTGAATCAGTTTATGTGATTTATTAAATGTATTGATTTGTGTGTATAGAACCTTCTCTGAATTTCTGGAAATAAGCTCTTGAATCATGGTGAATGAACATTTTGAAGTAAAGTTCAGTTCAATTTACTGATAAGATGCGTCTCTTTTCATCAGGAAGACTGGCCTACATCTTTTGTTTTCTTTGGCCATCATCTAGCTTTGGTATCAGAGTAATACTGGGTTCATAAACAGAGTTTGATGGT
Organism: Orientallactaga sibirica; assembly: GCA_036365145.1. Classification (NCBI taxonomy): domain Eukaryota; kingdom Metazoa; phylum Chordata; class Mammalia; order Rodentia; family Dipodidae; genus Orientallactaga; species Orientallactaga sibirica. The sequence goes on along the minus strand of JAEOAD010000024.1, from coordinate 25,403,784 downwards.
GTACCCTTCTTTTCTATTTTATGTAATAGGTGAAGAAACATTGATATTAATTCTTGTTCAAGGATTTGCTAGAACTTGTAACAAAACCTTTGGGAATAGATGTTTTTCATTGATGGATTATTTCTTAATGCATCAAGCTCACTGATTGTGATATATGTATTTAAACTTGTTATTTTATCTTGGTTTCATTTTGGTGGGTCATATGCATCTAATTTTTAAATGCTGATATATTGGGTTTTAAGTTTCAAGGTAAGAAAACATATTGGCTCCCATTATATATACTAATTACAAATATGCTGAGAAAGAAATAAATTAAACAATTTTATTTGCATTTGTCATTAATAGAGGACTAGATAAAGAAATGAATAAACTATATTTGATATGTACACATAAAGGTTTTTTTTTTTTAAGCCAGAAACTATAGCACAAATAAAATATCTGAAGGAAGCAGGTGCAATTGCAGATAATCATATTGTTAAAAAAAAAAAAAAAAAAAACCTTTGAGTGCAGTCTCATTTTTAGCTTTACAGTTTATACACAAACATGAAATCACATATGCATGTGGTACATGAACTAGCACAAGAAAGGAGATAAGCCTCTGGTGTGGCAGGAATATAATAAATTTAAATTGTTTACTTGTGTGAAAATAATAGCATTGTACTATGTACAGAGAATACACACAATAAAAATTGGCAACAAAGAAAATTAGATAAGCTTATTTGGGGAAGCAAAACACTTTCCCCCAAAATTACATGACTAATCATTGTCATGTCAGAATCTCATTTGGTCTATTTCCATTTATTTTCTGTCTGAGATCAAAATAAAAGCCATCCTTTTCGTTAAAATTACCTTTCACACACATATGGAAATGAGAGGTTTTCTTTCTTATTTCCTATTGTTTAGTTCATCACTTCTTTACAGACTGTACATACACTTAAAATTCCTCATGATTGCCAAGTTCTTTCCAAAAGAAAGTTATGATTATGTACTGTGTACATAGTTTATTTTGTCTACCCCACTGTAATATACATTTTTTGACAATGATTAAATATAAAATTCCATGTCATTTTTCTCTAATTATTCAATATATCATCTTTGGTGTTTATGCAAGACATGCTTGTTGTTTGATATTTTTTCCTCAGACAGATGATTGATGATTTTTACAGCATGAATCAGTTGCCATAAACAGACAGGGAATTTTTAGAATATAAAATATATTTATCATGTACATATGTAACTACCTGATTAGTAGGTATTGTATAAAAAACACAATATTGTCAGAGAAGCATACTGCAAATTAACTTACAAAAACCTGTTTTAAAAATGGAGAGATGCCTTAGTGGTTAAGGGACTTGCCTATGAAGCCCAAGAACCAAGGTTTGATACCACAGTGCCTACATAAGCCAGATGTACAAAATAACACCTATATCTGGAGTTAATTTGCAGTGGCTAGAGGCCCTGGAATACCTCTCTCTCTCCCCCTCTCAATCTAATGAATAAATAAAAATAATATATTTACAAACATGTTTTAAAAATATTGTGTAGGACTGGAGAGATGGCTTAGTGGTAAGGTACTTGCCCACAAAGCCTAAAGACCTAGGTTCCATTCCCTAGTGCCCACATAAATCCAGATGCACAAAGTGGTACATGTATCTGGAGTTTGTTTACAGCAGCTGGAGGCCCTGGTGTGCTCATTGTATATGCTCTTCTCTCTTCGCTCTCTCTCTCTTTTGCAAATAAATAAATACAAATATTTTAAAAATTAAAAAAATATGTTGTAGTGTCAAGTAATGGGAAATAACTTTGTAAGTTTAATTCTGTACTATCTTATATGTTGAGAATTAACTTATAATCCTGCCTCCCACCATTATTCATTGTACCCAGTTAGGTTGTTTCCCTGTGACTATTAGACAAAAAATGAAGAGAAGAATATATTTGAGTTTGAGAATTAATTAAAAGTAATTTTGGAAAGTGCTTGTTGTCCTAGCAGCCAACTTTATCAGATGCACCTCTCTATTTTGAACATTTTATCATATATCTTGTATAGTAGAGTTCTCAGGAATCTTTTCCTCAAACCTGGTACTGATTAGATGCCATTGTATGTTCATTAAGAATAATCTTAACTCCATAAGAGAATGAGATATTAGCCCTAGCTTAAGTAAGGTAGTATATAATTTCTATTCAAATATTTATTGTAATATTTTCAGTCATAATTAAACTTTATATTCCCTGAAAATAACAATTTATTATTTTTTTGGACAAAAATCTCCCCATGTCCATAAAAGGAAGCCATTTTACCATTTCTTACAACATAGATGAAGGAGAGTATGCTAAATGAAATAAGCTTCACAGGAAAGACAAGTACTAAGAATCTCCCAGAAAGCCAAAAGCCATCAGGGAAGATTCATAGAAGCAATAAGCAGAAAGGTGGTTTCTGGAACCTTGGTTGGAGAAAATGAGTTGAATTTTCCATGCCCGAAGCTTGTCGTACAATCCCTATTGAGTTTTTTATGGCATTGTGCATGTAGGCAATCAAGTCAAGAGGATGTTGAAAATTAAATCCTAAAGAATTCATAATTCATATTACCACATGCAACTAGGTACTTTTGATATTTTTCAGGTCACTTTTTTTCAATAATTTCATCAACTACAAGTGCATCCTCCTGTAACAAATTACCACATGTTTGATCTTAATAATAAGTGAAATAATATCTAATGAACCTGTGTATGGTGAGCACACTCAGGGTCATCCAACAGAAGGATGCTGATGCTGTTTGTATTGTAAAATCAACGATGCTTTCTTCTCAATCCCACAAAAGGATTATGGGTATGGAGTCTGTCATTCAGAAACCATGAGTGCAGCTAGTGCGGGCCAGAGGTACATCTCAAGAGTACAGACCTAGCCTAGCAAACTCAAGGCCATGGGTTCAAATCCATTACTAACCAAGCAAGCAAAAGGTATACTGGTTTCTCTTCAGATTATAGAAATCTTTTGCCTTTTACAAAGAAAACCAATAATATGGATACAATAGTGATATTTATTGTCAATTTGAGAGGAGTGAGGGAGTTGACAAATTTTATAAGGCATATTTCTGTTGGTTTTTGTCTGGGAGGATCTGTCCACAGAAGACTTTCCTGTATGTCATCACATTGAGGAGCTTACACCTGCCCTGAATGTGGGCAGCACCATCAAGTGGGCTAAAAGTCAACACAGAACAAAATGTATAAAGAAATTGCAGGCTTCTGCTCACTCTATATTTCTTAATTGGGTGCTTTTTTTCTGACACTCACATTCATATAAGTCACAAGGGTTTTCAGCCTTTAAATAAAAACCTTCACCTGCAACCATACAGCAAGTTTTAGACATGCTGGCTGTAGAGTGGACTCTCGGTCCTTATGAGGCGACTAGCTTATTGAAATGGGCAACTCTGGATCCCTGATTCTAGCCTGTTTACAGTTGTTTTCGAAATTAAGTCTTTCAGCCCTTGGACCTGTTTAAAAATGTGTTTATTGTAGGTTTACATATGCTTGTCGTATTATTTTTTTTTTTTTTTTTTTTTTTTTTTTTGAGAACACAGGCTAAGTAATTGCTCAACTCTTGAGATAAAATTTCCTATATTGAATTTATTTTATTTTATTTTTCATTTATTTCAATTTTACATTCATGTTGGTGACTCCAGTAGTCTCCTCCCTGTCCTCCCCCCTCCAAAGGAACCCTTCTCATTGGAGAATGTGGTTCAAGGCTGAAGGAGATAAAGAAAGAGAACATTCAACTCCTACTAAGCCAGATATCCAGAGACACAAGGGTTCCCAAGTCCTCATAACTGAAGTAGAACTAAAATGTATTTATCTTTTTAAATATTTTTACTATTTATTTGCAAGTAGAAAGAGAAATAGAGAGAGAGAGAGAGAGAGAGACAGAAACAGAGAGAGAAAGAGAGAGAGAGGGAGAGAATGGGCATGCAAGAGCCTCTAGCCACTGCAAACAAACTCCAGATGCATGTACCACTTTGTTCATCTTGCCTTACATGGGTACTGGGGAATTGAACTTGAATTGTTAGGTTTTGCAGGCAAGTGTCTTAACCACTGTGCCATCTCTCCAGCCCTGTACTCTCTTTAATATATCATTTATTTATTTGCAAGCAGAGAGAGACATACAGAGGAAGAAAGAGAATTGTTTTTCTTTTTTTTTTAATTTTTTAAAGATTTTATTTTTATTTACTTATTAGAGACAGAGAGAAGGAGAGAGAAAGAGTGAGAATGGCCACACCAGGGCCTTTAGCCACTGCAAATGAACTCCAGACACATGTGCCCCCTTGTATACCTGGCTAATGTGGGACCTGGAGAATCAAACGGGGTCCTTAGACTTCACAGGCATGTGCCTTAACCACTAAGACATCTCTCCAGCCCAAATTGTGTTTCTTTTAAACATATCTACTTAATGCTAAAGCTTTTAATTTCTTAGCTATTATATTATGATTAAAAGCAAAATTCCAACACATATTTTCTAAAATCAGTTTTGACTTTCCTACTTATCCATATGTGGCTGAAACATAGATTTCCACAATAACAGTGCTGTATACTTAATGTCAAGATGTATTGTCACTATCTTGAGTTATCAGTAGTAATTTCCTGTAAGGTCTGCATTTTCTTCTTTCACTGGTCATATTAAAATGTGTAACCAGCTGGACTCCCCTTCTCAATTATGTACTTCCAAATTAAGCACCACATTTATTAAAATAATTATTTTCAGATGGACCAATTAGAATTTGCAAGAAAAAAAAATGAAAGTGTGAGAAGTGATAAATAGTAAATGGTAAATCAGTAATAAAGTTTGCTGTGTTTACCACATGTGGACTACATATGATAATATTTTTCTATATAAATTAAATGTTGGTAGCCTCAAGCACTTATGCAAACTCTGATTTTTCAATATCATTTTTAAAAATTTTGTTTCAGAAAGAATGAACTAAGAATTATGTGCAGAGACATTCAAATAAAATGTTTTCTCCTCACTCCAAGTCATACAGCATGTCTATTTTTTTTTTCATGATCAATATTATAGCCACTCTGCAAAAGAAGAAAATGCCTGAAAACACTTGGTTTTAGAGATACATTTGCTAAAGTGGTCTGATGAAATGAATATTCTAGAACATTTTGTTCATTTATCTTCCAGGATTAAGCAAGTCATTCTTTAGTCTAGAAAAATAAAAACTGTCCTTCAGGTAGGTCTACATCTTCTCAGTACAGTCTTAGCTGTAGAAATTCAGAGGCCACATTTATAGTGGTCCTTAACAGGACTTTCTTCTTGTCTGTTTTGTACCATGTGAATTTCATTTTGAGGAAACAGTTGCCATATGGCTTTGATTCATTTGCACTCAGCTTATAAAAGGACAATGTTTTCAAAGGTATTTCATGTTCATAGAATTTCTCAGTAATTTTAGAAGCCATTATATTAAAACCAGGAAGTTATATTTTGCTAGAGTATGAAATATGAAATTAAATACAAAATGGCTCATATTTGTTTATAAACTCACAAATCCAAGAACAGATATATGCTATAGAATATCTTCTTGATTCTTCTTTAGTTTGAAATTTCCCAGTGAGGCAATTATTTGCTAAGTTTTAGTTAAAAGTTTGAACTACTGATTCATTGTTTTACTTTAAAAGGTTTTATAGTAAACCAAATTGCTATACACATTCCACTGTGGTTTTATAAACATCCCGATATCCTCATAGTGTAATTTATATTTTAGAAAATTGAATATAAATGTAAATATTTTTGAGTTATGCTTATTGGCTGTGTTACAAAGAAATTCAAGAATACTAAGGCTTTAGTATTTGAAATTGTAAATAAAAAAAAAACTTTTGGAGCTATAATTTATTTGCTAGTCATGAGTTTTTTTTTAAAGAAGTTTATTCAAGTGAAAAATATAATTTATCATTTCTGTTTTAATTAACCCTAGATAATTAATTGAGAACAAATCATCTCCATGGCTGATATTCTAAACTCAATTCCTCACAAGGTAGCTCAGGTTGCTTTTCTGCTAGCAGTAAAGACATAAACATGAAGTAGATGAATTATTGTTTTTTGTTTTGAATTATTTTGATTTCCTAAATGTAGTACGTGTTTTTATCAATTTCTTTTCAAAAAAAGCAAAAGCTGCTCTTCCTAATTTATTTTTAATGATTTCACAAACCACTGCTTATGCATGTGTTAAGATGCAGCAATATTATAACTTTATGATGTGTTTGTATGTCTTCAATGGCTCACTGATTCGTGGCTTTCCATTAGGTGAGCAAAATATCTTTATATAGTTACCCTGAGAGCTAGCCTTGATACTGAACATGGTGAAATTTAGAAATGAATGGGTTTGCCTGGGGGGGGGCATTACCAGGATGTGGGATGATCCAATGTAGGTGTGGACAGCATCATTCCCTGGAGTGGGTGCCCAGACAAATCATTTGGAGAAAGTGTGGCTGGGTGATGGCTCAGTCTAAAAGGCACTTGCTTACAAAAGCCCATGCTGGCATGTCTTAGTGACTCATGTCAAACCAGATGGGAATTTGTTTGCAGCAACAAGAAAGCCTGGTGCATCCATGTTTGCTTTTGAATGTGCACTCATGCAAATACACATAAATAAAGCAGAATGACAGACAAAATAAAACAAAGAATGTAAACCAACAAGCAACCTTTATCTCTGCTTCCTGATTCTCAGGGCATTCTCACCAGCCACCAGTAGTCCTGTCCATATGCTTTCTCCTTTTTTCCTTAAATTGATCGCAGCAGGTATTTTGTCATAGCAATGAGGACATAACTCATACATAAATTCGTTACCAAAAAATGGAGCCATCATTGTGGTAATACTGGCCATGATGTTCTTAGGTTTTGGAGCTGGTTTTCAGGAGGAATATGGAAATGTTAGCAACTTCAGGCGAGAGAAGACCCAAAATGTTATAAGCAGAGCTTACTGGTCCAGTATGGTGAGAATGTGGTCAGGCCACCATAATGCTGAACAAAATATGGAATGTATAGGCCCGTCTCAGGAGATTTTTGGTGAGGTCCAAGAATTCTATCATCAATTGGACTGGAGACAATTTTTTGGCAAAGAGGCTGGCTGCATTCTGCCCATGGTCTGGAAACATTAGTGAAGTGAAATTCAAAAGCACTAGAAAATTATTATTGTTAAATAGGTATCTGAGACATACAACAATATGTATCATGAAGATTAGGGAGTTAACTTATGAAGGTTTCCCAAGAATGACTCAAAAAAGGGGTTTTATTTCCTCCTGCCTTCTCATGGGCATAAATTTTTCTTACACCACTTTTTCTTTTTCTCAATCTAATAAAGTCTCCCTAAACTTAAAAAAAAAATAAAAAAAAAAACTCATTGTAAATAAACAGAGGCTGTCAATAAATAGTTAAAAAATAAGAAAGAGAGAGAGAAAAAAAAAAAAAGAATGACTAAAAAGAAAGTAATGTGCAGGTAAGAGATCAATCAAGGAAATCATCTCCCAGAAGTAGGAAGACAACTGTAAGACAAAGGAAATTGTGATTAACTGACAATGATTTTGTATGTAAGAGAAAGCAGTAGAAGAGAAGGTAAAACTACCACGAAATAGACACATGTTATTGAAAATATTTTTGGCACATCCGAAAATAACATGTAAACTATTAAAAGAGTTTTGGATCCACTCTATACATAGAAAAGGCAGTTGGCAATTTATAACATATAGTAATCTGAGGGAAATTGTATGTTGAAAATTAGAGGGAGAAGCATCATGAATTGGGCAAAGTTTGCAGAAATACTATCACACAATTCTTCATTAAAGAGGCCAAGTTGTATACCCAGAGTGAGAGACAATGAATTTGTCAGACAGCAATGGTAGTCAGTTATCAAATGTGGGACTGAGAGTTTTAGAAAATGGAAAGATTCTTGATAGACTGAGTTAGTCAGGCCACAGTCAGCACAGGGTGAAGGAGGCATAGTTAATGCATTGGGGAAATTGAGGCGTGAGTGAATGGAAAAATCCTTATTAAGAACAGGGCTTACAGTAGCCTGATTAAAATGTGGCAGATGAAAGAGTCCACTCAGTGATAAAGCCTGGATTATAAAAGTTATTGGGGAACATAGAAAGTAGTTCACTATATCTTAAGTTACAGAAAGTAGCCTGGGCTAAATTTTATTAGGTGACTATTAATTATAGTCATAAGAAAAGCCAACTATTAAACTGAGGAGTATTTAACCTATATATTAAAGCAGATAACCAAAACTTAAACAAATTTCTGTGGTTTATATGCCATTGTATAAAACTATCATTTTCAATTCCTTTTATATAATGGCTGATAAAGTAAAAAATATGAATTACATATGTATTATCTATATTAAATTCCCATACCTTTATTTTAGGCAATAGGTAAAATTTATTTTGATTTTGAATATTAGAAAATGTTGCTACCAAAATGACTAAATTGACCAAATATTTAGTATTGAAAATGGCAATAAAATATATTCAACATGTAATACATAGCATTACTGCTATTTAAGTCAGTTTATATATTCTACTAGGGACCCAGATACATTTAATTTCTGTTGATAATGCAAAATCCATTATAGTGATAAAGATAACATGATTATATTATGGGCTTAGTAAGATGAGGCATATAGCACTTCCGCAGTAACATATACTGTCATATTCCTATAAGGTAATGGAAGTAGAAATATACATTGATTATGACCTTCTACGATGAATAGATTTTAAGAACTTGTAGCAGATTATTTTATTTTATAATTGTGCAATAGCCACTAAATCAATAAGGACTTTAGCAAATATTTTCCTCTTCTCTGGATTTACCAATGGCTCTTGATATGTAGATAACTAATTCAAAAATACCCAACCAATGTGGGGAAAGGGAAAAGGATATTTAATTATTCTGTTAACATTCAGATAACAAAGGAAGATGATTGGTTTCACTCAGCTGTCCCAAGTAAATTAGGTATTCTGAATGCTAGGTTCATAGCTGATGGAGATTTGGGAATTAATGCCTCCTGAAGACAATGTATTGGTGGTGGTTGGCTTATGGGTATTATAGTCAGTTTCCACTTGCCAGTGTTTGGTATGCTGTTCTCACCCTGTTGTCCATCTGATGTTGGCTTGTGAGGGGAGATTTCCACCTTCTGCTCATGCCATTATTTTCCCCTGCCACTATGGAACTTCCCCTAGAGTCGGTAAGCCAAAGTAAGCCCCTGTTCCCAAAAGCTGCTATTGGTCAGGAGATTTCTGCCAGCAATGTGAATATAACTGCAAGAGTGAGGAATGACCGGGACAGTAATTTCACCAATGAAATATATCATGCTGAACACTAGTTATAGCACTGGGATTAGAAATCAAGTGAATATTTGCAGGATAGTATCAAAAACAAACAAAATTCTGTTTTCATATGTTTGAATACATTTATATAGGGATTGGGCTTAATCTTGATTATTTTATTTTAGATATACTAGCACTGATGAGATGAAGGTCATTGTATTGCAGGTGAACTTCACAAAAATTCTTATAATACAGGACCCACTCCAGTTAGTCCTCTTGGAATTACTAACCGCACATCTTGCACACACGGAACCTTGTCCCAGGAGGGCAGCAACTGTGATACGATCATGGATAAAGATGACAGAAATAGCTTTCCCATGGATGTTCAGAAAGGGAGAAGGCACTTCAGACTTACTGTTCTTCTAGCTTTGAATTATAAAGGTATCCACTGGGTAGGAAATGTGAAGCATACAAAGCTATCACTAAGTTATTGAAGACCTTTAAATACCTGGCCTTATTAGATATTTTACGGAATTGTTAAAGTTTTATAAAGGCCTACAATTTTTACAATAAGAAAAAGTCAATAAATAACCAATTTAAGGGACTTATGAGTTAGCTCAGAGGTTGAATATTTGTTTGACGTTCAAGAGGCTTCATGTTTATCCTTCACCACTGCAAAAAGAGAGAAAAAAAGGCCATAGTTATTTTACTTCAAATATAATGGCCAATTAAGCACAGATGAACTGGTTTGCACCAGAATTTTCAGACAAGGATGAACCTTATTCAAAAATGAGTGTAAGCAGCAAGGCCAGATGAAAGTACATGAGTGTTTATGAGAAGTGCTTGAAGTAGACGAGCTTAGTGATCCACAGGTGTGCAAGCAGACAACCTGATTGGTTGAACGAAGGTCAGAACATGGCTTAGAGCAGTCTTGAGTTCAATATAGTTTTTGTTTTATTGTAGAATTTACTGCATGTCAGCATTTATACATGTGTATGTTGACTATCAGTGTTCGGAGAATTCTATTTTAGAAAGTGAAAGATCATAGAAAATGTTATATCACTATGATCTCAAAAAGTATAAATATATATAAACATAAATCTTAATGTGTATAGCATATACAATTATACATATATAATATTATTTGTATATATATATATACAACTTATATATAGATAGATTGATAATCATTCATACATGCATAAATACATAGCAGAAAGATGTTAGACACATGATCGATAAATGTCTTTCAACTTCAGTAGTATTATATCCTCATAAACACATTAGAAATTTAAGGAAACACAAAATAAATTATATTTTAGAGAGCTCACCTATGGAACATCCTAGCTAAACCACATAACACAATGTAGAGCCCCCAACTGTGTACCAGTGTGACTACAGGGCTAATTTAGTGTTGCATCTCAGTGTGATTCCCAACTTCATGAGAATTTAGCTAAACTCAAATCACTACGTTATGAAAAAGTAAAATGTCAACTTTTCATGTACAATTTATCATAATTGTGTATTACTTTCATAGCTTTGTAAAGTAAAAACTTAATAAACTAGACAATTCTAACTCACAAGTTTTATCTCTATAAACAACTGTGGTATCCATGGGTACACTGTTTCATGTTGCTCTGCAGATACCATATTATAGAGATACTCAAGTCTCTTCCATTTAATATCATAGCATTCACATAGAACATGTACATATCCTTCTATATGCTTAATTATTGTGGGGATCAAAACAATTCTTAATTCAAAATGGCCCAGGGAAGCCAAAAGGTGGATACTTCTGTTTAAATCATGTCCATATGATTTATAATATCTAATTCAATGTGAAGGATAAGGAAATACTTTTAGACAGAACTGTTTAAGGAGTTAAAAACAGCACATTTGTACATGTTAAAGTATGTATCTAATATATTCCAAATATTTTTTATCACTAAGTTTATCGCCAAGTTGCTTAAATAAGCATTTAAACCCATATATGAGTGGATATATATATATATATATATATATATATATATATATATATATATACACAGTATAAGAGGTACCAAGTAAAACAATCATGGTATATGTCCAAGTAAGTTGTGAAATGAGAAAAAAATACAGAAGAAATAAGTTCAAGAATATGTTTTCAAATCTCAGATTGCTACATTGGTAAAATTAGTGTTGGGGATAATTTATTAATTGTTCAAAGTGTAATACATAATAAGATGAGTAAAGAGGAAAAATTCAGGTCAGTGAGACTTACAAGGGGATTTGAGTTTTAAAGGAAGCTTGCTTTAGGGTAAAAATGACTGGGAGTTGGTTTGCAAGGTAAGAAGTCTAAGTTTGTTTCATGATGAAATACTATTTAAAGGAAGTTGCATGTAGCAGCACGAACACGAATGGTTCATATTACTTTGATTTATAATTCAAGAAAGCAGAACACTTAATCTTTTCCACAAAAATTTAAGTAAAGACCCATAAACAACAAAAATGAAAAACATCTATTTAAAGTGCTATAAGTGTTTGGCTTTGTAGACAGAAAGCATATAAATTACCTTTTTCTTTCAAATGCTCAAAGAAAACATCTCAAATCCATAATATAGATTGCTAAATACTTTTTCATCTGAACTAGGAAAGGAAATATTAACTCAAATTATTGTTTCTGTCTATAGTAACATACTTAACAAAAAGAAGTAAAAATGTTATAAAAATGTTATAGCTTTTTCAGTGCCCATTTTATGTGGCAACAAATGTAAATTTATTGCTAACACTGCAAATATTTTCATATTCTTATTAATGTAGCTTCAAAGCTTCACCTCAGTCATAAAATACCCCAACATAAATCCACTGTTTGTTGTAAAATTCAAACGAAGCAAAGGTTCTCATAAATTTCAGATTCCTTTCCATTTAAATTTTGTTTTCCTTATTTTTGATATTTAACATTTTGTGGATTGGTATGCAGAGTTTTAGTGAAACACAAGATAATATTATCAACTCTTATGGGATTCAGATTAAGGTAGCTATCAATGTTTTAATTTAGAGAGTAGAGACAGATAATTCCACATAAAACATTTCAGCTGTGATTTTTAGATGTAGAAAAGAGATTACATCTTCACAGTGTAACACAAAGCAGAAGACGAAAAAAAAAAAAAAAAAGATTTTTCCAAGACTAAAGCAAAATTTAAAAGTCTGGTATAATTTTAAATGGGTTTTAGTCAATATGGGAGGAACATGGGAATGGAGAAAGAACAAATACAAACAGGAAAGAAAAAGAGTTCTCAGTGAGCATAGCTATAGTGAAATGACATTTATGACCAATTCATAATAGTTATACATAATAATGACAAGTGTTAATAAATCAAGTTGTAGCATGAGCTTGATTTCATATCTGAATTTTGTTGACAAACTGTTTACTAGAATTGGAAAAGTTGAAATCAAATGGACAGCAGGAAATGGGAAGTTTTGTTTGCTTTGGAGGGTTAAGCCTAGTAGAGAAAGGAAGATGTGTGCTCTACAGTATGATTCTGTTCAATTTCATTTGTATGATTGTTGTTTTTTGGATGGATTACTTCCAGAGCCACAATTCTTTTAGTCAGTTTCACATAGCTTACTGTGTTTTCATTTTAGAGTTCTGTTTCTGTTGCCTCCTCTATGTTTTCATTGGAGAATTATGTTGGGGTCCCCCCTTGGGCCAGCCCAGGAGGGACGGTTGGGTCTCTGCCGATTTGAGGTGAGCAGCCCCGAGTCTTGACACAGACTCGGAAGTTGGGTGGAAGCAGCAGAGGGCGGGCTGCCGCTAGCTCGTTTATTCAGGAAAATGCACGTGGGTTTTAAGCGGCTTGGCTGGCTAATCCTTATATGGGGTGGTCCCCTTTTTGTGACCAATGACAGCCTGTCTCTGGATAGGACATCTCATAGCAGGCTTCTAGCGAGCATGGGACCGTAGTTGTTGTCACACCAGGCTTGCGCAAAACGCCATTTCCACAGAAGCCACTTCCTGTTTGCTTCTGCCATGCTGTCTGGCTGGGACCAGGCCTGTGTTGTGCCATGCCAATTCCAATATAGGAGTAGATAATCTCAGTGGAGAACTCTCAGTTTGTTGTTTTACATTATGTTTGTGTTGTGGTCTGTTCAACTCCGTGGTAAATGTCTTTTTTTTTTTTTTTTTTTTTTTTTTTTTTTTTCTGTAGGTGTCTGTTGTTTTGCTTTGTTTCAAGAAGGAAAGAAGAATTTGCCCTTGTAGATCTTCAGTAAGTGTACTATTTTCGGTTTGAACCTACTTAGAATGGGATGTCATTATATACACAGATGTGCAGGTTGTGGAGGTTATAAGTAGGCCAGCAGCTCTGGGCTGGTGGCTGATACAAGAAATGTGGGTGGAGGTCTGCAATCTCTACCTTATAATATCCTAACAGAGCCTTGCCTGTGGATCTCAGGAATGGTAATACTTGTCCCATTTTTCCCACTGAACAGGTTTTGGAGGTAGCACTGATATCCTCTGAATGGTAGTTGCCAGATATTCCTGTTTGTGGTGCTGATTGGGGTGGCAAGGAAGTGGAGGTGTGTTGTGGACATGGGCGAGCCTCAGTGATCCAGAAAATAGGCATGGAGGTGGACTGAGGAGGTAGCTAGTGAAGGGGCTTATGTATGTGGATGTGGTCAGTGGCTGGCTTGGAGTGACCAGAGTACAAGGTAGAGGTACAGACTGGTGGTGTGGGTTTCCATATGGGTGAGAGGCCTGGGGTGGGGATTCACAGGTATAGGTAGGTGCCAAAGAGTAGGCAGTATCTCTGGCAGGAACAGACGTCACAGCATGGGGCAGAAGCTGGGTTCTGGCCCTAGTACTCTGAGTATGTAAAGAGAGGCAGAGGCCAGGCAGGGACTGAAGCATAATGGGGAGAAGCAGAACCAGAGACTCTAGTTCTGATGCTGTGGACATTCCAAAAACCCATGTTCCAGGGATCAGCTGGGGGAGAAGTTTGGGACCTGGCTTTGGTACTGTGGGGAAGTGTAGGGGCAGGTGGCAAAAGCTGCCAGGTGGGGCAGAATCATAGGCAGTAGCTCCAGCACTTGGGGACCCTCTGTGTAGTGCAGGGACTTGCAGAAATGTGGGACCTGATTATGGCACTGTGGGGACCCCAGACGTGGGGATCCTGTGTCACCTGTGGAGGCAGGTGACAGGGGAGTGCCATTCAGGGAGGAGCTTGGTGGGAGGCAGTGAGTGGTTTAGTTGAACAGACAGAGACGCAGATGTGCATGTGGTTCTGGGATCATGGAGTCCAGGTCAGAGGTGCTGGTGTGGAAGCATGGGCCCTGCCTCTCACACTGTGTGCACATGCGCAATGGCTTGGTTCCCACTCTTGAGTGCATGGTGTGTGGTGTGCTTGGAGAAAGGTCAGTCGCCTGACAGACTGCCCTACTGCCTGAACTCAGCTGGCTGTGGTCTCCACCAGCACACCTACCTGTACCAGGGAAAGGACAAGAATCAGGATTTGGTAGATTCCTGAATATGCACCCCAGTGCCCATCCAGGAAAAGTCCTTTAAGATCTACTAATATTGGAACCCCTCCTCCAAATTCTTGCCTGATTTCACCTTGAGTTGACCATCTTGAGTGGAAGTTGATAAAATTATTTTTATTTGGCTGGAGAGATGGTTTAGTGGTTAAGGTGCATGCCTACAAAGCCTAAGGACCCCTGTTCAATTCTCCAGGTCCCACGTAAGCCATATGCAGACGGTGGCACATGCATCTGGAGTTTGTTTTCAGTGGCTGGAGGCCCTGGCATGACCATTCTCTCCCCTCTCTCTCTCTCCCTTTCTCCGCATCTCTCTGTCTCTAAGAAATAAATAAATAAAAATAAAATCTTAAAAAGATATTTTTATTAAGCATTGAATACAGTGATAGCAGTGCCAGCTGCTATAGCAACAACTGTAACAAACAACATTGCATGATGCTGTAAACTGTTACAGCTTGGCATGCTGCCTACAGTGATCTCAAAGGTGATACACGGGACTCAGGCAATGTCTGTGAAACTTCCACTCATCCTCTTGTTGCTGGCCTTTGTGTCTGCACCCAAAACTCCTACAGGGCAGGTCGTAAGGGCTTAGTACTCTCATCTCAGAAGCAAACCATAAAACCTAGAGGGAAATGCTACTCTACCTGTCTCCCTCCTCTTTTGAAGCCCTTCAATATACAGAGTCCAGCCCAATAACCATGGAGCAAAAAGTGGACGGTAAAGAACAACCCACATAGAGATGTAAAAAAAAAAAAAAAAAAAAAGCTTTGTCAGTCCTCTGAGGTTCCACCTCAATGTATTTATTTATTTATTTATTTATTTATTTATTTATTTATTTGTTTGTAATCTCATTTCTACTCTGTTGCACATTCTTTTTTGGACCCAAACTTAAGGTCAGACCCTTCTCTCTGAGTCTTTGAAATTTCATTTATGAAGTTCCTCTGAGATATACAATTTTGATTAAATACTACATCTATTAATTATCTTATGTTAACCTTTCTTTCATTATAACACAATTGGATATGATCAATACAATGGCTGAGGAAAAAAAAATCACACCTTTCTTCCCTACAGTGACAAGCTCTATGTTCATATTAATGTATGTGTGAATCATCATTTTATTATCTCAGATTCTCTCAGTATTTTGCTACATTTTACAAGGTTTCAAATTTTGGTGACTGATTCAAAAAGTTTTATTCTTTGTATAAATTCAAAATGCCAACTGAATTACTAGACATCGTAACACATTTTTATCAGGTATGCAGAGATATATTATCATAGTTTCATTTATTTTCATCAATTATAAATGTGTCTATCATTACTCTAGGCTGGACTGGCTTATATCAGTAATGAGCACCATTGGGAAGCTGAGGCAGAGGATGGCTGTAAGCTCTGAAGGAGCCTGGGCTCCAGGGCTTACACTCCATCAAACAACAAAATCAATATACAGCTGTAAAATAGAAGTTTGGAACACAGGTTGTCACACTGACTGAGCACTGGTAGCAGAACATGAGAACCACAGGTTTGAGAAAAACTCAAGATTCTCTGGAGAGAGCCATAATGCCATCATACACAACACCCAGGAAAACTCAATCCTAGGTTTTTTTTTTTTTTTTTTTTTTCCTTTTCCCATTACTGTTAGGTTAAATTAGATAGTCTGGCATGTGAACTCTTTAGTTTGAATTTTATTTTGAAGGTACCATCTAATTTTGGAAAAAAATAGTAGTTTTATTTTAATTTTTCTTTCTTTGACAATGTGTAAAACCCAGACTGCATTTGAAATATAGTGCTGGAGAGGTTATTTCAAAGAAGCAAAAAGAAGCATCATTTGAATGAATACACCTGAAGGAGTTCTTCTTTGCAAAGTTAAGAAACAAGAAAAAGTTAATAGAAAATTAACATGAAGTTGTTCTTTATAAAATCATCCTATTATAATAAGTGGTATACATAGAAATAGGAGATGGTCATACATGTGTTAGCTACATATGCAAACCTATAACACATATACGTGCATAAGCCTCATGCCACACACATTTTTCTTACCTCAGTAATTACCCACCATGTAAAATTAATATGGCTAACATATTTTTTTCTTCTCTACTGAAGATTTTCTTTACCTTTGGAAACAGAAAGAATAAAAAGAGCTTGTACATCTACTCATGCCCATATATATCTAAAACAATTTATTTTCCATTTTCTCAGAACCTTATAACTCTTTCTGACTTACTTGACAAAACACATAAGCAGTTATTCCATGACCCTGGGACAATAAGTTTTCATATCTTTCCCTTCTCTCCACAGCTTCCTCCTCTGTGTAATTTATATTTCTTGAAGTGCATATTCATGCCATCGCTGTCTCCTGACCTGAACTGCAAGTTGGGGAAGGTGTCAATGACTATGGTATGAACGCTGCACCTTGGGCTCTTTCTCTGCCTTACCTTAATTCAACTTCATCTTTCTTTTATTATCATCACCACCATCCTTAATGATTATATCAATTTTGATTCTAGTGTGGAGGGGAACAGAGACATAAACACAAAGTGGGGTGATGTTGTTGTTTAAAATAAACACCTTAGGACTGGGTAGCTACTCAGTAAGAAATAATCTAGCTATCCAAGGAGGAGGGCCTGACAGCTGATTCCCGGACACCACGTATATGCCAGAAGTGGTGTTGCAGGCCTGTAAGGTACGTGCTTGGAATGCAGACAGGAAAACCCTGGTTTTCCTACCTAGTGTAGTCAAATCTGCCGGCCTTCTGTTTAGTGAGAAACTCTCTTTCAAATAATATGATGGACAATTATTCAGTAAGATATCCATTAGTAACCTTTGGCTTCCACAGACGTACAAATTTTTTTTTTGTGTATGTGCACCTCACAATTGTCTGTGTACACATGCATATGGACCTGCATTCACTCACATTCAACACAAACATTAACACACAAACACACACACACACACACTTTACAAAAAGATTAAAGCAACACATTTTGAAATCTCTTTGTATTACTAATAGTTATGTTTTTTATTCCAATTTATAAATCATTTTACATCATCACAATTTATTTTTAAATTTGCTCAAACTATTTTGATAGTGCTTCAATTCCAAAAAAATATAGCTTTCAACCTATTTTCAGTATTACATACAATAAAATCATGGCATGCAAGTTTTATTTAAGCTAATAAAAATTCAAGTTATAATATAAAAATCACAATATTGGGCTGGAGAGATGGCTTAGCAGTTAAGGTGCATGTCTGTGAAGCCTAAGGACATTGGTTTTATTCTCCAGGGCCCACGTAAGCCAGGTGAACATGGTGGTGCATGCATCCGGAGTTCATTTGCAGTGGCTAGAGTCCCCGGCATGTCAGTTCTCACTCTTTCTTTCTCTTTCTCTCTCCCTCTCTCTGTCTCTCATAAATAAAATATACATATATATATATATATATATATATATATATATATATATGTATGTATATATATATATATATATATATATATATATATATATATGTGTGTGTGTGTGTGTGTGTGTGTGTGTGTGTATCGTGACAAATATTGGCTAGTCAATTAATTTAAACACAGGAAATTTATCCTTGGTGATTCTAAACTCTCAAATAATAGTAGGCATGATTACATTGTATATAAAAGTCTTCATATAGGATATTTACAATCTACATTATACCAAATGATATAGGATGTGTCTTCTGATAGACAGGGCCTTTCTTAAGCTATTTTTTATGTGAAAAGTTTCCATTTATGGATAAGTAGTCATGCTACCTAAACCAAATAAAATATTACCTAGTCATTAATCAGCAATAATTTATGGCTGTAATTTACTATGAAGAATGAATATTATCATGTAACCTATTACAGATATATTTAATGATAGATAATATTCATTATTTAGAATATGAGAAAATTTATAGGTTTTTGAAAAGTTTGCATTTCACTGTTACACAGCTACATGAAAAAGGGAAGTAGTAACAAAAATACCAATAAAGCTATCATTTTTTTCTGGCATACAAAAACATAAGAATGGAATGCCTTTGCTGTTTTTATTAAGCATTGTATCTGACTAAAGGAAGAAACCAGAAGTGACAGTACAAATCTTTGCATTTATGAAGAGTGAAATATCCCTGGACTATAAAATAAATCAAATTCTACCCTCTATTATTCCTTTTGTAGAAATCTACTTCAGCTAGTGTTCTTGACGACCTCTGCTCTTCAAGACACTCATTTCTCATCGGTTATGACTTGGCTATCTGTTACACTGAAGACATTTTGCTCGTTCAGTATTCACTATGGGAATACAAATGATGGGATGAGACGAATCTGTAGGCTGCTTCTCTTAATTTGCTTATCATCTGTTTATCTATCATGTATCTTTTTAATCTTTTATTAATTAATTAATTTGTTTGTGTATGAGACACACACACACAGAGACAGAGATAGAGAGATAGAGAATGAGAGAGAGAATGGGCATGATGCCAGGGCCACTGCAGATGAACTCCAGCTGCATGTGCCATTTTGTGAGTCTAGCTTTACACGGGTACTGGGGAATCAAACCTGTGCACCTAGGCTTCACAGGCAACTGTCTTAACCACTAAGCCAGCTCTCCAACCCTCTATAATCTTTATGACTATCTATATAGCTATGCTATATGTCCATATTTGGAGAATTCATTATATAATTTGGACTTTGTCATTGTACAAATTTACTGTAAGTTTCAAGTTCTAGATTTTATTCTGGTGAAGAAAAAAAAAAATACTGTCCTCAAGGCACAATATACTCTATAAGGGACATAAATGAATGACTTATGATAAGGTTTTGATACTTGTTGAAGTAAAACCCATTATAATTTGAGCCAGATCTGTTAGCAGCTATGCAGTGTATCTGTATGCCCAAAGGAGCTTAGAGCCTTTCGTAACCCAAGATGGGATTCAATCAGGCTGCAGAGGATGCCTAAAGACATGTGTGGGACCATGATTTGACCCTCAAAAACTTCTGGAAATTCAGGGAAGATAAGCAGAGTGAGATAAGGAACATATTTCAGAAACTACTTAGGCAGAATAACTCTGAGGTATATAAAAGGTACACTAAACAAAGGGATAGACAGTTGCTCACTCCTGTTGTGATTCAAACAAACCTGCCTTACTTTAGGCTGTTTTGTGTAGTCTTAACAATTTTCACATAATTGTTTCCTGCGCTATTATGTCAGACCCTAAAGATAGACACACAACCCTAGAATTAAAACAAAACATCTGTTGCAAAAAGAAAGTTCCTGCTTCCTTTTCTTCAAATATATTTAAGTTTATAGTAAGAACATCTTGGAAAATTGGTTTGTTTTTTAGAAATAAAAGGTAGTAAAAATGTCTTATTTGAATGAAATATACTTTCATTTAAATTATTCAATAGATTATATGAAGGCATAACTTCACTTGATCAATATTTAGAAAAAATAAATAAACAACATGCAGTTTCTGTTTAATAATATCAAGAACAGAATCTCAAAATAAATAATAGGGTTTGGAGAGATTGCTTGGTGGTTATAGGCACTGGCCTGCAAAGTCTACCAGTTAGAGTTCATTTCCCCATTACCCATATCAAACCAAATGCACAAAATGCACGTTTCTGGAGTGCATTTGCTACACCAAGGGGCCCTGGCATGTGCACTCTCTCTTGTAAATAAATCAATAAAATAGTTTTAAACTAATTACAAATACATCCACCTGCTAGCCCACTAACTCACAATGCCTCAAAGCCTTTAACTTAATACAAGTGACCTTCATCAGAAAGAAAAAATAAAGAATTAAAAGAGTTAAAATAATCAGTATTAGTTCCTGATTTTCATTTTTCTCTTTTCTTCCTACATGATAGTAATTGTCTGATGCTATCTGCATAAATTCAAAAATCCTTAGAATGTGTGAAGTGTTTCAGAATTACTCACTCTGGATGGATGACTACTTGAGATAAAGTTAAGCTGTCTTCTCTTACCATCTTAACATAAGGACTACAGTCTATTTCTTTATGTGACAGGTTTATTTCTCTTAGCACAATGTACTCCAGGTTAATCTACATTTTTACAAAAGGAAGTAATTTAGACAGTGTATTCTGCTGTAATAGGATACCATAAGGAAAATAGCTTAAACAGTGTTTATTTCTCACATTTCTGAAATCCAAGATCAAAGTATTTCCTGATTCAGTTACTTGTAAAGATCATGATTTGGTCTTCCTTTTGTTGTATGCTATATATGGTAGTAAAGAGAAAAAAAAAAGTATGAGCTATCCTATTAGGGCATTTTACTCATATAAATTTGGAGAAAGAAAAGATACTGAGAGATGATTAGTGAGAATATTTAGTGTGATGACCTATGAGAACTTGGACAACCCAGTCCTTTCTTGATCTAATAAACACAGCATTCTTGAGGTTTCCCATTGACTTTGAGTCATAACAATATATTGTGTTAGTCTGTTATATATATATATATATATATATATATATATATATATATATATATAAAATTTAATTTTATTGTTTTCCATAATTTACATTTTATGAACAAGAAGGTGAATCATTTCACATTCTCAAGGCTTGAACACAATCTAAGACATGATCATCAACACTGTTGATGTATTTTATTTAAGACTGAAATATTAGTCAGTGGTCTATCTATAAAAAATATACTTCTCAAATATACATGACTATACAGAAAAACACAAAATCTGTAGAAGTTGACATTATAATTTAGTGGAGGTGTTTTACATCCCATAAGTAATTTCAATTTTCAGCTGAGAAGATTTTTTTCATAGCATTACAGGTTGGTAGTATCTAATGAAACCTACATCACAAAATGTGCTTCCAGGCTGAAAAGGTGACCTTGTTTTTTTTTTTTTTTTTTCTTTAAGTTTGATAATTTCACTGAAAGATCATTAGTTTTGCTTTTCTGAGCAAAACTGTGATAATGTTCACTTTCCTAATAGTATCCAACCAAGATATTATAGTCATAATCCTGTCTTTCAAGCAACATGGCAGTTGAGGTCCTCTATTGCCACCCTGGTGAACCATTATGTGGAAAAAACTTGCCTTTAAGCTGCAGACAGTCTTTAATCTTATAATGGTTCAGAATTGTCTGACTATAGTCTGTTCGTGGGCTTTCAATGGAACAGAAATCTATCCTGGGTCCCATATTTTATTAACCTATTTGGATGGACAGATAAAAGTGTTAAAAATAATAAGGCCCGGATTTCTATTACTTTATATCATGATACAATTCTCCTACAGTTTCTGTCATTTCAGTTCCCACAGAGATTAGAACATTTTAAACTTATACTTTGTATAGTGAAAAATTAAAGCACAATGTTACCCCTATTATAAAATCATAGTTTTAATTTCTAAATCCATGAAAATAAACCAAAAATATTTTTTCTATAAATAAAAATAACAAATAATCACAAAAATAAAATTGAAAAGATATATTCATGGTAACATCTCAGCTTTTAGTGACTACTTTTTTATTCCTGATTTTTTGTGCCCACAAAACATCCCAGATTCACAATTGAGTCCCATCTCAGCATCTTTTAGTTCATTATTTTAGCTTTTCTTTTTTCTGTTCCTTTTTTTATAAAAACATCATAGGTCTGTTTGGAGCCCCTGCTTGGCACCACTGCAGGGATTTAAACTTCAGCAAGTTCAAAGAAAACAAGGATTAGAAGTAGAAGCCTTGGATTTATATAGAATCTTTTGAAAAGCTCAAAGTATGAGAAGCCTTGCATGGCTGGGGTGAAGGTTAGATAGGGTAGAACATACAATCTCTGTACTCTCTTGGCCTCTAGTCCTTATATGTGTTTGCTAAAACATCTCACAGAAAATGTTAGAAGAGGTACCATTTAAGGTTTTACCAGGAAAAGATTTTCACAGATTTGTTCAAGAATCTTTACTAAAGGGAATATATATATATAATATGTATAGTAGTGAACACACACACACACACACACACACACACACACACATATGAAAGTTAAAGGAAATGCCTAGGATAGTGAGGCAATTCAGGCACTGACATGTTTTGTTGGATGAACATGATGGAAGTCAGTAGGGGGATATCATAATGCTTGACCTGGTGAGTTTGACATGGAAGGTTACTCAGGGGTACTGCAGAGGACAGCAAATACAAGTAAAATCAAAGAACATGACCCCAGGAAGAAAGGCTAGAAATGGCTATTCCATGCTTTCCCTTTGATCTTTCCATTGCCTTCCCTAAATTGACAATCTGGATGTCTAGCCAAAGAAGTATATGAGGGATGGAGTGATTTGTGGCACAGTGCAGTAACAGATATTGAAGAATAATGCAAAAGTACAAGGCATAGCTGTCACTTTTCCAATCAGCTTATTTTCATCATTTGCTCAAATTAAGAAATGTATTCAAGCCTAGGAAGATGGCTCAGCATGTAAGGGTCCCTGCTTGTAAAGTCTGCTGACCTGAGTTTGATTGCCCAGTACTTACATAAAGCCAATTGCACAAAGCTGTGAAGGTATCTGGAGTTCGTGCACAGTGAGTGGCAAGTGATCCTGGCATTCTCTCTCCCTCTCCCTCTCCCTCTCTCTCTCTCTTTCTCTCTCTCTCTCTCTCTCTCACACACACACACACACAAATAATGAGAGAAAAATATATTAAAAATGAAAACATTCAGTGTAGCAGAAGGTGAAATCAAATTAGCTAAACTCTCATGGGGGAATGTTGTCAATGTAAGTCACAAAATTTATATGGTAGCATTACCTGGCTTCAGCTCTTGTTACATAAAAAAGATAGAACTGGGGAGACTGGGGATGCAAGTTAAAAATGTGAATAGACTGGAGAATTTATAGCTGCTATGTTATGGCAGAAAGTATAACAAATGCTCTTGAACACATGCATGAATGAAATGCTATTCTCTTCTTACTTGGTTCCATTTTATGTGTCTCAATGTTGTATGTTAGAGAAAAATCTCCATGGACCATTTCCCTGACAGTTCATTCTCCCTCTTCATTTTTCAGGAAATAGAATAATTTTTCAAATTCATTAACCACAGACAGCTATTAAATTCAAAGTTCAATTAATTAAAGATACAGATTGCTTGATCAAAGAATGCATTCTAAGACATAAATTACAAACAAAACACCTCAAAGGTATTTTATTTAGTTAAAACCTATTTTAGGCCTGGAAAGATGGCTTAGTGGTTAAGGCGCCTGCCTGCTAAGCCTAAGAACCCAATTCCAATCTCCAGGTCCCAGGTTTAGCCAGATGCAGTGACGCAAGGGCGCAATGCTACACTTGACCACAAGGGGACACACACATCTGGATTTCGTTCACAGCGGCTGAGAGACTGCTGGCATGCCCATCTCTATCTGTCTCCTTCTCCCTCTCTGTCTGTATGTGACATTTTCTGAATCTATTTCCACTACTTCTATCCAAAATCAACCGATTTGTTACAATTATATTACAGTTATTTTAGTTGTAAAACTTCTGTAAAATTACATTTCTGGATCATATTGGTGTTAGACATTTTGTAAATGTCTGCCCTCAATGATGGGTAGGGCTATTGAAAAAAACATAATTGAATTGTTCTTGCTTGCAAGCTTACCATGATAAATTATGTTAAGATATTTGTTGAAAGAAAGACAGGTTTTCCAGGAAAGAGAAGGGTGCACTTGAGGTGTAGATGTCTATCTTAAACCCTGTTTGGACAAATATCACCCTCCTATACCTTAAAAAAATTATTTGTTCTATATTCTCTATGAGACTTAGAATATACCTACCATCAAAAGACAGCAATCTACATTGTAAAAAGATGAATACCCACATGCTACACACAAAAAATCAAACAACTATAAGAAAGCATAGAACAACATCCAATGTACAACTTATTCTCTCATCCCTAGCCTTGTGTCAGTCTGCTCCAATGTTTCCCTTGACTATGTTTTACTTTGCTAAGTAAACTTCTCCTTAACTTGCCTGTATTTTCTAGCTAAATTCCTTTGACAAATTAATCACTAAGAGACCTACATCTGGTTATAGAAAGAATATGATTCTCATAACTATTTCTCTCCTTTATCCAGCTTACTGACAAATAATTGATATGAAACTACAGAAGTAATTAACACATACAATTTGAAGATACTTGTGTCCCATAATCAATAGTTTCCTGATCTTCTTGAAATCATTGTTCTATGTTGGATTCTGCTGGAACTTATTGCAGTTTGGTGAAAAATGCCCTTTAACCTTTTATGTTTTTAATACTTGGCTTCAAGCAGATGGTATGGTCGAAACATCACTGAGTCTTTAGGAAAGGGAGCTGTGAGGAGAGGGTAGGACACTGGAGAATGGCTTTGGGATCATATAGCCCATCTCCTAATTCAGTAATTAGACAGCTTGTTTCCTGCTGCTTTGTAGATGTGATGGCCAGCTGGCAGCTTGTACTTATTGTTTCCTTCCACCTCATGTGATAAGATGTGAGACTCAGGCTTGGCTTTGACATTCTTTCCCTGACATGATGAAGCCTCCCCTTAAGACTATGAACCCTCTCCTCCCATTAGCTGTTTCTAGTCTTGTTTTGTCTTGGCCATAAGAAAGTAACTACAACTTGAGCAGATCTTAGATATTTTCTCTTCTAACATACTAAATCCATTCTCGTATTCTCACCACCTCTTGCCTTCGCATATTTTTCTTCAAATACTGGATCTCTTACTCAGTAATTAAAATCTCTTCATGTCCCATTACATATAGCTATGAGGAAGTTCCAAGAATAAAAGAATTAATTTTTTACACAGCTACCTCACAGATAGATCCATATTCTACTATTTTGTGTCTAATGGTATTTTGTTGTTGTTGTTGCACAGTAGAATTTTAATTTCCATCTGTAAAACCATTTAAAGGGGTCTAGTTTAAAATGCCAGATGTGGAAATAAGTCCTGAGACTACGAACACAATGGGTGGGACTGATTTGCTTCCAAGAAACAACTCCAACCCAGTCAGCTATAGGTAAGAGAAGAAAGAACAACATTGACAAAATATGTTCACGAGAAAGGAACTGACAAATAAATACTGATATAAAAGACCTGTCTAATGTGGACATCAGTATAAAGCAAACATTCAAGCTATACAAATATACAGATTGCCAATCGGGAAATTTTTTAAAAAGACCCATCATAGACATGATTTAACATAGTAAAGGGACAAGAGTGTTTCTAAGAGAAGCAATAATTCCTCAATCTAATCTAGAATGTAATGACAAAAACAAGCAAAGCTTTTACATATTGCTAATAATGAAAATCTAAAGCCCTCCTGTTTTGAAACTGAGTTGGGAAGTAGAGGTAATTACATTAACAGGAATAACATTGGTTATATAAAATTAATAGAAATGAATAAAATCATTCTTGCTGGTTCTACTTGTGCCACTATTTCTTTGAAAGAAATTTAAGTAAAATTACTATAAATATATACAATTATTATCATCATCAATTGACTAAAATCCAAGAAGCCTATATAATTCTATCAATTAATTCTATATTTAGGTTTGCACATGCTCATATTTTATGTTAAAATGTAAAACAAAGTCCAATAAATTCCAGATCAACTATTTTCCAGGATCTATGAATGAACATACAATGTAGAATCTACTATAATTCAGTGCTTAATAAATGTCATTTAAATACATGCAATAATAATAAATGTTTCTCATATTAACAGGCAGGCATGGAAGTGTATGTCTCTAATCCAAGCACATTGGAGGTCACTATAAGTTCAAAGCCAGCCTGGAACAACAGAGAAAATCCCAGTAAGCCTGTGCTAGAATGAGACATTACCTTTGAAAAACAAAATTTAAAGAATAAAAAGTATTTCTAGAGTTTGGATGATCTCATCATAGTATTGAAGGAAATAGCAATCTTTGCAATTTTACGTAACACTATATTTAGTTTTATTTAGAGATACTGAATTTTCAAGCACACTTAAAATAAACCTTTTCCATGGAAGGTTTTCCTTTCACCATCTGTTATGGAGTAAGGGGGAAGCACCTGAAAAGCAGGACCCTGGAGAGGGTGGGATGAAGCTTAAGCTTATTTTTTTTTTTTTTTGTCTCTGGCCTGTAACTCCTAGTACTAGAGATTGGTTGCTATTCACATTGAGCTGTTGACCAGAGAGACCTATGGGATCTCCAAATCAAGACAGCTTGATTACCCACTTGAGGCAAATGCTAAGACCCTAGTGCTGAAGACACCATATTCTACTGACACAGAGCATGGAGAGACCTGGCTGGAATTTGTAAGAAAGTCATTTCTCAGATGGTTAGCCTGTCTAGTGCTGGAAAGTGCTTACATGAGCTACTGGGGGAAAGTGCCCAACAATGATCTGAGCAACCCGTGGTCTAAGCTGCTCAGAAGCAAACACCCTGACAGGATGTACACTCCAGTGCAATACTGGCACATAGCCTCGGTGGGTAAGCAATAGCTTTCTGATTGGCTAACAGATCAGTTCAGTGTAAAGGAACCTTTATCTGGAATTGGGAACGAGGTCAGAATCCTATGGAGACAAAGATTATGCTTTCCAGTGTCAAGCTCTAATAAGTCTTTGGCTCAAAAAGGGGTTACATACACCAAATTCTTCCTAAATTTATACATATTTAAAATATGCTGACTTCACTTTCCATTGGAGAATCTGTTCTTTTTTCAGAAGGTAGCAAGACCAGAGGAGATAAACTACCCCTAGCACTTCAGCCAAGCCACAGATGAAATTGGAGATGAATTGAGGAGATTGCAAGAGTGCTGCTTCCATGTTGAACCTGATAATTGCAGTGAAGGAGACAGACCCTGAGGATACTCAACACAAACTAATGCAGAGATCCAAAGGCTCCTAAGAGCTCCTGACTGGAATAGATTTATAACTCATCCACCATGGCTCAGGGAACTTTGTGGAAGAGCAGCAGAAAGATTGTAAGAGCCATGGTTGAGACATCATGCCCAGAGGCTTTCCCTCCCCCCAAAAATAACTGACTGCTGATCCCACAATTCATAAACTACAATCCCATGAGGAATACCTGCAATCCCACTTAGGAGTGTCCTCAGTGGAATGGAGGCAGGGACAAGGGAAAAGTGAGTGCAACACATGATGTATCCATATGAAATATGTTGTTAATAATAATTAATAATAATAAAACATAAAAAATAAACTTTAAAAATGCTTTTTCCTTTTATTTCAGTGGGATATCCATGAGTGCGTGGTACATTCTCTGGTAAGAAACCTCCCACGCATGATTATGCAAGTGACCCTAAGTTAAGGTAGTGGTTCAAAAAAATTAAATATAAATCAAAATAAAATAAGGCACAAAATTAGATATGGATTACAAACTAAAAAAATGAGGTTTAGAAGGAGGGATGAGATAGAATAAATGGGTAAGAGAGGGGATCAAAATGCATTGTATGAATGTATGACATAATGAGCTTCTCTTTTCAGATGGCGCTGACTTCTGGGATTACTCAAAAGACACTATAGTGCTAAGAAGAACTGACAAAGGAGTGCTCAGCACTGAAACATCTCTATCATACCTTCCAAGCCTCAGAGTACATTTCAGGAGATATGGTATGAAGAATGTAAGAGCCAAAGGAAGGGTAGGACTGTTTACAATGCACTCTTCCAGACACAAAATGACCTGGATATCCATGAACTCACAGTGCCTGACACTACCTACACAAAACCAGTATAATAGGAGGAAAAGATCAAAATAAAAGAGAGACTGAGAGTGGGAAGGATATGATGGAGAGTGGAGCTGTCAAGAGGAAACTGGGGAGGGGGGGCAATGATTACCATGGTTATTGTCCATAATTATGGAAGTTGTCAAGAATAAAAAATCAAATTAAAAAAAAAGAAAATTAAAAAAATAATTAACAGATTCCATTTTAAATCATTAGAAAAAGAGTAAAAATCAGTTTTGATACTAAATATACCCATCTTTAGAAAAATGCCAATCAGAATTTCAAATTAAAAATAAAAGTTATTTATTTTTGATTTATCCTTCAGGTAGGTGAGATGAGTGCCTAGTTGCGATGGGGAATTTTTTGCATAGTTTACATTCGTCTGAATTATTTCCCTCTCTATATACAATTGTAGCTGTATGGAATATCAGGACATGTATAACACCTGAACAGTGTTTATGCCAGGATGTTTCAGGTCAGTGTCATCACATACTTAACTATGCAATTAAGTGACCTACAAGTTGAACTAAAAGATAGAGATGAACACTTTAAAACATATAATCCACTTTTACAGTTCAGTGTGTTTATGGCCTCAACCTTCTTAGTTAATTCTACAGCAGCAGTATTTTTCATTAAAACAATCCACAGCATTCTTTAACTTGAAACACCATGTTGTGATTTCCAATTGTCTGAGGTTCTTTGGCAAGTATGATTTTAATGTTATTTTGAGTGTGTGTTTTTAATAACTTTAGGATGTCACATAAAAGTCTTACAAGGCAGTTATATTATTTAAAACCCTTGAGATTCTATCCATGCTTCTGTCTTTCATATGATACACTTCTCAGTAAAAGGCTAATAGCTTGTGGACTTATGATCAAGTTGGTGTTGAAAACTGACAAGAGTGAAAAATAAACAGTAAGAGGATTCTAGGAAAGGAAGGTGAAAGAAGCAACTCACATGATTCAAACTAGACTAAAGTTATCGAAAAGACTACCAGGTACCACCATGTATGTAATGGAGGAAATAAGGAAGCTATAAAGAAAGAAAAACGGTACCTTAATATTTGAATATATTATGGTAGAAAGTTAATCAATTTGAGGACAAGACTGAGATCTTGAGAAGGGTCATCTTACAGCTATCTGTCTCACTAGTTAATGGATCATATATATACATTTGATCTTCCACTGAAACTCTACTAATTAAGATACTTCATATTTATATCTTTGCAATTTATAGGAAACTAATATACTAAATTTAGGAAATGAATGAGTATTATCCTGCAAATAAGAATGTCCTAGTTTGTGGCTCAGGGAAATTCATGGAAGAGGGGGCAGAAAGAGTGTTAGAGCCACAAGCTGGGTCATTATGCACAGAGACTTCGCCTGCCCCCAATAACTATTGGCTACCCCCACAAGGCAAAACCCACATTCCCCAATGAGGAGGGTTCCTTCAGAGGGGGGAGGTCAGGGAGGAAGTTACCGGAGGCACAAACATGGATGTAAAATTAAAATAAATAAATAAATAAATAAAATTAAGAAAGAATGTCCTAGTTTGTGAATATGATTTCAGTCAAAATTAAAACTATGAAAAATAAATTTGAAAGATGAAGTTATAAGTTCAAAGTTTGTGACTGGGGTGATGGCTTAGAGGTTAAGGTGCTTGCCTATGAAGCCTAAGGACCCATGTTTGTCTCTCCAGATCCCAGTTAGCCAGACACACAAAAGTGAGGCAAGCACAGGGTCTTACATGAGAACTAGATGGCATAAACATCAGGAGTTCAATTTTAATGGCTGAGGCCCTGGCACTCTGTTTCTCTCTCTCTCTCTTTTTCTCTTTTTGTTTCTTTCTCTCTGTAAAATAACTAAAAAAAAATAAAAGTTCAATGTTAGGTTGGGGCTGATTTTCAACTTCAAGACAGTTTAATTAACTTTGAAAATAAGATTTAAGGTTCAGAATTTGTGTAATTGATATGAGTAAGCATATATAAAAACATAAGAAATATCAACTCTTTGTGCCACTATTGCCCTTGTGTGAGCATCATGTCATGTTGTTTGCCACTATGAAGCTTAGATCACACATTGCTTGGACAGTTCACACCTCAACAGGGCCCCAACTGAAACCATAGAGTAATGGGGGAAATGAGCAAGAGTGCTGCTTTCTTGGTGAATCTGGTACCAACACAAGGGTGAAGGAAATAGACATAGAGAACACTCAACTACTACCAAACCAGATATTCAGAGACATAGAGGATCCCTAGACCTCATCACTGAAGTAGCCCTAAAATGATCCCAACATGGCTCAGGGAAATTATCAGAAGAGGAGCGGATTTTTAGAGCCACAAGTTTATGCACAGGGACATTGCAGTGAGATGGGCTGATTCTCTCCTCAGGTTCTACATCCTTCTGAAAATGAGATGCAAATTCTCCAATGGAGAAAGAAGTAAGCACCAGATAAATGGGATAACTGTTATTATTTTAGAGAGAATTTCATAGGTGTAGGCCCTATTGTAGCCCTCAATTGGTGGGAGCTTAATATTGGAGAGCAGGCTCGTTTTTTGGATATGGCTCTGACTTGTTTCCCAGTTCCAGCTATGGGTTCTGTTCCATTGAGCAGATCTGTTAGGCAAATCAAAAGCAGTTGGTTATGCTACCCCACAATGCATGACCCACATTCCCCAAGGAGGAGAGTCCCCCAAGGGAGGAGGCTAAGGATGGCACCAGCATGACTGTCTACACACTATCTACATAACAAATAAAAAAAGAAAAAAAAGAAATATCAAAGGCTTATCGATAATAGATACTGAGGGTGAAGAATAGGGTTACCTTCTCAATAACTTGTGAAATTTCAGTCAATAATGAAACTGCACTACACTGAAAGTGCCTGGAGTGAATTCAGCTCTCTGCAACTGAATGCTAAAAGACAACATTCAATGGGATAAAATACATGTGAAATAAAACTGGAATGCTCATGAAAGTGGATATGATCAGTATCTATTTTGTTATTTATTTATATATAAAATATTTTATGATAAGAGAAATTTTAAAGTTACAACAAAATGTTCTAGCTGAGAAAAATATCATCTGAGGAAAAAAAATACCATCCACATAAACATATAAAGTGTGAATAGATTAAAGAACATGAAAAGGTTAGATTTTCTTTGATAAGAGAGACTAGTGTGTGAATTAACATGTAATCAAGAGCTTAAAGATTAAAAAAGGCAGGGGTGTCCACTCTCACCTCTGCTCTTCAACATAGTGCTAGAAGTATTAGCTCAAGCAATACAACAGGAGAAAGAAATCAAAGGGATACAAATTGTAAAGGAAGAAGTTAAGCTAGCCCTATTGCAGATGACATGATTCTATACATAAGTGACCCTAGAACCTTCATCTCAAAACTCTTAAAGGTGATTAGCACCATCAGCAAAGTAGCAGGATATAAGATCAATGCACAGAAATCAGTAGCCTTTCTGTATGCAAAAAGCAAAGACACAGAAAAAGAAATAACTAACATTGTCCCATTTTAAATTGCAACAACAAAAAAAATAACATACCTTGGAATAACATTAACTAAGGAAGTGAAAGACCTATACAATGAAAACACAAAAACACTCAAGAAAGAAATTGAGGAGGTCCTACAAAAATGAAAAGACCTCCAAGGCTCCTGGATTGTCAGAATTAACATTGTAAAAATGGCAATCTTACCAAAAGCACTATATAGATTCAATGAAATGCCGATAAAAATCCCAACTTCTTTCTTCACTGAGCTAGAAAAAACTATCTCAAAATTCATATGGAAAGGTAGAAGGCTTCGGATATCCAATCATATCCTCAGCAAAAGAAACACCTCTGGAGCCATCACCATACCTGATCTAAAGCTATACTACAAAGCCATTGTAATAAAAACAACATGGTACTGGCATAAAAACAGGAATATAGACTAATGGAACAGAATAGAAAACCCGGATTTTGGGTCAAGTAACTACAGCTACTTGATATTTGACAAAGGCCCTACCTACGCAGAATGGAAAAAAAAAAGACATCATCTTCAACAAATGGTGCTGGACAAACTGGACAACCATATGTAGGAAAATGAAACCCGACTCACACATCTCTCCATGCACAAAAATCAAGTCCAGATGGATCAAAAACCTTAATATAAAACCAGAAACTCTGCTACTACTGGAAGAAAAAATAGAAGGAACCTTCCTCAACATAGGAGTGGGAAAAGACTTCCTGAACAAAAATGCAGCAGCCCAGGACATTAAACAATCACTCAAGCATTGGGAACTCATGAAGCTGAGAAGCTTTTTCACTGACAAATATACTATAACCAAAGCCAGCAGATTACCCACAGAATGGGAGAGAATTTTCACCAGCTATACAACTGACAGAGGCCCAATTTCTAGAATCTACAAAGAACTCCAAAGCCTAAACAATAAATCATCAAACAACCCACTCACAAAATGGGCAGAGAACTGCACAGGGAGTTCTCAGAGGAAGAAATACAAATAGCAAACTCACATTTAAGAAAATGTCCAGCATCCCTAATCATCAGGTAAATGCAAATTAAAATAACTAGGAGATTCCACCTTATCCCAGTAAGGATGGCTAACATTACAAAAAAAAAAAAAAAAATGAAAACAAATGCTGGCGAGGCTGTGGAGAAATAGGAACAAGCTTTCACTGCTGGTGGGAATATAAAATGGTTCAACCATTATGGAAAGCTATATGGAGACTCCTGAAAAGGATGACCGTAGACCTACCAATGGATCCAGTTATTCCCTTCTTGGGCATTTACCCTAAAGGCTCCAAGCCTCAGATCAGAGACATTTGCTCAACCATGTTCATAGCTGCTCAATTCATAATAGAAAAGAGCTGGAATCAAACCAGGTGTCCATCACTAGATGAATGGATAACAAAGATGTCGTATATCTACACTATGGAATTCTACGTAGCAGTAAGGAAAGATGAAATAAGGAAATTTGAAAAAAATGGTCAAACATGGAACAGATCATCCTTAGTGAGCTCACCCAATCACGAAAAGATAATCATTGCATGGTCTCATTTATCTGTCACTCCTAACCTGAATCCACCTGAGATGCTGCCAAACCTAATAAGCACTCTGAGAACCAGACAATAGGGAGGGTGGGATGGAGGGAGGGTAAGGGTGGGAGGGAATGAGAGGGTGGGAAGGAGGACAAGGATGGGGGCATACAAATAGGGACCCAAATGAAATGATACTATAAAACCCTTTATTCTGAACACCAGTCTAAAGTATTGATCCTTCAGCAGGCCCACAGAGGGAACACATGAACCACAGGAAACTGGCGAGAACATTATGAAGACCAACCTTAATTTTTTCCTGCTTCTCTCTCTCTTCTCTCTCCCTCTCTTTATTTTTTTTTTCTCTCTCTCTCTCCCTCTCCTCTCTATACTCATTTTCTCTTTTATATTATCTATATTTTCTCCCCTCACCTTCCTAGGCACTGACTTATAACTCCCAGTGCCAGCACGGGGTTAACTTCTACAATGAGCTGTTGATCCAAGACACCTACAAGGTTTCCAAAAAAAGACAGATTTCTGTCAGAGTTCTTGATGACCCACCAAAGGTTAATAGTAAGATCCTACTGTCGAAGACAGCATACATGTGTGAGACCAAATATGGAGAGACCTGGCCAGAATCTGGAAGAGGGTCAGTCCTCAGACAGTTAGCTAGTCTCATGCCAGAGGGTGCTACACTAGCAACTGGACGAAAATGGCCAACATCTGTCCAAACAACTTGCAGTATAAGATACCCAGCAGTTCTTGGTGATCATGACACCAGAAAAAGGCTGAAAGAGATAAACACAGAGAAGATCCAACTCCTACCAAGTCAGATATCCAGAGACAGAGGCTCCCAAAACTTCATCACTGAAGTAGAATTAAAATGACCTCAATGTGGCTCAGGGAAATTCGCAGAAGAGGGGCAGAAAGAATGTTAGAGCCACAAGTTGGGGCATTATGCACAGAGACTTGGCCTGTCCCCCATAACTCTTGACTACCTGCACAATGCATGACCCACATTCCCCAGTGATGAGGGACCCTTTGGAAGAGGGAGGACAGGGAGGAGGATAATGGATCCAACACTATGAATGTAAAATCAGAATAAGATAAATAAAAATGAGTTATTAAGAAAAGATTAAAGAAAAGCAAAACTAGACAAATCTGTGATTATGAACCGTATTTTTTCCTTTTTGCATGAGAACCGTATTTCTGTGTAGAAATATAGTAACAGAAGTACAGATTGAAACACAGGACCATCTTTTTTAGTGTAAATTAGAAAGTTTGTTATGCCTCCCTATCTTAAAAATGTGACTTTTCCCTGTGTACAGTTGGAAAGGTCATTGGGGTTGGAGGAAGGAATGGGAGCCAGTATCTAGAAGGAAGCAAATGGTCTATCCAAGAGACAATAGATGCTGTTTGGTTGAATTTGTTCATTCAGAACTAATATTTTATAATTTTTATTAGTTGTAAATGGAAAGCATATAACAAGTTCGATACAAAGTAAACCGAGTTAATAATTGTTTATTCTGCTGTTTCAGAAATAGAAGGTATTGTAAAGAATATACTTCTATTCCACATATTAAACAACATACTATTTTGATCATCTAATTTCATGGATGAACCAATTCTCATTTGAATACTATTGGTTAGAGTAGGCTTATAACATATGCAACTCAGAAAATGTGAATTGGTTTTTAAGGTTGAATTGATTTGTCAAAGAGATCAAATACAAGGTCAATGAATAATGGTGTTCTGCATAAAAGTGCAATAGAATTACTTGGGATATAACAATCAGAAACAACAAATAAAAGTACTAGAGTCAAAATAAATACAAACATACTTGCCAATGAACACATACGTAGGGAATTCACTGCAGATGCATGTAGCTGGGATCCATTCAGCAGGAAGTTGTCACAGACCAATGGACCTCCCATACACTCAGATGCTTCGTGCAGGCACAGATTTGCATTCTCAGCTATGACAGGTTCTATTTATGTCCTCAAAGACTGAGTTCCTTATTTTCAATATAGTAACAAAAAGACTTGGCTTAAAATTTTAGAATTTTATTTCTTTGTTATGTTCAATAATTTTTATTCATGTAATGGAACTTTTATGTTTAACTTATTATTTACTTTAATATTTGAGGGAATTTTGGAAATTATTTTGTATCTATATTTAGATATTATAGCATGGTGATATTAAGAAACTAACCTAGAAAGATCAATAAAATTGTTTATTTAATATTATTAAATTTACAATCATTAAATATGAATTAAAAGTTTATCTACTCTTTTTTTTTTTTTTACAAAATATTGTTAAAGATTTTGTTGTAAATATGTGGGAGTCTATGTTTAAATGTGTCTAAACTGGTTTCAATAAATGTTAGTTGTCCATGAATAGAAAATTAAATTCTGGATCCTTTGTCTCATACTGAACAAATTATCACATATGGAAGAACTTATTGTAAGACATGAAGTTTTCTTTATAAGAATAAAGAAATTCTTTTTTTTTTTTTTTTTTTGAGAAAGAGAGACACACACAGAGAAACAGAGATAGAGAGGAAGAGGCAGAGAGAGAGAATGGGCATGCCAGTAGCCTTTCAGCCTCTGTGAACAAACTCCAGATGTTTAAGCCCCCTGTGGGCAAGTGTGGCATTGCGTGCTTGCCTGACTTTTGGGTCTGGCTGAACTTGGGACCTGCAGATCTCAACCGAGTTCTTGGGCTTGACAGGCAGGCACTTTAACTGCTAAGCCATCTCTCCAGCCAAAGATATTCATTTATTCCAATATTTTTATTCATTTATTTGAAACAGAGATAGAGACATAATGAGACAGAAAAAGTTTGGGCACACCAGGGCCTCTTGCCACTGCAAATCATCTCCATATGAATTTGCCACTTTCTGCATCTGGCTTTACCGTGGGCAGTGGGAAATCAAATTATGGCCATTGAGCTTTGCCAGCAAGTGCTTTCAACAGCTGAGCCATCTCTCTAACCCAATGAGTATAGATATTCTTAAGGCACACCTGTGTACTCTCCTTTGACCATCAGAATATTGCAACAGTGACCCCAAGTAATTAGAATTACCTGACAAATGTCACTCTGGGCAAAGGAAAAGGCTGAGACCTGGTGCCAGTCTGAGAGAGTGCGAACCCTCGAAAGTGATTTCTCATATTCTGACATCTTGTGAGATTGTTTTAGAAAAAAAGATAACCATAATCCATAGGTTTTATTATGTTTACATTATTGTTTTTATTTCTGATCATCACTTTCACCACAGCTGCCGTAATATTATCCAGGAGCCTCCTACATCATTTATTTTATTTTATTTTATTATTTGCAAGCCGAGAGACACAGAAAGAGAGAAGAGAGACAGACAGAGAGACAATGGACATGCCAGGGTCTCTAGCCACTGCAAACGAACTGAAGAATCTTGTGCCTTTTGTGCATCTGGCTTATGTGAGTTCTGGGGAATAGAACTGCATCAGTTGGCATAGCAGGCAAATACCTTAACCACTAAACCATCTCTCCATCTCCCTACATCATTTTAAAATAAAATTTTAATTAAGAATATTTGCTGAAGACTCTTTTAGTCAATTATTTACTGAATTCAATGCCCATTGTTATTTTATTGTTCACCTCGGAAGGCATTAATGTATGATTACATTTGGGATTAACCTACTTTTGAGTCAATAGCATTCTTTTTAGTATTGTCTCTTCATATGAAGTGTGAAGTTATTTTAGAAATCTGGTTCGTGATGAGCCCAAGGCAATAATCAGAGAGGTAAGCTTTGATGTCATGTCCCACTAGTGCAGAAGTCAGTAGAACAGGGAACTTTGATTTTTGCTCTCATAAATAAGATCTGAATAAAACAGCCTGGATTGCCTCATTCACTGGGTTTAATTTTTAATTTTTGGAAAAACAGTATAGCACATGAGGAAGGAGTCTAAATACTTATGAGGGGTGGTGGTGAAGATGGCACAAGGAGTGAACTTCTTGCATCACAAAGGTAAGGATGTGAATTTGCAGCCCAGCATGCACAAAAAAAAAAAAAAAAAAAAAAAAAAGCCAGGAGGCACAAGGTCCAGGGACTTGCTAGTTGTCTACCTGAGTCAGTTAACTGAATGAGCCCAATTTGTAAAAAGCAAGAATGATAGAAAAGACAACTCGAGCTGGAGAGATGGCTTCGTGGTTAAGGTGCTTGCTTGCAAAGCCAAAGGATCTCGGTTTAATTCCCCAGGACCAACATAAGCCATATGCACAAGGTGGCACATGTATCTGGAGTTTGTTTGCAGGGCGGGAAGCCCTGGTGTGCCCATTCTCTCTCTCTCCCTCTCTCTCTCTCTCTCTCCCCCTCTGTCTCTGAAATAAATAAATAAGAATTAAAAAAGAAAAAAGAAAAAGACAACTAAAGCCAGTCTAAGACCTACACACACATGTGCACACAGATGCATGTTTGTGATCCTTCATGCACACATGTTCCCACAGATATAGGCATCAACTATACCCCCACATTCATGTCAAATAAATAAATGCTTGTGAGGAAAGAAAATCAAGATTAATACACAATCATTTTACCCTAAGCAC
This sequence comes from Orientallactaga sibirica, assembly GCA_036365145.1. NCBI lineage: Eukaryota > Metazoa > Chordata > Mammalia > Rodentia > Dipodidae > Orientallactaga > Orientallactaga sibirica. The sequence continues at coordinate 25,365,610 of JAEOAD010000024.1, read as the reverse complement.
AGTTAATTGCTATTCCAAATTTTAGTTATTGATTTCTGGAGATAATTCATCTTCATGATAAAGGCTCTGGATAATTTCTCCTGAAAATACCTCCTGTACATCAAACACTTGAGCTGTTTTGTTTTCTTTATTAACACAGGAACCACAATTCTTTTCTATTTCTTTTTTTATTATTTATTTTTGGGAGAGAGAAAAGGGAGGAAGAATACCAGCACCTTCAGCTGTAGTGAATGAACTCCAGACACATATGCCCCCTTGGGTGCATGTGCCACATTGTACACTTGAGTCAGTGCATCTGGCCATGTGGGACCTAGAGATTCGAACATGTGTTCTTAGACTTTGCAGACAAGCCTTAACCACTAAGCTATCACTGCAGCCCAGGAATGGCAATTTTTAGACCTAGACCAATTCTTAATTTAATATAAGATGCATTAACACATTATATTGAACAAATAATAATAATAAGATATATATTTCACATGCCACATGTAGCAGACAGCTTCAGGTTCGCTGAGATGAACTTCCAGACCAGGCACAGTTATGGAGGAAGGGATATTATTTATTGAAGCTTACAGATCCAGGGGAAGTTCCATAATGGCAGGAGAAGCAATCGGCCTTCACAGGGCCAAGCAGAGAGAGCAAAAGCCAACCAGCCTCCACAGCACACAGAGCAAAACTACAGCCAAAAGGTCACACAGCACACTTCAGGAACTCCTGCTAGGCACATTTGCATATCTTTACAATGGAATCTCAAATCCACCATTAACACCTTAAGACCGGCCCCCAGTGACATTGCCTCTAGCAAGGTGATTGCAGATGCAAACTGTAACTAGTAAAACACTGAATATATTGGGGGACATATATTCAAACTACCACACCACACCTAATATGTTTTTCCCCCAAATTATGTTTTGCTAGTCAACTTTTTAAATTTTTTTTCTCATATACTATGTACCTAGGAGAAAAGTATGACTAGACATTGTTTTATTTTTATGAGAAACAGAGAAACAGCTAAAAAGATACATTCATCTTGATATCTCTATGTACTAATTTTCTTGAGACAATTGTGTTAGTGAGCTGATTTATATATAAGTGTCTACCAAAGCAATAGGCTCAGGAGTCTGCAGTTAATATCTGACCAAACATATGGCCATGTCATTATCTAATGAACTTTTCTCTTACATGATCTTCCTTAGATATATTTGATATGCTTAGTTTTGAAAAAATTAACAAAAATTTACAGAATATTATGAATAAAATTATCTTGTGATTTTATATATTTTAACACATATTTGCCAATATCAGGGGAGAAATTGCATATATATCCAGATATTTTCTAGGGATGGAAGAAAATAACAAGTATGAAACTACCTTCCAAAGTGGTTATTCCAGTTTTTATCCAAGCTACAAAATATGATAACCCCTCAGACCCTCACTGGCATGTGTTATTGTCAGTTTGTGAATTTTTAGCTTTTACAATGATAATGTTACTCAACACTCTAGTAATTTTCAGTTTCCTTGTGATAATTTATTGAGCGTCTTTCAAGTGGTTATTTGTCTTCTATAACATCTTCTTTCCTGAATTATTCAGTTCAGATTTTTTAAAATTTTGAAATGTGCTTTTCATTTTAAAAGTTTATTTAATTAATAATTCAGATATCAGTCCTTTATTTCATATCGGGGCTGAAAATGTGATTATCAAATATATTGTTGTATGAAATTTTATTTTTTATTTATTTTTTTTTTCAAGGTAGGGTCTTGCTGTACTCGATGCTGTCCTGGAATTTACTATGTAGCCTCAGGGTAGCCTGGAATTCATAGTGATCCTCTTACCTCTGCCTCTGGAGGGCTGGGATTAAAGGCATGTGCCACCATGCCAGGCTGCAATTTTATTCTTTCATAAAGTTCAATGTTTGATTTTTAATATGTCACATTATCTATCTATCTATCTATTTTTTTTTTTTTTGAGGTAGAGTCTCACTCTAGCCCAGGCTGACCTGGAATTCACTATGTAGTCTCAGGGTGGCCTTGAACTCACGGCGATACTCCTACTTCTGCCTCCTGAGTACTGGCATGAAAGACGTGTGCCACTACGCCCGGCTTGTATGTCCGTATTTTGAGTCAGGCTTTTATGTAGCCTAGGACAGGCAAGAACTTGCAATCTACTTGAGGCCGGTATAGAAATCTTGAGCATCCTTCCTCCTCCTCCCATGTTCTGGGCTTGTAGGTGTGCAATAGCCTTGTCTAGTCTACTTATACATTTTTAGACACATTTTGTTTTTACTTTATCAAAAAATTTACAAAAAACCTCAATGTCACCTGGATTTTTTTCCTGTGTTGTTTTTAAGTACTTTTATAGATTTGTTATATAGATTTAGGTCTAAGATCCAGTATGTGCTGATAATTGTGGAAAGCATGAGATCTGGCAAAAGTGTTGATTCATTTTTCTGATTCAGCATCTTTGTTGAAAATGTTATCATTTCTTCATTAACTTACCTTCAATCCTTCATTATCAAAACCCAGATGACTTAAGTTGGTTTAATCTATTCCTCAGCATTCCATTGCATTCTATAAATCTGGCAGTTTTAGCAATATCAGCTGTGTTAATTCTTATGTTTATATTGTAAATCTTGAATGATGATAATGTCAGGGCCCCCAAAAGTCTGTTCTTATCCTTCAGCATATTTGGCTATTCTGGAACTTTTACCTCTTAATATAAACTTTACTAATCACACTTGTGATATTAAAAATAACTTTCCCTACTTAATTAAGATTTATTTGGTCAATATATAATACTGAAACATTCTCATATCTCTGTGATACATTATTTTTTTACATACTAGGAATTTGTAACTGTACATTTAGAGCTTTTTTTTTTCTCTATCAGGTTTTATAGTTTTCCTCCCACATATGTTGTACATGTTTTGTTTGAATCTATGAACTTTGTTTTCAGTGAAAATATAACATTTTATATTCAACATGCTCATTACTGGTAATAGGTCAAACAAATTTAGTTAATGATCATAAAAGATTCATGCTCAGCTATATTGAAAAGAGGAAATCTTTTCAAGAGATAGCCAATTAGTGCCCACTAACAAGACATTATAGTATTAAGATCAAACCAATCATTTTCATAAAGCAGTAAACATGCAAATTTATTCAAATATAACTTTTGAGACTTCCTGTAAAACTCATTTCAGTGCTATGTCATGCTGTGGTTGTACCTATATATATATTTTTTTTCTTTGCAACAAATTGCTGACTATATTTAGATGTAAAAAGGCTCTTTCTTGTTCAGTTATAATACCTTACTTCAATATACCATGAAAGACGTAAACAAGAATTAGGCCGTTACACTTTTACACTTAGGGCAATGACATCTTTCTTTTCAGACTGAATTATTATCTAATAAAAGTAAATTATAATACATGCATTGGTTTAAATTAAACTCTTCTATAAAATTCCCATACTTTTTTATGAAACAGAATCTCTACCTTAGATGTTCAACATATAAATAATTCTTAACTTCTATGATTCAAGATCAAGTATTTTTTATTAAATGTTAGGCATATATTAGTGCTCTTAATTTCTTACCTATCTTTTTCCATAAAGTCTATTGGAAGCAGATGACAGCCACAGATGCTAATGGCCTTCTTCTCTAAGTTCATAGTACAGTTTTGACAATGCGCCTTCCACTGCTTATGGTGTATATGAACACGAACAACTTCTATTTTCAGTTGGCAGTATTTCCATTTGGAAAGATTTTAAATATCTTTCTAAATCCCTTCCCTATTGAAGTCTTCTTGGGCCAAGGGTGTGATTGATTTGGTAGAGTGTGCTTGTCTGGTGTGCATGAAGCGTTGTGTTCAGTGTGCATTAATGAGGCATGGTGGTACAAACCTGTAATCATAGCAGTCAGAAGGCAGAGATAGAGGCAGAGGTAGGATGATGAAGAGTTAAAGGTCACCCTCAGTTACTGAGTACTGAGTGTGAGGCCATTTGAGCTCCATGAGACCCTATCACAACAACAACAAAAACCTTTATATGGAATTAATGGCAATATATACTCTGGAATGTCAACACTCACAATGGTAGCAGCTGAATATAAAAGAGCTATAGAACTAGATTAGTTCCTCTTTCATGGCATGAGCTATCACATAGAATACAGCCAATGTAACAGACATTGAAACTAATAGATAACAGGTATCACACTCAGGAGAACAAAGCAGGAAACTAATATAATATTTTAATTAAAAATAATTTTACTATGTGAATTTTAACATTTATGAACATCTTATTTACACATCTTTGTTTATTGATGTAGCAGAAATCAGTAAACAACTCTTTTTTTATTTGTGTTACTATCATTTTTGTAACAGACTCTTTAATCAATACGCCACAATTAAAATAAAACAAACTTACTTCTTTTGAGCAGCATGATTCCCATCCTTTGAAATAATGAAGCAAGATAAAACTGTGACCAACCCAACTGCCTTTGGTGACCATCACTAGTGATTATAGCGTGGCTACCCCAACTAGAGACCCAGAACAACCATCACTGGTACCTTTCTCTACTTCTGAAAGCTGCAAGGCCACCTAATCCTCCCATTAACAAGTGTCTTAATTCATGTCTCATATCACTAACATGCTATTCTCATTAGCCGAAATGGGTGCATTCTTATTTCAATTGGAAATAAAATGAAAAATTTCTCAGCAAGTTAATAAAGTTTTATTCATGTATTTCCAAAATAATTCTGGATTTTTTCTTTTGATTTTGAGGGAATAACTATTCATAATTCTTTAGTTTTGTTTCCTTTATGAAGATCTGTATTGAGAAGAAACAAGAACTTGATATTTAAGAAGAACAAGGATATTTCCTTTTTGTGGCTTGGTGCAATTGGGGACCATGAATGTTCATAAGCTAATCTCATTAAAGCAGTTCTCTATAGATGGGTAAGCTTCTATCTGTAAGCGTATTGCCTCAGAGTTTTCATGAATGCAGAAAGAATAGGTGAGCTTTACTTTTATAATCTGTACTTCTAGTAAATAGTGTGCTAGTGGTAAATATATGTAAATATATAAAATTATGACTCAAGGATTCTTACATAGATTAGAATTGCAATTATATTTTTCAAATACTTTTCCAGTGCCCTGACTTTCTTATCAGATTTAATTTGATTTCTAGTGTTAGGATCAAGTAGAGCTGCTAGGACACAAGTGGTCCTGTGTGACTTATCTCTGCAGGAACATGTCACACCTCCCTGAGGTCAAGAGCCTCAGTATCACTTCTGGACTGTAGTGGCATACACTGTGTGGCAGTACTGCCTCTGGGAGTCATGGGAACACAAGCATGCCTAGTTATAGTACTAGGAACTAGAACTGAATTATATGAATCTTTGGCTTGCCAAGGGAGCTAAGCTTGGTTTCTGTAGAGAGTAGTAGAAAATTATCTCAGTGATTAGTCAGGTATAATATTTGGAATAATTTATAAGCCTCAGAGTACAAGAGTTCATGGCATTTTAAACATTCACCTTAGCCCATTTTTTATGTGTAAAAGAATACTGATATGGCTGGAGAGATGGTTCAGAGGATAACTGTGCTTCCAGTGCAAGCATGGGGGCCCAAGGGAACACAAAATGCCAGACTTTAAACCACCAGATGCCAGTAAACAGCTTTGCAAAGCTGCATGTGCCTATTAACTGCAGTTCTGTAGAGGAGAGCAGGGACCCTAGTTCATCAGAGCTCTGCAAGGTCAGGAATCAGTATAGAAGCTCTGGCTCAAAACAAGATTGTGTGGGAGAGCAATGGCGTGCAGGATACCTGACATTCAGCTCAAGCCACACAGGGGCACTTGTGGAGTGCAACAGCATTCCCCATGCACATATAATAACAATAATAATTAATAATAATAATAATGATCACAATAATAAAATATAAAATACAAGGTATGTTCAATATCTCAAGCTGATTATATAAAATCACTGAATTGTTCTAAGTGATAAAGCATATCCTCAGAGCTGAATGTTCTTTTTATATTTTATTTATCTGCAAGGAGAGAGAGAGAGAGAGAGAGAGATTCATGTTGGTTCATGGGAATTAAACCAAGACAAACCCAGACCGCCACGCTTTCCAAGCAAGTACCCTCAAGCTCTGAGCCTTTCCCCCTCACCCTCAGCCCTGGATGTTTTTTTTTTTTTTTTTTTTTTAATTTGTTTAGGATATGATCTTATGAAGTGTCACAAAAACTCCGTATCAGGGCTGGAGAGATGGTTCAGTGGTTAAGGTGATTGCTTGCAAGGCCCTATTACCTGGGTTTGATTCCTAGAACCCATTTAAAGCCAGATGCACAAAGTGGCACATGCATCTGGAGTCCAATTGCAGCGACTACAGGCCCTGTTGAGCCCCTTCTTTCTCTATCTCTCTCTGTTTGCAAATAAATAGAATTAAAAAAAAAAAAAAAAAAAAAAAAAAAAAACTTCCATAATGAACTTGGTAGATCCATAACCAAGCTCTTGTACTCTTACATCATGATATTGACAGTGTCTATGGTTTGAGGAAAATTTCACCTCTAGACTTCAATATTACCCCCAACTTTGAATAAAAGGGTCTACTTGGTGAAACACTTTATATTTATTTACATGATTAAGATGATGGTTCATTTCAAAGCCTTTTGGAGCACTGTGAGGTTTAATGGGGCACGTTTGAAGAATGGATATTCTTCTTCACCCCCATGTCATTACATGTATCATAATTTCCCCTTGGGAATGAAAACATAAGTTGACATTATGACTGTGGACATCTGTCTTTGTTTACATCCATCTGAGATTAATGCAGAAAACGTCAAAGAAAGAATGCATGGTAAAAATTTCAGTTTTACTTTCATTACATAGCACAAAGGGGTAAAGCAGCATGGAGCTTCTTGTGTGGTACAGGCTCAGTTAATGGATCTGTAAAGCAAACAGAACCGTAGGGACTTGTTTAACCACTCTTTCTGGGCCATATGGATCTCTGTTCTCTCTTTATTGTTGTTTGTGTTGTTATTGTTTAAATGATGCTTAATTTGAAATGTCTGGAATTTAACTAACACTTGGACTTGTACCAACACACAACTTTGTTTTAAAACATCCTATAATTTTGCTTATTCTTCTGCCAAACAAAAGGAGTCTCACATGTTTGGGTAGTGCTCAAGAAGCCACAGAACTGAAAATATGATGGAATTTTTTACAACACTGTTATTGTTTTTTATCCATTTAAAGTAAAGTTGAAAATAATACACAGAATACTTTGATGAAAAGCATGAATGCAAGATCTGTCTTGTCTGATTTTACTTTTAATCAATCATATAAATCCTCACATAATACATTTTTTTTTTAGCAAAGAATACCTGTAACATTGAGTTAAGCCAGTTTTCTGTTAGCACAGTAGGATATCAGCATTCACATTTTGCTTCATGTGTATGTAATTGTCAAGTAGCTATTCTTGGTATATGTACTTCCATATTGGACTGTACTTTTGACCCCTATTTTCCAAATAAATTCAGAACTCTGATCACAATTTGCACAAAACTGCATTATCTTTCCTGAAGCTCGAAAATGTAACCAAATTTTAATCATAAATTTTTACAAACATACAATGTTTCCTTTTGCTTATCCGAATGGTATGAGTTCTCATAAATTCTCCTATATTACTAATGAGTAAAAAAAGTAAAAAAAGGATGGTCAGTTTTTTTTTTTTAATCTATTTATGAGAAAGAGAGAGAGAGATTAGGTGTGCCAGAGCATCTAGCCAGCACAAGTGAACTCCCGATGCATGTGCCACCATGACCATCTAGTGTATGTGGGTTCCTGGGAATCAGACCTGGATCTGCAGGCTTAGCAAGCAAGTGCCTTAACCACTAAGCCATCTCTCCAGCCAAGTATTGTCAGTTTTGAACTTATAATAAAATTGATTCAATGTGTCAATGTACTAAGTTTACATGTCCTATAATAATTATTATTATAGTAGTAGCTAATACTTTTTAATTTTGTAGATAAATCCTCACACACAACTAAGATAATAACTCTGTTAAGTATTTCCCCTAAAGCATGAAGTTTTCCTCACATAACTTTCTGCTATTGTTACTCACAGTGGTTAGTAAAGGAATAGTTCTGTTCACATTTCTGAATCTGTCTGTGAACATCTAGATAACATCTGCAACCTGTTTATCCAGAAAAAAAAATGAATTGCTAGGTCTATATGGCACCCCTAAAATTTGAATTACAATGTACATTTAACAAATTGTTAGGGTAAACATTCAAAGATAACGGCTTACTAGAAGGTGTTGAGAGAAAAATTATCTAGACATTTAAGCACAGAAAACAAAGGAAAGTGGAAGAGAGAGAGAGGCTTTGTTTTAAGCATTGGAAAGGACAAATACCCTAAGTTTGTCCTCAGACATCACAAATCCTCTGTGGGATCTGTACACCAATTACCAACATGCTCACGTATCATACATACCCACTCATACATAGAGATAAATACAGGCATTGTTTTAAAAACAAAATGCTGTATGCTAAGGGATTAGCACAGAATCTTATACATGTACATTGCACATAATGCTTTTTTTTATGTAAATGTGCCACTGTCCTACATGTCACTTGCCAAATTCAAAGATAAATAGTAAGGTTTCAAATCAGACTCACCAGAGCATGTTGCCAAGTTAGAGCCCCACCTTGCGCAGATACAACACTCAAGCACACCCCTAACTCAGATGCAACAGGTAACTGTACAATAGTTTCATACTGGTCTCATCTCACCTGCTCCCATGATTCATGTTTCCTTATTTGTGATTAGACTTTCTAGAGAGGGTTTTTGTTTTTGTTTATCCTTTTTATGGAAGGATTACAAACATAATTGCAGTTAGTCCAAACAGAGAAAAATGGTGACGGTGAATGTGATTCCATGTTCAGATTTTTACTATTTCCTCTTTGCTGCTGATATTCACCCAAATCCCCATTGATACTTGGTGTCCTTAGAATTCTTTATGCTTTTCAAAAAACCAAAATCTTCCTATATTCTGTTTGACTAGTGAAAATTAAACAAATTTGTTTTGAAGTAATAAAGCAAGGAATACTTCTTCCTCTACAAACCATGATCAAACCCATATATTTTCATTGTGCCCCTTTGTCATGCCTTAAAAGGAACTGGCACCACACTTGCTGAGTCTTTCAGAATTTTATTTTATTTTTGTATTTAAATCTGGCACACTCTCATTGTATTGCCCCCAAGTAGCTATGTTTAAGCTACTACGTCAGCTAGGATTAATGATTTCCATCCCAGCATGCTGCTGACAACTATTAACCTCAACCATTCCCCCATGATTCTCCAACAGCTTTTGTTCTATGACTAAATTGTATGTACACAAGTCATCTGAACATACCAGCTCAGGTTTGGGTTCTATGCTCATAGTATAATTTCTAAAATTTTTCTTAAAGCCCAGAGGTAAACACATGGAGAAGTGTGAAGGCCAAGTGCTTTTGAGTTTTATTTTCCCTAATATTGTAGGTGATAAATCATGTTTTCTTACTGTGAAAAATGTTGTCAATCTTCTTTATTTACTTTAGAAGATTATATATATATATATATATATATATATATATATATATATATATATATTCAATAAAATATAGTATCAGTTTGAATATCTGAAAGAATTTCCAGAAGCATCCAACTTTAACAATTTTCACTTCAAGGTCATTAAGCTATTTTTCCTTAAGCATTTTTCTTTTTCCTTTTTACATATTTTATTTTTATTTATTTATTAGAGAGATAGAGATATGGAAATATGCAGGGAGAGAGGGAGAGAGAGTTTGAGGCAAGCCTAGACTACATAATGGAATGAGTTCTAATAATCCAAAAAAATGGCTGGTGAGGTGGCTTAGCAGTTATGATACTTTTGCCTGCAAAGCCAAAGAACTAATGTTCAAATCCCTAGGACCCACGTAAGCTAGATGCACAAGGTGGCATATGCTTCTGTAGTTTGTTTACAGCACCTGGGGTCACTGGCACATTCATTCTCTCTCTTTCTATTTGCCTCTCTCTCTCTTTCTCTCTCTCTCAAAATAATAAATTAAAATTGGAAATCTGAAATGAATAAACAAATGCAGGTACAGTATTTTGTTCAATTCAGTTATTTAAAATATTTTGTTTATTTATTTGAGAGATAGCAAGAGGCAGGAGAGAGAGAGAGAGAGAGAGAGAGAGAGAGAGAGAGGAGAATAGGCATGACAGGCTTCCAGCCACTACAAACGAACTCCAAATGCATGCACCACCTTTTGCAACTGGTTTATATGGGTGCTGGGGATGCTAATCTGGGTCCTTAAGCTTCAAAGGCAAAGAACCTTAACTGCTAAGCTACTCAATTCAGTTTCAAAATCCATTTATATGAGGTGAATAACAAGTTTCTGTTGTGATCAAACTTATTAAATCAACAGCTTTTAATTCTATTGAATTTAATATAGTAATGTCTTCTACTCTTATTCCCAAGTGTTTCTCATGGCAGCTGTTAGTGTTATAGCAGAATGTAATAGAAACCTATTAAATGTATTATAATAGCTGTTTATGAGTGATTCCTCAAAGTATGACATTGTGTAACAAAAAAATTCATTTAACACTTTTAAAATTAAAGGAAGTTTCTCCACAATGTTCTATTTTTTTTTCTCTAGGATGTAAGGGACTGTTACACTTGTGTGATGTTCAGTAGCTAAGTTACTTGGCACACTGTGAAACAAATATTTGAAATGTCATGTTCCTTCTTGTAATGGCTTTTTTTCAACTATGCATCTTCATTTCAAATGCATGTTTATAAGGCATTCTTATTTATGTTAATTTCTGGCACATGGGAATGAGTATATTTCACTTATATAGCAGTGGGTAAAATTCCAATCATTCTGTACCTCGAGCTCCCTCAGTAAGCATTTATATATTTTGTGTTACACGGATAGCTTCAGAAGGGTTTATCTGACCAAATATTATAATCAATGAAATTAGACAGTTTTCTTCTTTTTCTCATGAGAATAATAATTTGCAAATAAAATACTCCCCATGGCCACAGACAGAAAAAAAATGCATTCTGCTTTAGTTTGTTTTGTTATCAGGTCAGATATATTGCAGTGCATGTGGGTAGCTAATAGTGGGAAAGGATACAATGAAATGGTAAATAAACACAAAAATCCTAATTATCAGTGTTCCAGACAATAACAGAAACTTATGAGCACAATGCAATAGTGAACCAAAGTCTCAAAGTAAATAATGTGACAGCACTGAAGAAGTCCTAAAGTTAGTAGAAACTGGAGTAATTTACTATTCCATTGTTTTTTTTTTTTTTTTTGCATTGCCTGAAATTTCTGAATATACCTCATTTTTGTCAAAAATGCATAAACCACACCAAAACACCTGCTCACTTACGTTGTAATACATGTGGATTACGTAGTCTAGGGAGGACATCATTTTAGTAGGCAGTCTGAAGAACAGGTACTTGTAGTACATGTTGTCTCTGTGAGTTTGGATGTAATGTCTGAGAATGAATGGACATTGACACCTTAGGTTTTTACTTGGTTGTAAGATAGATCTTTGTTTTCACTCTTGGAGGGTCAGAATTCTTGAAGAATCCATCAACTACATCGTATCTGTCTTTTTAGTATTTGTGTACCATTTAAAATGGCTATACATTTACAAATACTGTAAGAAATGTCTCCATTTTTTACCAAAAACAAAAAGAAATATATCTCTAGATCAGAAAATGAAAACAATACTCATATATGAGTCAGCCGATAAAACTATTTAACATCTAACTGCATGGGAAGGAAAAAAGGTGAGATAACATTCCACATGATGAATAGGCAAATCTTCTCTGACAATCTTGGGCTATTAGGCATACTATCTTCAAAAGTAAACATGGTTTATTTTGAAAAGTGAAAAAAAAAAAAAGATTCAAATTCCAAATGCTCATTTTTCATTCCAGTAGTAAGTAACATCTATAAAGATATTTTGTCATAAGCTCATAATTCCCAGGAATATGCAATGAACTAAAAAAAAAAAAAAAATTAAACTGTGGTTTTGTCTTTTTTTTTTATTTTATGCAACAGAGATAACCCATATCAACTAAACACGGATTCCTTGTTTAAAATCAAATAAAAAGATTTAACAGTGAATGATAATATATTAGGTAGGATCCAAGCATACACTGCATCCATAATGACATTTTTTAAATAGAAAAGTAAATATACCTTTGTTTAAATTTGATACAATTCCTTAAATGAAGGGTATTTTTAAATATTTAAAAAAATATTTTAGCTAACCTAGAGTATTCATATGGTATTTAAGCAAAATTCAAAAAAATCAAGGAACAGTATTATTCTATAAAATCTCTTCCTACTCTTCCTAATAACTTATTATTGAAAAATTTTGTCTTAATAACAGTTAAAAATAACCCTAGCACTGAAATAGATTCTTATGGTTTATGTTAATAAATTTAGGTCAAAGAAATAAAATGCCTTTTAAAAAATATGATGTGTGCTGGAGAGATGGCTTAGTTATTAAAGCATTTGTATGTGAAGCCTAAGGACCCAGGTTTGATTCCCCAGCATGCACATAAGCCAGATGCACAAAGTGGTTCTGTCTCTGGAATTATTTTGTAGTGATTAAAGCCTCTGTTGTGTCCATTCTCTCTTTCACTTCCTTTGTTACACACTTGCTGATGCAATTTATTTTTTGATATTTTTAAAATTATTTATTTATTTGAGAGAAGTAGATAGAGAGGGAAAAAAATAATGGGCTCCACAGAGCCTTCTGCCATTGCAAACAAACTCCAGTTGCATGTGCTTAGGTGGGTGGTGGGGAATCAAACCTGGGTCCTTTGGCTTTGCAGGCAAGCGCCTTAACCACTAAGCAATAAATTTCTGTAGCACAACAATTTCTTTTTAAATAAAAATTTAAATCTTTTTAATAGAACAAATTTCCCAATGATGTTCTATATGTTCCTCCACTTCCACTTTTGTTAACACTATATTCAACACAATATTTAAAATATTTTATTATTTATCTATGAGAAAGAAAGAGGCAGGGAGAATGAGAGAGAGAGAATGGGCCCACCTTGGCCTCCAGCCACTGCAAATGAACTCCAGATGCATTTGCCCCCTTGTGAATCTGGCTTATGTGGGGCCTGGAGAATTGAACTGGGATCCTTTGGCTTTGAGGCAAATGCCTTAACTGCTAAGCCATCTCTCCAGCCCCTAGATTTTTTTTTTTTTTAATTAAGGCATTTCTTAAAACTTTATTTTAAGTAGGAATATTAAGAGAAGTAGAGGAGCACTAGTAAATGTAAAGTGTTTTGAGTGTCTTCTTAAAAAAGAGTGACCACTATCTCAGTATAGTTTGGGATGTCTATGACTATGTGCAGATACAGAGATCTAATTATAATTAATGACCAGTATAAGGAAATTGCCAATGAAGGCTTCAAATTCCTGTCTTATAATCAAGTGACTGAATTCAGTAACAGACTGAAAATTCTGTGTGTGAAAGTAGGTTGATGTTAAATATACCCTCTCCTTTTTAATGATACAACAGTCTATAAAATCCTCAGAGAATTGGCCTTGTGGTTGCAGGCAAAATATCATACCATACAACATTTTACCTAGGTTCGGCATTTCTAGGAAGGAATACACAAGTGATGAAATACTTTTGTCAATCTTGCCAATAATCATTGGGCCGAAAGTTAAATTAATATTGCTTTTAAAAGTATATAGCTTATTTTGCCTGATTCTAGTAATAGTCATCACGTTTTTTTTTTTTAAGTAATCTATTCTAGAAAGATCATTCACACAAAACGGGCATTACAAAATCCTTGTTTGTGTTCTGTAGCAGCATAATATAAAAGCAAATTCATGAGAGTTAATGAGTATGTAATGGTTCTTAAGTATCATGCCCATTTATATGGAGGACAAGATACTAAAACAAAGCAAGGTCTGTGATGTGGGACTTCAGAGGCATTAACAATATCTGATATTTTCAAAGTGAATTTAGGAGATAGAATAGCTCACTGGTGAGAATTAACAAGAATATTCTGTAGTGAATAAGGAAGATGAGAACTTAAATTATTTAGGGATATAATCAATTTGACATGCATAAACCACTTGAGACTTTACAGCAAATGTTGAAAAAAGTGGAAGTGGAGGAACATGTGGAATATCATTGGGAAATTTGTTATTATTAAAAAGATTTATTATTTTTATTTATTTAAAAAGAAATTGTTGGGCTACAGAGATTGTTTAGTGGTTAAGGCACTTGCTTGCAAAGCCAAAGGATCCAGGTTTGATTCCACACTATGCACCTAAGCCAGATGCACAAAGTGGCACATGCAACTGGAATTTGTTTGCAGTGGCAGAAGGCTCTGTGCTGCAAATTCTTTTTCTCCCTCTCTATCTACCTCTCTCAAATAAATAAATATTTAAAAAAATATTTAAAAATAAATTGTATTACCAGGTGTGCTGGTGAACACCTTTAATCCCAGCACTCAGGGAGCAGAGGTAGAAGGGTCGCCATGAGTTCAAGGCCACCCTGAGACTATATAGTGAATTCCAGGTCAGCCTGGTCTAGAGTGAGACCCTACCTCAGAAAAACCAAAAAAAATAAATAAAAAATAAATAAAAAATAATAAAAATAATAAAATAACTTGTCTGCAAAGTAAATACCATGACATTTTCTTAATTTTGTTTTCATTCATTCTACAATATATATCTATTACCAAAGCCTTTCTCATCACTTAAAAAAGAATCATCTCCACAGGAGAAAGGGAAACTTTTTTTAGTAAGATATTTTTAAATTTTATATACATATATATATAGCATGTTATATAATATATATGTTTCTATATATAATATGTATAACAAATTAATAACTAAATTAAATACTATCATAAATTGATTGTTTCAAGTCTTAGTGGTTGATCTGCTAAACACACTAAAACTAAGGGTTAAGTGCTGGAGAGATGACTTAGCAGTTAGAGCACTTCTCTGCAAAGCACAAGGACCCAGGTTCTATTCCCCACATAAGCCAGATTCACAAGGTGGTGCAAGCGTCCTTGAGTTCATTTGCAGTGGCTGGCATTCCATTTGTGGAAACCCTGGCATGCCAATTCTCTATATGTCTTTCTGCCCCTTTCTCTCTCTCAAATAAATAAATAAAATAAAAAAATAAAATGAGGGTTAATTCAACAGAAATTGAAATAATATAATTGATGGTAGAATAAAATGATAGCTGGAATGGACTAATAATAATAGAGAAAATTAGTGGATCAGTGAGTTGAGTATTATTTTGAAAAGTTTTACTAAATTAAAACTGAGAAATGCCCAATTCATTAAAGGATGGTGTGAAATGACAGGATTTTTTAAAGTAGTATATTTTCAAACAGTAGATTTTTTTTTTTAATCTGTAAGGAGATGGGTGATTTTCAATTAAGAAGAGAGAGGTAACTTAAGAGCCAATAAGCAAGTTTCCAGTTGTAGAAAGGCAGCAGGTGGAATCGCAACACAGATGACACAGATGCAAAGAGAAGCTTCCAGGAAGTTGATGGAGCAGAATTTGGAAATCATGATTTTCTTCCTACATTTTGTTAAAATAGGAATATACTGATAAATTTGGAGTGGAAGTAGCAGATATTTGAAGAAAAAAGCAATGGGAAGAGTCAGTGGAGGGAATAGGACATAATTAATCACCTATATCTAGTAGATTTCTATTTAGAGACATAGACCCATTTGAAGATTGCAGTGAAATATTTGAATTGGCTAGGATGTGCACATTGTAGGTATTTATTTCTTTCTCTCTGCCAAAGTGAATAGAACGTGGATTATTTCCTTTAATCAGGATGTCTGGGGGAAACTGAACTATGTTTACTGAAATAACTGGTGATTAGTTGAGTAAAATGAACTACTACTAAGAGATACAATTAAGCTTTTATTGTTTTTACTTTGAAGCAAATAAAATCTTTGTAAAGGATAAAATTTAAAAATATACCCTACTTAGGGCTGTAGAGATGAATTATTGGTTAAGCTACTTGCCTGCAAAGCCTGAGGACCCAGGTTCTATTTCCTGGCACCCACATAAGCCAGCTTCACAGAGGCACAGAGTAGTGCATGTGGTGGCTGGAAACTCTGGCACACAAATTCTCTCTCTCTCTCTCTCTCTCTCTCTCTCTCTCTCTCTCTCTCTCTTTCTCTCTCATTAATTTAGGCTTATAGTCTTAAGAGGAATATCCTTGGTGGCAGGGAAAAGCAATGTCATAGGCAAAGGCTGGACACCACCTCTGCTACAGCAGGTGGAAAATAGCAGCACGACAGCGAGCAGAACTGTAATAAGGTGGAGCTGGATATCAAACCTCTAAGCTTACCACCAACAACACACCTCCTCCAGCAAAACTCCATCTCCCAAACTGACACCAGCTTGGGACCAGCATTTAGAACCAATTAGTTTATGGGTGGCATCTGAAACAAACATCTCACCACTAGCCTGGACTTGGTGGAGCAAATAGGCGCTACATTACTTTTTACTGACAGAGGGCAATCAAACAATAACAGAAGCAAAGCGCCTGCACACATACTGGGACAATATCACATCATGGTAGTTAAATGAAACATACTAAATTGAATAACAATATATTTTTTAAAAAATATTATTTTATTTATTTTTGGAGAGAGACACAGGGAGAGAAAGACAGAGAGGGAGAGGGAGACAGATAGAGATGGGCGTGCTAGCAGTCTCTCAGCTGCTGTGAACGAAATCCAGATATGTGCTCCTCCTTGTGGTCAAGTGCGGCATTGCACCCTTGCCTCACTTTGCATCTGGCTAAACGTAGGACCTGGAGATTGGAACTGCTAGAGATTGGAACCAGCGTTCTTAGGCTTAGGAGGCAGGCACCTTAACCACTAAGCCATCTCCCCAGCCCAACAATAATAATTTTAACAATATATTTTAAAAATTATGAAATTTCAGAGTTGCCAAATAACATAACTTCTACTGGTCCAAAAAGTGAAATAGAAGGAAACGGAGATGTATGTCAATACAAAGGTAAAACAATGCAACTTTATTAACACTTCTTACATTATCATTGCAATAGTTTTGTTACCACTATGCTATGACTTCAGCATGACTTTTAGATTTATAGGAAAAGGAATATATATTCTGTAATGCCTTCCCCAACCTTACACAAATTTTAACAATATCAGACACTTGTACATGTATCAGTTACAGCTAATGAATCTATACTGATACCTTATTGAATAAAGTATGCGGAACATGCAAATTTATTTAACTTTAATTCCTATAGCATGAGCTAGGATCCTGCTCAAAATTATATTACATTTATTAGTTAAGTAGCCTGTTTATATTAGCTTGGTTATAATGACAGTTTCATGTTAGACTTTTCTTTGTTTTCTTAACCTTTCAAACTACACCCATAATCTCTTTTGCTATATTATTCACTATCTCTGTCCAGTGCGAAAAAACAGTGTATATACAGGTGTGATTTTTCATGAAAAACACTTAAAATAGTGTGTGGCATTTTTGTTGACTTCCATCATATATTCTTCCATCACTTTGCAGATTATGTATGTATGTATGTATGTATGTATGTATGTATGTGTATATATATACACACATGTACATACAATATATATATTGTGTGTGCAATGTTAATGTGCATTGATTAATTTTACACACATTTTCATTATGTAAAAATGATATATAAATGTCATGTACATATTATATAAACACACATGCAAAATATGACATGCTTAAGTCCATTAATGCATATTTTTATCTCAAAGTCTTATTTATTTTGTGGCGAGGACATTTAAAATTTATTTCTAACAATCTCCAAAGATTATCATTCCATCTAACTGAAACTACACCTTTTGACCAAGCTTTTTATTCCTTCTAACCTCCTGCCTTTGAGGAATCAACCTTTTCATCTGGTTCATTGATATTCATGGCTACACTTTGAACAGATTTTGTACTACTTTTCTCAACCCCGTGTGTGTGTGTGTGTGTGTGTGTGTGTGTGTGTGTGTGTTTAAAACAAATATTTCTTCACACATCCAGAACAGTACTTTCTGTTTGTCACAGCTATCCAGCCAATTTTCATTAGTTTCAATCTTCTACAAATTTCCATCGCTATTAACACACCTTTGTGTAATTTTTTCTTTCTCTCCTAGCACTGTCATCATTATGACTGATCTAAAGTTTTTCCCTCAGCTGAAATTTTCCCTGATTTATATTAATTCAATCCTTTCTCTTTTATCCAGTTCAGTCTTGCTTTGACCTTCAGATATTGGTCCCCCAAATCATATTTTAATTAATCAGACACTTATATCTGCTAAAATTATAACTTTTAATTTATTATCTATACTTAAAATTTAAGTTATTTACAGTAGTTGTATTTATTATTGTCCATGTATGTGTTGAAACATTAATTTTGAAAGTATTGTGAGAAATTCATGCAACATTGTGCTAGACCTTTGAACTACTTGAGATGGTTTGCCCTTCATAAAATTAAAGGTCATTCTACAGAAGAAAGCCTTACTATGATACATTTTATAGATATTTTTTTCATATGCAGTGACAACCCACAGCATAAAGTCACTACAGTGAGTTTGAAAAATTGGCTTTATTTATGCATATTAAGACTATGGAGCCATCTGTGCTGTGTCGACTGTAACCTTAGCATGCTTCTTATTGGACAAGGACCCTTTTGAAAAATAAATATTACTGTTTTAGACAGAGCATAGTTTGGGAGAAAATAAGCCAACAACATGTACTGCATAATCAGTACAAAGAAGATTCTAGAAGCATTCTAAATACATCAATCCAAAGAATATTTAATGTTTAAGCTATACTGTAAAGAGAATCTTAAACCATCTGTCTTTAAAAGTCAGCAATACAGAGGTATGTTCTTGAACTACATGGTTTAGAAAGAAGCATTTGGAGATGTAAATAATAGATTATACTTTAATGCAAGGACTGATTAGTAATAAATGTCAGAACATTTATTTTCCATTTGACAGGGTAATGCAGTTACATGTGAGATATTACAAACAGCAGAGAATACGTTTCAAAACATTTAATGATTTATGTGACAGTTGGTCAATCCTATTCAGGAGGAGGATGTTTTAAGTACTTTGAAAATTATGTATTTTCCCTTTAGTAAATCTATACCAGATTAACACACTTTATGTTAATGCAACTCATTTTAAATACCTAATAAGATAGCATATTTAGCAAATAACACTTACTTTATGATATATGAAGCCAAAATCATTTTACTGTGGTCATTGTTTTTAGTTTTCTAATTTTCCAGGTTTTTTTTAAATTGTACATAAAATGGCATAACTTTTTATCTTGATATGATATATCAAAGATAAATGGATCACATGTGTTTAAGGCTGATGTGTGATTTTTCATTTTTAAGTGTAATATATTAAGTGTATACAGATAATTAGGACTGTTGAAATGACATGCTTCTTTGGATATGAAACTGCCATTCATTTTGAAATTAAACCTACAGTTACCACACTAAAAGAACAAAAACTGGGCAACTAATATCAACAGCAATATATTGTCTGAATAATGTCTTCCCTCTAAAGGTAGCAGGAGTGAACTGTCCTATGCCTGCTGGGATTAATTCTGGTATTTTCAACATTCTGTGGTTTTGATCATTTATGCCTGGTGCCAGTCCTTTTCTTCTCATCATTCTCCTTGTATCTATTCATATTACCTTGTGTGTGTGTTCCAATTTCCCTATTTGTTATTAAAAATACTATTTTTTTATTTATTTCAGTGACAAATGACAGAAAAAGACAGACAGAGAGAGAGAGAGAGGAGAGAGAGAATAAGTATTCCAGAACCACTAGCCACTGCAAATAAATACCAAATTCAAGTGCCACCTTATGCATCTAGTTATGTGGGAACTAGGGAATGGAACCTGGGCCCTTAGACTTCAAAGACAATCAACTTACTTGCAATGCCATTTCTCCAGCCCTCCCTGTGTCTTAAAACAACAATCATATTGTATTAGGTCCCATTCTAATTATCTCACCTAAACACGGTTTGATCTGCAAAGGCTCGATTTCTAAATAAGGCCAAATTCTGACGGACTAAGGTAAGGACTTCAACTCACATTCTTTTTGGAAGACACAATTCCATCAATATTATTATAAATACAGAAATGCCACCCATGAAACTTGTCTATTCTGTCCTTGAGCCAGCTACACACCATCTTTCTGTACCTCAGATTCCTTCTGTGTGTTATTCTTTTTTTGTGAAGAGTGAACAACACACCATAATATTAAAATATTCAATATTATGTAGTCTTATCCTAGTATAATACCCAGCATTATTCCAAGGGACTTTTGGAAATAATTTAGAGCTGGGTGTGGGTGTGCATAAGTTAATCCAAACACTTGAGAGAAAGAGGTAAGAGGATCCCCATGAGTTCAAGGCCACCCTGATACTACATAGTGAACTCCAGGTCAGCTTGGGTTAGAGTGAAGAAAGAACAAAAGAAAAAGGGAGAGGGAGAGAGAGAGAGGAGAATTCAAGGTAATTTAGGAGATTAGAAGAATACCAGGGGAACTGTAAAAAAAATAGTGAAAACAGTGAAATAACAATCAAACTCATGGGTTATTAATTCAAAATACAAATTTTATTTTCTAAATATGGAGGCAATACTAATAACTGTAAGAATTTTCATATTAACTAATTTATTTCCAAAAAGCAAATTATAATGTATAGAATGTTCATTCTAAATATTTATTTGGGTAATCTAGCAATGCAGAAATTAAATTAAAATTAAGTGGTCCCTGATATTTACTAGAATAGACCTTAAGCCTCTATGAAAACAAAGTAAATAAACAAGAAAGAAGTAGTACTTATATATTCAAAGTTATACTTTAGTTTTTGTTTTAAATCCCACAACTTTATTTTCCTTAATATTGTTCTGTGTTACACAGTATAGAAGTGCCCAGGAACAATTATTATTTTAGGTGTGTATATACATATATGTATATCTAGATATAGATATGTATAATTATATGTATATATAATTACATATAACATCTTAATATAAATTAACAAATTTTAATAAAACATCTAAATATAGTAAATATGGAAAATATTATACATTAAAAACTGATTTGACATTTTTATTAAGCATATGCTTTTTATGGACATATCAAGTGTTGGTACCATCATTTCCCTCCTCGCTGTGCCCAATTTTCTGAGGGTCCACCTCAGTGGGGTTGCTAGTAATCCCCATTGGGTTGTGGGTTATTACTTGTGAGAACAGAAGTCAGTCATTAGGTGGGGAAAATGCCTATGTGTATGGCCTCACAGCCTGTGCCTCTTTCTACCCCCTCTTCCGCAAAATTCCTTGGGCCTTTGGTGAGTGTGTTTTATGCCTACATCCATGTTAAGCTTCCAGGAGCTTCTGGATTTCTGTTCTAGTATGTCTTGGGTATCCTTGAGCATCTGTCTCATCACCCTGATGCAGATTGTCAGGCTAACCAGGGAAGCAGCACTCACCAAATCCTCTGTGGTTCATCTGGGCCTTGGCTGAAGTGCAAGGGGTTATTTATCTCCCCAGGTCTCACTGCCTTCTGAAAAGGAATAGATTCTCCAATGGAGACTGGATAAATGGACAAACATTGTTAATTTAGACAGGTTTTGATGGATGTTGCCCCTCTTTTGGCCAAAGAGTAGTGGGAGCTTGTCATTGGAAACCATAATCTTTTTCTCCTGGAATTCTGACCTGGTTCCCAGTTCCAGATATGTGTTCCTTTCTATTGAACATATCTCTTAGCCAATCAGAAAGTCATTGGTTATGAATCAAGGCTTTGTGCCACCACTGCACGTCTTGACATGATGGTTACTTTTGAGTAGCTGTGACCACTGCTTGCTCACAACATTGTTGGTCACTTTCCCCCAGTAGCTCATGTAGCACTTTCCAGTACTAAATGCTATTTACCATCTGGGGATTGACTCCCTTTGACATCTTATGTAATAAAAGTAAATTAAGGGCTTAAGAGATGGCTTAGCAGTTAAGGCTCTTGCCTGTGAAGCATAAAGACCCAAGTTTAATTCCCCAAGTACCCACATAATCCAGGTGCACAAGGGGGTATGCATCTGCAGTTTTTTTGCAATGGCAGAGGCCCTGGTGTGTCCATGTGCTCTTTCTCTCTCTTCTTTCTTTCTTTCTTTCTTTCTTTCTTTCTTTCTTTCTTTCTTTCTTTCTTTTTTCTTTCTTTCTTTCTTTCTTTCTTTCTCTCTCCCTTTCAAATCAATCAATAAATTAAAAAAATAAAATTGTAAATTTATAACCTACTACTGTGAATGGAACTTATTCCATTTCAGGCCAAGCAGAAGGGATAAAGATTAATTATGTTGGTATAAAAGATTGTTTTGATTATTATATAATAAGGGTCCTACAGTATATGTGTTTAAGTAAAAGCTGTTTCAAAAAGAGAAAGTGAGCATATATTCTACCTACCTTTCTTACTACTTTCACAAAAAAATCATGTTCCTTGGTAATATATTCTAAGTGAGTACAGTTACTTCCTATTTATTTTCTTCCAATTATACCTGCAGAGAAAAGTGAGTGAATTTGGTCATACCAAATAAGAACTGATCAATGGTAATAATTAATCACATTTACTTATGCATAAACACATCTAGTTTAAGGCAGCCTCATTTCTCCCTGATTTAAACATCCTTTAAATTTATTTGAAGTTTTAATGGAGGGAATAGAGATTAATAGCACTTTTCTCTAAGCAGAGGTTATAGATAGGACAATTGTTCCTTAAAAAGAGCATAAATACTTTCAATGTCAAACCTAGTTGATAATTTTATGAACTTTATAGTTCTTGAGCAAATATTTTCAATAATAAAATATAAAGCAATACACAGTAATTTTTGAGCACAGAATTTGTAAGTATAGAAAATAGGAAAGTAGAAAAAAATCAAAACATGGAAAAGGGGAGTTTTTCTTAATTTGGTATTTATAAAACAAAGGTTGGGCTGGAGAGATGCCTTAGCAGGTAAGGCAGTTGCCTGCAAAGCCTAAGAACCCAGGTTTGATTCTCCACTACCAATATAAGCCCGGTGCATGGGGTGGTACCTGTGTCTGGACTTAGTATGCAGTGGCTGGAGGCACATCCATTTTTTTCTCTCTCTATCTTTCTCTCTCTCTCTCTCTAATAAATAAAAAAAATGTTAAAAAAATAAAGAAATATATTTTTAAAAAATCAAAGGTACAAGAGCAGAGGAATTGCCAAAGTGATTGCAGTCCACAAGGTCCAAATCAAGTGAAGAATCATAGAATGTCTGCTCCAGGCCTGTGAGTGTGAGCTGTGGCCAGATTACCACCCAGATTTCCAAATAAGCCAAGCACACAAAAATGACGGGATTTATTTTGCAATGAAATTCTCAGAGAGTTTGTATGTGAAAAAAGTCCAAGGTTTTCAGAGTTTGGGAAAACAATCAAATAATCATAGAAGACATATGTTTTCTGGCTAAAAGCAGAGAATTAATCTTATTAAAAGAGCAAGTGCAGTTAGCAGGGACAGGGAATAAAACGAACATGAAATTGATTTTGAAGCTTTCATACAACAGACTTCATTCAACCAAAAAAGCTAAGGCATGGCTATGAGCTCGAGTGGATATGGAAATTTACATAAACAGGCTAAACCAAATAAAGGTAAGATTTGAAAACATCATTGAGCCAATAGTTAGAACCTAAAATATCTGGAATGAGTAGAGAAAGAGAGTGGCTGTGATATTTTGTATTCTGGGCTTGAGCTGTGCATAGTCTATTAATGTCAGCCTTAAAGGTATATGGAAATATTATGACCCTTCACACATGTATGAGGATTATGCTGTGCTCACTAGCACCTCTCTGGCTGGATTCTATAGAGATCTTTCACACATATCATCCATAGACTCTATATTCAGAAGGGTCACCAGTGTTTGACAAATTAAACTAAGTATGTAGTGGAAGGAAAACAAATGAGTTGCTCATCTCATAAGATTTTCACATAGGAAATGAGGTTTTATAGCATGACCTTCAAGTTTAATAACTTATATGTGGAAGGCAATTGTGTTACAGTACTCAGGGTTACATAAGCCATAAGCTGATACCATAACAGTATTAGACTAAAGCATTCCAGGTTGGAATTACATTTTAGCTATTATCATCATTTCATCATCATCATCATCATCATCATGATGATGCAGGGTTGCCTTCACTTGTCTCCTCTGGAGAGTATTCTCAAGCTCAGAGTGAACTGTAAGTATGAAAATATTTTCTGAAAATGATGATGCATTACTAGGGGTATACACTGAAAATGAATAACTTGCATTGTATACCATTCCACCATAGCCTTAATGGAATACAGTGAAGATGACATGTCTTCACCTTTCAGATCTGTCTTCACTCTATGGATTTGGAAGCACAGCACATCTCACAGCTTAGTAATTAGAAATGTCCTTCAGCTCCAAGATATTAAAATAAAACACATACTGAATCTTATAATTTTACTGTGGTATTTATGCAAAAGCATTAAATTGAGTGGGAACCTTCACTTGAGAAAAGCACATAAGCATTGAAGTCATGGCTATCTGTGAAAAATGCTACTGCTGAAAATTGTGTGCAATTACAAATATCCATGAACAATTTGTTCATGTCCACTGACCCTTTGAGGCCAGGCTATCATTACCATACAGAGGTTTCACATTAAAGAAATTTTGACAACTATTAAGTAAAAATTTCTCAAATATCTATTGCAGTATATGGAAAAATTATTTTACTAACTTGTTGAAGGCACAATGTCACAGTCTTCAGGCATGTGCAATTATCTTACAATTCGTCATCGCTGAACCATGGTGTATAATGAGATAATCTCTAAGTAAGTTTTCTTTTCATGCTGAAATGGCACTCCTAATTAAGATGACAATTGTTTAAAAAAAAAAAATTCCTGGGCTGGAGAGATGGCTTAGCGGTTAAATGCTTGCCTATGAAGCCTAAGGACCCTGGTTGAGGATTCTCCAGCCCACGTAAGCCAGATGCACAAGGGGTGCATGCATCTGGAGTTCGTTTGCAGTGGCTGGAGGCCCCCTGGCGCACCATTCTCTCTCTCTCTCTCTCTACCTGCCTATTTCTGTACAAATAAATAAATAAATAATAAAATATTTTTTAAAAAATCCCATCTTTTTTGGGGGTGAGGGTTACGTGACAATATACATTTGACCCAGAGAATTAATGTTGGCTTAAATGGATCTATTATCTACAGTACATGTTACCCCAAAGTCAATGTCTATGAAAACAAATTAATGACACAGTGTCATTTGGAGTTCCTAACCACTGAATACACTACTCTGAATTTCACACAAAAATACTTTTACCCAGAACCACAAGCTATCACTGATGATTTAGTACTTGATAAAGGCAATAGGACATCCAACAATGAATACTATACATAATTATATAGTATAATGTTTTATGAAAACTTGTGTAGTAATTTAACATAAACTTAATTATTGTATGCATGTGTCTATCTGAAGCATGCCTATGTAAAACTATAGCACTTATACATTTAACACTCAAACCCACTGACCATGTCTTTTTCTGCAATTACAGAGCTTTTCAGGGAAATTTGGCCCTACCATTCCAAGCACTTAGAATGACATTTGCCCATATTTTCTGAGATTGTATGTATTTAGGAACATAATAAAAAATGAGAAGCAGTCCTAAACCTTCTGGACATCTGGCACACTATTCACAAGACCTGCATACACTTTTCCCTTTGATTTTAGTAACACTTGGTTTTGCCTTCACATTTGGATCAATTAATTTACATTGTTCCTAATTTTGGTACCAAGACACCTGATCTTAAAAACTTGTCTTTCATTTAAATGGTACTAAAAACATATATTAGTTTTGTATAGTTGAAATAATGAACCACAACACACAATGGCTCAATATTACAAATACATATTCTTTCTGAGTTCTAGAGTTAAAAAAGTCTGAAATCAAGAAGACAGCAGGGACATGTTCTCACATCCAACTTCTGCTGGCTGAATCTGCCTGATGTACCCTGGTTTATTGCAACATTCCATTGTCCGTTCCACATGGCCTTATTTTGTCAGGCATGCCTATGGGATTTTATGATATCCTCAACCCTGTGCCAACATTTCTATATAATTTCTCATTTTTATATGGGCACCAGATATATTATATTAAGGCACATTTGACTCTACCATAGCTTGGTCTTAATAGATTTATATCAGTATCTCTATAGTTCTATCTATGTATCATCTATCTAGCACCTATCTCTTTACCACCTATTTATCTATGATCTGTTTGTAATGGTTTTAATTTAAATGACCCACAGGCTTTTGCATTTGAATAGTTAAACCCCAGCTGTTAGCACTGTTTGGGACAGTTGTGGAACTTTTACAAGGTCTAACTTTGCTGGAGGAAGTGGGTTGCAGGAGGCTGGCTTTGAGGTTTGAGAGTCCAGTCCTGATTGCTGCTCTCTCTCTCTCTCTCTCTCTCTCTCTCTCTGTCTTTCTCCTTTTTTCTTGCTGATGTGATGATGTGATACCCACTTCCTGTTCCTTCCACACTTCCCCTGCCATGATGGACTCTATGTTCTGGAACTATAAAACAAACTAAACTCTTTCCTTCCCTGAGATGCTCCCTGTGGGGTGCTTGTTCATAGCAACAAGAAAATAGCTGGCATACTATCTATCTTTCATTTACCTGAGACAGTATCCAAATAAAATCACATTTTGAAAGGATTACAGATTAGGATTGCAGCAGACTATGGGGAATACAATTCAAAATTCTGTAGTTCATTATCAGTTGAACAAATATAGTGAAATTACATTGACTCTGGGGAGTGGTAGAACTCATAAGTTTGAAAGAGAGAAAAAGATGTTCCTAATTTGTAGTACTATCATTTTAAATTAATGCATATAATAGTATCAGGTCATATAAAATGTGATCATTCTAACATTATCATATACCAATAGAAACATCTTGTTTTGGTTTGTTTAAACACTTTTACGTCATGGTAGAATATGGCATTGCAGATAAGTGCATAAGCCTGAAGCAAACTAAATGTAAACAACATTCAAAAAAGAGTAAACAGCATTGACCTTGGAATGATATGTGGTTTTATTATTATTATTAATTTGTTAGTATTTTTTATTAATTGTGTGTCATTTTGGAAAAGTTAAAAGGTGTTTGAATTAGACTCTTTTTTAAAATATCATTTTAACCTAAAAGTTGTTCATTATTTTTTGTCATTTTCAATGCTGTTAATGTTTTTCCTCAAAAGTTTGAGCTTCATGCAGGTCTACAAATAAAGTAAATGAATAATTTAAATACATAAATGTTTACATTTCCTATAGAAATATAAGAATCAAAACTTACTGGAAAAAGATCGGTGTGGTGGCACACACCTTAAAATCCAGCACTTGGGAGGTAGAGGTAGGAGGATCACTGTGAGGGTGAGGCCAGCTAGAGAGATACCTTGAAAAAAATTAGGTGGAACACCTTACCTCAAAAACACAAAAAATTCTGTGGAACATCTTATTTTGTCACAAATATATATATACATATATATTTTACATACATATATATATATATATATATATATATATATATATATATATATATTCTTTTGTTTTTAATTTAATTGACAACTTCTATACTTACAGACAATAAACCATGATATTTCCCTCCCCTCCCCACATTCCCCTTCAGAAGTCCCCTCTCCATCATACCCCCTCCATCTCTCCATTAGTCTGTCTTTTAATTTGATGTCATCATCTTTTTCTCCTATTATGAGGGTCTTGTGAAGGTATTGCTAGGCACTGCATGGTAGGGTTTGATTACTTGCAAATGAGAAACCAAAGTCTATGCTGACAGTATACTTATCTCTCAACCTGTAACTGAAAAATCACTGGCTCTGTCATTCTTCCACATCACTTTATGATTCAACAACAAAAAAGCACTACAATATAATTCTAGAGTTTTATTTTCAAATAGATAGTTTTGTGAGCAAGAATTATGACAGAGATTATCCACTAAATATTCTGAAGAGTAAATATTTTTAAAAAGTAGTGAATCAATAATTAAGACAGTCACCTATAGTTCAAGTACTAAGAAGGCTGAGACTGAAAGATCTTGGGTTCAAGCCCATCCTGCTGCTTGAAAAGCAATGCCTTCACACACATAGAACATTTAATTTCCTGTTTCTGTAGAAAATATGATAACTGTAATAGTTATCTGAGTGAAAACCAAATTGCACATATTTGACTAAAGTAATTATATCTCATAAAATTTAGCTTGCAATTTCTATAAACTGCCTGTGAAGCATATGTGAGTGTGTGTATAATGCAACACAACTATTTTCCATATTTTTAGAAAATTTTAATAGGTCCAAGTGTAATATGTGTATTGAGATTAAACCTAAAATTATGAAAGATACAAAGCTGAATCAGTGTTAATACATGTGCCATTTCTCGGCATGCTGACTTTAGTGAAAAAGTTATAGTGATTAATATTGGCTAAGGCATAGTTAACATTTGCAATCCATTGATTGAAGGACCAAACAACTTTTGAATTAATGGAACCCAGAGCAGGCTATGTTAGGTAATTTATTTTCTATTTACCAGTTCTGTTTTTAATACAAATGTAATTACATGAGTGCATTTAAAATATATATTATAATCATAATCACATTATAAGAAATGTAAACACAGAAATGCACTACTGCCAAAGATGTATATTTGTCTAAAGAAATTCAAAGTATTAACCATTTAGTTTAAATCTACTTCACTTGCTTTTAGTTGCAGCCAATTCAAGAGCTTAAAGCCTAATTTTATTCAATCTTTGTTTATGTAAGATAGATATATAGAATCATATTTACATACACATTAGATACATATTTTAGCATAGTATGACAATATATAAATAAAGGTTATTATAGTAATACAAACTGTTAACATTGAAAATATTTCTTACTGATATTTGATTAATCACAGAATATATGTATATATAAAATCTCAAATCAAAACTAGCATAAAGCCTAAAAAAGTTCAGTTATATTTTAATTCAAGATAATATCTTTGTTTTTCTAAGGAAGCCATGTTATGGTTTGGATTCAAAACAACCCCAAATGCTTGGATGTTGAAGGATTGGTCCCCATTTGATGGTTCTATGGTCAGGTGACAGAAATTTCAGGATATGGGACCAACTTGGATGAAGTTATATCATTGTGAGAGATGCCTTTGAAAAGTTCTATGGAACCCCAACTTCTCTCTTTACTTGCTTTGTGGCTACATGAGATGAATGTCTTCCATCCCTATTGTGCTTCCTGCCATAATGCTGTCCCCAAAACAGGCTCAGAAACAACATAGCTAGATCATTGTGGAATGAAATCTGAAACCATGAATGCAGATAAATCATCCAGTTATTTAACTGCATTTTCCCCAGTGTTGTCATATGGACCAAAGTTGGTAATTGATTAATACTCACTTAATTAATTAATATTAATTAATTAATATCAGATATTAATTAATTAAAAATAGTTCTAGTGTCTAATTCCAGATAGCAGTGTGCTCTGTTTCACCAGTGCTTCTATAAGATATCTATTTAGTAATTCAAGGTGTCTGGTTCCATAAATATGTAAAGCAGATCTTTGTATTAAACATTTTGTAAACAAACACTGTAATTTGTAGTCAAATGCACTGACAGAAGCTTATATTGTTTTGCAGACCTCATTGGTCTATCTGACCAATAACTCACTGTGGGGTGTAACTGATTTCTGGAACTGGGAGTTAAAAGCTGGAACCAATTGTTTTAGGATTAGGCTTTATCCAGACTGCAAAAAAACTCAAAAAACTAATAATAAAATCAAGCAATTCAAACAATGGTGTAAATAACTGAATAGAGAATTATCAAAGGAGGAAATATAAATAGCCAGTACCCACTTAAAAAAATAAGTTCAGCATCCTTAGCTAGCAGGGAAATGCAAATTAAAACAACTACGAAATTTCAATTTACTCTGTTCAGGATGGCAATCATTAAAATAGCAAATGACAATAAACGTTGGTGAGAATGTGGGGAAAGAGGAACCCTCATTCACTTTTGGTTGGAGTGGATATTTATATAATCACTATGGAAATCACCATGGAGACTCCTGATAAAGATGAAAATAGATCCACCAATTGACCCAGCTATTCTGCTAATCGGCATTTACGCTAAAGGTTCTGCTTGTCACTTCAGACATACTTGCTCAACCATGTTTATAGCTGCTCTAACCACAATAGCTAGAATTAGAATCAACCCATATTCCCATTGTCTGCTTAATGGATAATGAAGATGTGGTATATTTACACAATGGAATTCTACTCAGCATTTAAGTAAAAATGAAATTTGTAGGAAAATGGCAGGACTTGGAACAAATCATGCTAAGTAAATACACACAAGCAGAGAAAAAGAAATGCTGATGTTTTTCCTCATGTTGTTCCTAACATGGAACAATTTGACTTGCAGGCATGACTAGCAGACATCTTGGGGAACAGATGATAGAGACAGAAGGATTTGGGGAGATGGGAATGGGAGGGCAGGGAGAGATGTGCACAAAACTAAAGCCAAAGTCAATTAGAACCACAGAAACCTTTTCCTGGTCAACAGAGTAAAAGATATAACCCTCAGTAGGAGTAGAGCACCATTTCTTAATCTTAGATAAAATTTTAGATTACTATTTCTGTGATATTTATAAACTACTAAGGAAGAAAGTAGCTGAATTGGATTTACTGTTAATTTTTCTCAGAAAGATTCTGATCCTCTCTGAGAACATCAAGACATTTACTGTTGCTTAGGGACAAAACTATATTCAGGTAGTTTATGTAACTCACTTTATAGAATATGTGTCATATTGATATGGGTCTATTTTTAAGTTAATTGAAATGAAAATCAGTAGTGAATATAAACATTGCCAGAAATAATAATATATAAATATAAGATAAATAGTGAACATTTAATTTTACAGCCCTTCAAGTTAAATAAAATAATCTTTTAAAATGATAAAGGTATAAGAGCACTTTGGTGATTAAAAACATGAAGATCTGAGTTATATCACAGCACCCATATAAAAAGTCAGACATTCATGCTGCATATTTCTACAAACTCAGTTCTAAGGATATAGAGACTGAAACACTACTGAGGCTGACTGGTCAGCCCACCTAAAATCAGCAACAATAACAGCACTAATTTAATTTCAGTGAGAGACTCTGTTTCAAGGAAATGAAGTGTAAGAGCCATAAAGGTCACCCAAAGCCCACCTCTGGCCTCCACATGCATGCAACTGGACATGCTTTGCCAACACATATTTTAATAACCTCCACCCCACTACTATTACATACAAAAAAAAAATATATATATATATATATATATGTGTAACATATATGTATAAATGTATATAACATATATGTGTATATATATATATATATATATATATACATATATATATATATACATATGTTAAATTGTAAACAAGT
This sequence comes from Orientallactaga sibirica, assembly GCA_036365145.1. Classification (NCBI taxonomy): domain Eukaryota; kingdom Metazoa; phylum Chordata; class Mammalia; order Rodentia; family Dipodidae; genus Orientallactaga; species Orientallactaga sibirica. The sequence goes on along the minus strand of JAEOAD010000024.1, from coordinate 25,333,957 downwards.
AAAAATCAGTGTGTACTAAAATGTACAAAAATGTAAAATCAGTCTGATATCAATACATACATTAAGCACCTTGACAATATTAATTGCTAATAATTTTAAAGGTGTCTTTAAGAGACAAGTAGATAATAAGATTTATCCTCATGTTTATATGATTTTCTTTTTGGTTGGATACCCACTCATTGCTAACATAGAAATACAGTGATAAGCAGAACAGGATACATTTTAAAGGAACTCACATGCAAGTTACAAGGGAAGATGTATGTAACACAATAGTATAATACTAAGTTAATGAGCAGTGAAAGAGAAAAGAGGAAATCACGGCACGTATGTTCTACAAGCACTTTGAGTTTCCTTGGTTACATAGGTAGCTGGCTAGTTGTTACCTTTATTTGTTGATAATTTATCTATTTTCATATGACTTTACTTTTTCTATCTTTTGCACACAAGTCTGAACCTATATTTGCTTTCTTTCTTTTGTGAGTTGTTAAGCCCCCCATCTCCCCTTTGCCTTACAATCTATATCTCTTTTTTTTTTTTTATTTTATTACATTTTTGGTTTTGTGAAGTAAGATCTTGCTCAACCCCGTCTGACCTGAAATTTTCTATGTAGTGTCAGAGTGGCCTCGAACTCACAGTAATCCTCCTACCTCGGCCTCCTAAGTGCTGGGATTAAAGGCATGCTCCAACATGCGCAGCTCAAAACACATATTAATTCTGGTAAGATATTCAATGCTTGTAAGCACTGGCCATGTGCATGGGAACTTTCACTCAGCCTTCACTCCCATACCTCCACAAACACCTCCCTGATTTCCATAGTAGTCATCAAAGCCTTCATGAAAGCTTGCCTCCTTTCCTAGGACATATATACATTATATGTATCCATTACATACCTAGTGTACTGTGGAAATAACTTTTTAGCTTACTTCTTTATATTTTTGACTTTTTATTGACAAACAAAAAACCATGATAATTCCCCCCCACTCCCACTCTCCACCACCACACAAATCCACCCTCCATCAATCATATGCCCTCCCCCTCTCAATTAGTTTCACTTTTATTTTGATGTCATCATCTTTTCTTTCTATTATTAAGGACCTGTGCAGGGAGAGCCAGGCAGTGCAAGGTCATGGTTATCCAGGCCATTTTGTGTCTGGAAGATTTCTTTGTAAGCAGAACTATCCATACTTTGGCTCTTACATTCTTTCTGCCGCCTTTTGTGCAATGGATCATGAGCCTTGGAAGGTGTGCTAGAGATGTCTAAGTGCTGAACACTCCACTGTCACCTCTTCTTAGCAGTATGGTGAGTTTTGAGTCATCCCAGTTGTCACTGTCATATGAGAAGAGAAGCTTCTTTAACCAAAAGTGAGAGTAACCTTAATATATGGGTATAAACTTTAAGATAAGTGCTTACAGAGCAGTTTGGTGGGGACTATATATGCTTTCATCCAGACAACAGCAAGCCCTCCTCCTCTAAGGCTCATTGCCACCCCCACACCGGCACCATAGGCATTTGAGTAGGTTTTCAGTAAGAGGCGTGTATCCCATCCTGTAAAGCAGGCCGCCAGTCCAATTAGAGAGTGGTGGTTGCTGTCCTCCATGACAGACATGCCATATTATACATTTGGCCTGGCCAGCCAATCCTAAGGCTTGCAAGGTTCACAGTTGTTTATCACCACTGATGGCTTCTCTATCCTATTGGCCTGCATGCAGCATTGCCTTTTCAGCTTTCTGTCAGCTGGTAAACAGGGAGGTGGTTTCCAGCTCAGTTCCAGCTTGATTTCTCAGTGATCTTCTGCCCAGCATGTGGAGTCTTCAGCAATAGGGTCTTACCATCTAGTTCTGGTGGGAAACTGAGAGCCTTGGCAATGGCCTGTAATGTTTGGGGGCATCAGGGACCTCCCTGGACAATATCCCACTGGAAGATATCCTATCCCTGGCAGTGACATTTTTCTAGTAACAATCTACAGCTTCTGGATGAAAGAAGTAGGTTTCCATATGGCTTATTCAAAACATCTTAAATTCTTATTAACCTATATACCCTTCATTTACTCAATCCCTTCCCCTGACCTCACCAACACTATTATACATCCAGTAATCTATTCATGTATTTACATATATAAAATGCCCTCCCTTTAAGTCTTCTCTCCTCCCTCCCTTATAGCTCCTTTCTACCTTCCTGGTATCTGCTACTGACTTTTATTCCAACAATTCAGTAAGAAAATCAGACTAATGCAAGTCCTAGATGCTAAAAACATGGTGACACTCAAATAATATTTGATAGCTATAACTCACTGTCTGTTTTCTATATATTAAGTGACATATAATACTATTGTAAATCTAAGAAAAGTCAGAAATGTCATTCTTCATACAAAGAAATATATTAGTAAAAAATAAAGGTATACTATTATATGTATGTATTATACACTAATAAATAAGAGGAAAAGTTATTTGATAGATGTTGTAGTGTGATGAAAAACATTAAAAAAAATAATTTCCAGATGGGGTGCATCCTAGAGCTCACAAGGTACTACTCTATAAAACTTGAGCCATTAATAACACTTGACAGAATCTACAAGGTAAGTGATATGCCTGATAACTCTAATACAATTAAGAGGTTCTGACCATAGAAAGATTAATGAGAATACATTTCTCAAATTTAAGACAGTCAATCTTCAATGTCATCCCATATTTAGATTAAAAACATATGAGAAATGATTCCTGATCATCTCATTGCTGATTGTTCAGTAATGCCTGAGCAGATAGCATCTGACAACTCTTATGAGTCTTTAATTTACAGTTGTTGAGAGACAGAACAGATAATTATCTCTTGACATAGAAAGAAGATCTAATTGGTTTTCATTAGGAAAAAAAAATACTAGCTTCATTTTGTAGATAAGATACTTTGCAGACATAATTTAGCAGTTATTTTTGGTAAGGTTTTCATGATTTATTAAATAAGGTATACTTGCCTCTAATGTCAAATATCAAAAGGCATGATGCACTCCAATGATTTACTTGTTTTGATACCTTAGAGTTCTGAAGTATACTTCCCTGTGAATAATCAATATATATCATTCCAATTAGAAGTAGGCAGATAATTCTTAAGATTAAAATTTAAAATGTTCACCTCATAAGCATGACTAATTTACTAATTTATACAAGATTATATCAAGTATCAAAATAATTTATATACTTAATTTCTGTTTTCCTAATTAATCCCAATGCCAATGCACATAAGAGTCTAGAGGTGTCCCATTGGTTTGACCTGAAGCTATTTTTAGTCCACCCTGACTATGAGACTGGATAGAGGGATATCTTTTCATGTACAGTGGAAACCTAAGAACACAGTGAAAATTCATTTCTCCACTAGTCTCTGGCACCAAATGACATAATAGATATGGTTAAATTTTCCAATGTTTCCTCCCAATGAAAACTACTATCACTGAAAGTCATATGCCACATAACCAGTATTTCCATGTATTAATGAAGTTTGATTTCATATGCCACATACAAATTCTAAACTGCACTTGGGTTCTAGCCTTCCCTGCTGTAATGCAGAAACATTCTATTATCTTCACTACCCTAAACTGTCTTGTTTTGTTTTTTAAGAAAATTTTTTCTTCCATACAAGTTGTGTTTGATACTTAGTCTCAATCAGGAAAAATGCCTCAGTAATTAGAAGTACTTGCTTGCTTGATAATTGGTCTCTCTTTTTATGATTTTTATTCCATTGGTTATTACATAATAAATTTTGTTGACATTTTCCATTTATGTTGACATTTTCCAAATGACTTATGAATAAGTAAACTTGTTAGATGTTCTAATTCACTGACATAATTTTTACCACTGTCTTTACTTATGCTTTTCAATTTCCATTACAGAAACATGTAAGTAACATAAACACATGCACACATACAAGACTGAACAACTGTAATCATATTTCACACTTCAGCTATGCATGTAAATACAATCACAGTATCAGCAGTATTAGTGATGTAGTGTTTGGATGTGATATAACTTACCTTTTAAACCTTTTACACACTTATTCTTCTTCAAATAGAATCTTCAAATTATGAGAATTTGGATTTCCTACCCTAGCTGGTGTTTCCTCAGTTTTTGACTGGCTGTTCATGCCAAGTCTCTGTTTATCACAGGGAATTTTATGTCTTCTTTGGGATGCCATTTCACATGCCTTCTCAGAGTAAGTTTCCTTAGCACAGGGACTGGCTTCTCTTGTTACCACTGCTATGGTAGTCCACTGATTCCCCTAGTTTTCTTACAGATATTTACTAAGTTAAATGGTCTTCAATTAAAAAAAAAGTCCCTCTTTTGTATCTTTAAAGAATTGATGCATTTTTCGTACCAAAAAAGCACAGTGCAGATCATCAAATTGCTTGCTAAAGCAAGGTTCAAAGAGGGAATGAGTTATGTCTCTTCATGAGAATTTCCAGCCTGCTTCTAAAGCTGTTAAGACACTCGATGTTATTTCTAGAGGAATAAGATCTATTCTTCCCGACTGATTAAAACAATACTTCTTGGCATAAACTTATCCCCTGAAAGTTACACTTGTGTCCACACAGTTTTCTCAGTAGTTTTAGCTGTTAGTATGTGGTGTAGTGGTTTTAGACATAGTATATAGTGATAAGATGTGGTAAAGTGATGATCACGGATATGGCTAAGTTCTGACAGAGTTATATTTTATTAGTCCATATATATCAATGTGCTTTCATTTGTACATTGTTTTCAATGTTCACCTTTGAAGATAATTACAGTTAAACAGTGACATTATTAAAAAATCTGTAAAGATTTTAAGAATAGCTTCAGGGCTGGAGAGATGTCTTACCGTTAACAGCTCTTGCCTGCAAGTTCAGAGGACCCAGGTTACATTCCCCAGAACCCATGTAGGCCAGCTGCACAAGGCGGTGCATGCTTGGGGAGTTCATTTGCAGAGGCTGGAGGCCCTGGTGTGCTCATTTTCTTGATTTCTTCCTCTTTCTCTCTCTCAAATAAATAAATAAAAATGAAATATTCAAAATAACCACTTCATACCACCATCTCTGTAAAACTCTTTCTTTTTGCTTCCTTAGGAAATGTATTATTTATTATTATCTATTCATCTTCCTCTTCTATGTTAATCGTTCATAAGCAACAGCATTCTATTTGTACTTCATCTTATAAGCAGTAATGGCAAGTTACTAATTATCAAGTTTACTTCTTTTTTGTTACTTTTGTTGCTCTCCCATCTTCATGACCACCTCAAAATCTATAACCTATTTTTACTTACAAAGTAGCAGAACTTTGGTTAATTTTGAATTGCTTTTATATTTGTCACTCTCATTTGGATGTGCATCCCCATCAACATGGATAACCATGAGTGACTACATTATTGGTACCAGGCATGTATTCCCTCCATAGAGTAAGCCTTCAGTCCAAATAGAGAAAACTTGGTTTCCCCCAGAGCAGACATGACATTATTGCACCCGTTCAGTTATTTGGCCTGTCTGGCCACACTTGAGGTTTTCAGTGTTGACTGTTTTCACTGCTGATGATTTCTGTCTCCCATAGTGCTGCATGCAGTGTAGCTTTTTCCAGCTTTCAGTTGGCTGGTCTTCAGGGAGAGGGTTTTCTGCTCAGCACCAGCTTGATTTTTGAGTGACCTTGCCACTCAGGCAAGTGAAGTCTTCAGCAATAGGGTCTTACCCTCTGTTTCTCAGGGGAAACCAATGGCCTTGGTAATAGCCTATAATGTTTTGGAGGCAACAGGGACTTCCCTGGCCAACAACTCACTGGAAGGTATCCCTTCCCTGACACTGAAAATTTTCTTGTAGTAACTTAGGGCTTCTGGATGTGCCATTATTCAGAAAAGTAGGTTTATGTATGTCTTATTCAGAATATCTTGAATTTTGATTGACCTACCCCCTTCTGCCTTTCTTTTACATATTCTCCTCCCCTGGCCTTCCTTAGGCCTTTCCTCTCCCTGTAATCTGTTCTTCTACTTACATATGTACTATAACATCCCCTTAAGTCCTTCCCTCTCCTCCCTCCCTTATAACCTTTTTTTATACCTTACTGGCCTCTACTACCAATTTTTGGTTCCAGCTCACATACAAGTGTATACTTTTGTAGCTATGATCCACATATGAGAGAGAACATGTGATGTTTGGCTTGCAGCCTGGGTTAACCTCACTTAGTATAATCCTTTCCAGTTCCATCCATTTCCCTGATAATTTCATAATTTCATTTATCTTTACTGGTGAATAGAACCCCATTGTGTAAATGTACCTCATCTTTATTATCCATTCATCTGTGGAGGGACATCTAGGCTGGTTTCATTTCCTATTTATTGTGAATACAGCAGCAATAAACATGATTGTGCAAGTATCTCTAAGGTTGTGAGAAGAGTCATTCAGATGCATGCACCACCTTGTGCCTCTGGCTTACATGGGTCCTGGGGAATTGAACTGAGGATCTTTGGGTTTGCAGGCAAGCACCTTAACTGCTAAACCATCTCTCAGCCCCCCACCCCCCTTCTGTCTTTTAAAGTTTATGTTGTGTAATCTGCTGTGATCCTGATGGGCTTGCCTTTGTGGGTGATTTGCTTTTCTCTCTAAATACTTTCAATATATTTTCTTTGGTTTGCGTGTTTTGTAGTTTAATTACTACACGTGAGGAGAGGTTCTTTCTCCAGATTTTGTCTGTTTGATATTCTAAAAGCTTCTTGTATCTGCATTAGCATTTATTTCCAATTTGGGAAATTTTTCTTGTATGATTTTGTTGAAAATGCCTACTAAGCCTTTGGATTGAAATTCTTCCCCTTCTACTATACCCTGAATTCTTAAGTTTGATCTTTTCATAGTGTCCCAGATATCTTGAAATTCATATTCATACCTTCCTACTAGCTTGTCTTTGTCTTTTTTGGACTGTATTAGGTCTGCCACCGGATCTTCTAGTTTAGTTATTCTGTTCTCTCCTTCATCCATTCTACTGGTGAGACTTTCCCCAGAGTTTTTTATTTGACTGACTGTGTTCTTCAATGCTGGAAATTCAGCCCATTTTTTCTTCAGTATTTCTATTTCCTTACTCATGTTTCATAATGACCTCCTTATTTCATTAAGCTGGTTTCCTGTGTTCTCTTTCAGAAGTTTGTTTCTTCTTTAATTCCTTTATTTTCATCTTTGATACCTTTCATTTCTTAATTTATTTCTCTGAGTATAGATAACATCATTCTTTTGAAATCTTTCTTAGGCATTTCATCTAAAACAGTCTCATTGGTAAAATAGTTTCTGATGGATTTATAATTTTAGTTGGGATTGTATTGTCTTGATTTTTTGTGTTTCTTGTATTACAATGTAGCAACATTTAAATCCTGAATTGATTTGATGCTTGGATTTTCTACTTCTCTGCAGTGTTCTTCAATGTGGCAATCTGCCTTTATATACTTGTAGGATATGAGTTTAAGTTGCCAAGTGTAGCTATTGTACCCCAACCCAACTTTCAGAAGTAATCGTAGGTGTTAAGTTTGCTTGGTAAGCAGGTATTCTAGTTGACTGGGTGGAACAATTTACTGGCAAATTCTAAACTTCAACTGAGCAATATAGACATTCAATATACACATTCAATATACACATTCAACGTACACATTCAATTCAGCACAGAGTTTGCAAGGGTGGGGATTAAAACAAACAGATAGTCTTATACATCCAAAATACCTAAGGGTGTGTGTTACTCTACACCCTTAATCTGGTCAGCTGGAAGGTAGAGAATTCTGTTCTGAATTGGATACCAGGTCAGCCTGGATATGAATCAGACCCTGCCCCCAATAATGACAAAAGCAAAAGACAAAGGCCCTATAAATCTGAGAGCATTAAAGACAACAATATTCAAACCCCAGATACAGATTATTTGAAAGCCAACAAAAATAACCTACCTGACATGAAAGAGACATTAGCACTTACAATGCAGGCCTATATACCTGTTTTTTGTTTTGTTTTGTTTTTTGTCAGTCAGCCTTGTTGCCTGTTGGTGTGTCTTCCAATCTCACCAATGCCAAATGCCTACCTAGATCTGTCCGGGTTGTGCTGTGGAGCTGCAGTTATGTTCAGCTGTGCTGGATGCTCTGTAGCCAGGGACTGAATGCCAGGGGTTTGTGGTTCTGATGGTTGGGGGATGGGAGGGTACAGGAAGCCTGGGGAATCTAGAGAATAAAGGCCAAATTCCTTGGTGATAACACATCCCCAGATATTACCCAGCCTCTCTCTCCCCAACCACCAAAAAAAAAAAGTCTATAGACATTTGACATTATTTTCTCATTCACATCACCCAGGTTGTTCCCAACTCAGATCTAACAATGTGTCTCTGTACTAAAGCCTTTGTTATACATTGGACCTTTTGTACTTTCTTTTTTGTTAACTAATTTAACCAAAGTCTAAAGCCAGTGAGCTGATGACATAAGAAACTTTTCCCACTGGGGTGATTCAAACAGATGTCTTAACCCAGCCACAGCATAAATGACATACCAAAGAACGATTACACCAAAACCCAATTTAGTGAACCAATGAGTTTAGTGGGGTTACTTACAGAGCAGGGTGAGGAGTTGCTTATAGGAGCAATGGAGACCACAAAGCAGCCACTGAGAAGTCTCATCTTATACTGGTTAACTACCTCCACAGCTGCTTCAAATCAAAGGCAGCTGCCTCAACCAAAACCTCACGTCAGCATAGGTGAAGACTCATGGAAACTGTGCCTCCTGAGCTGACTGCACAGCCTGCAGACAGCTCAGCTGGTTGGACAGACTGAGCACACTACATCACTTGCAGGCAGTTCAACTGGAGAGACTTGAGCTGTACATTTGCAAAACTTGCAGGCAGCTCAATCAGATAATCTCACCCCCAAGAAGCTGTTTTCTTTAGGGTGGAGTCTTCAACCCTTATCCCAGACTTGTTTGCTTCTCCATTCTTTGGAATTAGCATTGGTTAAAGCCTTCCCTTTACCTATCATTCCTTTTAACCCTGGGGAGTGGATGTGTGACCTTTACATTCCAGCTCTCCCTCACTTGACTTCCTGAATCAGATAGAGCCTCCATCTTTTCTTTAGGAAAGAAAATTGCTGATAACCAGTATTTCTCCTTCCTTTATGTTTAAGAATGTGATTTCAATCTTGGTTCCAAGTAAAAATCAAGCTTAGAGCTATTAAGAATCATGTCGTCCATACTGAATCCTTGCAATACAAAATCTCAACCCTCAGGGGTGGTATAAAGGAAATTTTTTATGCAAGCAAGTGGAAAAATGTTTCCAAGTGAGCTGACTCATAGTTAGGTTTAAGAGCCATGAGTACATATCAAAAAATAACTCACCCAGAAAATAAACCACCTTGAAAAATGTTTTATTCATTGGAAAGCCCTGGAGTTAGAGTACAAAACAGCAGAGAACAATGGTTTTTGTTGCTGTTGTTGTCACTGTTTTGTTTTGTTTTGCCATCCAATAAGTAGAAGACTTCACAAACTATATCACTGGTTTTAGAAGTAGCAAATTCATTTCTATTGACATTGGACATACAATAGGACACAAAACTAGCCATCATCCAATTTTTATAATCATAACACTCCTCAAAAATATCAGAAACTATTTAAGTAGATAATGTACATTTAATAAGAATTTGTCAAAACACTTTCACAATAATACATGCTATTGAATTTATAAATTGGTAAGCAAAAATTTTCTTTTTAGCCTGACCAAATTAACAGTTAAGCACAAGAATCAAACTATGGCAAACAACATGGCCATCACTCAGATACTGTGAGTGATCATTCTCATGCACAACTTATCAGAGTGGGTATCACCAGCAGACTCGAGGGAATATGGAACATAGTTTACCCTGTGCTCAAAAACCAAACAGCAATTGGGAGAATTTAGGCATTTAGAAAATAAGTATTAAATAACATGGTTGAATTACAAATACGGTTCAAGTGTGGTGAAGATGGTGCATTTGTTAAAATGATTGTTCTTTAAGCATAATGAACTGAGTTCAACCCTCGGATCCCAAGTAAAAAAGCTGGGCATAACATGTTTTTGTGATCCCAGCATGGGGGAGGCATAAGCAGGTGAGTACATGGAACTTGTTCCACCAGCCAATCAAGCTCATTTGGCAAGCTCCAGGCTAATGCAAGTCCCTGACCTACAAAGGGGAACAGTACCAGAAGAGCAGTACCTGAAGTTGTCCTTGGGCTTCCCAAGGTTGCACACAGATATCCATGCATATGCACATGCACACATACAAACATGTATGCGCGTGTACATGCACACACACACACACACTTGCAGTTAAAAGTACATGCTTGCATGCCTCCTGGCCTGAGTTCAGTCCACCTCAGGAATCTCTTCAAGCCAGACCCAAATCAGTGAACACATTTTTAATGCCAATGTGCCTATAACAACAGGAGCTGGAGGCCTGAAAAAGAGATGATGGCAGGCCAGCTACACTGATGCAGAGTGTCTAAAGGACAAGAGAAAGCCTATATGAAAAAGGAGGAAGAAATCCCTAAGGGTTAACCTCTGGCAATACACATATGTGCTGTGTGATTCACACATTCATACACATGCAGGCACACACATACATATCATACACATACATGCACACAACATAAAAAAAACAAAGTTTATTCTCCAATTTACAGTATATCAATTCTATTCATATTTATTTACATTTATATATGTTTTATGTTTGGATAATTATAATCAACTGGCTCAATTAAAACTGCATTGTACAATTTGAGTAATTGTATGGGAGAGAGGAACAGGTCACTCAGATTAAAATGGTCTTGATAGTAATTATATTGTTTTATTATGCACCCTAAGCCATTCCAAACTTAATTAGTTCAGTTTGAAGCAATAGATTGGAGTATAAATATATTGAAACATGCATGAGTATAGCTTCAACCTTACAATGGTGAATAGATACCACCCTGTTAATTATTTTCCAAACTATAAACTAATTTGAGTAAAATTTAATTATACTTGATAATAACTCAATTTTAACTTTTCACTAAAATCCTTCAGCAATATATCTTTACATATATCACGAAGTTAGATCCTGCAGAAAAAAAAAAAAAAAAAAGATAGCTTGAGAGTAGATACATGAATTGTTCAAGAAATATTCACTATAACCATTCTTCCCCAAATGGGCCCAAGTAATCTTGTGAGAAAGTATCTAATCTGTTTATCTGAGGAAATTGCATGATTGGGATCTTGAAACCCTCTGGGTACTTTTACCATCTTGTACTTAAGTGTAACCACTAACTAGGCTACATTCATGTTGATTTTGGCTTTAACACAGCCATTATACATTTTCCCAAGTACTCTTTCCAGCAGAACCAGAGCCTGCTGTTTCTAAAATATAAACAATGTAGTTAATGATCATGTCACAGAATCACAGTGAATAAGAGAATAATCCCTTTTCACAGAAGTATGGGATCTTTTTGCATTGCATTTATTTTTATGTCTCTGGAATAAAACAATACCAAATGGCAGGAATTGTCTCAAAACTTATTTTTCACACACCTTAATGTTTTAGTAAACAGTAGTAAAATATCGCCACATATAGGAGTCTTGTATACTACTCCAACATGGTATTGCAGCTTTAAACAAAGACCACCCTCTAAACTGCCTTCTTCCACACACAGTAAAATCTCAGGAAAATTAACTTTGTAAGTTGTCAAGTAAATTTGTTTGCTGCAAATGTTGGAACAGTGAGTATGTATAACATAGCCTATGCATACATTTTTGGTTTAAAGTTATCCCAGGAATTTTGAAATACCTGAATATTTCCAAAACTAATTTCATTTTAATGGAAATTAACATTGCATTTAATCTCAATTTGTGTCTTTTTCTTATTTTTTATTTTCATGTGTCTGAGAGAGAGAAAGAGAGAGAGAGAGAGAGAGATGATAGCTAAAATAGATGGATGATACATACATACATACATACATACATACATACATACATACATACATGATAGACAGAAAAGGGTCTGTGGTAAGTCCAGGAAACACAAACCCTGAGTTCACGTTTGTATTTAACGAAAGAATGGGACAAATCAAACTGAGAAGGATAATAATTAAATTATTATATTTACTTTGGTATAAACAAAACCAAGGCAAGCAAAATTGATACACCTACATGATCTGAGTGCCCAGGTGGAAGGTCTGGAAGATACATGAAAAGAAAATTAGATAGAAAAGAAAATACATAATGCTACTGCCCTGTGAAGGGCAGGTGGGGTAGAGAGGCCTCAAAGTTTTTTTTTTTTTTTTTAAATCTTTTTTTTGTTTTGTTTTGTTTTGTTTTGTTTTGTTTTGTTTTTCCCTCTCCTCTCAGCCAAGCTCGACCAAGAGGGTGGGAGGCTTACCAGAACCTGGAGGTTCAGGAGTGATGAACTAGCAGACCCAAGAGAGGCTTGGCCCCTGAAATGCGTGCATTTATAACCTTACTCTGGCGGGTTTCACATTCCGGCTCAGGTGAGCCACAGTTAGGGATGACAGGTCTGGACTAAGGGCTGGCTCAGGAAGAGATCAACTATGATGCCAAGTTCTGGGGGCTGAACTTGACCAACCCCAATGTCATGATTCGATGGGAATTTTAGGAAAGGACACCTCCCTCCCAGGATGGGTTTGGGTGTGGAAAAACGGGTCTTGGGAACTCCTTTGGGCAAGAGATAAGGAGACCCCAGTTTCCTCTCTGATCTCTGTGGATAAGCCCAAAGACATACCTGTTTTCTATGTTCCAAACCCCGTTACCCTAACTATCTGGCAAAGCCACCTAACTCCCTCTCTTGTGTCACAAATGTATTTGTGTTTGTATGTTTGCATATGGTGTAGGGAGACCACAGTTCAATATTGGTTTTATTCACTTACTTTTTATTTTTTGAGAGAGTGTCACCTTATTAGTATTATTTTTTTGAGACAGTGTCAGATCACCAATTTCACTATTCCAGGACATCAGCAGACTTCAGTAATTCTCTGCCTCCAAGCACAGTGATTAAACATGTGCCCAATTACACCTGGGATTTACATAGGTACTTTTGGTCTCAACTGAGGTCTTTATATCTTCACATCAATCACTTTACCAATTGAGCCACCTTTCCAGCCCCACAAAGGTCAAGGAGCACTTCTCCTGTTCTCTTCTATAGAATTGCAAGTCTTATATCTTCAGTCCATTCCAAGTTAAAATATGTATGCAGTGTTAGTAAAGGGCTCAATTTTATTTGTGTATGCATTAAATATGTATAGTGTGTGCATGTGTGGGATATTTAGTTATGTGCATGCAAATGTGTACTCCAATATTCACATATGCTGAGGCAAGAGAAGAACATCCAGGTGGATTCATCTACCACTCATCTGTATGTTTGCAGTAGAGTGGATATTCTGCCTGTGCTCTTCAGGAAGCTAGGGTTGTAGATGCACCTGGCTGTGCCATGCTGTTTACATAGCTGCTATGTAATCAGTAAGGCTAAAGCAGGACCTTGCTTGTGGCAAACTCTTTAATACACTGACCTATCTCCTCAGGCACTTTTTTTTTTTTTTTTTTTTTTAGTTGTATGTATCCCAAGTGACTCTTTAGTATTTTACTTGAGTCTTCAATATGGTAGTGAATTAGGGAACTATCAAAGGCATATATCATATTTCCTATTCCTGATAAGAGTGTAGGAGGAAGAAACTTGCTGGACATTTAGGAAAGGGTCCTGACAGTCAAAAACCTTGCTCTGTTTCCTTGGTTATAATTCATCTCATGCTGGGCAGTAGTTTTGTCTTTTGTCACAGGCTTGGGAATTAAACAGTTACAGTGGACATCAGGGTTAAAACAGTACATTTAAGAACAATAGAGAAGAAGAATAGGAAGGATGAAGCTGGGTATGTTATTGTAAAGCTGGTCACATAAAAATGATTCTAAGAAAACACTAAAACATCTAATCTCAGCAGGCTCCTGTTGACCACAATGAAACCCCATCTTGAGATCTCTGAATCTGGGCTCTTCTACCTGACTTACCAGTCCACACAGGTCCTCTCTATATATTTAAGGTTAATCAATAAAGTTCATCCAATGTTATGCCTAATTTCCCTGTGGTCCAATGACAGACTTGTCTCAGAATGTGAAAGCCCCTGACCCAAATTTTTCAATATCAACTGGTTCAGGTCCCCATACTGCTATGGGGAGGCCTGTATTATTTTGGACTTCAGTTTTGCTTTTCCAAATAGCAAAGTTTGTTTCCTCTCCATAACAATATTGCTTTTCTAAACCCATTCTTTTGAAAAAAAATATATATATGAGATAGAGAGGGAGGGAGATAAATAGAGAGAGGAAGAGCCAAACAGAGAGAGAATTGGTGTAGTAGGGCTTCCAGCCAATGAAAGAAAGTCCAGATGCATACACCACCTTTTGTATCACTAAGCCATTTCTCTAATCCTAAACTCATTCTTTATTGTCTACGAGATTCTTTCTTCTATTTCAATAACATGAAGAATTCAGAGCCACTATTTGACAGAGCTGTCATGACTGGTGAGGGTCAGAAAAATCATTTCCTGAGTTTAGCCAGCCTAAACACTGAGATAAGGCTCTGTCACTCCCAAGTAATGGCACACTCCCAAACCATGTTGTAGCATACTTATTGATGACAGTTTTGTTTCTCTACTATATTTGGTGAAGATGATTTCTCTATTATAAAGTCTCCCTGATATTAGAGGGACCTACAGTTACCTAATTCTGGAAATTATCACCACCATATCTTTTCTTCTAATGAAATCAGTAGCAGCACCTCCACTATTATCTTCTTTTTTTAACAATTTATTTCTATTAGCTGTGGACATACTTAGTATGTAAATGACACATATGGATGCCATTCATTCCCACTTCTCAGCTCTTTTTCCGAAGGAGCTCTCCTTGTTGGGGATGATAGGTCAACCCCATGGTGATGGTGGGTCATGCATTGTGGGGGCAGCAGTCAGTTCTGGGGAGAGGCTATGTCTCTGTGCAAAATGTCCCAATTTGTGGTTCTAACAATCTTACTTCCCCCTCTTGCACAAAATTTGCTGAGACATGTTCAGTGTGTTTTAAGTCTGCTTCGGTGATGGGCACTTTTGAGCCTCTGGATATCTTCTTTGGTAGGTGTTTATTGTCCTCAGTGTCTATCTCCTTCACCCTTGTGCTGATATCAGATTTACTGAGAAAGCAGCACTCTTCCTCATTTCCACAATTCCTTTGTGGTTTCAGCTGGGGCCCTGGTGAACTACACTGGGCTGTTTTACTCCTCAGATCCTGCTTCCATATGAAAAAGAGAAGCAGAATCCCCAAAGAAGACTGAAGTAAGCACCGGTTAAATGGGATATCCATTATTAATTTAGAAAGGATTTAAGGGGTGTAGACCCATTTATAGCCCAAGATTAGTGGGAGCTTGATATTGGAAATCAAATTTGTTAACTGGATATGATTCTGAATTGTTTCCCACTTCCCAATATGGTTTACTTTCCAGTGAGCAGATCCATTAGCCAATCCAAAAGCTGTTGATTACCCACCATGGCTGTGTGCCACCATTGCACTCATTTGAGCATCATGTCAGGGTGTTTGCTTCTGACTTGCTTAGACTTTGAGTTGCTCAGACAGATGTTGGCCCCTTTTCCCTGGTAGCTCATGTAGCACCTTCCAGCACTAGATGGTCTATCTATGGACTGACTCTCCTCTGGATTCCCACTAGCTCTCTCCATTGTCGGTGCAGACAGCATATGGTGTCTTCAACAGGAGGGTCTTACTATTAAACTGGTGGGTAATCAAGTGCTCTGACAGAAATCTGTCTTGTTTGTTTTGAGAGACCTTGTAGGTCTCTCTGATCAACAGCTCATTGTGGATGTTAACCATGTCCTTGTACAGGGAATTATAGGCCAGTGCCAAGGCAAAATAAAAAAAATAATAATAATAATTTAAAAAAAAGAGAAACAGAGCCGGGCGTGGTGGTGCACGCCTTTAATCCCAGCACTCGGGAGGGAGAGGTAGGAGGATCACCGAGAGTTTGAGGCCACACTGAGACTACAGAGTCAATTCAAGGTCAGCCTGGACCAGAGTGAGACCTTACCTTGCAGGAGAAATATAAGGTTAGGATTCATCTCAACCTCCCCAGGTCCCTTCAATTCAGATACTCCCCCTAAGATCCCATTGAGGGTTCAAACTTTATTGGGTTCAGTTTTTTGCCCTCTTTACTCTTCTCTTTCCCCCAAACCCTACCCTCCCTATTCTCCGAGCCTCAAGATGCCATTCAGGTATGTAATAACTCAGGCTAAACCAGGTTAGGAAACACAGATGAAAGAGACCATGTGATGATTATATTTCTGTGATTGAGTGAATTTGCTTAGTATGATATGTTCCAAGTTCAACCATTTTTCTACAAATTTCATTGTGTCATTTTTTTCTTACTGCTGAGTAGAATCTCATCATGTAGATATATTATATCTTGGTTATTCGTTTATCCAATGTTGGGCACCTGGGTAGATTTCAGTTCTTAACTATTATGAATTCAACAGCTATAAAAATGGTTGAGTAAATGTGCAGAAGTGAATTTTCCCATTTCTCCACATCCTCACCAACATTTGTTTTCATTTGATTTTTTAATGTTTGCTATCATTCCTGGGGTAAGGTAGAATCTCATATTTATTTTTAATATATATTTTGTTTATTTATTTGAGAGAGAGAAAGAGGGAGATAGAAGGAGAGAGAGGGCGAAAGAGAGAGAGAAAAAGAGAGAGATAGAAAGAGAGAGAGAGAGGCACACCAGGGCCTCTAGCCACTGCAAACAAACTCCAGATGCATACACCCCCTTGTGCATCTGGCTTGCATGTGACCTGGAGAATTGAACCGGGGTCCTTTGGCTTTGCAGGCAAACAACTTAACCATTAAGCCATCTCTCCAGCCCTCATATTTATTTTAATTTGCATTTCCCTAATAGTTAGGGATATTGAACGTTTTCTTAAGTGTGTATTAGTCATTTGTAATTCTTCCTCTGAGAACTCCCTATTCAGTTCTCTGTCCCACTTTTGGAGAGGGTAGTTTGATTTTTTTTTTTTTTTTTAGTGTTTATTTTTTTGCATTATTTGTAGATTCTAGATATTAGGCTTCTGTCAGTGGTATAGCTGGCAAAGATTTTCTCTCATTCAGTGGATATTCTATTCACTCTTCTTATGGTATGTTTGTTTGTGGAAAAGCTTTTTAACTACATGAAATCCCAGTGGTTGAGTGCTTGTTTAATTTCCTGGGTTACTGGGTTTTGTTCAGGAAGTCTTTTCCCAGTCCTATATTGTGGATCATTTCTCCTTTTTTTTTTTTTTTTTTTTTTTTTTTTTTTTTTTAGTACTTGAAGAGTTTAAGGTCTTATATTAAAGTCTTAAGCCATTTGAACTTGATGTTTTGTGTATAGAGAAATGAGTGCATCTAATTTCATTTTTCTATATATGGTCATCCAATTTGTCCAACACCATTTGTTGAAGATGTTGTCTTTTCTCAAGTCTACATTATTGGCACTTTTGTTAAAGATTAAGAAGGTGTGCTTACTTGACCTGAGGTCTGGGTTTTCAATTCTGTCCTATTGGTCTATGTTTCTGTTTTTCTACCAGTACCATGCCGGTTTTGTTACTATGGCTGTACAATATACCTTTTGTTTAAGTATGATTATACCTCCAGTGGTGTTTTCTTTTGCTGAGGATATGTTTGGATATTTGAGGCTTGCTACCATTCCATATGAATTTTGAGATCATTTTTTTTCAATCTCTGTGAAGAATAATGCTGGTATTTTTATTGGTATTGCATTCAATATGTATATTGCTTTTGATAGAATTACCATTTTCACAATATTAATTTTACCTATTCTAGAGCATAGGAGGGCTTTCATCTTCTCAAGTCCACCTCAATTTCTTTCCTGAGTTTTTCTATATTTTCATTATATAGTTCTTTCACATTCTTGGTTAGTGTTATTCCAAGGTATTTATTTATTCATTTTTGTTACTATTGAAAATGAGGCAGCCTCACTGAGTTCTTTCTCTGTATTTTTATTTTTTTTTAATATGGTCTGTATGCCCCTGGCCTGGATTTCCTCTCCTTCTTGTATACCTATGATCCAGATATTTGGTCATTTTAGGGTGTCCCAGAGTTTCCTCATATTCTGTTCAGTTGATTTTTTGAACTTAGCAAAGTTTTTAGCCTCCCAATCAATTTCTTCTGTCTTGTCTCCCAGGTTAGAGGTTCTGTCTTCCAAGTGAGCAACTCCATTAGTGAGGGGTTCTAGAGAGCTTTCTATAAGTTCTATTTGATTTTTGTTTTCTGTTGTGCTATTTTTGCATTGTGTCCATCTCTTTTTTGAGGTACAATTTCAGTTCAAGTTCTGCTTCCTGAAATTCATTCTTACATTTGATGAAGTCTTCATTAAGCTTAACCAATCGGTTGTTGAGGTCTTCCATTTCTTGACTCATCTTCAATTCATTCATAGGTGTTTTGTGGGTTCTAACATTTTCTTCAGTCATGTTAAGCCTACTGTCAAATCAAAATGCTCTAAGAGACAATTCTGTTGAATTTCATTGATACAATTGTTGGTTCTTTGATGGTTTGCTCCTAGCTCAGCAATCATTTTGTTCAGGGTCTCATTGGTTGTTGTGTTTTGATTGTGGGATTGATTTTTTGTTGATTTATCTATGATTCATTGGAGGCTTCTATGGAAATTCTAGGCATCCTTGGTGGAGATCTGTCTGTTTTCTGGTTGTCATTGGCTGTTTTGCACTGCGGTCTACCCATTTTAGGGAGACTATTTTTTTGAGGAGGAAGCAAATTTTTGTCCTTTGGCTCCTTCACCTTCTGGCTCAGGTGAACAGGGATTTTGGCACCCAGTGGTCAGTCAGGATACCAGAGCAAAAAGTTTGATTCCACAACCCACACACGGACCAGGCTTCCCCTAGCAAGGCACAATGGGCCCTACTAGGGCTACGGAACTGGGAGGAGTCAAAGAATAGTGATCCAGTCTACTCAGTCCACACCTCCTAGCCTGCCTGCACACCCTCCAAAACAGGGAACCAGGACCAGAGAGCCAGGAGGAGCCAGGAAACCGGGATCTGGCCTAGTCATTCCACACTGTGCCCCACCTGCACAACCTCCAGCCCAGGGAACCCAGACCAGGGAACAATGAGAAGCTGGGAAGCAGAGTTCTGACCTACTCACTCCACACTGTGCCTACCCACCCAATTCCTTTCTTCTTATAGGATCAGGACAAGCCACTTTCATTTCTTTCTCTAATGGGATTAGTAGATGCAAATTTCCCCACCCTCATAACCTTCCTTCCTTCCTTGTATAGGCCTCAAAACTACCCCAGTTTCTGGATAGATTGTGGTCTCCAGATCTTCTGCCAGGTACCTTGTCTGCAAATATTTACCCCAAATAAATCCTGTATTATCATTGATTTGCTTTCTCTTGTCTATCTCTCTTCTCTGTGCCTAATTCATGTATTACAGATATATATTTGTGGGGTCATATTTAGACACTAACCTGTGACATTTGTCTATCTGTTTTAATGCTAGTTCTATACTTTATTAAATATATATATATATATATATATATATATATATATATATATATATACACACATTTATGTTTTACTTATTTTATTAGAGACAGAGAGAGGAAGAGAAAGAGAAAGAAGAGAAAGAATGGGTACACCAGGGCCTCTAGCCACTGCAAATGAACTCTAGATGCATGTGCCGCCATGAGCATCTGGCTTATGTGGGACCTGGATAATCAGACCTGCTTCTTAGGTTTGCCAGGCAAGTGTCTTAACCACAAAGCGATCTTTCCAGCCCTGTTCCATAATTTAAAACTTCTAGTTTCAACTTGTATTCTCATATTTGAATATTTCAAGACAGGTACACAGAAATTTGAGGGTATTTTGGTTCTGTGAAAAATGTCATTAATATTCTTATCTGGCTTTTATTAAATCTGTATTATACTGTGTGTAATAAGGACTTCTCAACAATATTATTTTTTTCAAAATATGCATAGGAATGTTACTTGTTATTTCTTTCTTCTTCACTCTACTTTTTTTCATCAGTGTCTTACAGCTTTCTACTTACAAATCATTCACACCCTTAGTTAAATTTGTTGAGTACTTTCCTGTTTATGATTCTAATGAAAGGAAACATTTTCCATGAATGTCTCACCAGTAGTTTATACTTAATTGGCTTGGGATTTTCCTGGGGAAATGCGAATAAACATCTATTTGTCCCAGATAAGGAACAAACAGCCTAAAGAGATAATTGAACCCAAATCAAGTTTAATGAACCCTGGAATTTATTGGAGTTATGTGCAAGAGAGAGCATAGGTTATTCAAAGGCAGGTATATCCCCCCAAATAGACCCTTTATGAATGGAAACTCATAAATGCTTGCAAACAACATGACTTTTTATAGGGTCTCTTCTCCCCAGAGTGCCACTGCTTTTGAAACCTTAAGGAGGGGTTTCCTGATTCTTGTATCTCAGTGACCTCCTTGAGCCTTGGAGGCTGCATGGACTTTTCACTGCTTGTGCCAAGAGTGGATGTTTCCATTTGAAGGAAAGAGCTCAAAACATTAATAAAAAGACAAAATTTTCTCTTGATTTTTATATCTTCAACTGTGAAAACTTAGGGAATATTTTCTTGACATTGATCTTGGCATTGTAGTTTTGGATTTAACACCAAAAACACAGCAATAAAATAAAATTTAATCAACTGTGAGAGCAAACTAAAAATCTATTTCAAATGAAAATTATTCCTATGAAATGGGTAAAATATTGGCTAATGCCTGGCATTTGGTTAATATGAAAAGAAATATAAGAAATTCAACTTGATAGTAAAAGAGGAAATGAAACAACACAATCAAAATGGGCAGGAGAAGATAGAGCTGACAAGTGTGGTGCAAGGTTCATCAGCACCAAACCCCAGAAAAACCTGAGACAAGAATCCCAGGAAATCATCTTCTATCATCATTTAAATACTCTGTTACCCAAAAGAGAAGAAATAATAAGTATTGATAAAAGTGAACTGTTATGTTAAATAATCAAAGATAGTAAAAATGTTTCCTGGGCTAGAGAGAGATGGCTTAGTGGTTAAGGTGATTGCCTGTGAAGCCTAAGGACCTAGGTTCAGTTCCACAATACCTACATAAGCCAGATGCACAAGGTGGCACATGAATATGGAGTTTGTGTGCAAAGGCCAGAGGCCCTGGCATGACCTATCTTTCTTGCCTCTTTCTCTCTCTTCCTTCTCCTCTCTCTCTCTGTCAAATGAATAAATAAATACTTTTTAAAAGTTTCCTAAAAAATTTAAATATAGTAGCCATACATGATCCAATAATCCCACTTCTGGATATGTTCCTAAGGAAAAAAAATCAACATATGGAAGAGATCTGTACTTACAATGTTCATAGCAGTGAGACTACTAATGAGGCTTTGGGGATTGAGGAAGAATACTTGAAGTTCAAACTCTGGGTTTTTGTCTGTTTTTTAACAATAAATTGAAATAAATAGACTGAGAAGGATAAATTATAAACCATTACATTTACTCAGTGGAGGTGAGGGGAGTCCATGAATCAAGAGTAGGGGCTGGGTATACCCAAGTGGCCTGAGAGTCCATGCAAGAAGTTGAGCATGGGCCTGGAGGGAAACATGAAGTGAACTTTCCAGGGAAATTCAGGAAGGTCAGAGGTTAAAAAAAAAAAAAAAAAAAGAAAAAGAAAAATAAGAGAATAAGAGAGTAGAGGAAAAAAATATCTCTCCCCACTCTTCAGAGTGGAGGAAGCATGGTCTTACAGGTTGTGGGACTCCCATGATTCAAGTGTGAAGAGAAGAGAATCTGAGAAAAAGGTGAAGTAAATGTAAGTGACTTTTGGTATGTCTCTGTTTATAATTTTTTTGTGGTAGACTTTTCCCTGAGGTTCAGCTGAGTCCAAAACAGAGCTGATTGGTCTGGACTCATGGGAAATGTCTCAGGAAAGGTCAGCACATAGGAGCAGTGGACAAGAGAAAACTGGTTGGTGTGGGCTCCAGGATCCACCTCAGGAAAAGGCCAGCATACATAATGAGGAGGGGAGCTGAAGCAGGCTGTATGACATCACTTTTGTTGCCCTCTTTGGGCCTTCCCCCGGGTGACTCCTTAAAAAGAACTACCTTGCTCTGTTTTCTTCCTTTCCCAGTACTCACAATAGGTTATATTGACAAACAAAAGCAAAAAGAAATAAACAAAACTTCCCAACCAAAAGTTATCTATTAATGGATGAATGGATATGTAAATTTATATACTTGTAAAATGGAATATTATTTACTCATATAAGGAAGGGAATTCTGGCAATGGTGGAAGTAGGAAAGAGCCTGAAAGGTTTCAAGCACAGTGAAACAGTTCAGGGAATGAAAGGCAAGACTTGTATGAATAGATTTGATGCCAAATGTTCAAACCTTTCGTTCTGACAGGAAGACTAGAAGACTAATTAAGAGAGGCTGGAAATAAGAAGATCAGAAATTTATTAATCAAAGAATACAAACTTTCAGTTGCAAAATTAACAAGTTATAGTAACATATACATATACATCAGTAAAATGGTGCATATATTAATCAGTTGATTATGGTAATAATAATGCATATATATATATATATATATATATATATATAACTAGTTATTTATCAAACCTTCATGTTCTGTATTTTGAACATATACAAGATTATTCATCGTAGTAGTCAGATTCACATTGTTGAGATGAACTTCCAAATAAGGCACAATTATGGCAGGAAGGGAGTTTATTTGAAGCTCACAGATTAAGGGTAAATTCCACAATGGCAATAGAAGCTGAGCCCCCTTTCACAGGTACACACAATAGAGAGAAATCACCAACCACACCATAAGCAAGCACACTCAGGAACCCAGTCAGAACTCAGGTACTTTGCATATCTTTAGACATATCTTACCTGCCCACAGTAACACCTCCTCCAGCCAAGTCGCTGGAGATCTGAGTTATAAGCTTTAATAAACTCTTGAATTAATTTGGGGAAATCCATTAAAACCACCACAGTCATTCAAATATTTTAAGAATATATATTAAGAATATATATATATACATATTGTTTTTATTTTGTTTTGTTTTTTTGAGGTAGGGTCTCACTCTGGTCCAAGCTGACCTGGAATTAACTATGCAGTCTCAGGGTGGCCTCAAACTCACTGTGATCCTCCTACCTCTGCCTCCCGAGTGCTGGGATTAAAAGCATGCGCCACCACGCCAGGTTTAAGAATAAATATATATAATAATATATAATATATAATGTATAATATAATATATAATATAATATATAAATATAAATATAAATATAATATATATATTTAAATCTATACAAATAATCTGTAAAAGAAAATTTATATATATAAACCTATGTAATTAAAGCTTCAATAACATTTTACCTAGGAATTAAACTGTACAATATCCTTACCCTGTTTTAATGAACCAAACATTCTTCCTGTGATATATGTTACAATATCATCATATAACCAAGACCATGAGCCCCATTATTTTCAACAGATGAGAAATGGTTGAAATAAAATATATAGTTTTAAAAGGATATTTGAAAAGAAAGACACACATGGAAACATTCACACAGAGAGAAACAAATCCATGCACTTTATTAGATGCTAGGTAAAACATAATGTACATGCAGAGATTAGAAACACAAACTTTGTTCCTGAAGGGCCTCACATCATAAAGGAAACAAGTACACTGAAAATTGCATTTGAATAGTAAAACGAGATGTGGTTTAATCCTTGTAAGGTAAAGGAGTTCTGGGGCATTGGAAGGTCAATTATTTCTCTTTTAATTGGTCATAGAAGACTAAAAATGTCACATGGTTTTGGATTCCATATAGAATAGATCAGAAGCCATCAAATAGAGGTCAAAGAGCATCTATTAAAAAGCCTATTAAGTGAGTATCTAGACAACAATGCACATGCATGCCAGAAAAGAAATAGTTTGAATGAGTGTGCAACACTATTGCATAGCAAATCCTTCAGTATTGAAACATCCTGAAGGGAGGAGGGATACTCAGAAGAATCAGGAAGTCAAGACTACCAGAGCTGAAATTTAAAATGTCACATGACGACTCACAAAGGATAGAAGTTTAGACAAAACTGTTGAGGAGCATACAGACCACTGTTCTGTGGCAATTTTCTCCAAATTGAAACATTACCCCCTGAGGCTCAGGAGAGTCAGGAGGGCAAGGTTGGAGGACGCCTCCCTAAAATTTTATAAAAGTTAAGCAACTGCTGTCCAGGAGACTCTCCCACATGTCCTGCTGAGCTCCCCGCAAGTCCTGTAGTGTGCTGGAGACTCTCTGACCTACCCTGCAAACAGACCTGCAAGCCTTGTAGTGTGCTTCAGAGATGCAGCTTCCGTAAGTCCTCATCTATTCTGACATGGATTGTTTGGTGATGTAGCTGTCTTTGAGTCACCCATGTTTGCATAAGTAACCTCTCACTCTGCAATGTACTGCACCTTAGTAAATTCATTGGTTCACCAAAACTGGTTACTTGTGCTTTTTATGTCACCTGTGCCCTTTCTGGGGCCTATAGACGTGTGTGTACTTCTACTCAGAGGAAACAGTTTCATGTGATAAACGCAGTGATGTGTTTGTAATATGTGTGTGTGTGTGTGTGTGTGTGTGTGTGTGTGTGTAGAGAAATAGTGAGGATTTTAGAAAGACAGTAAGAGATATCAAGAAGAGGAGGGAGAATACAAGAAAAGAGATGAAAATCAATTGACGTGAAACAGTTTCAGGGAAGCATGCTATTGCCTTGACTCTTCCAATAATATTTATATGTGTCTGTGTAGAGGAAGAGAGAGACAGATGGAGAGGTGTGGGAACAAGGAAGGGGAATAAATGGAATTCAAGTCACATGGAACACAGATCCAGGGGAGCGTGATATTACCTTAACCCTCCTAATAAGTGTTGTATACCTCTGCACTGCCTCTCTTAGAGAACTAAATAAAGCAAAGCTTAATGATTCCATGAACATTCCTTCAATTCTTAACAGTACTTTTGTACTATGCAACACGTAAGTAGAAATTTTATAATGAGGCCTTAAATAAAGTTGCCAAATTATCCAAAAGAAAATGAATTAATATATGAAATTGATCATTAAATAATAAAGATCCTATAAGACCTGAATCCAGGTAGACATTGTGCAACTGAGGCTTGTTGTCATTGTATTTTGCATAAAAAAGGTTTTCTTACAGGCAAAAATAGGAAATGTTTTGTTTTTAGTAAAAGGAGAGTCTTTAGCTGACTAACTTTTTGCCTATGCTATATGCTATTTAAATAGTTCATGTAGAACTTAAAATTATGACTGGATAAATGTTGCAGAAGTCTTTAGTTGCCTTATGTTAAAATAAAAAATACAAAACAATTGTTTAAAAATGTGATGGATTTTTCAAATAATATTTTAATTTATTTGAGGGAAAGAAACAGTGTGGGTACAACTGGAAATGCTGCCACTACAAATGAATTTCAGATGAATGTGCCTTTTTGTGAAGCTGGTTTAAGTGGGTATAGGGGGATCACACATATCATCAGGCTTTGTAAAAAAGTACCCTTGGGCTGGAGAGATGGCTTAGGGTTTAGGCGCCTGCCTCCTAAGCCTAAGGACACTGGTTCCAATCTCCAGCGGTTCCAATCTCCAGGTCCCACATTTAACCAGATGCAAAGTGACGCAAGGGCGCAATGCCACACTTGACCACAAAGGGGCAAACACATCTGGATTTCGTTCGCATCAGCTGAGACACTGCTGGCGTGCCCACCTCTGTCTTGCTCTCCCTCTCTCTCTGTCTCTCTCTGCGTCTCTCTCCAAAAAAATAATTTAAAAAAATTAAAACAAAAAAGAAAGTTGTTTCTCGGTAGCCCTCATCCATCAACGTAAATGCTGAGTCTCAACATAAATTTGTAGCATTGTCAGAATTAACTAATATCCTTTGTAAAAACAACTCTATCAGCTAGAGTATAAAGTTTATACAGTTTATTTTATATTTCGTTGTTCAGACTTTACCCATCGAAATATAACCTAGTGGAGAATGGCTTCACCTAGTGTCTTCAGAAGCACATTCATATTGGTATAACACAAGTTGCTTTCCACACTTTGTGCTTTATTTATATATTTAATATTATTTATTTTGAGAGGAAGAAAGAAAGAGGAAGGTTGAAAGAAAGAGGGGAGGTAGAGAGGGAGGGAGAAAATGGACAGGGCAGAGCCTGAGGCCACTCCAACAAACTCCAGATGCATGTGTTACTTTGTGCATCTGGCTTTACATGGATACTAGGGAACTGAACCTTGATCCTTAGGCTTTGTAAGAAAGTGCCTTAACCACTTATCCATCTCTCCAGCTGTCAATTTGCACTTTTAATTCAATTCTTGTATCACTATGGCTCATATTTTTAATGGCATGCATTATAAAATATCACAGTTCTCACTCAAAAAACAATGTCATTTATCTACCTGTATCAGATACTTTCTCATTTCTCAGACAAAATATATGAAAAGAAGTCATTTAAGAAAGCAAAGGGTTTATTTTCCCTTTACAGATATGAGGAGGATTCTATCATGGCAGGGCAAGTCTGGAAAAAACACAAGGTCAGAGTCACACCATCACATACACAGGGAGGAATTCTAGAAAAACAATAAACTATCTCTAGGCTGCCTGGCCACTCATGAACCTCCCAGATCTGGTGAGTTTCCCCTCACCTCAGCCTGGCTGGATAGAGAGGAGGGGAAAACTCCAGAGCCTATTCCCACATGGGTTCTCTACCCTCTCCTGCCCTCCACATCATAGGGGCTCTTGTACTTTCCTGTCTTTGCTTTCTCTCTCTTTGTATGGGTTTTCCAGGACCTCTCAGACTATGTGGATGTATTTATTTTCCTTCCCCTGGTTCTGTATTTCACTTAATAAGTATAATATTTTTATAAATATGTTTTACTTTTTTATTTTAGACAGAGAAAGAGGAAGAGAGAGAGAGAGAATACCAGGGCTTCTTGACATTGCAAATGAACTTCAGATGCATACACCTCCCCCCCCCTTGTGCATCTGTCTTACATGGGTCCTGGGGAATTGAACCAGGGTCCTGTGGCTTTGCAGGCAAATGCCTTAACCACTAAGCCATCTTGTCCAGCCCCAATAAGTATAATAATTTAATAATGAAAAAAAGAAAAAATAATAATAACCAACCAGGCTGTACAATAAATTCTCAAGGCCTGTCCCAAGTGACAGACTTCCTAAACATTCCATAACTGTTAGGGATATGCTAAACCTTCTGATTTCTGCTCAAACAGTACACTAACTGGGGATTAAATATTCAAGCACATGAGTTTATGAGGGACAATTTACATTCAAATCACAGTGCCACCATAACAGTACCAAAAAGAATTGCTGGGCTGGAAAGATGGTTTAGTGGTTAAGATACTTACCTGCAAAGCCTAATGACCCCAGTTCCATTCCCCAAGACACACGTAAGTCAGATGTGCAAGGGGACACTTGTCTAGAGCTCATTTGTAGTGGCTAGAAGCCCTGGTGTGCCCATTCTGTCCCACTCCCACATTCTCCTCACATTCTCTCTCTCTCTCTCTCTCTCTCTCTCTCTCTCTGCATTTGTCTCTCTCAAATAAATATATGAATAATTTTTTTAAAAATTGCTATATTTTCTTACAAGTCACCCTGGATTCAGACATAAGCCTTGTTCTACTTCAGGATTTTAATTTGCTCTTTCCATGTTTTTCTGTTCCAAAACAACATAATCAGAACAATTCATTAAACATATTTTTCAGACTTTATTTTGTCACTTGGAAATACTTCCTTAGGATTCATCCATGACCTTGTCTTGTTTTATAGCATATTATTCATGGCCAAGCAATGTCCTCTTGTATACTCTGTATTTTGCTTATTCACATGTTGTTTTGATGTGCCCAAGAAAAGTCATCTATTTCACTTTGTTTGTCCAGTTCTTATTTAAAGCTAACAAACTCCCCATATTGGAACTGAAATAAGAGGTCAGAACACACATTTTCATGTGTGATCTTTATTAAAAAAAAAAAAAAAAGAAGGTACAGAAATAATGAGAAGTAAAATACAAATAAGTGTCATCCAGTCATTATATGATATTCCAATATTATCCCAAATCAATTATTATAAAGTCATATACATATAAAACTTTAGAAATATAAACTCCTATAATTTTGGCAACACTCCAGGGGAAATTTGGACATCAAACTCTATTTTAGAAAACATACAAAAACTTACAAAGAAGCAAGTTTTATTTCAATACTTTAAAGGACATTTATATTACATTCATAAATACAGATTTCTTTTAGTGCAGCTTCCAAACACTTTCATTTTCTTTTCACATTGATCCCATTTTTGACATGTTTTAATGGATTATATCTGTGTTTCAGCAACCTTAATCATTTTTTTAATGAACTAGGGTGTTATCAGGACAAGTAATATAAATATACAATACCAAAATCATTTGCCATACAGACATAAGCCATCAGGAATCATAATTAAGTGTCACCTATGGAAATAAACACTTTCCAAACACAATTCTTGAAAATATTGTCTTCTTTCTGAATCCAGGACTCCAACAACGGTGGTATCCATCTCTTTCACAAGATTCTCCTTGAAAGAGTGTTACTTAACAAGCTCAAGCTTTCTAATGTATAACTTGTTTGTTTTCAATGTCTGGTACCGTTTCACCTCTCTCTTTGTCTGTCTGTCTGTCTGTCTGTCTGTCTGTCTGTCTCTCTGTCTCTGTCTCTCTCTCTCTCTCTGTCTCTGTGTGTGTGTGTGTGTGTGTTCTATTTGGTGTAGGTACAAGGATGTGCCCTCCTGGGGGTCGTTTGCCTGTGATGACTGGGTTGGGACCTTGGATGTTCAGCTCCTTCACTCTTCTGCCTGGTATTGTTTTGAGCTGGACTTTCACTTTCACAGGAGTTAGTGGGGCCCTCACTGTTCTTTTGTCCCTGCTCCCCCACTGCATTGGAGTTACAGTGGCCATGTGCAACTGTGTTATGTGGGATCCAGATATTTGAACTCTGGTGGTCTCGACACATGAGACCCACATGCTTGTGAAAGAATCACACTTAAAGGCTGAGCTCTCTTATACCCTTAATGTCTTATTTTGTAGGCATACTAATTCATACTAATTTAATCATGCATATTTAAGCTATATTTTATCTATTATAAAAATAAGTGCTTGGGGCTGAAGAGATGGTTCATTGGTTAAGGTGTTTGCTTTCAAAGCCTAGCAGCCTGGGTTTGATTCTGCAGTACTGTTGTAAAGGCAGATGCATAAAGTGGTGTATGTACCTGGAGTTCCAGCCCATTCTTTTTCTCTTGTCTCTCTTTCTTTCTGTTTACAAATATATATTTAAATATCTTGATGTCACAGATACTGCTTTCACTGCTAGCATGAAACCCGTTCCAGGGAAGTGGTGACAGTCACTGTGGTCATTCAAGCCTCTACAATGAGAGATCCACAGTCTATAGAGAAGGCATCACTAAATCAGATCTCTGTCTTCCTCATAAAAGCTCAGGAACATTGTGGAAGATGAGGTTGAAAGGTTATAAGAGCCTTGGGGTGGGTGAACTTAGCCTGAGACACCATGTTTCATCCATCCTTGAAGAAACTAACTGAGGCCTCTTGATCCCCACAATGAATACATATTACTCCACTGAAGACCCCCCCAAAAAATTGGGGTTGGTTAAAGAAGTCTATGTATGTAATCTTTCTATAAAAAATCAATAAATAAAAAAATCTGGTTGGAGATATGGTTCAACAGTTAAGGGTACTTTTTTTTTTTTTTTGGAGAGAGACACAGAGAGAGACAGAGAGAGAGAGGGAGAGGAA
This sequence comes from Orientallactaga sibirica, assembly GCA_036365145.1. Taxonomy (NCBI): domain Eukaryota; kingdom Metazoa; phylum Chordata; class Mammalia; order Rodentia; family Dipodidae; genus Orientallactaga; species Orientallactaga sibirica. Next base: position 25,303,986 of record JAEOAD010000024.1, on the reverse strand, counting down.
GACAGAGATGGGCGCACCAGCTGCTGTGGACGAAATCCAGATGTTTGTGCCCCCTTGTGGTCAAGTGGGGCATTGCGCCCTTGTGTCACTTTGCATCTGGCTAAACCTGGGACCTGGAGATTGGAACTGCTGGAGATTGGAACCAGTGTTCTCTAGGCTTAGGAGGCAGGCACCTTAACCCCTAAGCTATCACTCCAGCCTGAGAAACAACTTTCTTATTGTAAGTTGTCACAGACAAAGAAGAGCACTGTAGAATGAACAGTGTATTGCATGGATTAGAGCAATAGATTTTCTGTATAAACTATGCTTAATAATATATGCATACAAGTAATATTTAAATAGATTTTTGTATATATGTACATACACACATATGTATGTATATATGGTATATTTACACAGAAAATTGTATGTCCATAGTTGTATGTAAAAATCCAGTTTTTGCACTAATGGGTAAGAGAGGCTAAAAAGTATAGATACACAACTAACAACAAATAAATATCATGTCTCAATTTTGCTTTGTGAAGTTAATTTTTGTTAAAGAGACATAAGAATCTGTGAGAAAATGACTGCACCATGAAGTTGATTAAAAAAACATATTTTAAAGCCCAGAATTTTTAGGAGTATCATTAAATAACAATGTTTTCCAGCCATAAAACCTATCAAAACACAATCATACACATGATGACTTGGGCATCACAAGAACCATTGTAATGGGAAATCACAAACACAATGATGGGTAAGGCCAGAATGAAAGGAGCCAAAGAAACTCTCCCAAAATTTCAAAGGTGAAATGTTTCTGAGAGCTAGAGTAGGTCTGGGTTGGAGACAAAAGTCCGTCAACATCTATGAAGCCATACTGACATAAGGAAGAGATTCCACAAATGAGAAGGTAAGTCACAAGTGAAGAAGAGTTACAGGTTATACATGCACACATAATCACTCCCTCTTGGTAAAGTCCAATGCCCCTGCCTTAGGGATGTGCTAGACCTTCTGATTTCTGCTCAATGACTGCATGGAAAAGGCAAAACCAAAACTGTAACACTGGGGAACTATAAACAAGCATTATAGCAGCCCAGTGAATGTTTACATAAGTTATGGTAAACATAAGTTGTGATGAGGTTTAATCACAGTGTGTGAAAGTTTTGATCAAATGTGATGATAATGGCATTGCATTTTCCTGGTTAGACTCCTCAAAATGTATGAACACAACCTAACCTCAAGAAAATCAGCAGATAAATCTCAACGAAGGAATACGTACAGATTATCTTTCCAGCAATCCATGTGTTTCATGGTCATTGAAAATAAGAAATGTCTAAGACACCATTGTACTCAAGACCAACATAAGGAATTACAGAGACAAAAACTTACATTTAATCATATAAGAGTAAAACTCATTTGTAAGCACTTGCATAATATATTAGCTTCTTTTTTAATTACTAATTTACCTTGTACCTGTCTGTCTTTCCACTAATGTAACTGTGTATAGTAAAGTTCAGTAGGATTGCTGGGGAGATGGCTTAGCAGTTAATTGCTTGCCTGTGAAGCCTAAGGACCACAATTCGAGGCTCAGTTCCCCAGTACCCATATAAGCCAGATGCACAAGGTGGCACATGCATCTGGAGTTCCTTTGTGGTGCCCATTCTCTCTCTCTCCCCTGCCTCTTTTTCTCTCTGTTACTCTCAAATAAATAAATAAAAATAAGCATTAAAAAAGAGAGGGGGGTTGGAGAGATGGCTTAGCTGTTAAGGCATTTGACTGCAAAGCCACATAATCCCAGTTCGATTCTCCAGGACCCAGATGAACAAGGGGGCACCCATATCTGGAGCTTGTTTGCAGTGGCTGGGGGCCTTGGTGTGCCACCATCTTGTGTGTATGTGCAAGCATGTGTGCTTGTGTCACCTTGAGCATCTGGCTTTTGTGGGATATGAAAAGTGGAACATGGGTCTTTAGGCTTTGCAGGCAAGTGCCTTAACATTAACTGCTAAGCCATCTCTCCTGCCTTTTTTTTTTTCTTTTTCTTAACTTTTATATCTCTTACATCTCAATACTTTAAATTTTCCTATTTTTTTCAATTTATATATAGATTTTTCTATTAAGTGATGATTATATAATGGAAATCTAACTCAGTGAAATTCAGGGATAACCATAAGAATACAACTAATAGAATGAATGTATATTATAAAGGGTAATTGTTGTATTGTTTTACAGGATACAAGTGGACAGTCCCCAAAAAACTGTCCCCAAGCTTAACATTAGCTGCTTCGTCTACAATGCTAGATTCTTCAGCAGCCACACTCTGGTACTAAAATCCTGCAGGAATCTTGAAGGGCCACTGGTTTTCAGTCCATGTTGAAAGGGTGATGCAACTTGATTCCGTCGTCCACAAAGGCCAGCTGAAACAGGGAAGCTGCACACACGGTGAATGGCAAGGGGAGCCACATAGAAAACATACACAAGCAAATAGACTGAGCAGCCAGGTTACAATGGTCTGTCTATGTCTCTCATTGATTCCATATATAGTCTACCACCATAAGAGATGCCCAGTACGAAGCAAGGACTTCCTCTCCCAGTTAATCCTTCATGGAAATCCCCTCACAGAACTACCTGAGAGGTATGTTTCTTACCAGATTCCTAATCTGGTCAAAATATAACAAAATATAACAAAATATAAAATATAACAGTCACAGTAGCTTATTGCACATGGCTGATAATATTATGTGTTCTCAAAAAAATAGTGGCCTTTTGCATATTTTCAGTCATATTCTAAAGTAAAATTTAAACTGTATAAAAGTTCTACTTCAATAACATATCCTGTATCATGAATTTCACTGTAATCTCAATGGGCACCTTTAGCTTCATGGCAGCTTGACATATTTACTCTAATGTAATATTTCCATTGTTCCCATTTATAGCCACAAACATTTTCTAGTGTATGTCACTATAATACGTGGCCTGAAGTTCCTTGTTTTCTTTTATTTTAGCATCTAAGATTTAGATAAACTATGTGAAAAATTCATGTAGTACTTATGAAAAATTGGCTTGTTTAGTGATCTATAAGAAAGCTTGCCACCCTCTAAAGGGAGGAGATATATTTTAGCTTTAATATGTATTTAAATATGAAACACACAAAAATCCATGCAAGTCCTTCACTCTGGAGATGCAATTATGTTAAAGTGCTCTGTGCAGGGAGCTATATGATAATAGCATTTGAAGGAGATTTTTTGTCTAGCATGTAGAAGAATAAATCACAGCCAGCTGTGAAGGGCTATTTAAGGGAGCATTACTTTATGAGAAATAAACACGCTTCCAGTCAATCACTGTTTTTATGAAAACTAACTAAAAGTGGCTATGAAAGCACTTTAGAATTTCTTAAATCTATGCAAATAACTTGTATGTAAAACACTGTGTGGAAATAGTCTGCATAGACTTGGAACTCCTATTGTCAAATTAATAACAGATGCTCTGCAAAGAGGTTAAGTGGGAGCAGTTGGAAGGAACTTAACATATTTTATGAAAATACATGTCAGCACATTAGAATAGACTTGAGGATATATGAGTCTGTAAGCACTTTATGAAATTTAGATGTCATTTAGGGCTCATTGCTATATTTTTTCCTATTATGAATATGAAAATCATGTTTTTATAACACAAATTAGATGTTATATTCTTGTCTTTCTATAACATAGTAGGAGTGGATAAATATTATGTCACAGATAATTTCTACATTACATACATTAATAAAACCTAATTAGACAAATACTCTGACATATGTTTATCTAAAAATGTAGACATTCCAACTAGGAGTTTTCAATATTCTAAGAAAATTAGAAAGCAGCACATGATGTAGCTCACATTTTTTTAAAATTTGTCTTCTCACTCTTGGGATTTCTTTTACAACTTTTCACATAAAAAAATCACCTTCTGCTTCATTTTGAATCAATACTAATGTTATTATACAGCACTATTCAGAGTGGCAATCCAATGTAGTTCACTGAAATAGTTCTACTTGCATTAAAACTAGCTAATATGCCAATAGTGGATAGGCTCATTGGACAAGGCAGATGAAAAGGCAGGAGAAAAAAGACACTGGACGCAAATCACAGTGATACAAGACTGAATGCCTGATTACATCCATGTTATTAGATATAACTAAGCAATGGTAACTGGAAATATCTGTCAAGTTTTCTGATTTGGAAAGAGGGTTTGCCACAACTAAATCATTTCTACCATGAAATGCAATTTATCAGTTTAGAGGTTTCTTTTTTTATTTTAATTTTATTTATTTTATATATAACAGGACTTATATTCCCTTACTCTGGTTCCCATTACCCTGGGGTCCCTCTTCTGTGGGGTTATAGTATTCATTGTGTGGCCGTGGAAGTCTCAGTCAGTCCCTGTGGGATAGGGGGACTTTACATCAGGATATTCCTTTCTTTCTATTCCAATCTTTCTGCCTCCTCCTCTTAAAATGTTCCCTGAGACATGGCAGGCCTGTTAGCAGTCTGATTTAGTGTTGGGTTCTCTGAAACCTCCAGATTTTTACTTTGATTTTTTTTTTTTTTTTTTTTTTTTTTTTTTTTTTTTGCAAATGAACTCCAGACACTTGCACCTCTTTTTGCATCTGGCTTTAAGTGAGTACTGGGGAATCAAACTATGATCATTAGACTTTATGGGCAAGTGCATTAAATGCTGAACAACCTCTCAACCCATGCTATGATAGGTTTTGATTGACCAGCATATCTGTCACCATCATCCAGGAATTGGCTGTCAAAGTAGTTGTAAGAACATAATTCTGGTTGCCACCTCATGGTGGGCAGTTGGCTATCTTCTTGCTTATTGATATATCTAGGCACTCTTCCATTTTCTCTTTCATTCAAAAAGTAAAACAGATTCTCAAACCAATAGTGAAAGCAGCTTGGGTTAAATGAGGTATGCAAAGTTATGTGAGAGCCCAGACTAATTCTCCGGAGAACAGTGGGGGCTTCTTGCTGAACTGCTTGACCATGGGATTCTGACTTGGTTCCCAGTATCAGCTATGAGTTCTCTGCCACTGAACAGGCCTCATGTCCAACCAGATAACAGTTGTTTATCTGCAGAGGCTGCATGACACCATTACACAAGTGTGGACTATTTGTCCAGCTGGTTGATTTCATAGTCTGCAGAGACCCTGGTTATTCATTTTGTTGGTGGCTATTGTCCTCCAGTGGCTCTCATAGGTCTCTCCATTATTAATGCTAATCAACCAGGATGGAGCTAGTTTCCCTTTTGGTTCCACCATGGTATTGCCATGTCCTGTGATTGCATCCTGTGGGGTCCTTAGCAGTAGAGTCCTACCCTTTGGTTCTGGCAGGTAATCAAGTATTTTGTTTGTGTGATTACATATAAGGACAAATACGTCCATTGAGGAATAATTCATAGCATTTATTTTAATGACATAAAGGGGATATTCACATAGTGAAAGGATGCTTTTGTTCCCATACAATTGCATGAGTTTTACTATGAAATTCCTAAGCAGAGGTGGCTCACTCCTCTTGGGCCAACAACATGCCAGTGCTATTCCATATTGAAAGTCAGGGAAATGTAAGATGTTTAGTCTGTGCTGATATCTTTGATAGACCACATGTTATTTACATGGTTTGGGGACATTTTCTTCAAAGGTCATAATGTCCTTGAGGTAGGAATAGACCATGGCTCATTAAGAGATGAGAGTGTTGTTTTTGTGTCTGGAAGGTGGAGCAGTAGATAGAAGCAACAACTGAGTTGGGAACACACAGAAATGCAGATATAGTGATTGATGTTTCTAAGTTCACCTATTTTTTTTGGTGAAACAAGAAAATCTTGGAAATTTACAGGCTGGCTAGTTTGCTGAATGCAATGGTGGTGAACTACAAGAGATGCTACCTCCACCAAGATCACATATGAGGGCTGACACCTGAAGTCGTCTTCTAATCTCTACATGCATGTGCCTCTATTCACACAAACTGACATGCATGCACATGTACACAAAAATACAAGATTTCCTAGATACCTTCTCATCTTTGCAGATGTGTCCTAAATGGGATCTGTGAGACTACAGTGGTCTCTATTCTCTCTCTCTCTCTCTCCTATTCTTGAGATGTTTACCCCACCACTATTGTCATTGTATATTTGCATCAGGCACTAAAGAAACATAGTTGACCTTGTCACACACCGAAGCTTCAATAATTTTGAGCCAAATACTTTTGTTTTCTGTATTTATCAATTACCCCAGATACTTTACCAATGCAATGGAAAGCTGACCAACAGCAGAAGCTCTGTGTGTCTCTAATAAAACATATAATATTGAAAATGGAAGTGGAATAGTGACTTTATGGGACCATTTCATCAGTTACTTTCTCATTGCTGGTACAAAATATTCGAAAAGAAGCAGTTTAAGGAAGGAACAGGTTTAATTTTGGCTTATAGTTTCAAGGGGAAATCTATGATGGGAGAAAATCACTACAGAAGCAGAAAGCTAGAGTTCCATCTTCACATTCACAAAGCCTGAATACATACTTCTTTTAGCATGGATTTCCCTCCTAACAGCTCCACAACTTTCTGAAACACTCCTATGAAATGAGGATTTAAGTATTCAAAGACGACTATATGGAGAACATTCTACATTCAAACTACCACAATATAAAAATGATATGCAGAGGAAAAGAAGGTATATACTGGCAATGCGTCTATCTATAGGTGCTGGTGAGAGAAATAGATGATACAGTTTTGTTTTACTATGTGTGTACACAAAAATATGACTGCATGTGAGTGAATGTGTTCATTTCATCAGGCAAATAAGGTCAGTTTTGTGGTTTTTCTTTCATCTGTCATTTATGTCACTAGGTAAATTATCATGATTAAGCATTAGAAACACTTAAAACTTTCAGACATGCAGTCAATTATTACTGTAAGAAAATGCTTAAAAAGAATGCAATCTTTATGTGGCAAGTAAAAAGATAGTAATTTAGATGAACATAATCTTGGGATGATTATCAATGGTTGTGAATACTATTCAAATGTGTCTGCCTATAAGAATGGATGTTTGACCCATAATAGCACATTTAATTCTCTTACAAACAACCAACTTCATTCATAATGTTTAGGAAGTTGGTGCTGATTCTATTTTTTTTTTTTTTCATATTAGGACAAACCCTGAAGCAGCATTTGTGTATATCTATAGATGTAGACAAGGTTGAAACTAATTTAGCTTTTTTATCTCCATAGGCATTTTTAAAAGGGATTCCATCAGTCAAAACATAACATTCTTTCCTCTACTTAGTTCAAGCCAAATGCTTATAATAAATCTTCCCTCCAGCTATTTTCCATGCTCTTGCTGTACCCACTGTTAGTGATTATTTATAATGGCATGCTGGTGCCTGTACTTAACCCTCCTTCATCTCATTGTTAAAATCAGTCATTGTGGAACTGATCACAATTTATATTCTTGCACATGTAAAGCTTGCAGACCATAGAAAGTAGGCTATTTATGAATGTTATATGACAAGGAGAGCATGTTTCAAAGCAACATAATCCCAATTATAAGTAGTCTAAGGAGGAAAATAAAGTAAAGATGTGTGAATAATGTTCCTCTTTGTAAAAATGTCAAAATCCTTGTCATTTTCTTCACACTGATACAGAGGAAATCCTGATGCTTTGTTCTTTTTCACAGAAGCAAGAATGCTTAGATTCACAAGACATTTCTTCTAAAGTAGGAATGTAGAGAAATTATATCAGGAAATTGGAAAAATATAACATGGAATAGAAAAGGAAACTGAAACTTATTGAAATGATACATCATTCTCATCAATTAGCAGAAAGGGAATGATGGGAGATATTCAGTAGAATAGAAAAAAATCACATCACATGATTTTATGTGACTATATTGTGTTCATCTAAAGAAAATGGGTGTGGAGTTTGTATGTTTTGACCTGGTAAAGCTATAGTATACATTATGTTTTCACTTACACACAAATTTGTTGGCTACTTTCCCCAGTAGCTCATATAGCACCTTCTAGCACTAGACAGGTTAACTCTCTGGGGATGGTTCTCTTCCAGACTCCAGCCAGGTCTCTCCATATTCCATTTGGACAGCATATGGTGTCTTCAACAGTAGGGTCTTACTATTAATCTCTGGTTGGTAATCAAGTGGTCTGATAGAAGTCTGTATTCTTTTGGAAAACCTTGTAGTTCTTTCTGATCAACAGCTCATTTTATGTGTTAACCACATCCTGGTGCTGGGAGTTACTGGCCAGCACCAAGGGAAAAAAAAAAAAAAGAATATAGAAAATATAAAAAAGAAAGAAATAAACAAAAGAAACAGGAGAAAATTAAGGTTAAAGGTTATTAAGGTTAGGCTTCATCTCACCTTCTCCAGGACCCTTTGATTCAGGTGTTCCCTCTATGGTCCTGATGAGGGTTCTACCTTTTAGTCTATCTTCCAGGGTATAGAATTTTATGGTTCCATTTGGGTTCAGTTTTGTGTCCCTACCCCACACCCTTACTCTCCCCTCAAGTCCTCCGCTCCCTATACTCTGATCCTTGAGATGCTTATTAATGCACTACTGATAAAAATCCAAGCATTATTCTTCACAGAGATAGAAAATATGATCTCAAAATTAATATGGGCTGATCCAGGTTAGGAGCTGCAGACGAGTAAGACCATGTGACAATTATCTTCTATGATTGGTTGAATACACTGAGGATTATCTGTTCCAAGTTTGACCATTTTTCTACAAATTTTGTTGTATTGTTTTCTAAATGCTGAGTAGAATTCCATCATGTAGATATACCACATTTTGTTATCTATTTGTCCAATGATGGGCATATGTGTTGATTCCAGTCCTTTGCTATTATGAATTGAGAAGCAATAAACATGGTTGAGAAAATCTCTCTGAACTAAGGTATGGAGTTTTTAGGGTAAATGCCCAGAAAGGGAATGACAGGGTGTGTTGGTAATTCTATAGTCAACCATTTAGGAAACTCCATATTGCTTTCCACAGTGGTTGTAGCAGCTTATATTCCCATCCACAGTGAATGAGGGTTCCTATTTCTCCACATCCTCACCAACATTTGTTTTCAGTTGATTGTTTAATGTTCTCTATACTTATTGGGGTAAGGTAGAATCTCACAGTTGTTTTAATTTTAATATCCTTGATTGTTAGGGATGTTGAACATTTTCTTAAGTGTGTGTTTGCCATTTGTATTTCTTCCTCTGAGAGATGCCTATTCACTTCTCTGCCCCACTTTTTTTTTAAGATTTATTTTTATTTATTTATTAGAGACAAAGAGAATGGGAAAGATAGAGAGAGACAGAGAATGGGCACACCAGGGCTTCTAGCCACTGCAAACGAACTCCAGATGCATGCACCACCATATGCATTTGGCTTAAGTGGGACCTGGAGAATCGAACCTGGATCCTTAGGCTTTTCAGGCATATGCCTTAACCACTAAGCCACCTCTCCAGCCCTTCCCCATTTTTTGAGTGGGATATTTGATCTTTTATTGTTTAGGTCTTTGAATTCTTTGTGGATTCCAGAAATTAGGCCTCTGTCAGTTTAATAGCTGGCAAAGATTTTCTCCATTTCTATGAGTAGTCTATTGTCTCTTCTTATGGTATGTTTGTCTGCACAAAAACTTTTTAGCTTCATAAGGTCCCAGTAGTTCAGTGATTGTTTAAGCTCCTGAGCTACTAGAGTTTTGTTAAGGAAGTCTTTTCCCATTTCTGTATTGTGAAAAATTCCTCCTATTTTTTCTTCTGGTATTAGTACAGTTTATGGTCTTACAATGAGGTCTTTGATCCACTTGAACTTGATTTTTTTGCATGGTGAGTTGTGTGGGTCTAGTTTCATTTTTCTGCACATAGTTATTTAGTTTGTCCAGCACCATTTGTTAAAGATGCTGTCCTTTCTCCAATCTCCATTATTAGGGCCTTTGTAGGATTGGCTTTGTGTTCATATAATTGTGGAGCTGACTTTTATCATGGAGATTTTTTCTTTTGCCATCTATTATGAGGGATACTTTTGCTGAGCACAGTAGTTTGTTTTGAAAGCCATAGGTTCTTACACTTTATAGTGTTCCATTCCAGGCCCTTCTGGCTTTCAAGGTTTCCATTGATAAATCTGAGGTAATTCTGACGGGGTTACCTTTATATGTAATGTGTTGTTTCCCTCTTGATCCTTTTAGGACTTTCTCTTTTTTCAATGTTTGGAATCTTACTGGCAATATGTCTTGGAGAGTTTCTCCTTTGGTCCAGTCTGTTTAGAGTTCTGTTAGCAGCTTGCATCTTGATGGAACTCTCTTTTGAGAGGTTGGAAAAGTTTTCTTAAGATAATTTCGTTGAATAAGTTCTCCATGCCTTTGGTCTGAATATCTTTCCTTTCTGGTATACTGATGACATTTAAGGGTATCCCACAGATGCCTCATATTCTGTTCATAGAAAGTTTTGAATTTGCTTAGTTTTTGGGCTTGCAAACTGTTTCTTCTGACTTATGCCAATTCTGAGGTTCTTTCCTTCACATGACTGACTCTGTTCTTGAAAGGTTTGGACTTGTTCATTTTGGTTTGTATTTTCTATTGCCTTTTTTGGAACACTGTCCATCCCTCTGTCAAGTTCCCTTTTCAGGTCATTTTCTGGTTTTCTTAATGCTTCTTGGAATTCATTCTTGAATTTATTTATGTCTTCATTGAACTTAGCCAGCTGATTATTGAGGTCCTCTTTTTTTTTTTTTTTTTTTTTTTTTTTTTGGCTCTACTTCAGCTTGCTTAACTGTCTTTGGAAGACTCCCTTTGTTTGTTTGTTTGTTTGTTTGTTTGTTTGTTTGTTTGTTTGTTTTCCTATTAGATTCAACCTAGTGAGGACAGTATTTATATGATTGTTGGTCTTTCATTGATTTTCTGCAAGCTCTGCTAATTGCTTGGCCAGGGTTGCATAACTTGTGTCCTCATTTTGGGTTCTGATCCTGTTGTCTCTTCTTTGTTTTGATTAGAGACTTCCATTTTGGGACTGGGCAATCTTGTTGGATTTATTTCCATTCTTTTTGTGCTGTGGTCTGCCCATCACAGTGAGGGAATCTTATTTAATTCACAAGGAAGCTGTAGTTTACCTTTGAAGTATCTTCAGTGATTGTTCCCTTTTATATTGACTAGACTGGGCTTTTGATGGCAATGGGGCCTGTCTGCTCAGGTGGAAGGAGTCCCCAAGGCCTTGGTGGGGACCAGGAGACCTGGTGGCAGGGTGGAGAGAGGAGCCTGGAGAGTGTGCAGTCTTGGAGCCAGGTGCCTGGGTGTGGAATAGCATGGTGATGACTCATGTGAGAGAGGGGATGAGACCCTGTGATGTGGACCCAGTGACATGTGCCTTGTGATACGGACCGGATGGCACATGGACCCTAGGATGCAGGTCTGGTGGCTCACTGGGGCTCGGTGCATTGGGTGGAGGCCCCATGGTAGGGAAAAAGAGGAAGGCATAGAGAGGGGGGAATGAGAGCTGGTTGGCAGGGGGAAAGGTGAGGGGCGCCTGCACTATATCTGTGGAGCCTTCACTAGTGCAGGAGCAAACCTGGTCTGTGGCACTGTAGCAAGCCAGTGGCTGGGATGGCTGCTTGAGGAGCTTGGGGGACTGATGAGCTACACAAGAGCATGAGAATCAGAGGATTCCCTATTGTACCCATCCATGCCTTCCTGCTGGACATCTGCTAGGACCTACTGACCCCAAAACATCCACAGATCTTGCTTATTGTAGCCTGGTGAAGTGAAGCATTGTTAGGCAGATTCCATCTTGACTGGAAGTTCCAAATTCATCATTCTTAATCCAAATCTATTCCATGTTTATCTATAGAGCTGTCTTCTCACATCTATTTATTTATGATTATATAATATGCCTTTGAGAACTCTATGTATCACCTTGTTATGTCACAACCACTGTGGTTCATGTGAGTATATAAGGCATTAATATAAAATGATATTAATAATCATTAATTTTAAAACTCAGTAACATTTAAAAATCAATGCATTGCATCCTATAATCTATAGTTATTTCATAATAACAACAGTTCTTATAAAAGACAGAAGGTAAATTGTGATATATGCTAACTTGGAAATAATAACAAACAAAAGCAGGAGGGATTTGGGCAACAAATTAACATAATGCCATTTCTAAACCCATCCTTTTACAAATTGATAATTTATATATTTCTATTATATAAACATATTGTATTTGTTACATTAAATAAAGCTTGGTTCGGTTCTGCCAGTAGAGAGGACAGGCTTGGAAGTAATGTGTGAGTTTAAACGCCAAAAGTTTTTTCGACAAACTTACTTGAATGTACCACCATTCCTCTCCCTAGGATATCCACATCTTAGGATTCCCATTTGTAAATCAGAAACTGTAACATCCTGCTACATTGAGTTTTGTGTATTTAATGAAATAAAATATAGATATTACAATAACAATATTTAGCTCATAATATGTATCATGATATTTCAGCATATTTTTGTTAAAACTACAATTGGCAGTTATATCAGCTTTAATTTTCTTAAATATGAACAATTAAAAAAGAGTTACAATGAAAATATTAGAAAAGAAAAATACTAATTTTCCTTTACATTTATTAAGTAATTTTATGGTTTAATATCAGGGGCCATGGATTTCTTAGTTTTAGCATATGTAATGGATCATGACATGCAAAAAATACATTAGTTTCAAAAAGCTTGTTAAGAAAGTCCTGAAGGTCAGCACATAAATGATTAAAAGAGCAAGGGCAGCTAAGATAGTTTTCATCCTTTTTTGAAGACATTGTTCGCATTATGTCAGAATGTATCTGAAGTGAGGGAAGGGATGGAAAGAATTGTGACCTGCAGAGAAATTGATATATCAAACTTTTCAAGACAACTTATGTTCTGTCCTGTTAATGTCACCACATTTCATCCCGAAAGCAGGCTTTGGCTTGTCCATACCTGGGTTAATACATCCCATGTTAGGTAGTTGCCATAGATATCAAATCCATGGAATAATGTGAATATTCACTGATGGTAAATCTATGGTTAGGTTAATGAATAAGGAAGGAAGTGTTTGTCCTTGGTTATGCAGGTGGATTCTATGTGGCTGCACCTGTGTGCTCCTATAAGGAAGGCGAAAGGAGATTTCACACAGTGACAGCAGGGACTAGAATCATTAAGCCACAAGAATAATGATGTCTGGGATCATATCAGAGCTGTGGGAAGCAAAGAACTTCTTTCTTTTTGAACCCCCAGAGGGGTGTAAGCATGCCAGATTATATAGACTTCTGGACTACAGAGTTCTAAGAATATACATACCCATTGTTTGATGCATCTAACTTGGTAATAATTCATCTCAGCACCCTTACAACAGTCACATATTAGACCATTCCTAAGAATTTTATGAGCTGAGAATGTGTTTAATAACAAGGAGATGAACAAAATCTCTTTCTGCTAGATGCTATGAGGGAAGGAAAAGGACTAGTGAGGCCCTGGTATATAGAGTATAGACTACAGCATGCAGTGTACTGTAAGGATCATGGAAAGTATTGTCAGATTCTGGAAACTATGAGGACATTTGGGTGATTTATTTTACTCTGCATTGCTGGGAACTTTTCCCTTCTCCTGAGTAAAGAATTAGTATTTTTTCAGGTAAAGATGGGACTTTTAGTATTACTCCAATTCATAAACAATGGAAAGAATAATGTTCTGACATTCAGGATAAGAACACTGGCCCTTCTAATGAATTTAAAACAAGAACCTGAGCTCTGCTTTCAGAATGAGATGAAACCACATGAGGGCAAGAAAATGTTACATCCTTAGTTTTACAACTTCTGTGCTAATTCTGGAGAGGCCACATGCTCCTCACTGTCACTGGTAGACATGCAGATAGAGCATGGTTGTGGGCCTGTTAGTTTTCTTCCATTATTCTTCTGTTTTTCTCATACTACTGACATTGTTGACTCCACTGCCAAACTTGGAAAATAACCCAGTACTTTCTATGCCATATTCAGATTGTTTCTTATGATGACAGAGTCCTTGTGCAAGAAATAATCTAATTGTGAAAATGCCCCTTCATATTCCAATATTCCATATGTTTTGAGGGGCAAAGAGAAAATATAAATAAATATATATATATATATATATATATATATATATATATATATATATCTCATATACACATACACAAATTATCAACGTGAAGTTTCTTTTTAACATCAAGCTTTTGGATTCCAAGCTCACATGTCTCTACTAGACCAGAGAGAAGCTGGTACCAATGGTCTTTCCTTACTATTAACTCAAAGAGGCTTTGAGATTTTATTTGCAGATTTCCATCAATATTGTGTCTCTTGAGCTTTCCTAATTCCAATTTGATAATTTGTTGAGATAAAGATGAGATACTTTTAATGAACCCTTTCTATGGGCTTTATGTTCAATGGGTTCCAGGGGTTCTAGTGGCAGATAAAATGGTGATATTCCCAAACTTTACATCTTTGTCTCCTCTTTTCATACCCAGTCATTTTCATACCTATTCATTAAAAGCCTAGTGTACCTTCATATATATATATATATATATATATATATATATATATATATATATATATATATATAGAGAGAGAGAGAGAGAGAGAGAGAGAGAGAGAGGAAGCTTGTTTTCTTTTAAATATCTTGAGTTTTTAATTTTTAAATTTTTTTTGTTTATTTTCATTTATTTATTTGAGAGTGACAGACAGAGAGAAAAGAGGAAGAGAGAGAGAGATAGAATGGGCACAGCAAGGCCTCTAGCCACTGCAAATGAACACCTGATGCCTGCACTACCTCATGCATCTGACTTAAGTGGTTACTGGGGACTCGAGCCTTGAACCAGGGTCCTTGGGCTTCACAAGCAAGTGCTTAACTGTTAAGCCATCTCTCCAGCCCTGCTTTTAATTTTTTTATACTTGTTTTTTTTTTTTCAGATGAATAATTCCAAGTATAGAACATTCTAGGAAACAAATTTTCTATTACAGCTAATATATGACATTTTCACAATATACCAAGTTTGTTTTAGTTACTTTTATCATTGCTACAATCAAATACCTGAGAAGATGCTCAAGAAGAAAGGATTTATTTAGCGTGCATTTTTATTGGTTACAGGTCTTCATTGTGAGGAAGGCATAGGAACAGGAGCCAGATGGTCACATTGCATGCAGTTACAAAACATGGATAGTGAACAGGAAATGGGACTCTGCTCTAAAATCACAATGCTTACCTCCCCTGATGCTCCACTGTACAAAGGTACTGAAGGAGAAATAGAAGGAAGCTAGCTTCTTTTAGGCAGTTCAGTTATGAACTGAGTCCCAGAGAGAACTGATGCCACCTAGTCCTGGCAGAAATGAAACTTCTGATGGTGACTGATCTACCACAGCTACAGTGTAACCTGCTGCCCAGAGTCTAGCAGGCTACCTAGATGAGCAGCCATCACTATCCCAGAAGGCTGGTTCTGAAGACTACCCCTTCAAATTTACAAACAAATTGGGTATTTCCCTTTAAATACCTGAATTTCATGAAAGAATGCATTTCAAAAAGACTATAAAGGCTGGGCTGTTTTTGATGGTTTGTTTGTTTTTTGCCTTTTATTCTCTCTCTGCTTCACCTTGTTCTGGTTGCAGAGTGCTGTTCCTTGGCCTGGATAATATTATGTTTGCCTCTGCTTCAAACTTTGCAGTAATTTATCGCATTAATTACATGTCTGATTTTCCTCTGATCTCTGAATCTACCACATGTGTACTTCCTTTACATTCTAGATCTAGTGTGTGGGTGCTACCTCTAAACTCTGGGCCTCCTACCTCTGTAATATCTCTAAAGTTAGGATACTCGTGCATGTAACTCTCTTTGCTACTTATTTCTCACCTCAACTTTTTGGTCTCTGCTTTGATAGTCTCTTTCTGCTATTCTTCCTTAAGCCACCACCACTTGCTCTCTTAACTTTCTTCCATGGGAAGCTCAGGGCAGATGTCTGTGTGTTTCTTCTAAATCTCCCTACACAAGTTCTAGGTTCTATCTTCCATGTCTTGTGTCTCCACTCCACTCTTCCCCTAAAAACTTCAGTTTCTCTTAAATGAATCTCACAAACTATGCTGTGGCTTCCACATGAATACATGCTTCCTACTTTCCAAGTATTTATGACTCTGTTCTAACCTTCTCCCTAGATCCTAAATTCCCTTCAATAAACCCCACAATTGGCTTTTCTCCCTAAATAATAATCCATAATTTATCATTCTTGAGTGCATTTTATATTAATTCTTTATTAAAAATAGGACAGGACCCAAATTTGGAGTTTATAAACTTGGGGGACCCTTCTTAACCCCCAAATCCTTCATCAGTTCCACAACTATAGTCAACTTCAGGTTGCTGGGATGAAGATCCAAACCAGGCATAGCTTAGTGGAGGAAGGGATGTATTTCAAGATTACAGACTCAGGTGGGAAGTTCCATCACGTAAGTCCCTATTGGAAACCACATCAAACGACCATGCTGAACTGAGAGGGAACCCACTTCTCTCAGCTAGCCCTAATAGTGCCAGAAAGTGCTCTGAGAACAGCTGGATAACAGTTGCCAACTGATTGATTAAGCAGCAGGTCTTTCCAGTTACAAAATCAACAGCTGAGCAAGAATTACACACTTGTGCAATAGTGGCACACAGCCAATGTAGGTAACTATTGCCCATGGATTGGGGATGAATGCAGATCTGACTCTGGGAACCAAGCCAGACTCCCTAGAACAGGAAATCAATAGGCTTCAGAGAGAGCCTTCATGTTCTTCCATGCTTTCTAACTAAGAAGAATGAATATTCACATCAATATATCTTTCTAATGTCTAGGCTTAGCCACTTTTATTTAAGCTGTTCTCACTTTTGGTTAAAGAGAGATCCAGAGTCCACAGAGAAAGCAACACTAAATCAGATTTCTATGTTCGCTCATCAAGGATCAGGGAATATCACATAAAGATTTTAAGATCCTCAGTGAGGCTGGGAAGAGTCTGAGACACCATGTTTCCCCCATCCTTATAGAGACTGACTGAGGCTCTTGGACCTCATAATGAATACCAATATCCCTGCTGATGACCTTCAGCAGAATGGGGGAGCGGGGGATAGTCTGGGCAGAAGATGAACAAAGCTTAACCTGAAAAACATAACATGTAGTTGGTAATTTCCATTCCCAGAGCTGGGTTACCCCCGACAATTAGCTGTTGGCAAGGGAGACGGATGAAGTCCCCAAAACAATGTATTTCATTGCCAAAATACTTGATCATCTCCAGAGCTAAAAGGTAAGACCTTATTGCTGAAGACACGGCAGACTGCAGTCACAGGACATCAGAATATCATGCGGATTATGAAATCAGTCAGCCTGACAAGAAGTATACTAGTTTGCAGTATTGGCACTCATCCTCTGCAGGTAACTAGCTGTTCTCTTATTGGACAGGAAGTCTGTTCAGTAGGAAAGAACTCATATTTGGCATTGAAAACCAAGTCAGAATCCCATAGTGAGAAAGTCAGTCTTCAGAGAGAATCCCCCAATGTTCCTTGGAGAAGAGTGGGCTTGTACACCAAAAATCTCTTAAATAACTTTACATACCCCCTTTGACCCCAGCTGCTCTCACTCTTGGATAACCTGCTTTATTTTACAGATGGAAGAGAAAATGGAAGACAATCAAGATCCATCAATAAGACAAAAATATAAATGACTGCACCACAAGACTTGTCACCTCTTCCAAATCTGCCAAGGCCCAGGCCAACTTCCAGTGGAAGCAGAGCCATGAACACTGTTCATACTGCTAGCCTGAAAACCAGCTCCAGAGTCATGGTGACAGACAGACAAGGTGATCAATTGAAACCTATCAAAGCAGAAATCTAGAGGTTACAAAGAACTCAACACTAAATCAGACTGTCCACAGGCCTGCAGTTTTAACATCCACAATAAGCTGTTGATCAGTGAGACCTACAAGGTTTCCCAAAAGAAGACAGATCTCAGGGAACATTGAATAAGAATGAGTGAAAAGATTGTAAGAGCCACAGTGCTAATAGGAATACCCTGAGGCATGCTCCCCCCATTTGCTCATAGGGACTGACTGAGACCTTCATGACCCCACAGTTATTAAGTTATTAACCCCACTGAGGAGGGCCCCAGGGACACAGAAGCAGAGGTGAGTGGATAAAAGAGTGAGACCCTACCTCAAAAAAAAAAAAAAAAAAAAAAACAATAAAACAAAAAACAAAAAAAAAAAAGTGACTTGGTAAAGCCACTATCAATGACTAGGAAGATATGCTTCCATTCCTTGAATAAAGAATATCCAAGGAATTATTATGAGATATTATCAATAAATTAATTTTATTTATTTAATAAAATATATGGGTATTTATTTTTGTCCTTTTGTGTATGAAGTAGAAATTATTTTGCTGTTCAAATTTTTCTCACACTGCCCATTAATGGTTTCTTACAGGTGGTCCTATGACCTGGTGACATAACACAATCAACTTTATTTTATGCATATCTTTTTTTTAATTTTATTTGATACTACAAAGTGTGCATCTTATAGATTTCCTGCCCTTATCCCAGAATAAACCTTATTTTCTGAGGATTACTGGTACTTTGATTTAATATGTCCTGCTAAGTATTTTCTATTCTTTCCACTAGAAAACTCAGTATTGTTTTCATACTTAACCCTTTTCTTTATTAACACACACACAATTCCTGATGCTTGTTTGGTCCCTTGTTTTGCGCCTGGGATGAGTTTGTAGGGCAGTAGTGCATGATAGATGCATTCAGCTAATCTGTGGCATATACATGCCCAGGGTTGCGACAACTTCCTATCAGGATGCAACTTCTAATGTTTACGCCACTTTGCAATAGTATCAATGTATGGAATAGACTTTTAACACAGGGTCTCTGGAAGATATTACAAATGAATTTTAAGCACATGTGTGGTGCTACACACTTTTAATCCAAGCATTGGGAGGCAGAGGTTGGAGGATGGCCATGAGTTCAAGGACACCTTGAGATTAAAGAGTGAATTGCAGGTCAGCTTGGGCTACAGTAAGACCCTACCTCAAAAAACAAACAAACAAAAAATATTATAACGAGATATAGCAGCACAACTAATACATGTTATAATTTAAAAAAAAAAATACTATGGGCTAGAGAGATTGCTCAGTGGTTAAGGTACTTTTCAGCAAAACCCAATGATCTGGATTCAATTCCCCCAGGACCCATGTAAAGCCAGATATGCCAACTAGCACACAAAACTGGAGTTCATTTACAGAGGTAGAGGTCTTGGAATGTCCATTCTCTCTGCCTGACTCTCTTCTCTCAATCTCTCTATGCTTACAAATTAATAAATAAAAATACTTTTAAAAATCAGGAAATGCATTTAAATCACAAATAAATTAAACAATACTTATCATGTAATATAAAATTATCTGTATTTTCTGTAGATTCCAAATTCGAAAAATAAAGTAATTGTTATTGATTTTCTGTATACTCTATTTTGATGTCCTTATTCTCCTCCCATCAGAATTCAGTAACTTTAGTTTAGAAATCAATGTACTTGGTCATGTAAACTAGTTTATTGAACATATTATCAAGATCTTCTCTATTAATAAGATTTTTATCTCTATTAGTCCTGATCTCAAAATATAATATCAGTGTGCCCTGATCTAAAAATGATTTCAAATAACTATTTCTATCTTCTTCCATAATGGTTTTAATGTTTTGGTTATTTTAAAATAATTGCAGGAAGCCGGGCGTGGTGGCGCACGCCTTTAATCCCAGCACTTGGGAGGCAGAGGCAGGAGGATCGCCGAGAGTTCGAGGCCACCCTGAGACTACATAGTTGATTCCAGGTCAGCCTGGACCAGAGTGAAACCCTACCTTGCAAAACTAAAAAAAAAAAAAAAAAAAAAAAAAAAAAAAAAAAAAAAAAGAATTGCAGGGCTGGAGAAATGGATTAGAGGTTAAGGCACTTGCCTGCGAAGCCTAAAAATCCCTGCTCAACTTTCCAGATGCCATAAAGGATGCACAAAGGTGAGCACACATGGCCACTAGGTGGCACAAGCATCTAGAATTAAATTGTCATTCCTGAGGCCCTGGTGTGCCAGTTATCTCTGTCTCTGTCTCTCTCTCTCTCTTTCTCTCACTTGCTCTCTTGTAACATCACATTACTTTGATAAATAATTGTCTAATCTACTTTCTATTATGTGTCTAGAATGATCTTTTTTCCTAATAATTATTGTACATTTGAAATGTTATGTTTCAAATTTAAACGTGTTTAACAGTTTTAAAAATGTGCTTATTAGACTATCTTTGAAAAATATATGTTTATCAATTTCTTAGCAATTTTAACCAAGAACAAATGTTAAGAAGTTATATACATATATAATGTAAAATTAATGTAAATATATGAAAATATATATAAATGAAAATGTCAATAAATACAAAAATACCTGTAATTTTCTATATGTTCTTTTATTCTTCTTTGTGAACTAAAGTTCCCAGAAAAGCACATGTACTTCCAGCAAGGCTGAATGGACTGGTAAGACCCTTGTGATGACAGAGAGATGGGATGTTACAAGATCAGAGCCAAATGACCTTGGGTTGCTTTTAGCTGCTCAGTAGCCATTATTGCCCAGCTCTGTGTCTGACCTAACATCCACGTGACTATTAGATGATCAGGTCTGTCCTTTTAGGAACATATAAGCAGACCACCAGCTTCCACCAACTCGAGGGCTAAAACTGTGATAACATCTGAAGCCTATAGTGGGAGTTTCCCTACTTTACTACCACCCATCTACCTGATGGTCATCCAATGTATTTAAAAAGTGCCTTGATTTATGACTTTCTTTTGTTATGTAAATATAAAATCTTCATGAAACTGTTAGCACGTGGGAACATGGAATTTAGGGTAACCTAAATCTGTGTTCCTGGAACATGGTCACTCATATGTGGCTCCAGAATAAACTCTTATACCTTTGAGGTGAGAGCTGGTCTTTTTCATCAACATCTTCTTCATTGATTTATAAATAATAATATGATAATATATATGATTCTTTGTATTTTGGGGCCTTCATGGTTGCCTATTAAATATTGCTCCTAGAGGGCATGTGACTAAGCCCATTCACAGACAATTATATCCTATGTGATTATTATGACATTGAATATTGAGAAAAAGAAGAGTATTTCTGATTTATTTTATTTCTATTTATTTATTTATTTGCAAGAGAGAGGAGGAAGAGGAGAGAATTGGCACACCTGGGTCCTTTGGCTTTGTGGGCAAGTGCCTCAACTGCTAACTTATCTCTCAAGCCCTGATTTTTTTCTAAAGATTGATGGTTGGTATTCCTCTGATTTAACTAGTGTTTTAAAGAAATAATTACTTTCCAGGTCAAGCAAATTCTGCATGGGGAAATTCCAATATGATTATTGGGAGAAAGTATGATCAGAAAATAAAAGATAATCTTGTGTTAATACTGGTGTGTTCCTTGCCCAGTCTTGTACTTTCTTGGAACATTTCTCTGGTACACAGTGAGAATCTACTTCACATGGAGAGGTCTCATACTACTTTAAAAAAAAAAAAAAAAAAAAAGAAAGAAAGAAAAGAAAACAAAAAACTGATTGGAGAACTACAGAATATTTTAAACATGCACACTGCACACTGCTTCCTGATGCCTCAAAATGTTTTCTAACATATCACATAAACTAATGTGAAAATTAATTATCTCATATAAGAAGCTTTCCAACCTTCCTATTCTAGCAGTTAAAGATAAGCACTGTGTCTTCTTATTGGAAAATTAAATGTCTTAGTGTTTTTACTGTAATATTTATGACAAGTAACCATCTATTTTATTCAATTATGATAAGTATTTTAAGTATTTACTATTTTCATTACAATATCTCTCAGTAGATTTCTTTATAGTATGGCTTGTAAATGTTGCTGATGATAAATTATGCACAGAAGCTACTTTAAACTTACTGTAACATAGAATTTTGAACACTATGTGTAAGTACTTACAAGTTTGGGGAGAAACATTGAGTATTAACATATAGGATATGCTGTGCTATGCACAATTTGAATAAATTCAAGGATAAATTATCGGAATTTATAGCTTCTGGATGTGCCATTATTCAAAAAAAAAAAAAAAAACTAGGTTTACATAAGTCTTATTCAGAATATCTTGAATTTTGATTGACCCTCCCCTGCTCTTCTTTTACACATTCTCATCCCCTGGCCTTGATTAGGCCTTCCCCTCCCTGTAATCTGTTCTTCTACTTACATATATACAATACCATCCCCTTAAGTCCTTCCTTCTTCTCCCTTCCTGATAGCCTTTTTCCATCTCACTGGCCTCTGCTACCGATTTTTTGGTTCCAGCTTACCCAAAATCTATACATTTGTAGCTAGGTTCCACATATGAGAGAGAACTTGCAAAGTTTGGCTTTCTGGGTCTTGGCTACCTCACTTAATATAATCCTTTCCAGATCCATCCATTTCCCTGCAAATTTCATAATTTCATTTTTCTTTACTGCTGAATAGAACTCCATTGTGTAAATGTACCACAACTTTATTATCCATTCATCTGTGGAGGGACATGTAGGCTGGAGATTGTTACTAGAAAATTTTCAGTGACTGGGATGGGATACCTTCCAGTGAGTTGTTGGCCAGAGAGGTCCCTATAGCCTCCAAAATATTAAAGGCTATTGCCAAGACCCTTGGTTTCCCATGAGAAACAGATAGTAAGACCCTATTGCTGAAGACCTCACTTGCCTAAGCAGCAAGGTCACTGCAAAATCAAGCTGGTTCTGAGCAGAAAACCTTCTTCCTATAGACCAACCAACTGAAAGCTGAAAAAAGCTGCACTGCTTGCAGCTATATGGGAGACAGAAATCATCAGCGGTGAAAACAGTGGACACTAGAAACCTCAAGTTTGGCCAGACAGGCCTAATGACAGAAGAGGTGCAATAGTGGCATGGCTGCTCTTTGGGGAAACCAACTGCTCCCTAAATGGATTGAAGGTCTGCTCTATGGGAGGGAATACATGCCTGGTACTGACAAAACTAATCAAAAGTCTATGGCAGGGGAGGTCATAAGCCTTAGGGGTATAAAGCCTGCTCTTGTCTGGCTGAATGTATATATTATCCCCACCAAACTGCCCTGAAAGCACTACACTTAATGTTCATATTCACATATTAATGCTACTTTCACTTCTGATTAGAGAAGCTTCTCTTTTCAGATGGTGATGACCACTGGGTTGACCCAAAAGGCAACATAGTGCTGAGAAGAAGGGGCGGAGGAGTGTCCAGCACTGAAACACCTCTGTCACACCCTCCAAGGTTCAGGGTCCACTGTGGAAAAGGGGACAGAAAGAATGTAAGGGCCAAAGGAAGGACATGATTCCTTACAATGCAACTGTCCAGACAGGAATTGGCCTCAACATCCATGACCTCACACTGCCTAGCAATACCTTCACAATACCCTCATAATAGGAAAAAGAAATGATGAAGTCAAATTAAAAGAAAGACTAATGGAAAGAGGGAGTTGATATGATGGAGACTGAAGTGCTGAAGGGAATGGGGGAGGGGAGGGAGGGAAATATCATGGTTTATTGTCTGTAAGTGTAGAAGTTGTCAATAAAAAAAAAAAAAAAAATCAAAATTTAAGTGTGTTTTAACTGTGCAATGGTTGACTATCATTTGATTTTCTTCTACACTCCTCTGTCTATTTGGAACACATCCAGTGGAAAATGTTTGAGAAACTCCAAGAGGGAATGGCAAACGAGCATCTTATAGACAATGCGGTAAAGACTTGATTGTAGTGGTCTATTTGTCACACACATTCCGAGTTTAAATTCTGCCCTACAGAGTTGGACCTTGTCAGGTGATCGTTTGTGTCACAGTATTTTTTTTTTTTTTACATACACACACTGCACACATAACACTTGCATATAGACAGCATTTTCCTGAATTTTCTATCATCCAATAATTTAACTTGCAGTTTTCATGAAAACAAACACTGAAATAGATCTAAAACATATCTCCTTTATTACTTAGCAAGCAATATCTTTCTAATAGTTAATTTATTTCCTATATAATCTTTAACATTCATTAGTGTGATTTATTTTTTATTCAAACTTTCTATATAGTATGTTGGGAAAACAAATGCTACATGACAAAGAGGAACTGTTTACTTGTGGAATTGTTGTTTTTATTATGTTTAACATTTAAAGCAGTTACCATTCTGATTTATAGAACATATTCATCAAAACTTATGGATGATATATTGCTTTGAAAACAAAATGCATTCTCAGAAATACCTCTAAACTCAAACTGTGAGATGAACTCACCTTGTGCTTCTGAATTGGCATTCAGAGATATTTTTGTATTTTTCTGTTAAAAAAAAATAAATAAATAAGGGTTGGGCTGAAGAGATGGCTTAGCGGTTAAGGAGCCTGCCCCCTAAGCCCAAGAACGCTGTTTCCAATCTTCAGCAGTTCCAATCTCCACGTCCCACGTTTAGCCAGATGCAAAATGATGCAAGGGCCCAATGCCACACTTGACCACGAGGGGGCGCACACATCTGGATTTCGTTCACAGCAGCTGAGACACTGCTGGCACGCCCATCTCTGTCTTCCACCCCCCCCCAAAAAAAAATGTATATATATATTAAGGGTGGAAAATTTCTCAACCAGCCAATCCATTTAGAGGAGGAAATAGGAATGTCTGTTACTGATCTCATTTGAAGGGAAGTTGGGGTAGTGTTTACTAACCTCATAAGGAGGAAGGAGCCAGGGGCAGAAATAATTCTGGAAATTTTCATTGCAAGATGGAGGCTCCTAGAGATAACTAGTTCTGTTGAAGTGAATCTTTACATTTTAAAATGATGACTTAGAATAATTTACGTTGATTCTAATATTTAATTTTCTTTGTGTAATATAAAAACTGCCTAGTGGAATTATTAATTGATAGTTTTAAAATAATCATCAGAAGTTCATATTTTATTTGAACTCTTCCCAAATTATGTCTGCACATTTTTTTCTGTATTTATGATCTGCTTTTTGCCCCTCAGAGAAATATATTGTTCATCATAATAGAATTATTCATTTTGGTGAAGTTCTTTTTGTTAAAAAAAATATTTATTTATTTGAGCAAGAAAGAGGCAGAGAGTGATAGAGAGATAGATATATGAGAAAGAGAGAGAGAGAGAGAATGAATGGGCACCCCATGGCCTCTAGCCACTGCAAACCACCCCAGATGCATGTGTTACCATGTGCATTTGGCTTATGGGGTACTGGAGAATTGAAAGCTGGTTCTTTGGTTTCATAAGCAAGCACCTTAACTGCTAAGCCATCTCTCCATCTCATTTTGGTGGATTTTTTTTTTTTTTTTTTTTTTTTTGGTTTTTCGAAGTAGGGTCTCACTCTGGTCCAGGCTGACCTGGAATTAACTATGTAGTCTCATCTCAGGGTGGCCTCAAACTCACGGAGATCCTCCTACCTCTGCCTCCCAAGTGCTGGGATTAAAGGCGTGCACCACCACGCCTGGCTTTTTGGTGGAGTTTTTAAATACCAAATATTAATATGCTTTAATATTTCAACATCTCTTCTGTTTACTTGATCTTTGTGTTATCAATCTATCATCTATACCTTTTTTAAATTAAAAAAAAAATATTTCACTTGTTTGAGAGAAAGAGAGTGAAAGATGCAGATGAGAAGGGGGAGTCAGGGAGGGAGAGAATAGGCATGCCAGAGTCTCTAGCCACTGCAAATGAATTCCAGAGGCATTAACCACATTGCACGTCTCAATTTACATGGGTACTGGGGAATAGAACCTGTCTCCTTTGCCTTTGCCGGCAAGCACCTTAACTACTAAGCCATCTCTCCAGTCCTATCATCTTTTTATATTTGATTTTTATTCATCTATTATCTGAGAGAAAGAGGAAGAGACAGAGAGAGGACAGGGAAGAGGGGAGAATGAGAGTACTGGGACTCCAAGCCACTGCAAATGCACTCCAGAGGTATACCCCACCATATGAATCTGGCTTACATGTCTGCTTTGGGAGTGAACCTCGGTCCATAGGATTTGCATGCAAGTGCTTTAACCGCTAAAATATCTCTCCAGCACTATGTTCACTTAAAGAAATAGTTTATTTTCATTTATTTAGTTGAGAGAGAAGAGAGAGAGAGAATGGGTGCAAGGGCCTCTAGCAAACAAACTGCAGACACATGTTCCACCTTGTGCATCTGGTTTATGTGGGTACTAGAAAATTAAACCTGGGTCCATTAGCTTTTCAGACAAGTATCTTTAACTGCTAAACAATCTCTCCAGCCCATATCTCCCTATTATCTATCTATCTATCTATCTATCTATCTATCTATCTATCTATCTATCTATCTATAACTGTGTAATATCTATTTTCTATGCTTCTTTCACTTTCTCTTTTCCAGTGCTTTTGTTTTGAGAATTCCCCCCCTGGGGTTGACATTGTAGCTATTAAGTCAGTATTCTTGTTATTTTCAGCTTTGTAATCTCAATATAATGTTTCATTCATTTTTATTTTTCTCCTAGTTATTTTGTAAGTGGTCATTTCTAGAGAAATTCATACAGAGCGTATTGAAAAAGTTAAAAAAAATCTCCAGTTCACATAGTAATAGCCATTAATTTCATTTCTTTTTAATGATATATTGCAAAGATTTATTTAAAAAAAACTTTTTTTATTATCTTATATTTTTGGAGAGAGACACAGAGAGAGAGAGAGAGGAGAGGGAGGGAAGGAAGACAGAAATGGGCGCCAGAGCAGTGTCTCAGCTGCTGCGAACGGAATCCAGATGTGCATGCTCCTCTTGTGACCAAGTGTGGCATTGAGCCCTTGCGTCACTTTGCATCTGGCTAAACGTGGGACCTGGAGATTGGAACCGCTGGAGATTAGAACCAGTGTTCTTAGGGTTAGGAGGCAGGTGCCTTAACCCCTAAGCCATCTCTCCAGCCCGCAAAGATTTTTTTAAATCACAGTCCACCCTGAAATAAAATTCTGGATGTTAAGATCTCCCAAAATTTAAACAATATTCATCATAAACACAGGTAATGATAATAAAATTAGTACAGTCAATTAAAGATGTATATTGTCCAAAGTGAGCAAGTGGTTAGGTACATCTCTTCTTGAATGCATTGGGAGTTTCAGTCTCTTGCAGACATGCATGATTACTGCATCAGGCAATGAGATGCAGACTTGTAAACATTGGCATTTTTTGTGGCACAACACTGGCTTGTGAACTGAAGCATTAATGTACATTTTCTCCATTAAAGATCTACTATGAAATAATATAGGCACAATAGAGAAAAACATTGGTGGTGTCATATTTTATGTTTATGTAACCAATAAATATATTTTGAAGATCATAGGCACCGTTTTATTTTAGCTGAGTAATCAGGCTGTGAACAGTCCATGCCCTCAGCTACTTTTGCAGAATTCTTTTCTTGTTTGTTTTTTTTTAATGCCCTGTATTCCCCAAGTTTAAGGACTATAATGGGTTCTTCTGTATATGTTTGAATCACAAAGAACATTATTTTCCTTCTAAGTAAAACAGTCTCTCTGGGGCTTTAATGCTTTCCAGGTTCTTTTTGGTACATTAAGTTGACTTCACGTAAAATATACCACATGAATCTGAGCTCTGACGTCTGGGGCTACATGTGTTTCTTCAAAGACAACACCTCACATGTTGATTCTACGCCAGTCTGAGGCTGTCCTGGACCCTCTCCTCTGGCCCCTTTGCACAGTCTTTGAAGTGCCACATGCAAGCAGGAAAATCCTGGGATATATCACTACTTTACGAATTCCAGCTGCAAGCAAGCTTCCTGCTGAAGCTTGGGGGAATGGAAAGACATCACAATATGCCATCCTTCTTCTTAAAATAAGGGCAAAACGAAAGCTTTTAAAGAGAAAAATGGATGGAGGTGAGTCTCAAAATAGCTTTTATCCAATGATCTATGGGATCACTCATACTCCCTGGAATACAGTATTAACTTTCATGGAATTGCCATGGTAAATGGCAACAGAAAATGCCTCTGAAATTCATGTTTTTAATGCTTCTCAGGATTTTTATTCTTCCTTTTCATAGTTGAAACCCATCTAATCACTAACCTTACTCCCCTCTGAATGCAGAAAACATGTACGTTAAACTATGGATATAAGAAACACAATATTTGACAGATTGCACATTTTAAAAGGATAGAAGCAAATGAGCTCTAACACTAATAAATATTTGTTGAGTGGTCATACAAGTTATCTTGTATGTAATGAAAGAAACCATCTGTGAGTTGGAGGACAGTGGGAAGGATGTGTGTGCTTGGTCTGTTTGAACAGAACACAGGGCACCCTGGTATATTACATATTGGTTCACAGTGTCTACTTCTCTTTATGCTATTATTATTCTAGTTATACAAAATTGCTATTGCTAAGCATATTTTGGTTTAATACAGTATTCATTTTGTTCATGTAGATTCCAGTTTCTTCTGCTCCTTGTGTTACAGTTAGCTTCACATTACTGGCAGAAAACACCTGATCAAGACCAGCTTGTTAGAGAAAAGGGATGATGTTGACTTACAGACTCAATGGGGAAGCTCCGTGATGGCAGTGAATAAAAGATGGCATGAGCAGAGGGTGGACATCACCTCCTGGACAACATCAGATGGACAACAGAACAGGAGAGTGTGCCAAGGGGGAGCTGGCTGTAACACCCATAAGCCCGCTCCCAACAATCCATCACCTTCAAGATTCTCAAATTGCCACCAGATGTGGACCTAGTATTCAGAGCACACAAGTTAATGGGAGATGCCTGAATCAAACCACCAAAGCCAGTAAAGCACTTTCTTGTTAGGAGGTGCCTGGAGACTTGTTTTTTCCCACATTAATTTAGTTTTTCACTTTATTCTTCTCCCATATTTATTCAAATTACTTATTTTCAAAATAAGCCTGGTCATATTTTGTTCATTAGTCTGTCTATATCATTCCAAATACAAATTCAGCAACAAATCAAGTTGTCATTCCAGCAGTATTGAACATGGTCCATTAATGGAGAAGCTACAAACACCTATAATCCAATCTCTTCCAGTCTCTGCCTTAGAGAAAGACTAAAACTTTACTCTTGGTACATAGTTTTCAATCATGCAAACAGATTCTCTATCATCTTGAGTACTGTGATTATATGACTGTTTTCTGTTTTGATTAAGAAGCTCTATAATTCAAAACTTCCTACTTAGAAAAGAAAACACCACAATGAATTGTGAACAGAAACATGCCCACCATTCTCTGCTTCACATCTACAAAGTGGCTTGCTTTTGTCTTCCTATTTTCTTTCCATAACTCAACCACAAACCCAATCAATACAATGATTAAACTCTCCAGAAAAAAATAAGGAATATTCATATCAGCCACCTGGAAAGAAGTTACAATGGACATTGAGCTTTTACCTCATGCTTGTGCAGGTAGTGAGCGAAGAAAGAACAACAAGAATTATCTGTCTTACAAGTGGTTCTGAGTGGTATGTCAGGACCATGGGCCAGGGAGCTTTTTCTTTGATACTGTAGCTCTGGTCACTACTAACCCTGGCGAATGTAAAGGAGGAGACATTCTCACAGTGGGTAGAACTAGATATTTGAGACCATATGTGTTTGCTATCTAGAATAACAACACGTTTGTGATGAATATAAACATTAATCATTTTATCTAACGGCAAGGCATGTCACAAATTTAACAGGATATGGCTGGGAAATTGGAAATAAAAGGTAGGACTGTTCATAATGAGCGTCCATTCTGAATGCTTATATAAGTTCTATCATTGCCTTTCCATGTTTGAACACTGTATGAATGTTGCGAGACTGTGGTATTTATTCTACAAGGGTTGATATCATATATCTTAATCCTCTTTCAAGGGATATTTGCTGCTTCCAATTTTGTAATCCTTTTACCTCTGACAAAATACCCTGTCACTTTAACATGTTTGGCAAGTCAGCATTCTAGAAGACAGAAGAGTTACAGATCCGATTCTACTAAAAACTACCATTCATCAAGAGCGGCACTGCTCAAAGTACTCACATTTTGACTCTTACAATGTGCACTACATTTTATTATGTTGTGTTTCCAATCTGAATAGGAATAATGAACATCTCACCATCCAAAATTTGGTTGTATTGTCAGCTTTGATGGTGCCACACAGCACACTTAGGTATGGAAATTGCATTTCATGCATAATTAAAATCTGAGAGCAGAGGACAGGTCTGTGAAGCAGATTTCAATCACCTGCAGAGCAAAACATAGGCCTGACTGGGGGATTCACTATGATTTTGAAGCAGGATAGAGAGGAAGTTCTCCTGCATGAGCAAGGGTTTGATTTTTTTCAGCAAGAGCAAAACATAGAGACCATAGGTTTCTCATCATCAAGTTTTCATCAGGAGCACAGGTATAAAACCTAAAAATATCAGAAGTTTGTCTGGCTCTATTAGTCTGCAGAACATATTTCTCAGTAATAAATAAGGCATATACCATGTTTTATGTCACTAACTATGAACCTGTTATATTAAGCTACTTTGATCTTCGATGATGCCAGTGGCCTGAGGCAAGAAAGGAAGGTGAATGTCTCAGAGCTCAGTACTGTGGATTCTGAGAAGACAGCTGGTTGTCTTAGTTACCGCTCTACTATAGAGAGCGTGTCTGGATAAACGTGACAAGCTTCCTGTATATTAAATATACAGAGGCATAGTGTGGTGATTTGATTTAGATGTCCCCCATAAACTTAGATGTTCTGAATGCTAGGTTCCCAGCTGAAGGAGATTTGGGAATTAACACCTCTTGGAGGCTGTGTATTGTTGGGGTGGACTTATGGGTATTATAGCCAGTTTCCCCTTGCCAGTGTTTGGCACACTCTCCTGTTCCTATTGTTCACCTTATGTTGGCCAGAGGGTGATGTCCACCCTCTGCTCATGCCATTGTTTTTCCCCTGCCATCACGGAGCTTCCCCCTCATCCTTGTAAGCCAAAATAAACCTCTTTTTTTTTTTTTTTTTTTCCTCAAAGCTGCTCTTGGTTGGGTGATAACTATGAGCAATGCAAACCTGACTGCAACACATAGGTTACTTGTTTTTTTTTTTTTTTTTTTTTTTCCTATGAAGTAAAAGATTTTCAGTGTGATTCACCTTAAAGAAAGTAATTCTAAGGTAATAGGGCCCAAGAATGTGTAAATTTTTGCACATTAGCTGACTATTGTTCAGACTGTTCAGTGCTGAGACTATCCTGATGTTTCCCTGTCTGCATCTCCTTGGGATGATTCTTTATCAGAGATTTCTGGCTTATAGGGGCAAAGCAGACGAAATGAAAAGCAACACAGCTCCATGCTCTATTGTTAGCATGGTGTCACACTATCAAGTATCAAAAAAAAAAAAAAAAAAAAAGAGAGAGAGAGTGAGAACGAGAGAGAGATGGTCAGAAGGGACACCCCAGGAAGTAAAAGTCTGTAGGAAGTTTACTCCTAGTAGCCAAAGAAAGTGATAGAAAATTAAGCTTGGGGGGGGTCCTTCCAAATGGAGGAGTAACCAGCAGTGGACCTTGCAAGCTTTATGACTGGACTGCCTGGGCAAATAAACCATCTGATGCAATGGTAGCATGTCTGTTATTGGGGGAACCACATTCCCTTGGATTGAACTTGAGAGGCTCATTCCAAGGAGGAAAAATCTTGCCTGGCATGGAAAACCTAATCAAAAGCCTTCGGTTGGGAAGGTCATAAGCCCTGAGGAGGAAACTACTACTATTTTCTAGATAAGTGAATATATTAGGCCCACACTGCTCTCTCAAAATACTTATGTGTATGTCCACATATTAATGCCACCATCACTTTTATTTAGAGAAAATTCTCTTTGCAGATGATGGTGACCACTGAAGAGACTGAAAACTCACCAAAGTCCTGAGAAGAAGAGAGCGTGGAATGTCCAGGACTAAATGAGACCTGTCCATTACGTCCTCCAAGGCTCATCAGTGTCTGTACTCTGAGTTCTGTTTCATAATGGCCCTAATCTCAACCATGTCACCTCCACCTAACTATCTAATTGCTTCTCAAAGATCCCACTTACTATTACTATCACATTGGAGGTTAGGCTTACGCACATGGAGTGGGAAGTGGCCACAAACCATACAACACTGAAGTAAGATATGATCTGTATAGTTCAGAAATGAGAAATAAAGAACTTGCATGAATTACTCCTTTATATCCAAATAGGTCTTTTTAATTTCTTCAGGATGGAGTAGGAGAGGTAACTTTGAGTTTGTTTCAAATTTAAAACAAAATATATAGTGTTTCAATTTCATAGGATGAGTTTTATCATGTTAAGCAGGATTTTTATTAGTGATCTCTGCCATTATAATAATAATAATAATCATTATTATTATTATCATTATTATTATTATTATTATATCTCAGTTGGGTGAGTCTTTTTTGACTTCAGGTATCAGTATTAGGTGTCATAAAGTAAGAAAGTTATGGCAGCTCCCTATAACAAATCTGGTTATTCCATAATTAATAGATGTATTAGTAGGTCACCTATAATATTGTGTAAAAGTGAGACTCGAATCAGATAATTTGGAGTTATAAAACATACTTAAGAAATGTATCTATTCTAGAATTTCAAGTTTATTGGGCACTTGGACAATTAAAGTAGCCAGAGTCAGATAAATATTAAGAAACTGGTGGAGAAACTAGTGACTATAAGGTTGGAGGCTTAATGAAGCACAAGAAAAGAATATCTAATTTCTAATGCTAGAGCAGCATGCTAAAGATATTTGAGCCTATACTGTGAGATTTAATGAGTGCTTCCAAGTAATTAGCTTTCCAAGTACTGATCAAAACTCCAGAAAATAAGCTTCACACTTGCTTTAAGGGAAAACTTGAGTGAGATGAAAATAACTTCTATAAAATGAGTAAATGATTTTAATTCCCTAGTTAAATGTAACAATATAGCTTATTTTCTCATTTTATTGAGTAAATTTGTTATCATCTATCCTATAATCATTTAATATTTTCTTTTATGCACTTAAATCTCATGGTGATATACATCAACATTTTAAATAGACCTACATGAAGCATCTCTCATTTATTATATCTACTTATCAATTAACTCTCTGAGATTAGCCCCTGAGACACTGGCTCAGTCTCAATTCATAACTGGAATATAATTCCAAAAGGAATATAAATTGTCTCCTATATTTATTTCTGTCATGCTTAAAGTCAAATGTAGAATTCTGGAGCAAGGCAATAACAATGTTGATTTATGAAATAATTTCACAGAAACCAGAATTACACCCTATGTACAAATATCTCCTAGCCCAAAGGATGCTGAGGTGATGTATAAAGTTTTTAAATCACAATAAAAATAAAAAGGGAGTGTTCTATCTGGACAGCAAAGAAAGCTAGTTTGAAAGGATCATAAATCATTCAGTAAAAATGATACTTCAATTTACCTTTGACAAGAAGGAATAGTGGGAGCCTCTGTTAAAACTACTCTCCTGTAAATTAAAAGGATCTAATTTTTACTAACTTTGCTCTGTAAAAATTCAAGATATCACTGAGTGTCAAGCAGTGATTGTGAAAATTTAATTACATGGAATGTAAAAAGGCTAGTGAAAACTTCTTAGGACCCTCAGGGTTAGGAGCATTCCTGCGAGGAATAGTAATAATAAGCTGAAAATGGGTTTGTTTTCCTTTGATATCCACCACGTAGACCTATGACATACTTTTTAGATATAATATTTAGTGATTATTTTTTATTACTTATTTTAGGAAAAAAATCCTGAATATAATGAAATAAACTTCTGAATACCCACAATTCAAGTTAATAAAACATTAAGAATATTGTATATCTTGCCAGGTTGTGTTGACTCATGCCTTTAATCCCAGCACTTGGGAGGCAGAGGTAGGAGGATTGCTGAGAATTCGAGGCACCCTGAGACTACGTAGTGCATTTTAGGTCAGCCTGACCTAGACTTTAACTCAAAAAACCAAACAAAAAACAAAGAAATATAAAGAATATTACATAAGTTTTTTTGAAGTTGTTCATCAAATAAATAGCATGTTATAATTACATTTGAAGACTTCCATCAACTGTATCCTTCCTGACTGATAACCCTTCTCATCCAGAAGTAACTGTGGCCAGAATTCCACATGCTTCAGCCTGAGACATGCTTGCATTTAATACACATTTAGGTTTCTGTAAAAACTGATTGTCAACTTTTAAAATGCTTACTACAATAATGTGGTTATGAATACATAGAGCATGATATGAATTTATCCATGTTAATGTTAAACAGACTCAGGTTAATGCATTTCTAGCTTATGTCCACTATAACCAAATGTGAAAATGCTGCAAGGTCTGTGAGTATTTTCTTCATGGTCATCACTTATGTTTCCTGTTTTTCACTATTCATATTTTTCAAAAGCTATTCTCATTACACCCATATTTTCCTTAGGGGAAATTTAGACAATTAGATTCCTAAAATTTCTACTCATGCCTAGGTTCTAAGATCTTTATTTTTTTTTTCACTCCACTTTTACATCCTAGCAACTCACTTGGCCTCTAATATAGTTTACCCATACTGTTCTTCTGATGACCCAAGACCACAGTGTAATTTTGAGTAGGGTTCTTTTCTTTGGGATATTTTTGGATATTTGGATGGGCCAAGTTTCTATTATCATATTATGACAGCAGATGGAATGTTTAATAATGCTTTAAGACATGATTGTACGTATAAGTTGCTCTCCATTTGAAGACAATGAAAACTGGTTCTAAACAATTTCATAAGTATTAAGAATAGTTTTCTAATTCGTTAAAATTAGCATATTCCATAGTCATCAGGCTTGGTTAAATGTGCTATAGCAAAAATATCCCCGTCAGTGTCAGCAACTGTGGCTTAGTATTGGCTTGGCATGTACTGATATAACTCATCCATCAGGATCATTCCAGTTTCTGCAGGAACAATACTGGCAAAGTGAATGTAACAAACATAGGTTCCAACACTCTTGCATATCTTAGTGCTCAAGGAGAACATTGATGCCTGACATTCCCTTAGGGGAATGTTGTTTTGACTTAAGTTCTGCTTCTGAGGGTTCCAGTTTGCCATCTTCACTGCATTTGCTTCTCTACTGTAGGATTCAAAATCCAGATGGAGTCAATTAAGTTTACAGTAGCATTACATGCAGATATTGGTTAATTGTATGGTGTCTTAGTCAGCTTCACATTGCTGAGATGCTTCTCCAAACTGGACACAGTTTTGAGGAGGAAGACATTAATTGAAGCTTACATATCTAGGGGAAGTTCCATCATGGTAGAAGAAGCTGGCCCCCTTTCACAGGTCCACAAAGGGAGAAATACCACCAACAGCACCATAAGCAAACGCACTCCAAGAACCCCAGGCAGAGCTCAAGCACACTGCATATCTTTGGCTGGAATCCAGATCCATCCCCAAACACACCTTAGGGCTGAACTCCACCATCCATCCACAGTGACATCAAGTTGCAAGCTTGAATAAACTCCTGAATCAGTTGGGAGACATCCATCCAAACTACCACATTCTGTCCCTGGCTCCCAACAGATTGATAATCCCTCACACTGTAAATTGTATTTAGTCTAATTTAAAGGTCCACATAGATTTTACCAACTTCAAAATAGTTTCAAAGTACCAAGTCTCTGCCCCCCAATCCCAGGGTAGGCTCTCACTCTAGTTCAGGTTGACATGGAAGTCATTATGTAGTCTCAGGGTGGCCTTGAACTCTCAGCAATCCTCCTACCTCTGCTTCCTGAGTGCTGGGATTAAAGGCATGTGCCACCACACTGAGCCAAAGTCTCAAGTTTTATCTGAGATTTAAAACTGTCTCTTAAATGTGAGCCCTATAAAATCAAAACAAATTATATACTTTTAACATCTAAATTCTCAGAGCAAATGTTTCCATTATAAGGAAAGAACGGACCAATGTAAACTCAATAGCCATCAAGCAAATGTCAAACATCTGCAGTTCAAGTCCTGTATCATAACCAGTGACGAGCAGTCTCCAGACTTCCCAATTCCACCCATCCAGCTAGGTAGAATAGCCAGGAAAAACTGCCATTCCAAGCCAACTGTGCTCCATAGCATCACTTATATAGACCTGGTGTGTAGGAAACAGCCATTTTTATTTTTTAATTATTAAATTATTATATTTATTGAGGGAAATCCAGAGCCAAGGAAAGGCACTCCTGTGGCTACAGTTCCCACGTGGAGGGCCTAGAAAACCACAGAAAGTAAAGAGAGAAAAGAAAATTCAAGGAGCTCCTGACATGTGGGGAGCTGGAGGGGATAAAGAACCCATGTGGAGAGTAAGGGCTGGGGGTCTCTCCTTGGGCTTGGGAAAAACTCACCCTCAGCTATAAGTTCCCCAGTGATCAGAGGACAGCCATATTTTTAATTCAGGGAGGGACTAAATTGTAACATTGAAAAGCAGTTTATTTCCTTTCTGTAAACTCCTTTCAAGTTCCAAACACACCTTCGGGCTGGACCCTAGGATCCACCCAAAGTGACATCAAGTTATAAGATGGTTCTGTAGATTATGTGTAAGAACTTTGAGGGTAGACTTTTATCTGTCTACCCTCTATCATAATAGCATCTCTTCCTGAGTCAGGAATTAATATTTGCATCATCCACATATAATACAGTTAAATAGGCTGAAATATTTAAAAAATATGTATTTTATTTATTTTGAAACAGAGAATGAGAGAAAGAAGCATATAGAGAGACTGAGCATGTCAGATCATTTAGCTATAACAAATAAACTGCAGATGCATGCACCACCTTATGCATCTGGGGAATCAAACCTGGATCCTTTGGCTTTGCAGAAAAGTGCCGTAACCACTAAGCCATCTCTCAACCCCATGTTTTAAAAACATATTTATTTTTATTTATTTTCAATCATAAAAAGAGAGAGACTTATAGGAGACAGAAACAATGGGCATGACAGGGTGTCCAGCTGCTGCAAATCAACTCCAGATGTAAGCATCTGGCTTTAAGTGGGTACTGCGGAATCAAACTCAGGTCATTAGATTTTGCTGGTGAGCGTCTTATCCATTAAGTCTTCTCTCCAGCCCCATATTTAAGTTTTGAGACTGGAAAATTTACCACAGGAAAAGCATACAGTACCATCAGACCTAGTATGAGTCCGACTCAAGCCTGGACTTCATCTCGCATATACCCTACATAAATGTAGGCCTGTTTCCTGACCTGCAGCCTCTATTGGCCTTTGGAACACTGGGAGTCAGTGTCCATTCAAAGATTATATGTGCTATGCCCTAACAATTCTGGGTGTTTTCTCTCCATAGCATTACATTTGTCAACTTCCATTGCAGGGACAAAATGCCTGAAATGAATTTGTAAGGAAAGAAGGGTATACTTCAGGGTAGGTTTTGGTATATAATGTCAGGAGAGGAATGGAAGTAGGAGCTTCAGGTAGCTCATCATAATCAGCCCAAGGAGGAATCAGAGAGATCCCTGGTCATTCACAGTCAGGTCCTCTATATAGCCCAGGACCCTGAACCCTGTAAATGGTGTCACTCACAGTTTGGTCTTTGTCCTATTTTGAATGTATGACCCCATAGACTCAGGCTTGAAACTTGAATCACCATTGGGTGGAGCACTATTGGGGAGGGGTATGTCACTGGGGGTGGAACCTGAATTCAGCTTTAAGGTGTGTGGAGAGCACTTTGGAGTTCTGGCTGTTTGTGTTTGTTGGTGTGATGCTGGCTGTTTGGTGAAGTCTCTCTGTTATGATCTATGAAAGGGAGCCAGTGGTGGCATTGATGGTGTTCCTCTGAAAGATGTAAGCCTAAAATAAACACTTTCCTCTTGTAATGTTGGGTGTTTGTCCAGCAAAGTGAAGCTGACTGCAACACCTCGATTACCCTAATCAAGGTAATCCCGCACAGACAGGTTTAAAGTCTGTATGATCCATCATAGTCCCTACTGTCAAATTGGCAATACAAATCATCATGAACATTGTATAAAGGCAGATTCCTGGTGGGCTGCAGGGGTTTATTACACACAACTTTCTCTAGTTGCTAGATTTCCCATGATCAAATATCTGTCCATCCATTATCTGGCTAAGTGTAAAGAAAGTGGCCAGGGATCTAGACTCCATTGGTTCAACTTATGCCCTTCAAAGTCTATGTCTTGTAGAAGGACTTGTCATTAAAACTACATTACTCATCACTTTCAACTTGTATACAATTCAAAAGACTCAATAAAAACTTTTTTATAATTTATATACTTCTTGACCCTTTGAAAAATTAAGTCATAATTACATGTGCCTGAAGGGTCAAACATAAATGATATGCCTTTGTAAAGTTTTTTAAATAGTTTTATTATTATTTTTTATTATTTTATTTATTTTTGGAGAGACACAGAGAGAAAGATAGAGAGACGGACAGACAGAGAAGGAGAGGGAGACAGATAGAGATGGGCGCACCAGCAGTCTCTCACCTGCTGTGAATGAAATCCAGATGTGTGCCCCCTTGAGGGCAAGTGCGGCATTGCACCCTTGCGTCACTTGGCATTTGCCTAATGTGGGACCTGGAGATTGGAACCGCTGGAGATTGGAACCAGTGTTCTTAGGCTTAGCAGGCAGGCACCTTAACCACTAAGCCATCTCTCCAGCCTGCCTTTGTAACTTTTACATAAGATTCCATACTTCCAAGTTCTGAAAATAATACAAAAAAATCTCCTGTCCTCAAGTACTATCTGATTCAATTATTTCCAATTGATATCAGAAAATTCAATTCATGCATCATTATGTAAGTTCCTTTATTGTCTATAACAGCAGTAATTCCAGGGGTAAACATCTTTTACAAGGACACTTGCAATTATTCACTATATTGACTTTTCTCCAAATTATCCTTTTATGCTTTTTTCTCACTAAAACCTTATTATTGCCAAGGAAAAACTCACCCTTACCACAAGACGTTTTACTATCCTGTGACTGGGGATGTGGGTATCTAAACCTCACTGTAGTATGGAGGAAAGGAGCTTTTGTGGATTGAACATAGGGTTCTTGGTGTTCTAGATGTGCCCATCATCCTGTGCTTCACCATCAGCACTAGTGCCATTGGTTGAGCACTGAATATTATCAGCTTATGAAACAACCATTTAAGGTTTAGTTCTTCAAAATTATTACCCATAGAACGTGGTTTGTTCAATAGTGTGGGAAATCATTTTTAATCAGTAAGGGACTTTGAGGTGCTTGGAAGTTTGAAATTTCACCTTATTCACTATAAATGTACTTAAGTAGTGTCTCAAAGCATCATTCTTTCATTTCCGTTTACTTTATATTACTACCAGAATCCTCATGATTAGCACAGTGTTAATACAGCAACTCTGAGGGCCTAGGCTTGAGTCTAGTACTAAAAAGTAAATTATTAAATTTTCCCACAAGGAACAGATGGCAAAATTAAACTGAGAAATTTGAAAATAAAAACAGTTTAATAAAAGGGATATTTATAGAGGTTTAGCAGGATTTAGGAGATCTGCATGGGGATGTTGCAGAACCTGTTAACAGGAACATGGAGGTACCATTGTTCAACTAGCAGAAGCCAGGTGACTGCATATTGAGACTTGAAGTAGCTACATGCACAATCATTTGACTTAAGTGGGGACATTTTTAGGAAACAGAAAATTCTGTAGCATAATGGGAATTTAAATATATTAAAAATTTGGATTTTTTTTTGGTTTTCAACCATTTGATTTATACATTTTGCTTAGTTAATTTTTTCTCCATATTTTATTTGAATATTTTTGGTATTCAAATAGTTTCATATTAGGCCTAAGGTTCATATGAATTCTCAGAATGATATTTTCGGTTCAGTATAATCTGATTAAATGATAGAATTAATAAGTATCCCTATGGAATGTCTTGAAATGTACAATGGTGATTCATTTGTCTTCTTCCCTGAGCCTTCAGCTCTTGAAGGCTCATGATAATGTGAGGAGGGTGAGGCATGGCAGGACTTTTTCAAGTATCATTTCATGGGTCATTTGTGGATTCCCATCAAGCCCAAACTTCAAGCAGGGAGCCTTGCTCCAGTGCCTTTGTCACCATGGGAATCAAAACAGATCTACCAGGGCACCATATCTCATGTATGAAACTAATACTAAAATCACACAACAATAAGTCATAGATGCTTTTCCAAAGAGGATTGTCATTACACTTTGTAGATTTTTTTTATTAAATATAATTTAAGACAAAACAAAGAATGATTCTTTAACTCATTCATTCAGCTAGTCATTAGAGTTCATTCACACCTGTTGTGTGCCTAAAAGACTTTGTTTATTATGCTTCTAGTTGTAAACATTCTAGTCTCTCACCATTCAGTTTAATGTATACATGATGACCAAATGTGCATGTGGAAATTAATGATTTTGTTTGCATTTTTTGTGTTGTTTTTCCGATAATGGTTTGGGTTTCAGTTGCCCAACATTACTTATTGTAGCCAATACAGTTGCTTGCATTACCATGAAACACCTGTTACTCTGCTACTCTGTGGAAAATAATGACACAATAAAATATAAAAATGTTATTATATCTTGAGCTTTTAGTTGAGTTAGTCCTCATTTACCACAGCAATATCCCTAAAGAAAGAGTAGAGAGAGTCTTATCCATTTATCTGCTTGTGATTGCACATAGTGAATAGGATGGGGAATATTGTGTGATCATTCTGGATATTTTCTTTGATATCTTATCTATTTTTGGCAATTCAACTCATGAAGGCTCATGATAATATTGATTTTTTTGATTATATTCACCTTTCATCACTCTCACTTATGTCTCTCCCATTCCAAGATGTCTTTCCTCTCTCTAAATAGTCCCTTCTATTCCACAAATTACCAGGAACAGTTGTAGGATACAAATTAGAAGCTATTCCATTTCAAGTACACATATTCACCTTACTTAGAAAGAATTAAACAAAATATAAGCATTGTATTGTGTGATGAAAATTTTAATTCAGGGCCAAAAAGAGGCCACAAATAAATAGATTTATTTCTCAGAAAACAAGAGTTTTGATTTTTAAAATGGAAAACTATTATACTTTAGTACATCAGATGGAAGTGGGCCAAGCAGTCTTGATGATACTTGATATAAATAGCATGAATATAAGTGTTTTTAACATCACAGCATAAACCCCTCACACTAGATCCAATGGACACAATTTGAGAATTGAAAGAGAAATTGACATCTTTAGAGATGAGATACAATTAATAAAATGCTGAAATGTGACCCTGTTATCTTTGAACAAATATATAATGATTGCAACCTACTTGTAATATAGGAAAAATAATTATTTTATAAAATAAATGTTTTCTTGTCATTATTCAAGTAATGTTGTTTCTGAATTTTCTTTCATCCATGAGTATCAGGAAAAATGAAAGCAAGTATGCCTTGTTCAGCTTCATGATACTGTTTTTATTTATTCACCAAAACATAAGTACCAAAAATCGGTAGTTATTAAAACTTAGTCTTTCAGTTCAAATTCATTATTATTAGAAAATTCATGAAATTTAAATTTTTAAAATGGAAATACTTTTACATGCAGTGTATATTTTAAAAGAATGATTTCAAATAGTACCAAGTAAAACTTTCACTTCTATATTTTCAATATTTTCCAAGATTTCACAAGGCAAAATAATGCTCAGCATTTGTTCAATAAAAAACATTTCATCTCTTAACTAGGTTTGGTTATATCATAACATAGATAATTTGTCTTGTTTGTTTTCATGACACAGATAATTTAAATATCAAACAGAGGAGTGAAGTTTGGTTTATTTGCAATTAAATTAAAACCATCTTTGTATCTATTTTTGTAAAATATACTATAGTGAATTAAATAATGTAATGGATAAATTCAGATGTTACTAAAATATATATTGCTAGAAAAATAAATAGCTTTTGAAATATTGCAACATTGTGGAGATTTTATTAGAAATTGCTAAAGTTATTGAGCAGTGCTGAAATACTGGATTTATATTTTCTCCATAATTGTATTTTATGATTTTTGACAATAAACCACCTTACAGAGGATGTACATAATGCAATTGGGGATGTTTTGCAAAGGAATTAAAAGGGTGTTGGCATTTATCCAGGCAGGACATCTTGGACTTGGGTGAATGCCAAGTAAACCTACTTTTTCTACATAGAGGTGTTACACATTTTATCAGCTCCTTGGATGGCCAGGCATCAATGGAAACACCCTGCTGATTAAATGATTTCTGATTTATTTTCTACATTCACTTTTGAAATTATATTTGTGTGTATATGTGTGTGTTTATATGTGCATGCATACACATTTGCCACATTGCAAGTGTGAGGCGGTTAGAGAGTAACTCTGTTAGTTTATCCTCCCCTTTTGATTGGTTTGACACAGTTCTCTTGTTCACTACTACAAACAGAAGGCTGCCTGGTTCATGAGCTTTAAGATTCTGTTGTTTGCACTGCACATCTATCCACAGGAAGGCTAGGATTATTACAGAGGCTTCCTAGAGAATGCATCTGATTTTTGGTGAGCTTTGGGTATCTGAATTGGTGATCATGTTTACACAGCAAGTGTTTAACCCATTAAGTTATCTACCCAACACTACTTTAAAAAAATATATTTATTTGCAAGCCGAGAGAGAGAGAGAGAGAGAGAGAGAGAGAGAGAGAGAGAGAGAGTGTGCTCCTTGTGTATCTGGTTTATGTGGGTCCTGGAGAACCGAACCAGGATCCTTTGGCTTTGCAGTCAAACGCCTTAACCGCTAAGCCATTTCTCCTGCCTCCAACACTACTTTCAATCTTAACACAAACATTGTAAGTCTGAAGAAAGAAAAGAAAGCAAGTTTGACTTCCTCATTAGGAAGTCTCCCTGGACAACACTGAGTATTTTGACCTTTGTATGCATACTTGCTTCATAACCCACAATGCACTGCAACTCCAATAACATGATAAAGAGCTGTTATTTTTTACTTAGTTACAAGAAACAAATTTGTGAAAATTCTGATATCTCATCATAATGGATATAGCAAGCATACCAAAGAATATCACATCAAGGCTGAGAAAATGTCTCACTGGGAAAGACCTTTTGCAACATAAACATGACACCTGAGTTAAATCTCCATCATGAACATCGAAAGCCAGATGTAGGAGTAGAGAGATGGATCAGCAGTTAAGGAGCTTGATTTCAAAGCCTGATGACCCAGTTTCAATTCCCTAGTACCCACATAAAGCGAGATGCACATTGGTGCATGCATCTGGAGTTTGTTGGCAGTGGCTGGAGGCCTTGGGGCAGCCATTCTCTCTCTGTCTCTCTCTCTCTCTCTCTCTCTCTGTGTTTGTGTGTGTGTGTTTTCTCTCTCTCTCTATTCTTTCAAATTAATAAAAACATATATTTTTATAAAACCACCTATGCTCACCCATGTCTGTAACCCTGTTTAAGCACATGGCAGGAGAATCAGTAGGGTTCCTTCGTTAGCCAGTTTGATCAAAATCAGAAGTTCCAAGTCTCTTTATGGAAATCCTATGGAAGAATATAGACTAGGGCACCTGACATCCCTCTTATCTCTGCACATGTGTGCATGGGATACGAGGGCCTCTGCACATATATACACACCAGACATACCATTCATACATGCTAAAAAGTCAAATCCTCATTCTTCTACATATCAATTTGGGGTTCCTCCTTTATTGTCATATTTTTCAGCATACTATAAAGTTTTGCAGAACTAATTATGAGTGAATGGGTAGTTGTGTGTATAATATGAAAGCATTTCCTGTACAAAATGAGATTCAAATGTTGGGTAATACTGATTGGGATCAAACTGATGAGTTCTAGAGCACTTAATATGAAAAGGTAGCAGATAGAGATATATATGTACATACACACACATATATATTCTTATTTAGATGATGTGATCTTTAAATTTTCTATACTGTTTCTAACAGCATTCCCTGATTTTCCAGGAGAGTAATTCAATGAGTTGGATCCTAATACATTTATACTTCACAACATAAGAAAAAAAAATCATTGGACTAACAAAATTAAGATTGTAATAAGTAAAAGACATTTATTTCCTTTGACAAAGTTAAACATAACATCTGAATATATTATCATTTGTCATAATAGTTGTTTTAGCAGTAGTCCAAGAAAAACAAAAGAGACCAAATTATTTTAACCAACTCCGTGCTGTTATATAAAAGTTCTACTCAATTTAATATTAACTTTCTGCATACAAACTTAACTACATTTTTTTTCTAATAGTCAATAAATACAAATGGGCCTGTTGTGAACATGTCACATGGGCAATATTACTTCCTGAGGGTGGGTAGGGTGGCAAGCATGGATTCAAGCTTTGGAGACAACAAAGGATGGCCTGGACAACTCATGTTTTTGTTTGTTTGTTTGCTTGTTTGTCTGTTTGTTTTTCCGAAGAAGTCTATGAAAAGCA
This sequence comes from Orientallactaga sibirica, assembly GCA_036365145.1. Taxonomy (NCBI): domain Eukaryota; kingdom Metazoa; phylum Chordata; class Mammalia; order Rodentia; family Dipodidae; genus Orientallactaga; species Orientallactaga sibirica. Next base: position 25,259,414 of record JAEOAD010000024.1, on the reverse strand, counting down.
TACTGTGCAGGAGTCCAGTGCTTTCCTTTCCCCTTACCTAGATTGCAGAGTAAGCTTCGTAAATAATAGATCAGCAGTCTCACCTCTCCTTTTACCTTCTCAAAGTACACATTTACCAAAATTCACACTGAATTGATTACAGTCTTTAAATGTTTCGAGAATATCAATCCAATTACACTTAAGAAGCTTAAGAAATAAGCATTCTCATCAAAGAGGAACCTGTGTCCACAGGAAGTTATGAAGGCCATGCAGCTAGCACACAGCAAGGCTGAATCCTAGAACCCATGGTTTTCACTACAGATATTTGTTGCCTCTCTAAACTAAAAGATGTTTCTGGTTAGAAAAAAGCAAAATAATTTAACATGCACTTTGTGGTTCAGAGCCATCATGTCTCCACAAAACCCTCCCACTTCTACATGCTGGTGCAGATGGTGGTTTTGCAAATCTCTCATGTGTCCTCCTGTCTTGTAAAAAGGACATGTCCTTTTGTTCCCCTCACAATGAATTCCTCTCGAACTTCTTTTCATGTACTACTATAGCCTTTGATAACTCTTATTTAGGAATAAAAAATCAACTCACAGAAATCATCTTTCAAGACATTTATAATCTCTAAACTGGCTAAAGTTTATTACTGTGTACTTAGTAAAAAGGTTCTTTAACAATGATACTTGTTTCAGTTATGCATTTATTAATATGATTTGTGTATAGTTAGATTTAAGGGCTTTCTGACAAAATGTCATCTTTATGAAAGCAAAATCTTCTTTGCTCAATAATGACGTCCAATATAGTTGACATGTTGAATATAACCAGTAGGTATTTAATAATAAATAAATAATTGATTATTATCTACCAAATACCAACCACAATTTGTTAGATTTAAATTATTTATTTACTATATGTGCTATGTTACAATAATTTATTTGATATGGAGAATATGATAGAACAATTTTTTTAATGTTTTCTTTTTATTCTTTAATTTGAGAGAGCAAGAAAGAGGCAGAGAGGAGAGAGAATGGCTGTGCCAGGGCCTCCAACCACTTCAAACAAACTCCAGATGTGTGTGCCATCTTGTAGACTGGCTTATATGGGCACTGGGGAATCAAACCGAGGTTCTTCAGCTTTGTAGGCAAGCACCTTGCCTGCTAAACCATCTCTCCAGCCTGTACAATAATTTTTATTGTTTTTAAACTGATATTCTAATTCCTCTACAAATCATTTATTTATATAAAGTTTTATTTAGTTTTTATTCATTTGAAATAGATAGTGAGAGAGAGAATGGGTGTGGCAGGGCCTTCAGCTGGTGCAAACAAACTCCAGACTCATATGCCCCCTGAGTGCATGAGTGACATCGATTGCTTGTGTCACTGTGCATCTGTCTTACGTAGGACCTGGAGATTTGAACGTGTGTTCTTAGACTTCGCAAGCAACGTCTTAACCACTAAGCCATTTCTCCAGCCCTGTTTATCTAATTTTAAGAGTTTTGTGACCATTTGTTTATAATATTTTTAATATCAAAAACAAATCCTATCAGAATAACTTTTTCATTATTTTAGACATATCAGGGATCTCAAAATATATGTGTTCAGAATATTTTTAGTTAAGGACATTACTCCTTTAGAAATAAAAAGTACATTGAAAATCATATGAAATCCTAATTACAATTATTTTCACAACTTTTCTGATTCAGTTATTTTCTCAACTTTAATTAACTTCATTATTTCCAAATTGTAGAATCTTCTAGCTGTACCTAAGTTTGTCTCCCTCTCCCATAGATCTAACTTTTTGAAATATGATGCACATGCCTATTCCCAATACAGATGATATACTCCAGGTACCTTTGTTTATAGGTAGGTGTGACTCTGTGCTGACACAGAATGTAAGTGGATATTAATGTGTGCAATTTCCTGTTTCTTTCGAAGGAAGGTCTGTGGATTTTATTTCCCATTTTCACTTCCCAATGACTGCCATGTGTGCCAGATGGTGAGGTCTCTCAGACTATGTCAATGAGAAACGTTTCACAGAGATTGTAAACAGAAGGAGCTGGTCTCCAGATGACAACTTGAAACAGTTCCTTACCAGATCAAACTCTGACAACACAGAGATACCACTTTCCATTGTCTAAGCTACACATTTTAGTTTTCTTTAACACTTAAGGTTGTGGTATCAAATTTATTACCAATTAAACTATTTTGCATTAAGAAGTCACAATGCAAATACAACTGAATATATAGTCAAAGGTATATAATTTAATATATTCCATTAAAATGTGTTCTATGTTCATATAGTTTTACAGTTTCCTAGCATATCAACTTAATTCAACATGACAATAAAATTTCAACATTGGCCTCTTTATTTATAAATCCCCAAATGTTTTTTTTTTTTTTTTTTTTTTTTTGGTTTTGCAAGTATCTAAAACCTGGAACTAGTCTCAGAATTTCCTCCTACTCTTGATTAAAGGCGTGCAATGGATGGATACAAAAAAATCTCAATTATATTTTAATAGAGAAAGAATCTTAACTTGTAATTTAATTCTACTTTCATTCAAACTATAAAAGCTCAACTTCATATCTGATAACAAACTTACTCCATAATCCAATATGGAAAGATTTTGTGGTATAATTTATAGGAACAAGACAAAGTTTTTCAAGCTATTTTGAAAACATGAAGGGTAACAAAGAAGTTCAAATAATGTTTCACAAAATAAATAAATAAATAAATAAATAAATAAATAAATAAATAAACTTACCACATAAGAAAAACACATTTCCCTGAACACATTAAAATTTCAAAGGAGTATAGCACATAGAAATTAATAAAATTCCCATAACAAGACAACATTGAAATTAGATTTTGAAGATCTTGGTGGTTTAAAAACAGCATTGTTGATAGCTCCTAAGATCAATGATTTGGGAGATGCAGGGCTGCTGTGATAAGGAAATCACCTAGATGATGAGAAAATGTGAACATGTGACTACTACAGACTGGCTGAGAAGATTCCAAGTGACTCAAGCTCCAGAATCTTATTTTCCCTAGATGTGCTCTTATGAAAGGGATCTGCTTCCCTTTTGCCACAAAGAAACAAACAAAATATATGCATTTTTGTATTGGATTAAATCGGATTTTTCCCATAAACTCATGTGCTCTGAATACTTGGGATCCAGCTGTTGGCAATTTGGGAGGTGGGGCCTTGCTGGAGAATGCATTTAACTGTGGGTGGCAAAGGGGTATTATTGTCCAACTCCCCCAAAACAAAACTTGGCTCACTCTCCTGCTGCTGTTTTCTACCTGCTATGGCAGAGGGGATGCACAGTTTGTGCTCATATCATGCTTTCCCCTGCCATCAAGAAGCTTCCCTGGCCAGATTTTAATTACATCAAAATAAAAGTATTGCTCCCATCAGAGGCTTTTGGTCAGGAGTTGTGTCCCAGCACCACGGAGGTAGCTACAACATATATAATATATTATATATAACATATAATAATATAACAATATATAATAATATATTCTGAAGGTGCCTAAAACCACAAAGAAACAATTTATGGGTGGCAGAGATGGCACAGTGGTTGACGGAACTTGCCTTCAGATTCCCCAGTCCCCACATTAATTCTGAGGCACAAAGTGGCACCATCTGGTTCTTTTACAGTGGCAGGAGATCCTAGAATGCCCATACTCACTCTCTCTCTGTGTCTACCTTGTTCTATCTGTCTGACTCAAATAAATAAATAAGTAAATAAATAAATAAATACATATATTTTTAAAATATGAAACAATTTGTTTCTAAAGGAGTTTCTTTTCAGAGTTAAATAAAATATTAGAGAAGTATTACTTTCGTAAAAGGAAATTTTCATGTCAAACCTCCATCCTTTAGCGAGTCTACAGCTACATTAGAGTCAGAAGTAATGTGTTTGTCATTTAGTCATGTATTAACATATCTATTCAAATAAAAAAATGAATTAACACATTGACAGACAGTAAGTCTGATTTAGTAAGTCTAATTTAGGCTAGAGAGGCTGGCTTTGCCAAATTACTTTACAGGGTTGACATCTCCTATATATTTAATAATAAATCTGCTTTTTGAAGAAGTAATAAAATATTAATTAAATTTTTACTTAAAGTACCTACACAACTCACCAAAATGACATCTTTCCAATTAAAAAGAAATGAATGTTCTAAAAATCAACTTAAACTGTGTGAGAAAATTTATGGTTAAGTTTGAAAGTGGAGATAAATTTTAAAAATCAGTATGGATCACCTTGTCACTGTTTTGATGTTTGTGATTAATTCAAAGAAGTACATAGAAGCTGGACACACATCATGAGTTTTTTCCAATAGAATTCACTGATCTGTGTGGAAAGAGATAAATCCTAAATGGATATGCATCCAAAATGAACTTTTACAGAAGACAACAGTGAAATGAGGAGGAGGTATTGCTAAAGTTGCTCCAATGAAGGTCATCTTGAATTTCAATGAAATTAGAATATGCATGATGAAATTTGGATCATGTGGATGCATTTCTGATGTCATTAGGTAAAGTCCATAGTGAAGCATGAGGAAGTAATTAAAGAGCAAAATTTAACCCATAGATATCTGTTTATATTAGGATTTTCAAGGGAATAGATAGAGTTCTGAGAGCATGGATGATTTATTGAGTATTGAAGTGATTTAATTTAGCCATTCTCTACTTTATTGCCTATAGGAGCCATTACAATGGTGGAATTTGCTTTAAGTATATTTTAGTTATAGCCTTGAGAAAACTTTAAATAGCATATAGCTTTGCTAGTCCACAGCTATATTAGAGTAAGAAGTAATGTGTTTCAGGATAAATAGAACTTTCTAGGATAAATGTTTTCCTAGGTAATCAAACTGACATAATGAAATAGTTATTTTTTTTCCTTGGAATTCTTGATACAGCACTCAGTAAACAAGTAATATATTTTATGTCTTCCCATATTTTTATAACACATCAGTAATCATAAAGTTCCTGCATACGTATATAGCTACATGAAAACAAAAGGATCTTAAATTCTTGTTTGAAGCTTGCACTGAGGCCATTGATCATTTCTCCAGAGAAGAGAAAATAAGTATAGGTACTCTAATCTAATTGGAAACTACAAAAGGAAGAGTTTCAATTATAGGATATACAGGTCTAGCTTGAGTTTAAGGCTTTAAGGGAGAAAGAGAGAATGGCTGGTTTTCTACTGGCTTTCTCCTTTTATTTTCAGTCTGGAATCTCAGCCTTTGGAAGGGTTTGGCCCACAACTAGGGTGACTTTTCTGAGTTCAATGAACCTGATCAATAAAAATGCCATACAAACATGCTCATATATTTACCTGGAGACAATCAAGCCAGCCACTAAGGCTGACCATCACAAAAAAAAAAAAAAAAAAAAAAAAAAAAAAAAAAAAAAAAAACAGTTGCTCAAAATACAAAAGAAATATCCTTACAATAGATAGTACAGAAATTGCAATTCAAAGGATACAGTCAAGAAAAACTAAAAGTAAGGCCACATAAATCAGTGTACACAAAAATATAATTTAGCATTTTAATAAACAACCTCAGAGTGGAGGAATAAATACTACATAATGTAGTTAATGAATAAATGATATACTTTTCCATTCAATGTAATACTACTTAGTAGTAAAGGTAAAACACTGACAAATGTAAAAAAGAAAAATTCTGAAAATATTTTGCCACATCAAAGAAAATAGTCACAAAAGGTCATATATTATAAAATCCCATTTTTCTGGATTATCTAGAATATGCAAATCAAAAGTAGGTGAGTGTTTACCCTGGCATGGAGGAATAAGATAGTAGGCACAAGGATCAAAGTGGGATACAACGGAGAAATTCCAGCAAGAATACATGAGATTTCTAACTGAGATAGGGAACATATTATTGCGGTATTTTACAGTAATAACTGCATGATTCTGAATGTCACAATGCATTTATATTGTTCATGTTTCTACTAAGATGCATCCCAAATCTATGAGGAACTACAATTAGGATGAACAGGTCTATCAATGAAGATTTCACTATCAATTAGTTTTAACCTTTGAAACCCATAAATAGCAATTTCCCAAATCTCCCTTATGACCAGGTTTCCCTTACATTCCTTTCAACCAATTTGTTTCACATTGCCAGTAAGTTCAGTTGATTTAGTGAAACAAACAACATGGCAAAAGGTAAGTTCACAAGATGTTACCTATACCAATACGTGGCATTGAAAACAGAGCTGAATATCTGTGATTGCTGCCATCCAGAACCTTGACACATCCAGGGAAGGTCAAGAACTTCCTTAGAGGCAGTGGTCAGGAAAACAACAAATCTATTTCCATAAAAAATGGAAATGTGATTACATGGCTGAGAGAGTTATCTGCCAATAAATCTGAGGAACCACCTCTATGGATTTCACATTGAATGGAATGTCATCGTCACATGACAACTGCAAAGATAAGTATTATATCCTACAAGTAACTCTAAAACAAATACTTAGATTATTGATGAAACAAAACCCTATTGAAATATCACTTCATTCTTGCACCAAGCACTTCCATTATATCTAATACTGCAACCTCTAAAATGAATTTTCTGCTTCATTGGCGTTCACTGAAAATGGCCCAGATCAACATTCTGAAAGCTGAAGAAGAGGCTGCAACTCCTAGACAGGATTGACCTGCATAATCTCAGTATTCACATTTCTGCCTCAGTGGACAGTGGCTCAGAGTTAAACTATTAAATAGACTAAATATTAAAGAAACAGTTTCTCCAAGGGCATCTATTACTCCAGGAAATACTTTTAGGTAAAGGGTAAGGTGAAAGATGCTGAGTCATCAGTTTCACTGTTTGTACCACCTCGAAGTATTTAATCAATATTTTAGTACACAAATAATCTAATAGAAATATCACTGTAGAAGTATGTCTTTCTAATGTCCATGGTGTAATATACAAAATATTTTTTCATTTACTCAATGTTTGATATATCTCTGCTATCAGATGTACATTGGCAGGAATAGGAAGTCCAAATATACTTCTTCCACCTGTGGTCGAGATGGATCATGAAGCTGGTTTTGAAGAAGACAGGAGATCTGGTATGAGACAGACTAAAGACAAAATTGTAGTAAAGTAACTTGCTCTTTTTCAATGTCACTAAGTGTATCTATTGGTTGATGAGTCATACTTGTGCTCTTTTTCCATGGAATTTAACTCTAGATTATATGAGTCATATGAAAATGTCCATGGGACATGATAAGAGGCCAGAGCCATTAATAATCACTATTACTGTTGCCATGAGGGAAAGATTGCATGATATTAAAGTAAAACTCAAGAATGAATTGGTGAAAATTCTATTCAAAATACATGGACACAACTTACCCCAATGAACAACTCAAGTGAGTAAAGCATTCTAAGAAATTCAATTCCAAGATTTCAGGTTAAAAATTTAGAACAGGGAGGGAGGACACATTTTTATTTTCAGTCCTGGGGAGATGGAAACAGGTTTATTCCTGGTAATCACTAGCCAACCAGACCAAACTAATTAGGCAAGTTCCATTCCAGTTAGAGCCTCTTCCCCCTACACTAGAAAGTGCTCCTATAGTATGACACTCCAACAGCTCAGCTTGTCCTCTGGTCTGCACAAATATATACACATGTGCATGCTTGCCCAGACATACACGAAAGCACATATACACATAGAGATAAATGTGACTTTACTATCAGATAAAAGGAAGTGAAAGAATATATAATAAATTGATCAAGTGCAGGACATGTAGCTACTGTAAACAAATTCCAGATGCATGTGCCACTTTATCAATCTGGCTTTATGTGGGTACTTGGGAAAGAAACCCAGATTATTAGGCTTTTCAGGCAAGTACCTTATCTGCTGAACCATCTCTCCAGCCCTAAACTATTTGATCATGTACAACAAGTCATACTTACAAGTAAGAAATGTAGAAATAGCATTTAGAAATAGGACAAAAAGTGACATAGTCCACAAAAAGTTACAGTACTGAGGATGCAACATTCAGGAATCTAAATTTTTAGTGATACTCAATAATCTTTATAGAGAATGATATTTGCCTTAAATACACTGTCAGGAAATCCAACCATTGATCAACTGTACTGAAAGAACAACTGTCTTTTTTTTTTTTTCAGTACCATTTCAATAAAGCATTTACATGAATTAATTATAGGTCTTATATTGCAAAATATTTTTGTTGTCTTTATGAATTGCCAAAAACTTATCAAATGTTTAACAGATACTCATGTAGGAAAAGTCCAATCTTGGTGGTCTTACAGAAACTGAAAGAAAGCATGGTAAAGAACTGTCCTCCCAACTACAGATGGTACACAGCAGGAAGATCCTCTGAGCCCGTAAGTTGAGACGACCAGGGCAACATAGAAAGAATCTCTCTTGTGGGAAAAAAAAAAAAAAGAAAAGAAAAAAGAAAAGAAAAGAAAAGAAAAGAAAAGAAAAGAAAAAAAGGAAAGGAAAGGAAAAAGAAAAAAGAAAGAAAAGAAGGAAATAAAAAAATGGAACACAACTTTCAGCATTAATGAATGTAATTTAAATATATAACTTTGCAAAATAATTCATATTACAGTACTTAAAGCTTAAGTATAAGTGGAATTCTTTCAAGTGTTGTTTTTGACTTTTAAATGATTTACTTGATATTGGTCTCTCTCCCTCTCTCCCTCTCTCTCTTTCTACTTGCAAGGAGAGAGAACAAAGAGTGGAGAGAAGGGGGCAGAGAAGGGAAGGAAATTATAGGGCAACACAAGGCAAAGAAAAGGAGAGAGGGGATGAGAGGGCATGCTAAGGCCTCTTGCCACTGCAAACTAACTCCAGATACATGTTCCATTTTATGCATCCAGTTTTTGATGGATGCTGGGGACTTGAATCCAAGCCAGCAAGCTTTGTAAGCCAGTCCCTTTAGCCAATTAAAATTGTACATTCTCACTGTTTGTGGGTCTCATTGGCCCCTGGTGCAGGAGGAGTTGGGGGAAAGCAGGGTCTTGGAGATGGTGAGTGTGATGGGCAATGAACCACCTGGCAGGCCATCTGATGGATAGCATGCTCTGTTTATTGCAAAGGGGCGTGGGTTTATAAACACTTGAGAAAGACTGAGAAGTCACATACTGTTTATAAGGTGATTGGCTACTTAGGTTTATGGGTTGCCATCTAATTGGCTGGTGTTGGAAGACAGAAATTGTGAGGGAGAAGCTGCAAGCAAGATAACAGAAGTGTTAGGAAAAAGCTACTTGACTTCAGCCACATATGGGATGGCTACAGCTGCAGGGAGACTGTTTATAAGTGTTTCTTGGACAGTTAGCCACAAGGACAGGAACTTTGGGGGTGGGGGGCAAAGCCTGACTATGGAATGGTCAGGTGCTTTTGGGATAGTGGGGAGAACCAACCAGTTCTGCCCACCCTGGGCAAAGATGGGGCACACTACAACCTTGAGAGAAAGGAGGGCCAGCTCCATTGCCAGAGTGGGTTCCTGACCATACGGCTGGTGCAACGCTCACAGCTCAAGGTCCCTGGCCATGTCCAACAGCCCAGCCCAGCTTCCTCACAGTCCCAGCCTATGTTTAGCAATGCCCAACATACCATCTCCTCAGCATTTTCTCTCTTTCTGTCTTTCTTTTTATGTTTATGTATGTGTCATTCTCTCTTTCTGTCTGTGTGTCCATCTTTCTGCCTGTCTCTCTCTCTCATCCAAGTTATTATTGAAGAATGTGTCTAGCAAACAGTTATAACAGAGCTTGGTTTAGTGAGACATTCAAGCATGCCACTAAATAAATGCCAGGAGGGAAGAGTCTAGGAAAACATTCAACTTCAAGATGTGTTCATGAGCTTCTGGAAGCAATAATGAGACCACACCTCAAAACACCCCTCAGCCTACAAACATACAGTGGAATAACTTTTAAGAAGGTAATGTAACTTTTCAGTTTCTTTTACTTTATTTGCATGTGTATGTGTCTGTGGTTTGCATGTGTGTATGCTGGCTCGTATGTGTGTATGGGAGGCGCACAGACATATGTGTGCTTGTGTATGTGGAAACCAGAAAGTTGACTTCTGATGTCTTTCCCAATTGATTTCCATTTTATTTTTAAATGAGAGCCTCTCACTGCATGTGGTGCTCATGGGTTTAGCAAACCTAGCTAATCACCAACCACAGGGATCTCCTTTGTGTGCCTACCCAGTGTTGAGATTAAAAGGGTTTGCTTCCATTCTAGACTCTAATGTAGGTGTGAAATCCTTGTGCTTGTGTGACAAGACCCTTTGTGCACTGAGTCATCTCCCTAGCATATTAAACTCTAATTTTTCTGCATCAACATTAAATATAAGAAAAAATATTCTTGTGATATATCCTAAGGTTATATTAACATAAGTTTAAATATAAACAAAGTCTTATAAATATACTCAATTTTATTTTTATTTTTATGCTATTACAGTGAATATTTTCCTACATGAATTATCATAGGCCATCTTTTTATAATCATGGTACCATAAATTGTAATGGATAAAATTCCATGATGTGATTATTTAATAGATTATGTATGTGTGTATGTGAAAATGTGTTTTGAGAAATAGATGTTGAGTGTTAAAGAGTCACATTGATTTTAACTTGAGTGTTTATGACAGCAAAGGATAAGCTCATGGGACATTATGGAACAGGGTTTTTAAAACCCCAGGAGAAACATTAATGCAGTCATAAACATCTCTCTATTTGACACTTGCAATAACAATTTAAGCTAGTGAAAATGGTAAAAATGAATTAGAATTTCATTTAATATTAATGTGCTGGTCATTTTCTTGGTTTATAATGAATACACAGAGTAGATAAACATACCAGCAGGAAATTACACATCATTTCAAGAAATATGAAGTAAATGTTAATTCAATACAAAGTATAAACTTGTTGCTTGTACCTTTTGTTCAACTACTTGATTATTGACCATCATTCTGAAGTATCTTGGGACCTTGAGAGCATTACTGTTCTAAAGAAACAACCTTTGTCAGAGACCAGCACTGAGAAAGACTAAGTCATGATTTGAAATTTTAAGCTATCATAAGTCATCCATACTTTGGGAAGTAGAGAAAGTAAATAAAGAAGTACAAACTATTTTGGATTTCTGTAATGAAGTTTCCAAAAAGTTATCTCAAGTGTGGGATTTAGAAATTCTGAGCTGTTGAACAGGTGAGTGTGCTGAGTTTTTAGGTTGTACATGGTATAGTATGACTTGTCCTGTGTCCCACTTCCAGCTGGATTTTTATTTATCCGTATCCTTTGGGATACATTATTCTTTATAGTAAGTGAGGAAAACTATATAAAGAACCTTCCTGCTGGCTTTGAGCTTCTCTTGCAAATAATTGTGGAACTTAATACCTAAACTTCAGAGCCTGATGCTGTCACTAGTTAGGACCAGGGCAAAAAACAGAATTATAAGACAAGTATTTGGTGTTGAAACACATGGACTAGAAGCCTAAATATATTTGGGCAGAAAGATATTTTGTGTTGAGTTGTGAAAACAGAAAAATTGGTTAGTTTGTTTTCATTCTTGTCTTATACATGGACTTTTCTGATTGGTGTATGCATGTGTGTGTGTGTGTGTCCACATGTGCATGCTCCTACAAAAAAAAAAGTTAATGTCTACTTATGTTTATGGCATCATTGTGTTTTCTCTTTAGCATCATTTCAATTGTTATGACTTAGATTTTTTTAAAATAGACTAGTTTTGTGTAATTTTGTAAATTTTGAGCTGTTTCAAAAATTTAACATTTTTTTAAATTTCCACCTATTTGACACCTTCACTGGATAGATTATCATCACCTAAATACAAATATACACAGCATATACAAAGTAGCTGCAGATACTAACTGTGATGGTTAGTGTTCAACTTGATAGGCTTTAGAACCACTTAGGAGAAATCCCCTGGGAGTTCTGGGAGGCTGTTTCAAGAATGTTTTATTACAGAGGTAGTGAAAACACACACTGAATGTCGACAGCACTATTTCATGAGTTAGAGCCCAGACTAAATTAAACAAGAATGTGCATGAGCAGAGTATGCAATTCTCTCTCCTTCCTTTCTGCAGAGACAATTTGATCAGCTGCTTCATGGGCCTTCCACCATCCTCACATACCATAATGGACAATATCACTTCCAACTATAAGCCAAAATAAACCATTCATTACTTATGTAGGTCTTTTCAGGTATTTTGTTGCAGTAACAAAAAAATACCACTTAACTAAAATAACATTTAGTGGTTCAAACAGAAAAATAAAAATAACCAGTGACTGATGAATAGAAATATTAAAATAGTAAATTTCTTGTACTCTTTGTACATACATTTATAACTATTTTGGGAAATTGGTACTAAGTAAAAATGATGAATACATAATTCAATAAATCAATATAAAACAAAAACTCAGAGTGGGAACAGATATGGATTTTTTTCAATCTGCATGTAGGCTTTTTTGTTTTAAGATACAGAATAAAGTGAAGTAAGATATTCAAAAATTTTCACTAACTCAATTAGATTTCCTTTGTTCCATGAAACACCCTGATCCTTTATAATTTACAGGAGTAATATTGGGCACTGTTTCAAGACTAGGGGACTATATTTTAGCTTTCTATAATCATCCATCCTTCTCCATGAGCTTCTTATCATTTGTTGTCCTTTGAATGAGTATACGATGCTCCTTCCCCAATTTATTCTGTGAGGGGCTATTAATAGATTCAAGGTTGGCAGACTCTCATAATCACAAGTGGTCATATTTCAAGCAAGTAATGGTCATGTTACTTATGGAGGATTGAATTCCACTACACATATTCTAAACACAATTTTATAAGAATAAATGATATAATACAAAACTAACCATTGGGAATATTAATTTTCTTCATTGTTCCATTTTGATCTTTGAGATAATCAACATTGCTGATCATTTAATTTGAAAAAAAAAAAAAAGACTTATTTTCTCCTTCAAAATCCCATTGATGGTATACTTCCTTTTTGATTCATGTAGCGATGAGAGTGTTAATTACCCCTATTCTGCTATCTTTCCATCCAGAAGGATGGTTTCTCTCTGCAGTTTATTTCAATCTCTATAGCATTTTTCAACAACAGAGAAGGTGAAGTCAAGAAAATATATTATAAAGTAGATTGTAAGAGAATCTGTAATATTTAACAATAATGAATGTCAGATTTGTAAAGAAACAAAGTGTAAACTAGTACTAAACAAAAGCCTTAGGGAAATGGGATATTAAAGGACTAAGGTTAATATTTTTGTGTAATAGACATTAACCACTAGGAGAAGGGATGGAAAGAAAATAAGTTGAGGGAAAATAAATAAAAGTGGGTATTTGGTAAATCAATAGATAATCAATGCTAAGTCATATTTAATAAAGCCACAGGAAATTATTAATAGAAGTTCATCAAAAAGGAAATGTTGAGAAAGAAAATAAATCAATGAGAGGTAAATTATGTCAGTCCTAGGTAAAAGAATACTAGAAAAAAGAAGCTGGGTGTGGTGATGCATGCCTTCAGTCCCAGTACTTGGGAGGAAGAGGTAGGAAGATCGCCACAAGTTGGAGCCAACCTGAGACTACATAGTGAATTCCCAGATCAGCCTGGGCTAGAGTGAGACCCTACTTAAAAAAAAAAAAAAAAAAAAAAAAAAAAAAAAAAAAAAAGGATTACTAGAGAAAACAAAATATACTAGACAAAGACTTAACAACCAGAAAAACTAATTGAAGACTTTAAAAAGTATCAAATATTTATAGCATAGTGAAGAACTGAATAAAAATAACAAAGGGACATAAAAACAAAATGGAAAATAGATTAGCATACATTTATGCTGTTTCCTTGTTTCCTGATCAGTAAGTGTCTGCCGTTTACCCTGAGTTTTCCTATGGATGCATCTCTGTTGGTGCAGAGTTTCCTGGAGATGGTGTGTTACTGGGGGTGGACCTTGAGTTTAGCCCAAGAGTTGTTCGCTGTTAGCTTGCTATGACTGTCCTGTCTGTGGTGGGAAAGTGCGAGGAAATGCATCAACTTCCTCCTCCATGATGAAGCTTCTTCTAGAAACTGTCATCTAAAATAAATCCCTTTCTTCCATTAACTGCATTTGGTTGGGTGTTTTGTCCCAGAAAACAGGACACAACATGTATAAACCAAAAGGTTCATGCAGCAAGTAATTTTAGAGAGTGAAAGGGAAAACAACGTGGTGCAAGTTCTGGGTCAAATATCAGAAGGTGCTCATACCTGAAGTAATGCCATCAGAAAGGTAGAGATCCTGCCAGGGGTCAGGCTCAATCAACAATTTGCTCTTATGAGCAGTTAGGGTTCCAACAGAGCTACATTATTTCTTCTGAAGACAGCTGTCCCAAATAAACTCAAGCCCTCACACTAGGTGCAGACCCCACAAAATGTCCACCACTTTCCACATTACTACTCATGAAACCTTGGGGACATATTCAAACAATGCCCAAATCATCATCCCAGAAACATTTCATAGACATTTTGGATGGAAAAGAGGATGTAATTAAAACTGGTTTCTTATTATAACAAATGATAAAGATTAACAATGAAGACACTCTTAATTTTAACTTATTTTAACTTTATCTCAAATTTATCTTGTGGTATATCAGGTTGGGATGGAAAAGGGGCCAATGCAAAACTTCCCTTGTGCATATTTGAAATAAAAAGTTTTATGACATTTCATGTGACATAATGTTAGAGGTAATATTAGAAGAATCCATTAAAGGATCACAAATGCACACAAACACACCAACATTTCCTTCCATCAAATGCTTCTTCCATCAAAATAAGTTGAGATTGACTCATGTATTTTTAAGCTTTTTCATTTCTATTAATCATTAATGATATTATTGCTTAAGGAAAAGGTCTACTCTGCCTTCAACTTGCAGTTTCTTGTTTATTTGAATGCACAAGCTGTCATTTCTCAACATGAGTGGTTTAGACAGATGTTGATTTCATTTTGATGCAGAAAACACAATGTTAATTGATAGTAGACATGCTTGTCAGAGATGAATTATAAATATGTTTCATTTCAATGGTGGAATACTGGCACAAATAAAACTAATTATACTAGCAAAAGGGAAGCTTGTATATAAAGGCTGACAATGATTCAATTAATCAAACATGTAAAAATTGGAAAAGTGGCCAGGCATGGGGGCGCAGGCCTTTAATCCCAGCACTAGGGAGGCAGAGGTAGGAGGATCACTGTGAGTTTGAGGCCACCCTGAGACTACAAAGTGAATTCCAGGTCAGCCTGAGCTAGATTGAGACCCTACCTCTTAAAAAAAAAAAAATGGAAAAGTTAATTTAATCAAAATTGACTTAAAAATTCTTCTTACATTTTTGGATTTAGAGATTGAAAGCACTTTTGATATTTTAATGAAACGAATGTATTATAAGAGTGGTCAGATAAAATAACATATATTTAAGTTAAGGCTGTTAGTACATGACTATAATTCTAGTATAGTGAGAGACTGAGACAGAAGAATCACAACTTCAAGGTCAACCTTGGTTACAGAGTGGGTGAATTTTAAGACGAAATCTCAACATATAGAGTTAAAAGAAATGCTACAAATATGGTTGAAAGATACAGCACATGCCTAGCATGTGTGAAATCTCTGTTCAATTGTTACCAGTGGAGTTTTTGTTTTCAGAACATCAATAATATCTTATAATACACATAAATCACATTTTATTTTAATTGTAAAATATGATAATTGAAATATATATATATATATATATATATATATATATATTTTGTGTATGTGTATATTTATAATTTATTTCCTTTCTAGTGCAAAACACTTTAAAAGTCATATAAATATATACTGATTTTGGAAAATCTATGGTAAAATGAGAGAAAAAGAAAATAGAGACTTCTTTCCTTAATATGTTAGGCTCTGCTTTGAAACTTTGATAAATAGGTTATTACAATTAAAATTTACTCTTTTTAAACATTCAAGGAAAATACCTTGAGAAATATACAAGCAAAGGACATATATATTTTAACATAACATTAATTGTATATATTGGCAAACTAAATGTGTATTCTAATGCAATAATGCTTACTATACAAATCATATATATATATATATATATATATAAAAACATAAAACATTTTAAAACTCAGTTGAAATTATGGTAAAAAGAAAAAATAAATCAAACTTTAATATAGCATTAGTTTTTGCCTGGTAATAATAAATGCTGATTTCAATATTATCATATTTTAATTGAAACTTTAATTTCAAACTTTTATATCAGGATTTATTTACTTTTAATATTTATTCTTAAAAGAACTTACAAGACAAGAGAAAATAACCTTATAATCTTGTTGAGTATACATTGGGCTGTGTCTGTATCCTTGGACAGTTGTTATTTCCCTATGGTGAAAACAGTAATATTTTCTTCTATCTTTCTAACATCTTCATTGCATTATTATTATCATTATTATTATTATTATTATTATTATTATTATTACTATAATCTAGAGTCATCCTTCTGTGAAGAAGAGAACCACAACTTAACTCTTACTAAGTACTTCTGACCATCTTTACTGAATCACTTCCTATCCCCAAATATTCACTCTCCTTGGACTATATTAGCAGCTATTCTACTCTGAAGTTGTATCTTATCAATGACTTTTGAGCTTCCTTAAGAGAAAGTGATGTAACACTTGCCTTCCTGTTACTGGCTGAAATCATTTAAT
Organism: Orientallactaga sibirica; assembly: GCA_036365145.1. Taxonomy (NCBI): domain Eukaryota; kingdom Metazoa; phylum Chordata; class Mammalia; order Rodentia; family Dipodidae; genus Orientallactaga; species Orientallactaga sibirica. The sequence continues at coordinate 25,242,666 of JAEOAD010000024.1, read as the reverse complement.
TATCTATAGATCCACCTGTATCATTACAAATAACATGATTGCCTTGATTTTTAATTGCTGAAGAAATATGATATCCATATCACCATTTTGTCCATCAGGTGAAGGGTTTTTTTGTTGTCTTCATTTGTGACAACTAAGAATCATGCTATAATAAACATGAGAGAGTAAAGAATGCCTTCACCATTTTCTGGTCATTTCCTTTAAATATTTAGCAGTAGAGGAGAGAGTGGATAATTTAATAGCAATAGTCATATTATTAATATTTAAAGATTATCCTTAGTGCCTGTACTAATACAACTTCCAAAACTCAGTGAACAAGGTTTCTTAACATTTTCTCCAGCTCTATGCAACCTTTGGGGTTGAGATAATTTTTATACTGAAATAAGGTTATAGCTGACTGACTTTGCTTTACATGTTGCTGTATTCTAGTGATAGTGGACATTTTTTCATATTCTTAAGATATCAATTTATATGCTATTTTTTTTTATATTGTATTTATTTATTTGAGAAGGGAGTGGTGAATGGTGGTGCCAGGGCCTACAATCACCACAAACTCCAGACACATGTGCCACCTTGGGCATCTGGCTTATGTGAGTACTAGAGAAACAAACATGGGTCTTAGGTTTGTCAGCAAGCGCCTTAACCACTTAGCTATCTCTCTGCCCTGTACTCTGCTTTTAATTACTCATGAATTCACTTGAAATTAATATTATCTCTATTTTAAAACAGACGATACAAATAGCACTGAAATCCATGTTCAGTGTGAAATTTTGGCCCAACTCTGAACTTCCATATTTTGAGAACTCCAAGTATTCAAAATCAATTTTTATACTCCATTAAATTTTAAATGAATCTATGTGTTCTTATTAAATTGTTGTTTTGTGATATTTGTCAATTTTATTGCTATTTTCATATCCCTTAAAGTTATTTTCAAAAAAAAAATTCAGACAAACATACCTTAAAGATTAAAATATAGACTTCATGTAAGTAATGATAAAATGTAGGATATTTTCTTTCTTTTTTTGAGATTCTTTTAAAAATTAAGATATAATTTATTATTATTATTATCATTGTTATTATTATTATTTGTTTCAAGGGAACTGACCAAAATGCTGGAGATTAATTGGGAATTACATTTTACCTATCATCCCCAAAGTTCAGGACAGGTAAAAAGGGCCTATGTATGGCTTTAGGTAAAACTTGTTATGCCAGTCAAAAATAATCCTAGATACACTGGCCTTAGTTAGAGAATGAACTCAATGAAAGAAGATTTCAAAGACAAATTGCTAATAGTTGGTTTCAGTCTATGTTTAGTTGGTCTCCATAGCTGACTTGCCTCGTCTCTTCTGTTGCTGCCCCCCTGATAATACTGCTATTAGGCCTTACAACAGGACCATGCATTATTAATGCTGTAAGTAGAAATATAAAGAATAGCACAAATTTTGTTAAAATAATGGTACTAGCCGGGCATGGTGGCTCACGCCTTTAATCCCAGCACTTGGGAGGCAGAGGTAGGAGGATCGCTGAGAGTTCGAGGCCACCCTGAGACTACATAGTTAATTCCAGGTCAGCCTGGACCAGAGTGAGACCCTACCTCGGAAAACCAAAAAAATAAATAAATAAATAAAAAAATAATAATGGTACTATGGCCGCAATACACCCCCTTCAATGAAAATACCCTAGACACTCTTCTTCATGAGTCAAGGATTTGAATTAGTGTCATATCAGAAGGGGAAATGGAAAATGGGATGATCCCTCTGTTCAGTGCAGGTGTTTATTGTTACCTAAGGAATGGAATGATCCCTCTGTTCAGTGCAGGTGTTTACTGTTACCTAAGGAATGGGATGACCCCTCTGTTCAGTCCAGGTGTTTACTGTTACCTAGGGAATGGGATGACCTCTGTTCAGTGCAGGTATTTACTGTTATCTAAGGAATGGGATGATCCCTCTGCTCAGTCCAGGTGTTTACCTTTACCTAAGGAATGGGATGATCCTTCTGTTCAGTCCAGATATTTATTGTTACCTAAGGAATGGGATGATCCCTCTGTTCAGTGCAGGTGTTTACTGTTACCTAAGGAATGGAATGATCCCTCTGTTCAGTGCAGGTGTTTACCTTTACCTAAGGAATAGGATGATCCCTCTGTTCAGTCTAGGTATTTATTGTTACCTAAGGAATGGGATGATCCCTCTGTTCAGTGCAGGTGTTTACTGTTACCTAAGGAATGGGATGATCCCTCTGTTCACTCCAGGTATTTATTGTTACCTAAGGAATGGGGTGATCCCTCTGTTCAGTGCAGGCGTTTACTGTTACCTAGGGAATGGGATGACCTCTGTTCAGTGCAGGTGTTTACCTTTACCTAAGGAATGGAATGATCCCTCTGTTCAGTTCAGGTGTTTACCATTACCTAAGGAATGGGATGATCTCTCTGTTCAATGCAGGTGTTTACTGTTACCTATGGAATGGGATGATCCCTCTGTTCAATGTACCATGACCTTTCTGTATCCCTTTGTTTATAAATATCTTTGTGATTACACAGCATTGGCTGTTTCTTGCCACAGTTCTGCCTATGTGGCCTATGTAACCTTCTCACTTTTTGTAATACCCCCCCTTTTGTAACAGTATGTAGCTTTGTGTTTTAACTCCCATCCAGTTTTTACCATAAACATCATGCTGTTATTTTCCAATAAAAGCTAACATGCTAAATAGTTCAGAGCTGTACCCCAAGATCCCACATACTGTGGTATAGTCCTGGTGCACCAGATTTTCTTCTTTTCTTTCCTTTTTTACCCAATAAAGCTTTGCCTCACACACACACAAATTTAATAATAATAAAATATATTTTATTATTTTTTTTTCTATAAACTAATGTAGTGGTGGTAGAAATATGCCAAAAACCTTAAACAGTGCAAAGCCCCTAGAAGAATCATGAACTGAATGAGGCAAGATAAGAACAGAAAGAGGAGAGCTGTGCATGGTGGCACACACATTTAATCCCACCACTTGGAAGGCAGATTTAGGAGGATCACCATGAGTTTGAGGCCACCCTGAGACTGTTAATTCCAGCCTGAACTAGAGAGAAACCCTACCTATTGCCCCTCTGTTTACAGGTACCAACTAGTGTTACCCCTCTGTTCAGTGCAGGTGTTTAACCTGGAATGGATGATTGCCCTCTGTTCAGTGCAGGTGTTTACTGTTTAAGGAATGGGATGACCCTCTGTTCAGTGCAGGTGTTTACTGTTACCTAGGGAATGGGATGACCTTTCAGTGCAGGTGTTTACTGTTATCTAAGAGGAATGGGATGATCCCTCTGTTCAGTCAGGTGTTTACCCTATGGGATTTTCTGTTCAGTTATTTATTGGAACCTAAGAAATCCTCTGTTCAGTGCAACTTGTTGGGGACCCTCTGTTCCCATTGTTTACCCTAAAGGATGATCCCTGGTGCATGTTTACTGTTACCTAGTCTTGTTCAGAGGTACTGTCTAAGGAATGGGGTGATCCTCTTTCACCGTGTCTGTTACTGCCTCTAAAGTTGTTTTACAGAGGAAAATTCCAGTTCAACCATTACCTAAGGAATGGGATGATCTCTCTTTCAATGCAGGTGTTTACTGTTACCTATGGAATGGGATGATCCCTCTGTTCAATGTACCATGACCTTTCTGTATCCCTTTGTTTATAAATATCTTTGTGATTACACAGCATTGGCTGTTTCTTGCCACAGTTCTGCCTATTTTGTAACAAATACCCCCTTTTGTAACAGTATGTAGCTTTGTGTTTTAACTCCCATCCAGTTTTTACCATAAACATCATGCTTTATTTTCCAATAAAAGCTAACATGCTAAATAGTTCAGAGCTGTACCCCAAGATCCCACATACTGTGGTATCCCTGGGCCAGGTTTTCTTCTTTTCTTTCCTTTTTACAATATCCTCAGAGTTTAATTTCATAAACTAATGCCTGGTAGAAATATGCCAAAAACCTTAAACAGTGCAAAGCCCCTAGAAGAATCATGAACTGAATGAGGCAAGATAAGAACAGAAAGAGGAGAGCTGTGCATGGTGGCACACACATTTAATCCCACCACTTGGAAGGCAGATTTAGGAGGATCACCATGAGTTTGAGGCCACCCTGAGACTACAGAATGAATTCCAGGTCAGCCTGAACTAGAGAGAAACCCTACCTATTGCCCTCGCCCCCCTTCTTTAGTTACCACTTACACCCACTTGAAATTTTTGTTTGCCTAAATGTTACATTTTTGTATATCTTTTGGAACCTGCTCCCTCAGCTGTCATGTGTAACCCATGTTTGTTTATGCTATGAAATCCCTTAAGAAACTTGACTTGGGGACTGTCTCCATTACCAAAGGATCGTGGCATCAGTCTTCAGAGGTAAATAAGTGGCCTCTCTTTCACCTGTCTCACTGCCTGTCTTTTGACTCCCAGAAATTCCAGTAACAAAACAAACTACTGCAAATGCAAGTTATGTTTCTACACAGTTCTAATGAGCATGCGTTATCCCTGGGCCAGGTTCCTTGTAGACATATCTCAGAGTTTCATTTCATCTGCCTGGTAATTACCGTTTGCTTTGTAGATTGTCACTGCTTCCATAGGGAAGCTGAGCGTGCTGTTTTTAGCCAGGGGTGGGAATCCTGAGTGTCTTCCCAGGTTCTAAGAAGCCATGGAGCTTATTAGCCTTTGTATGAAAGGGACATTCCTGTGTCATGTGGGGAAACCTGTTCAGCTAGTCTGAATGATCATGATTGCCTCCTGAGATGCTCCATCGCAATTACCTCCTTAGACTTCTGTTGTCCAAATCTTTAATGTGTGATAACACAAATACTCATATTATTGTGCCTCAGGATCTTAATTGGAGATAGTAAAAAATAAGAGAACACACAGTACATTTGATTTCCTGGTTATAAAGTCAAATTCCTAATTCTTTTGTAACTCAGGCTATTATGCCTTTACGTTTCCTCAGGCCACAGCTTTTATAAATATATCCTACATGGTATATGGTCCTCTAATCTTAGATATATTCTGTTTTGGACGGTCACTTAACATATTTTTTTTCCCTTACCTCAGAAATAATGTTCTTTTTTAAAATTTTTAAAATTATTTTTATTATTTATTTTTGGAGAAAGACATAGAGAGAAAGACAGACAGACAGAGAGGGAGAGGGAGACAGATAGAGATGGGCTCGCCAGCAGTCTCTCAGCTGCTGTGAAGGAAATCCAGATGCATGTGCCCCCTTGTGGTCCAGTGCAGCATTGCGCCCTTGCATCATTTTGCATCTGGCTAAACATGGGACCTGGAGATTGGAACCACTGGAGATTGGAACCAGTGTTCTTAGCCTTAGCAGGCAGGCGCCTTAACCACTAAGCCATCTCTCCAGCCCATAATGTTCTTTTTTAAAGTTTTATTTATTTATTTTTATTGACAACTTCCATAATTATAGACTATTAATCATGGTAATTTCCTCCTCCCCCATTTTCACCTTCACAGCCTCTCTCCATCATATCTCCTCCCGCTCTCAATCAGTCTCTCTTTTATTTTGATTTTATCATCTTTTCCTCCTGTTATGATGGTCTTGAGAAGGTTGTGTCAAGCACTGCAAAGTCATGGATGGATATCCAAGCCATTTTATTTCTGGAGGAATGTGTTATAAGGATTCCTACCTTTCCTTTGGCTCTTACATTCATTCTACCACCTCTTCTGCAATGGGCCCTGAGCTTTGGAAGCTGTGTTAGAGATCTTTCAGTGCTGAGCCCTCCTCTATCACTTCTCAGTACAATGGTGTTTATTGAGTCATCCCAGAGATCACTGACATCTGAAAAGAGAAGCTTCTCTAACCCAAAGTGACAGTAGCTTTAATACTTGGATATGAACATTAAGCAAAGTGTTTACCGGGCAGTTTGGTGAGCATAGTATATACATTTAATCAGACAGCAGTAGATGTTACACACCTAGGTCTCATGACTACCCCTGTTGCAGGTTTTCAGTATCAGGTATATATTCACTTCCATGGAGCTGGTCTCCAGTCCCATTAGAGAGTGATTGGTTTCCCCATAGCAGACATGCTACTGTTGTACCTTTTGGCTCATTTGTCCTGGCTGGTCAAATTTAAGGCTTGCAGTGTCCACTGTTGTTTATCTTCACTGACAACTTCTCTCTCTCCAATGGAGCTGCATGCAGTGTAGCTTTTTCCAGTTTTCTGTCAGCTGGTCTACCCAAAGGAAGTTTTCAGCTTAGCTCGAACAGGATTTCTCAGTGACTTTGCAGCCCAAGTATGTGGGGTCTTCAGCAATAGGGTCTTACTATCCATTCCTGGTGAGAAACCAAGAGCCTCAGCAACAGCTGGTAATGTTTTGGGGGAATCAGTGACCAACTAACTGGACAACAACTCACTGGAAGGTATCTAATCCCTGGTACTGAAAATTTTATAGTAACAATCTGTGGCTTCTGTCTATGCTATTGTCCAAAAAAGTAGGTTTCAATATGACTCTCTCATTACTTCTTAGATTTTGATTAGCCCTTCCTCATATCATCCTATTAAGTCCCCCGTCTCCTCCCTGCCTTTCTATTCCCTTTATATCTCCTTTCTATCTTACTGACCTCTGATACGAGTTTTATTCCAACTCACATAGAAGTCCAGACATTTGTAGGTAGGATCCACATATGGGAGAGAAAAATTAAGAATCTTAACATATTCATTTGAAAACTTAAGACATCTTTATGAAGTACACTGTAGTAGTTGATATGTAGTTACAATGTATAATAATAAGTATAGAATAATAATTAATTGAATTTCTTTAGCCATTAATATCTTTATTATAATTTTAGTAAAATATCATAGATTATTAAATAATTGTCAAATGTGATAAAAGAAAACAGGAACTAATTGTTCCACTGTGATTTATGGTGTCTTTGCAAATTTTATTTCCCAGTATTCCATGTAAAATGGAAAATTAAATTCTAAAATCATTTTTAAAATTTCCCATAATCTTTAACCCTTTAGATAATTAGTATCTATTTTAAAATGATAATACATATATTATTACATTAAATAATTTTAAATAATTTTAAGTAAATTCTAAGCATCATGCATACAACATTTTATGTGTTTGCATTATGTTAACAAAAATTAAATAAGTTTTGGGTTCTCTAACAATAAATAAAATACAAAGGATTGCATTTTAAATTTATTTTTTCTATGTAGCACTATAGACATGTTTTTGAGAGAGAGACAGAGAGAGAGGGAGAGAGACAGAGAGGGAGAGGAGGACAGATAGAAATGGGCGCTCCAGCATTCTCTCAGCTGCTGTGAGCAAAATCCAGATGCGTGTGCCCCCTTGTGCTCAAGTGTGGCATTGCGCCCTTGTGTCCCTTTGCATCTGGCTAAACGTGGGACCTGGAGATTGGAACCACTGGAGATTGGAACCAGCATTCTTAGGCTTAGGAGGTAGGCTCCTTAACTGCTAAGCCATCTCTCCAGCCTGAGCACTATAGACATTTTATCTTCAGAAAACTCATAAAAGTGTTTGTTAATTTTTTTTTGAAGTTTAATTAAGTTTCTGAGTTTGGCCAGTTGCTACTTTACATCTGGCATCTAAGATTTGAAGTAGTTTCTCCTGTAAGCAGCTCCTAGGTAAAGTAGAATGGCCTAGTTCATGATCTTTAACATCTCATGTCACCAAAAAAGTACATTACGATTATTGTGTGATGAATTCACACCAATACCTTTTCATTTATGAGTATTGGGTGGCTAGACTTTCAAAAGTCATTTACATAATTATTTACATAGAATTAAAATATTCAGTGTTTAAAATAAAATATGTATATTCAAATTAAGTTGACTGTATTTCAAAATATGTCAGATTATAAATAAATTGAGAGCTGATTTTGTACATAATTGTTATATGTGTAATCCAGAAACAAATCCTATTATGAAATGTTTTGGAAACTAGCATAAGAACATTGACCAGAAAATAATCCAAACAAAACTTCCTATGTTTGGTGAAATTAGTCTTGGAAATTTCAGCAAAAGCTACATATATCATACATTATAAGGCATATGCCAATGTATGCACTAATGATATAAAGCTAGAACATTGAGCTAACAAAGCAGAATTAAAAGACAAATGCTAAATGAATATATTTGAACACTTCTGTAATATCACATAAATCATATCTCTACAAATACATTCCATATATATGGTTTTACTTTATAATTTCATTGTACTCTATGTATCAGTTGAAAGAAAGAGAGAAAAGTAGAAATTGGAAGAAAAGAGTGTCAAATTCTTGACATAAGAATATTAGAGAAAATGCATATGATTTCCAAAATGACTGTACATGTTTGAACCACACAGACAATAGATGAAAGATTCTCATTTCCTGAATCCTCAGAACACTTGTTACAACCTACATACATAGAAGTATCACTAAAGGTAGATACAAAGGGACGAGCTGGAACTGTGGGGTCCAGCAGACAAAAGGATACTTACGACATCTAAACAGAAGTAATGAATATAAGGGGGAGGGAACTGTGGAATAAGGGAGAGGAGAAAGGCACAAGGGCATTGATCAACAAAAAGAAATATTTGAAACTGTCATGAATAAAAAAAAAATAGAAAAAGTAAAAAATAATAAATATTTGATGAAAGTGCTTAAGTATTTAAGAGGAACTCCAAGATCCTTGTGCTTTAGCATTAAATTGGTATCTGTAGACTGCTCTCAGATATGGTATGCAGGGGAAGATGACCTTGAACTTCTGATGCTCCTGTCTCCATCTCTGAAATGCTGAGATTACAGGCACATGAAACAATGCTCTGCTTATGTAATGACCAAAAATTCCAAACAATTATAGGTGTAAGCATTAATTTATTCTGCTACAAATAAAAATATGAGGCTGAAAAAATTAGTATCTTCAAAAGACAAAAATTTAAAAAGTAATCTGAAAATGTTATTCTTCCTGTCAATTCAAGCCAAATAAATAATTTATAATAGATCTGCCCAAGATTACTGTCCCTATTCATGTTACAATAGCTAATTGTTACTCAGAATATATATTAATGAAATTTTGTAAATGAATGCCAAAATCATAGCATTATTTAATATTATTCAAGACAGTTTTTAATATATACATTTTGTTTTATTTTATTTTATTTTATGAGAGAGAGAGAGAGAGAGAGAGAGAGAGAGAGAGAGTGTGTGTGTGTGTGTGTGTGTGTGTGTGTGTGTTGGTGCACGAGGGCCTCCAGCCACAGCAATTGAACTCAGGACATGTGCACCACCTCGTGCATATATGCAACCTTGCTTACTGGCATCACCTTGTTTGTCTGTAGGGTAGAACATGGGTCCTTAGGCTTCACAGGCAAGCACCTTTACCATTAAGCTATCTTTGCAGCCCTCAAGACAGTTTTTAAAATGTTCTGTTAAGCTTAAAAGAAAGTATTTACTGTATTTTGCATAAGTAAGAAATTCATGCTACAAGTCTCTAAATACAGCTTTGAAGATTATTAATCTGCAAATTCAGCTGAAAGTCACATGCAAGGTATTTTTAATAGTCACTCATGAAAAGACCATCACTCCAATTGCTATGTTTTTAATTATATAACTTATTTCACTGATTTTTTATTTTTTATTTTTTTTTTATGTGGCTACAGTTAGTGGAGTTTATGGAATGCCAAAATAAAACAGCTAAGAGCAAAAGGAGAAAATTGTCGGGATTTTGTGTACAATGAAAAAGAGATTACATGTTTGGATATAGGACATTATTTGGTTGACATAAATCCAGATTTGCTTTCCTTGCTTAAAGTATTAGGCCAGACAAGGATTAACACTTACAAAATCTGAATAAATTCAGGCTTCTTTAGAAGTGTTTGGTGTTCTAAAAAAGAGTGCAAAACTTTTTATATTATACGGATTCTTCATTTATCATAAATATGTTAAGTGATGCTATCTTTCTGAAAAAACAAAATTACATCCCTTTTCTTTTGGTAAATGACTAAGTGCTTGGTTCCAAAATAAGCTTCCCTTTTTCATCAACTGACATAGAAGAATGAATGTTTTCATTTTTCCAAGATACAATGATGAATATGAGGTTTTTCTCAATAAGTATTAAAATTAGAATGTGGCGACACAGGCTTGTCAAGTGAAAATGATGTCTAAGAAGGAAGATAAATGGCAGTTGTTCCACTTGCATTCATTTGCAAAGGGGAGCCAAAGTTTGAATCTGTAATCTCTTGATCTCTTGAACTATTTCAGCTTCTGTCAGTCTTGCTCAGGAATGCATGCTGACCTGATTTCCATGCACGACAATCTTCCTTTCTAATGTAGAGGACATCACAGAGGCAGACGACCTACTTTCATTTCCAACCTAAGGAATCTGGTGGGCAAAAGTATAAGGTGATATTAAGGCACAAAGTTTTCTGTAGGGCTATTTTCCATTTCAGTATCATAAATATTCTTCAATGAAGATAGTCATGTAATATTATTCAAATATGGAGATGGAATTACAGTTAGGTTGACAAGGTGTGATTACATATACTTATTGAATGGTTTTAATTCAGTTTTTAGTTGATGAGAAGAGATACTTTTGTTTTCATCACTATGGATATATTCTACTTTTGTTACTGAATCTCTGAAATAATCTCACCATTTCCATTAATATTGATAATTATATTTTCAATAGTCATTCATCAAAGTTCATTGATATAAATAGTTACAGTTGCAAAAATATTATTAGTGGGATATGATAGTAGATATAATTCATAGTAGCAAGGGGTGGCATATTTTCTCCATATCTCTAGGCTGCTGTAGGATTTTAAGGTAATAGACAATGCTGTGACATTTAATGCAAAGACTGTCTCCAGATACTTAAGAAGCATAATACAGAGATTTTAATTTTAACAAATGATTTTGTAAAATCTACACTGTGGTCTCTTTTACTACAAAGTAAGTGTGTGTGGTTTATTCCTCATACTGTAGTGAGGAAAAAAAAAAAAAAAGCAAGAAATGTAAATATTTAAAATTGTTTCAATGTTGGGGAAATTTTGTTTTTACATGCCAATAAAACTTTTTTTTTTTTAAATAAAAACAGCATTATTAAGAACTTAAACTGTGAATATAAACTTTCAAGATGTAGTCTTGGTTTGCAATCTGTTACTTGTATAATCTTGGGTGATTTCCTTAACCTATACATGTTTTCATGTTCTCATTTGCAAAACATAGACAAAACAGAACCAACATCCTAACTTCTCGTCATTTAATAAAGATGTGTGTGCGTGTGTGTGGGTGTGTGCGTGTGTTTGTAAATGTACATCCTTTCTCAATCCTCATAATCTGTTGGAGGTAGACATTGGTTCTTTTGGTACTTGTAATTGAGCCAACTGAGGCTTAGGGATATTAAATAATTTCCTCAAGAAAATAGGCAGATGTTAGATGTGATGTTCTGTGCTTATGATTTAAACTAATTTATAACACAACACTTCAGAGAACTAACAGTCACAGCCATGTATGCATTGTGGTGTGTAGAAATATTCCTAAGCAAAATGTATGAAACAAGTATATACATGGTGAAATAGCATGCATATTTAAAAGTTTTTAGTTATATAAACACCTTTAAGGGTTTAGAGATAAATTTAAAGTATTTAGATTGGAAAAAACTAGCTTATTTAGAAGAGGTTAAAAATCAAATTGTAAGGGTTGTAGAGATAGCCCAGCAGTTAAGGTGCTTACTTGTAAAGCCTAATGACCTAGGTTCAGTTCCCTAGCACCCACAGAAAGCCAGATGAACAAAGTGGCACATGCAGCTGGATTTCATTTGCAGTAACCAGAGGCCTTGGAACACTCATTACTTCTCTCTGTCTTCCTCTGTTTGCAAAAATATAAAATAAAATTTAAATATCAAAATATAAGATATTCAATGGAAATTCTCAAAATTTTAGTTTATTAGAATATTTGTAATTGTGAGATAATTTAATATCTGGAAACATAAAATTAACTTTAAAGAAATAAGAATAAGATTAAAAATATTACAAAGGAGTTTAGTTATTCTTCACTAAATATAAAATGTGGGACTGGAGAGATGGCTCAACTGTTTAAAGGGCTTCTTTGCAAAGCCTGATTGCCTGGTTTCAGTTCCCCACTACCCACATAAAGCAGATTCAGAAAACATTACATACATCTGGAGTTGGTTTGCAGTGGCTGGGAGCCCTGGCATGTCCATACTTAACCTGTGTCTGTCTACCTCATCGTCTCTCTCACTGTTTCAAATACGTCAATAAAATATTCAAAAATAATACATAAATGTGCTTAATTGATATGGCATTTTCTGTGAGGATAAATAAGACAATATAACATCTTTATTTGAATCATTTTTTTTTAATTTCTGAGATTTCATTGCTTCATTGTAAAATGGAACTCAAATTAACCTTTCCCTAAAGATCTTAGTAGAGTATTACTGTTTGATTTAAACATTTTATGTTCCCTGATTATTCTTTATGAAGAAGTTTTTCAGGTTTATGATGTCATTGAATATATAAAATATACCAAGCAGCAACGATACAAATGTAAGATTTCATTATTTAGATTCTAGATACAAACAAATAGGATATATTAGCACAAGTCTCTCTGCTATGGAATCTGAATATTTCCAGTACACCAAATGTTTCCTCATATTTAAAACAATTGATATTTTACTAAGAATGATTTTAGAACTGAATTTATTAAGTTCAGTATACAAATCTAAGAAAACCTTTGATTTTATGGTTGGTGAATGGCATTAAATCTTTATATCATCAGCAAATCCAATACTAGTTGGCTATGATGAAATTTATCTAGTTCTTCTTCTGAGAAATCATTCAAAATACAGAGGCAGAAAGGGTCAGTTTGGAGGAAGACATTATGCATATATATATTTCTGTCTTCATACATTGTATTTAAGATATTTTTCTCTTTTTTAACTTTCCTATTCACCACTTCCATAATTATAGACAATAAACCATAATTCCCTCTCTCCCTCACTTTCCCCTTCACAAATCTACCCTCCATCATATCCCTTCCCCCTTTCAATTACACTCCCTTTTATTCTGATGTCAGCATCTTTTCCTCCTAATATGAGGGTCTTGTGTAGACAGTGCTGGGAACTGTGAGCTCATGGATAACAAGGTCATTTTCTGTCTCCAAGTTTGCATTATAAGCAGTCCTACCCATCCTCTGGCTCTTACATTCTTTCTGCCACCTTTTCTGCAATGAAACCTGAGCCTTAAAAGGAATGATAGAGATGTTTCAGTGTTAACCACTCTTCTGTCACTTCTTCTCAGCACTGTGGTGCCTTTTGAGTCATCCCAGGGGTCACTGCCATCTGAACCAAACTGAGTGTAGCATTAATATATGGGTACGGATGTTAAAAGTGCTTACAAGGCCTTTTGGTGAGCAGAATGAATGGACTTATCCAGAAAATAGCAAGTGTTTCTCTTCTAGGGCTCATGACCTCCCCTGCCATAGGCTGTTGATTATGTTTTGAGAACTAGACATGTATTCCCTCCCATGGAGCAGGCCTCCAGTCCAATTAGAAAGCAGTTGCTTTCACCCATAACAGTCATACCACTATTGCACCTATTTTCTCATTTGACCTGGTTGGCCAAATTTAAGGCTTTCAATGTACACTGTTGTTTATCACTGCTAACAACTCATCTCTTCCATAGGGCTGCATGGAGAGTAGCTTTTTTCAGCTTTCAGTCAGCTGATGTTCAAGAAGGAGGTTTTCAGGTGAGCTCCTGCTTGTATTCTCAGTGACCTTGCATCAGAAGCACATGGAGTCTTCGGCAAGAGTGTCTTACCTTCTATTTCTAGTGGGAAACCAAGAGCCTTGGCAATGGTCTGTAATGTTTTGGGACCATCAAGAACCTTCCTGGCCAACAACTCACTGGGAAGTATCCCCCTCCCCGGAACTGAAATTTTTCTATAGCTTCTGGGAGTGCCATTGTCCAAAAAAGTGAGCTTCCATATGTTTTATTCATAACATTTTACATTTTGATTAACCCTCAACATACCCCTCCTTTACTCAATCTCTTCCCCTGACCACAGTTAGGGCATTTCACCCCCAGTAATCTGTTCATTTACTTATGTATATACATTACCCTCTTGTATACATTGAGTCTTCCAAGTTGTTGCAGGATATCTCTTAATCATTCCTCCTTTCATTTTATTTTTCTTCTTTAAAGAACACTTTGCAGTTTTTTTTTTTTTTTTTGGTCTTTTTTTGTGTGTATAGTGTAATGTATCTATGTAATTGTATTCAGATATATGTTTCCATGAGCATACATGATCATTAAGGGAACACATGTATGGAGGTCAGGGTATATGATAATCAAGTTTCCTCCTCTAACATCCCCTGTTTTGTTTCATTCAACCTGGAATTGCTTTTCCGGACTAGCAATTCTTCTGTTTCCATCTCCCTCAGGAGTGAGGTTACAGGCATGCTTGCCCACATCTGACTTTTTACATGGATGCCCAGGTCCTCATGCTTGACTAGAAACCTGTCTCTCCAATATCTCCCTGCTACTTTCAATAAACTAGTATAACTTTAAACTTTTTCTGACTCATGAACATTAAAAAAAAAAAAAAAAACGAGGACTGGATAGATGGCAGATGGCTTAGAGGATAGATTTATCTGCAAAGCCAAAAGGCCTAAGTTTGATTACCCAGAACCCATATAATCCAGATGCTCAATGTGTCACATGAATCTGGAGTTAATTTGCAGTGACTAGAGACTCTGGAACACCCATTTTCTCTCTCTCTCCCCAAAATAATAATATTAAAATCAAATAAGTACATAAACAATAAAGGAAACACCCAACACTGAGAGGGTAGATCAGTGGTAGAAGATGATGATATGTTTTTCAAGTTTCTTTAAGAATCTGTTGTAGTAAATTCACTGGCTCTCAGATTGTGAATAGTTTGACTGTATTTACTAGATATAGATTAATAGATTGCTAGGATATTTTAATATCTCTCATTCAAAAGGCTTCAAAAGATAGTTTGAATATTAGATTGTCAAGATAAAATATGCTATGAAATTTAAAGACTTACATGACATTATAATATTAAGGATTGTAGAACTTTACAATTTATTTTGCTTTTGACATATGCTATTTTACAGTTAAATTAAACTTGTGGGTTTTAATCATTCATTTAGAAGTTTACTCATTTTGAATCCAGTGAAATAATTGAAAATATTTTTCCTGTACTCACTGATTTACTTACAGCATTCTATTAAGAAAAAATGGAGACTCTCAAGAGGAGCTAAGGCAATGGCTCAGTGGTAAAGCATTTGCCCTGCAAGGAATAGACCCTGAATTTGGATCTCCGGAAACCTCATAAACGGCTGCATAGGGTCTCCCTGTCTCCAAGAAAGCTAGAATGGTTGAATTAGTGAGCTCTGAGTTTGAGTGAATGATCAGAAAGATCAAAAACACACAAAATCAATCTTCGGTATCCACACATTTGTGCATACACATGTGCATACACATACACCTGGGGGACATTTTACAATCAGACACAGACATTTTGCCTGTGGATGCCATAAACTCATTGTCATTTCATGCTGGAAGTTCCCATAATGTTTATTAGTTCTGACACTTTTCAAAAGTCCAAAGTCCAATTTTTTTTTTTTTTTTTTTGAGACACAACCTAATTTCTTAACTGGAAACCCCTAAAGATTAAAAAAAAAAAAAAAATACTTCCAACATTTAATGTCAAAACAAAACACTGGCATACAGAAGGCAAGACTGGAGGCACAGCAAAGAATGATGAGACCAAAGTAAATCCCAAACCCAGGCTCATGTGCTCTTAATAACAATAATCAGTATGCCAGAAAACAGTTCTGCTGTCTATAGCACACATAGACTTTCTCTTGTGCTTGCTCCATCCAGAGCCCACAACTTTTCTTGGTAGACATCCGGTCTGGCAATTGCAGAGGTGGAGCCTTCCTGGAAGGGCTGTGTTGCTAGGAATGACTTAGAGGTGATACAGTCCCACTCTTGTTTGTGCAGCTGGCTCATTCACATTGCTCCTTCCAGCTGCTCTCGCAAGATGCAACACCTGTCCTCTGCTCTTCCATGCTTGTTTCCCTGCAATGGGGAATCCTCTCCTTGAGAGCATAAGCTGAAAGAAACCCTTTTTTCTGATAAGGTGTTTTGTCCCAGAAACAAGAAGGTAACTGCTACATTCTCTTTTATGTGGGAAATTGTTTTTGGAAATATTTTTGTTTATTTGAGTTTTATTAGTTATAGTTTGCATCTGCAATCACCTGAAAGACTGGGGGGCTGGTCTTAAGGTGTGGTGATGGTTTGACCATTGAGATTGAGATGAAGGGGTTCATGTCACCTTTTTGGCTGTAGTTTTGCTCTGTCTGGTTGGCTTTTGCTCTCTCTGCCTGGCCTTGTGAAATGAACTGCCCTGGCTGTACATATGCCACCTCCATAACTGTATCTCTGTTTTCTCAGGGGACCTGAAGCTGTCTGCTAGTGAGAAGACTTGAACATGAGCAAATGGCAGGCTTTGCAATCTTGTTTTCAAGTGGCTTTATCCACTGAGCAATCCTCCCACTCTGAAAACATTTTTTAATAAGCAAAGAACATAAAAACAAAAAGTAGAATTGCAGTTATAACCAAAAGAGGGAGAGCAAATAAATGGGGAGATTTAAGTTAAACCTCTACTTTTGCAAGATGCACAGTCTTGGAATATAATAGACCTCAAGAGCTCATCAGTTAATATAATATTGTATAATGAATATTTTCTGATAACAATTTGAAGGGTCTTGTGCTGCCAAAATAAAATAGAGTACAGCTAGATATGAAGTGAAGATAATGTTGAATTTTTTATTATTGCAATAATTATTTTATTACCTGTAGGAGATGTAATGTAATATACCTTAAAAATATATATATGTATATATAGCAATAGATAAATATATACAGGAAATAAAGAATAGGGGTAAAGGACAGAAAAGAATCATAATAATTAGATACAGCAAAAAATGGGCCAATTCATGCTACTTGCTTGTTTTGAAAAAAAAAAAAAAAAAAAAAAAAACCAGCAGTAAGCAACGAAGGTGAACAGCATCTAGGAGATCAAAAATGAATGACATAGAAAACTAGTTCAGAGCCATCAAAAATCAATAACAGCACAGAAAATTTCTGTTTTCTTCTTCTTTTTTTTATTTTTTTTTTTTTTTCAAGGTAAGCTCTTACTCTGGCCCAGGCTGACCTGGAATTAACTAAGTGGTCTCAGGGTGGCCTCGAACTCATGGCAATCCTCCTACCTTTTCCTCCTGAGTGCTGGGATTAAAGGTGTGCGCCACCAAGCCAGGCAATGTCTAGGTTTTAACTTGGATACACACATGCTGGATCTCTGACCTGCAAAACACTAAAAAAATGTACGTGAGTGTGTGTGTGTGTGTGTGTGTGTGTGTGTGTGTGTGTGTGAGAGTGAGAGAGAGAGAGAGAGACAGAGATCTTATTTTAAGCATATAAAAAAGAAAGAAAGAAATTGCAGGTAAAGAATAAATGAGCAATGGAAAATAAACAATGCTACTGCATACCATTGACAAAAGACTTATGGAATAATTAGTTTAAAATTCAGCATGAAAAACTGATTACAGCAATAGCATCATAGAAACATTTTGGAGAAATGGAAAAAAATTGTATATTCCTTCAGCTTATTTATGTAAACTGTCTCTTCTTTTCATAGTTTTTACTAATGGAGCTAGAAAACTAGGATAATAATTTTGGTACATGAACATGAAAATTAGCTCTTGTGTTTTTATCTGGGTATCTTTGACATGGACTCACATTCAACTTCCATTTTTCCTGTATATACCTTAAGCTAATGCTAAAAATGTCTCTGTTGACCTACTGAAAAATGTCAAATAAATCATGAGAGAAATAACATAGGAAATGTTCTCTGTTATGAAAAGTGGGCCAATTATTAAAATCTATTGTAGATTATTTATACTTTTCCTTATGCTCATATAAAATGGACATGCTATAAATTATAAAGCAATGCTATGAAGTAATATTTTATGGTCCAGAAAAATAACCTTTTTGCTCATTTCATTTTGCCAAGTATGGAATTCTGTTTCAAGCCAGTGTGATGTTTATGTCCAGTTCCATCTCCCAGGGCTACAGAACAAAATGAATAATAGGCCCAGTGGGATCTGACTATTTATGTTTCAGTTGGTCAAGATGAAAATTAAATGAAAAATCACAAATTTAATATGAAGCTTTATGATGTTATTATTTTTATTTATATGGGCAGGAAGATAATTAACACATATGAAAGTTAACCTTTCTTTTCAAGTTCTGCTAGCTTGATGAATTAAAGTATGAGACCTACTTTCAGCTCTATGAGCTTTGGAAGCTCTCTGGCTTTGCTATTAACCTACTTGGTGATTGATTAATTTTTATTATTATTTGTGAAAGTTTTTAATTACTTATTTAGTTAGTTATTTTAGGGATAGTGCTTTATGTGACACATGCTGGCTTCAAGATCTCTATGAAGGGGCTGGAGAGATGGCCCAGCAATCAAGGCACTTGCTTTCAAAGACTAACAACCCAGGTTCAATTGCCCATTACCCACATAAAGCTAGATGCTCAAAGAGACACATGAATCTGGAGTGTGTTGGCATATATATATATATATATATATATATATATATATATATTCTGTATTATTACCATAATTCCTACAATGTGATCCTCTCATAGTCAATGAATATATACAAATATATAAGTGGATTAACATTTGCCAGCCATCATATAAACTAAGGTTTTCTAGGTCTGAATGTTATATTTTCTTTTTTTTTTTTGGAAATGCTTATGATTGATATATTCCTGAGATGACTTTTCTTATGTTTTCCTTTTGACAACCTTTGCTTAATGTTTTTATGGCATTAAAATATATTTTTATCATTATTAAAGAACATTATATGCATTGCTCTGGTTTATGACATTTAAATTACTCTCAAGAACTATAATTCAGTATGATTTACCTGTAAGTTTACATGGGTCATTTTTTCCTAGTTTTGTAAAATTATTTTCTTCATTTTTAAATTCTGAAAATTTACTCAGAAATATCATTTTATTGCCTATTCCATTGTAAAATTACTTCATGTATCACATATGACTAATCTGATAAGAGACATCTCATAATATATTATTCTGGGTTCTTCAGAGGAACAGAGGTAATAGAATATGTGTGCACCTATATATGTATTTATATGTATTTACTACATTCACTCATAAGATAGAGGATGTGTAGTCCAAGAGTAGCCCACTGCCCACGAGAGAAGCATAGAACCACTTTTCCTACCAAGCTGAATGCCTCAGCAGACCTTATCTTGCACAAGAGCCTTGGAGAATTGATGGTCTTCAGTTTACATTAGAAGACCAGAAACACTAGGATCTGATGTCACTGAAGGATGGACGTAGTAGTAGTAACAGCAAGGTAAAAGCCTTGACAGCCTAGAAGCAAAGGCAGGAAGGCAAGTACTTCTTCTCTTTATTTCTGGTCCACCACCATTCTGGAGTAGACCTATTCTTCTCCTTTAATCCTTCCTGGAGATGGCTAGCATGTTTGGGTCCCTGGGATTCACTAATGAGCAACTTTAAACCAACTGGTCAGCTCCAGCCCTGTGAAATATTCTGTTTCAAAATAAATATGACCTGTCACCTTGTGGATGATAATCAAGGTTTTCCTTTGGCCACAGTGTACTCACATTCACAAGTGCACATGTACCCCCACACACATGTTATACAAACATATGAAAACATATGCATGCATACACACTGAAAATAATATGGTTAGTTATTTGTGCTTATGTTGTGCATGACAATTCAAAACTCTAATCATCTAAAATAAAAATGTACAGTTATTTTTATCATTTTATTTTTAGAGAGAATGAGAACGGGTACACCAGGACTTAGTGCCACTGTAAACAAACTATAGACACATGCACCACTTTGTGTATCTGCTTTACATGGGTACTGGGCAATCAAACTCAAGACTTCAAGCTTTGTAAGTTCCTTTAACTGCACAGCCATCCCCACAGCTCCAAAATGAACAATTATTAAAAATAAAAAAAAGATCAAATCAATAGTATATGCAAAGCATTTACAACTTCATAAAAAGAACTATCCAGATAAGGTATAGAAGAAAGTATTTCTACACAAATATCTTGCCTAGAGCAGTTCATACATCTGAAGATCACATGATGGAAATCAGTTTCATGTAATATCACTCCAGAAAACTGGTGATAAAGATTAGAACTATGCAGGAGATTCCACATGTTCAAACCTAGATCATTAATAATCAAAATATGTAGACAACAATTTGGAACTTTCTCATATTGTATAATTCCTACTATCTGTAGTTATCACACCGCATCAATATAATTTTCATAGTTTGGATTCTATAAATTATTCCAATTCATTGTTCAGAGATCATTAAGGTAAATGGTACAAGTGGTAATGAAAATATTTTGGAAGGTATTCCACAGGTTCAATTAAATTTTACTGGTTTCTTATGACATCTAGTAAATGACAGCAGCAACACATTTTAGTTAATGAATAGTCCAAAATGAAGAAGCATCTTTTTTTCAAAAGTCACCTTTAGAATCGATAACATGGTAGGAGTGAATGATTCATAAATTAACTCTGGGGTACTTTGAAAATTGGACAAAACAGAAGAAAATTTTTAAACATGAGATCTATATTATATAAAATGCTTTACAAACTGATAACTTCAATTGTTAAATAAAATGAAAAAAGTGAAATTATTTCAGAAGCTGAAATAGTGCTAATTAAAAATAAGGATAGTTTATTTTAAACATTTATGTGTCCATGTCTTTGAATCTACAAATGATTATGAAAAATAATTAAACAAGAATAGCAGCTGACCTGTAATTCCTGTGGTGAGCTTTTCTCAGAATCTTCTTAGGAAATAAGAAGACAGCACGACTGGAGCTATCTATCCATAACTACTCCAGTTTTAAGAGTTATGCATAGAGCAATGAAAAAGGAAACATAAGTAGTTTTCATATATTATATCATTATATGCAAATAAAATAAAGTTAAATGATTAATTTTATTGTAGACATCATCAATAATTAGTGGTTAAGTGTCAGGGTCCTTGTTGCAGGTCAGCCCTTCTTGTTCTTATTTTCCTCTCCTCACTCTTGTTTGCAGACATGGCTTCGCTGATTCTTTCCATCTCCTCAATTGCAAATTTTCAGTTTGTATAATTTATATCAGTATATAAATATTCTACAGTTTCCAGTTCAAAAATTTCCCCATTGTCTCCTTATATTTTCTTTCAGATCTTGCTGCATTTATCTACTCTATAAAATAATCTGGAAAATGCATTCTACAACCACTAGTTGTATATTTGCCATGTTAAACTTTTCTTTATGTGCTCAACTAAATTTGGCTTAAAGTCACCCAATGGCATACTTAATTTCATTTCCAAAATCTTTACCTCAGTTACCTGTTAGGAATATCGAATAGGTTATTCTTCCAATGCTGCCTTAGCCTGAAGACTGGGAGACACGTATAACGACTAAATTTGGCTGCTCCCTTGGCATCATTCCTTCAACATAAAAACAAAGCACAAAACTTGACATATATTCCCATTCTCTCGACTACCCACTATAGCAGCAGTAAAAAAGTGTATGAATGCTAACTTCTAGGTATCTCCTGAACCACAGGACCAAATAGCCTAAGCCTATGTTTTTCTCTGGTGAGCTTTGTAAAATTAGTACAAGAGAAAATGACATTTCATTCACTTTTTCCCCCAATCTGCTCTTCCAGCAGCCTTCCTCATTTCAGTAAAACTAAATTGTAGTTTAAAAACAGTTCCCAGAAACACAATCTTATTTATATTCCTAAGATTTGCTTCCCTGTTTCCCTTACAGATCCACAGTAATCTTCTGTTCTTTACTTTCCTTTGATACTGTATCTGGCCACTTCCTGTTACCACCACCTTCCCAGAAACAGTCTTCTATCTTTTGAATGCAACCACAACCTCCTCTTCTTTGTAATCATGTCAGCCCAGGGCTATATTAAGGCAGGGACACCAACTAACTTTCCACCTTTAGAACAAGACTTTCACTTAAAGTCTGCTCATCTACTTCCTCTCCTGAAGGCAGCCCTTTAGTTCTTTCTCTATATCTATGACAATACCAGTGACCTCTCCACAAGCTCTGACCCACCTCCTATTGTCTCTCCTAACCTTTTTAATTTTTTATTTATTTTTATTTTGAGAAAGAGAGGAAGAGGAGAGAGAGAGAGAGTGAATGAGTGAGTAATGGGTGTACTAGGACCTCCAGCCACTGCACACTCCAGATGCATAGATCACCTTATGCATCTGACTTGCATGGGTCCTGGGGAGTTGAACCTGGATCCTTTGGCTTTTCAGGCAAGCACCTTATCCAATTCTCCAGCCACCTTCACCTACCCATTTTGACTCCATTCACATTGGAATACTTCCTGTGCCCTGCATATGCAAAACTGGATCCCAAACCCAGACTTCTAAAACTGTTTTTCCTATTGGGGGCGGATACTTTTCCCATAAACTTCTATGATGTTTTGTCATTGATTTTAATTTATTTTCCTAGAAAACATATTAGAGAGTTTTGGACAAAGTATTTACTCAGCATACTAAACAGCACAGGATGCACAACAGGTTTTATAAATATTTTACCTTATTTTTAAATTCAAAGAAAGAAATAAATGTTTATGTTAAAGAAAACCTTTGCTTACCACATGTTATTTTTTTTATTTATAGCCAGTCATAATGTGTAGGAGTGAAAATTTGTATATGTGTAATTAATAGAAAAAAAAGGGAGCCAGCATGACCTAGAACTTAAAACAATTGTAATGGGTTCATATAGCATGGGCTTTCTAGAATTTATTTAAATTTCTAAACCCTGAGTCCACATTCCATGTCTGGTTTCAGGCTGCATGTCCACAGGTTTTTCTTTAGTACTATGACTGCTTCTCTTCATAGATACAAACTTCACCAACAGAGTAATATTATGCTTATATTTTGTCTATCCTTATTTCTCTAGTAAATCTCTAGAAAAAAATCTGAAATATAATTGATTTTTTTAGTGGGTAATAGTTTTCATTTGACATGCCCAATAAATTTTAATTATTATTGTTTTATCTCATATAACATACTATGTATTTGTGAACTTGTTGTTAACTTGTTTTGAAAATATGACATGTCACAAATGATAAAAAATATTTTGAGATTTTTCAGGGGGAGAGATGATTTTTTTCTAACACATATTATTGTGATATAAGAAAGAATTGTGGCTGGGCGTGGTGGCACACACCTTTAATCCCAGCATTTGGGAGGCAAAGGTAGGCGGATCACCATGAGTTTGAGGCCACCCTGAGATTACATAGTGAATTCCAGGTCAGCCTGGGCTAGAGTGAGACCTTACCTTGAAAAACTGAAAAATGAAAAAAACAAAAAAAAAAAGAAAGAATTATGTATGATCTTACTTTTTAGTAGTAGCAAGGTCTCACATCTTATTTACATTTTTTCCTGACCAGATGGGATAGTCATGTCAAGCATATGCATTCTAATGAGATCTTACTTTGAAGCTACTGGTTTCACCACCAAATTCAATTTCCATCATGTTTGAGGCATAATGTTTATCTAAAGCACAAACTATGAGATCAGTGTTTTGCCTGTCTCATAAACAATTATTTTTATACTAATATTTTGATTGTTTATCGTTACTCTGGTTTCTTGATACAGGAGAAATACATTCCAAACTGAGTTTAAAGTAACAGCTGAATACAGAATGCGGCTTTCATAATTAAAATGTGGCTCACTTTGGATTGGGAATGAATTTTATAGGCTTCATAATTGTTTTTTATATTTGACATTTGTTGTTCCAGTGGAGTTTTGCTGAGAACTACATTTTAAAATGAGAACTACCTTTTATGTATTGGTTTCTGCTATTGATTCACCTTCAATTAATTACCAGAATCAAAGTTAATTTTAGTCTCATGTCTCACACAGTGACCCCAGCAAGTAGAAATGCCCTCCCAGTAAGCAGTCTTTGCTGCTGATCTTATGGTCCTGACTTCATGCTGGCCACTTGGACCTTCCTTTACTACAGTCCTCTTTTATGTAAATATGCATTCTAAACAAACTAATACATATGAAGTTTTAACATTAAATATATTACTATTTCTACTTATGTTACAATTTAATTGGGTTTCCATGTCACAGGATTCAAACATGAATAGCATTATTTTCTACAGGGTAAGAAGAAAGTAAAAAAAAATATTAGACTAATATCTACTATTACTATTAATTCAGTTTTATTATTATAAATAAGTGAAACTTGCAAAGATAATTGATGATAAGTGTCCTCATACTCAAAATATACACACACATACACACACACACACACACACCACACTCAATTGTATGTATTCCAATGGATATTGCATTTATAAAGTACAGATATGTTAATTGCCTTGATTATGGGGATTATTTCATGAATTGTACTTGCATGTATCAAAACCCAAGTAATATACCTAATAAACCTTTTAATTGTTAAACCTTACTCAATAAAATAAATAGTGTCTTTAGGAAAGGAACCAAACCCTATTTAATTTACACAATTTGATCTCAAATTTTTGAATTTTATTTTTGTATGTATGTGAGTAAAATATAAAGCTACTGTGATAAATTGGAAATGTTTATTTCGATAATTTGATGAAACATTTTAAAGAATTCACATGGATTTTGCTGAGGATATGATTCAGTGGACACAGTGCTTGTCATGCAAGCACTAGAACTTGAGTTCGAATCCCCAGAGCCATTGTAAAATGCCAGGTGGGGCAGTGAGCACTTGAAATCATAGACTTGGCAGGGAGAGATAGGGACTTCTTGGGGCTCACTGGCTAGTACTGTAGCCAAACTAATGAAGTCCAGGTTCAAGGAGAGACCCTTTATGAAATGACAATAAGGAGAGCAACTGAGAAAGACTCACAATTGTCTTCATCTGAGCTCATTGCATGTTCACACACACACATGGGCATGCATACAAACAGGCATGTACACCACACTAGGCACACATACATGCAACAAGACCAACGGAGTTATTGGGCACAAATACCAGCTCTAACAGCCTCAATGCTAGCTCGTTCAACCTGTCCTCACATCTAATTAAAAATTATGAAAAGAAGAGCAATATATTTAATCAACATGCACATTGAGAAGGTGAGCAGATATAGGGGTGAGTGATTACAGGTTGTTCTTTGAATTGCTTACATAAAATTCAGAGGAAGTATTGGCTATGGGTGCAAGAAATCCGTCATTAAGCAGTGTTGGTCAAGTTGTAGATTGCCTCACTTGATTATCACTCAGTTCTAGTTCTTCAAGTTTGCTTAAAGGAATCTTTATCTCTTTGGTAATTCCTTCTCATAGGGGGAATATACCTGCAGATGCATCATCACAGATAATTTCCTTCAGCTGGAGTGGAGGTTGGGTCTTCATTTTCCTTCAATTGGAGTGGGAGTCTCGCCTTCCAACTTCAAGGTCAATGCAGGTCTAGAACAATGACTGAAGCCTTTAGTAAAATGCTGACAGTGACATACCTGTTATTTCTGTCTTTGTTCCTTCAGCCATGAAAAAGAATGTGATTGTTTTTGAATACAGACATCTCTTAAATGATTGATATCCAAAGGGAATCAGGTGAACTGATTTCAAGGGGACCTGCAACATGAAGTCAGCAATGTGATATTTTCTTCTTGCTTAAGGAAGACCAAAAAAGGAATTGAAGCTTTCCAGTAAAAGTGTTATCTATGTGTTTGTTATATGCTGATATAAATTCAGAAACTTATCATCATTATCAGATCATGGGTTCTCTGTTTTTTTTTTTTTTTTTTTTGATGACTAGTTCAGGAGCATTACTTTCAAGATAATATATCAATCTTGTTTGAGGGACTCTAAAGAAACAAGGCTAAGCAAAACAGATACGATTTATGATTTGATACCTTTCAAGCATGGAATTTTCTGAGAAAATTAAAAAAAGAAAACAGAGGTAATATCAAAGTGGCTCATAAATAATTGACTGAAATGTTGCTGTGAGAAGGTGCACTATAGAGGACACTGGAACCCTTGCCTTTAAACAGGCCTGATCGTTAGTCAAATCAGGACAGCTCTTATTTGCATAGCTCCTATTTGCATTGTGTTACTGCTTAACTGGAAATTATGTCCACTACTGCTCTTGTGATTCTCTTTAGACATTGCACTGACCATTGGATCTGTTCTTTCTGAAAAATTGCATACTGAGAAAATGCATAAAAACACCCACCCTAACCCCAGGTAAACCAGAACAATACCTTGTCCAAAATGGACACTACCTTCCCAAGCTATCTCTGCAAGCTGCATAGTTAATGAGCAGCCTGCTGTACCTGACTAGGGTACTCAATAAACTAATATTTTTCCTAATGTATGGTTTCACTCTTTGACTTCTCCTCCCTTTCCTACTACCTTAATGACCAGTCCACTACATATATATCACATTTATAGGTTCTATTCCAGACTTAGTTTCTCATAAAATTCACCTTTTCTCAGATCAAAATATTTTATTATCTTTATACATTGCTGTTGTTACTTGTATTTTGTATTTCTCTTAAAAAATATGGTATCACTCTAGCCAAGGCTGACCTGGAACTCACTCTGTAGTACTCACTCTGTAGTCCCAGGCTGTCCTCAAACTCACACCAATCCTCCTACCTCAGCCTCCTGAGTGCTGGGATTAAAGACGTTCACTAGGCCCTGCTATGTGTACTTCGAGACAAATTCTTGCTATTTAGCTGTGGCTGACATGAAACACACTTTGTAGATGTGCTGAAACTAACATAAGTACTCCTATTATAATGAGTTAAAGATATGCACCACCACATGTTACTGAGTTTAGATTTTACACTTTATAATGAGATAGATGTGAAAGACACAGAGAAACTGAAAGAATTTGTATAGACCAGTTCAGGGAATTCTGATATGTTTAAACATTTGTGAATAAGAAATATACATATCAGTCATTGTCAGTTTTGGGGAAGGATCAAGTTCGTCTGACTAAGAAAATAAGCAAAAGATTTGGACACAAGGGGAAATGTTGTATTAGTCATCTCCATGTTGGGAAACTTTAGTGCAGAACAATAGGATTCTAGATAAAGTAAGAGGGTATATTTACCAGTTATTTTCATTCATAGACAAATTATCACAAACACAACCAACTTTAATTCTGCTCAATAGTTTTCAAAATGCCATTAAATCTAGATAATGTATTATTACAATACATTAAAAACTTAAAACACTACAAGAATTTGGCATTCTAATAAAAATCTAGTTATCAGGCTGGAGAGATGGCTTACCAGATAAGGCATTGGCCTTCAAAGCCAGAGAATCCCAGTTAGAATCTCCAAAACCCATGTAAGTCAGATGCATAAGGGGACACATGCATCTGGAGTTAGTTTGAAATGGCTGGAGGCCCTGGCATGCCCATTCTCTTTCTCTCTCTCTCTGCCTCTGTCACTCTTATAAATGAGTGTGAATGAATGAATGAATGAATGAATAAAAATGTAGATATCTGGACTAATCTACTAATGAAACCCACTGACTTAAACAAAATTAGGCACAATTTAAGAAATTAAAAATAACCTAAGAGGTGATGAGATGAAAATAAATGATCATTCCAAACAATTGCATTTGAAAAACACAAACTAACACTCAGATTTAACTTTTTTCCATTCATGTTCTCATTTCCTTAAATTTAGAGTGATAATAAGTATAAAATACCAGATTTTTGGAAATGTTCAAACCCTGTTGTTAGATAATACTGTTACTATATATTTTATTTAACAAAAGTCCTGTAAGTTCCTTGTTAGCTCAAAAGTATATCACGATATTCTGAAAACAAGGACGATCTTTGACATGGTCTTCTAGCATGGTTAATTGCTCCCTCTAGGAATGTCTGCTTTGTTTATCAAATATTAAATATCCAAAAAATAAGAATAGTTTTCTTTCATAATAAAAATATAAATATCAGATCAAAAATAACAATAATGCTAACAATGACACATCATGTTCAAGGCAATATACCAACAAAAGCTTGACTTGATTTTCTTTTTTATATATTTTTTTCCTGGGGATTAAGCCCTATTTCTTGCTTATCATTGATATTTGGAAAACAGAACATATTTTTTATTTCCTTGAAATACATGCAGCACTTAAAAGAAGAGTGGTGGCAGAAACACATTCTTATATCTTGAATAAGTATTAAATAATATCAGTAATAATTATTTAATATATATTGACTTTAGAATATGGGTTAATATTTCAAAATATTGATTAGCAAATTTATATAAATAAATATTTTAGTATAGTTGAAGTGATAAATATTTATGATTTCTGGAAAATATATAAAGTATTTTAAATAAACAGTTATCTTGAGAGGATGTAAAATATTGAGAATTTATCTTGCAATTAATTGATATATTAGATATAGTATTATAAAAATGAATGTAGGAGAATTTCAAATTGAATCTTTTATCTGTATAGTCCTTGTCCAGCTCTGGTCCATTTCCAGATAGTCTTGGTTCCCTCTGAAAACTAAAGACCAGGACTCCATTGTCCACATTCATGTTGCCATTCTAGTCTTCCCCACATCTTTAATTTCCTCCACATTTCTTCCAAAAATCTGTTCCAAAGGCACAATAACCACATTGCCATGTTTATCATAGCAATGATACCTCTTTCAGAAACTATTTTCCATACTAATTATGTTTCTTATTGCTCTGAAACAATATCCAGACAAAAGTAACTTAGGGTTTATTTTATAGCCTTATCAACAAAGGATACAGTCCATCATGATGGAAAAGGTACTAAGGAGGGATCAGGAGGTTGCTGATATGGCACTAGAATGCACTATAACCAAGTTATAGATTCTGAGTAAGTTTTTATGGACAGATGAATGGATGAAGTCACATAGAAGAATGAAATTGTCCTTCAGAGGAAAATGGATGTACCTAGAGATTATCATATTTAATGAAATAAATTAGATTCACAGAAATTCCTCTTTTACTCTCAAAACTGTTTCCTGGAATTTATATAGATTCCTAGGTTTTTATATAGTATTCTAGATTTTATATAGATACTTAGTAGATTCATAAAAATATATAGTTTCCTGGCTTTTTAAAATATATTTTTATTAGTTATGTATATAGTGTATATAGAGCCATGATGGTACCAGTGTTAGCCTTCTGCCTGTCCTCCCCCCATGGGTAATGTGGGTCTTGCCTTATGGGGGTAGCCATCAGTTATGTGGGAGAGGCAATGACTCTGTATAATGACCCATCTCATGGCTCTAACAATCTTTCCGCTCCCTCTCCAACAAATTTCCCTGAGCCATGTTTGGTTCATTTTAGGTCTATTTCAGTGACGTGGTTTTATCAGTCTCTGTGTCTCTGGATATCTGTTTTATTAGGAGTTGAGTGTTCTTTGTGTCTACCTCCTTTGCCCTAGTGCTGGTACCAGGTCCACTGATAAAGCAGCACTCTTGCTCATTTCCCCTATAACTCTATGTCTTCAGCTGGTTCTCTGTTGAAATGTGATGGGATGATTCTCTCCTCCGGATATGCGTCCATCTGAAAGAGAGAAGCAGATTCTCCAAAAGAGATTTAGGCCATTGCAAGACACATGGATAACCATTATTATTTTAGAGAGAATTTAAAAGTATAGGCCTTCTTATATCCCACTATTTGTGGGAGCTAGATATTGGAGAGTGGGCTCATTTTTGGATGTGGTTTTGACTTGTTTCCAGTTTCCAGGTATGGGTTCTGTACCACTGAGTGGATCCATTAGCAAATCTAGAGCAGTTGGTAACCCACCATGGCTTTTGCCACTACTGCACTTGTGAGAGCATCATGTTAGGTTGTTTGCTGCTGAGTAGCTTAGACCACAAGTTATTTAGACAGATATTGGTCATTTCCCCCCAGTCACTTATGTAAGTGCCTTCTGGCACTAGACAAGCTAACTGTCTGGGGATTGACTCTCTTCCATATTCCAATCAGGTCTCTCCATGTTCTGTCTGAACATTACATGGTGTCTTCAGCAGTAGGGTCTTACCAATTACCTTTGGTGGGTCATCAAGTACTCTGACAGAAATCTGTCTTCTTTTGGGAAACCTTGTAGGTCTCACTGATCAACAGCTCCTTGTGGATGTTAACCACATGCTGGTATTGGGAGTTACAGGTAGGTCAGTGCCAAGGGAAAAGAAGGAAGAAAAAAGTATAGGTAATAGGAAAGAGAAAGAGAGAAGTGAGAAAAGAGCAAGTGACAAAGAGAGAAACAGGAGAAGATTGAAGTTAGTCTTCATCATACCCTCTCCAGGCCCCTGTTATTTAGGTGTTCTTTTCAAGCACCTGATGCAGGTTTGATCTTTTAGTATGTCTTTTATGGTTCCATTTCTATTTGGGTCCAGTTTTTTTGTACCCCCCCCAAACATTTCCCTGCCCTCCCAC
The DNA here is from genome assembly GCA_036365145.1 of Orientallactaga sibirica. Classification (NCBI taxonomy): domain Eukaryota; kingdom Metazoa; phylum Chordata; class Mammalia; order Rodentia; family Dipodidae; genus Orientallactaga; species Orientallactaga sibirica. The sequence goes on along the minus strand of JAEOAD010000024.1, from coordinate 25,212,053 downwards.
CCTAACCTCCCTTATTGTCCAGTACTGGAGATATTTAGTATGCATGTCAACATCTTGGGAAAATACATATTAGGAGCCACAGGTGAGTGAGACCATGTGATGCTTATACTTCTGTGATTGAGTGAGTTAGCTAAGGATGATCTTTTCCAAGTTTGACTATTTTTCTTAAAATTGCATTGTGTCACTTTTCCTTGCTGCTGTGTAGAATGCCATTGTGTAGATATACCACATCTTAGTTATCTATTCATCTAATGATGGACATCTGGGTTGGTTCCAGCTCTTTGCTATTATGAATTGAGCAGTTATAAACATGGTTGAACAAATATCTCTGAACTGAGGCTTGGAGCTTTTAGGCTAAATGCCCAGTAAGGGGATAACTGACTCTTTTGCTACTACTATAGTCATCCTTTTTAGGAGTCTCCACATTGCTTTCCATAGTGATTGTACCAGCTTACATTCCTAGTATAATACAACACACACACAAACACACACACACACACACACACACACACACACACACACACACAGAGAGAGAGAGAGAGAGAGAGAGAGAGAGAGAGAAAGGAAAGAAGCAAGACAAATGGAATAAGATGCACAATAGTGGTAGGTGGGAAATAGTTATATGGGAAGGTATGGGTGAGTAAATATAATCAAAATGCCAATATACATGTCTGGAAATGTCCCAGTAAAATATATCCCTATGTGCAGTGCATATATGCCAAAATAAATCTTTTAAAAATACATTTTACTATATGTAATTTTCAATTCTGTATTAAGAGCCTCCAAATTTTAATAAGTTAATATATTGTACAAAATTTTCAATGTTTTAATATTAGCAGTCATATGTTATTTCCTAAAACATAACTTTAATTTTGATGCCAAATATGATTCATCTACCCCTCTATTATTCTATATTTGATACTTTCTTCTGCACATTTTTACATAGTTATCTGATGGATTGTACTTTATTGAGATTTTTAAGTTATGTGTGGGTGGTTATGTGGTGTGTGATTATGTCTATTTTTTGTAAGTATGATTATAGTATAGTAAAACTCTATAGTTAACTGAGATGGTTAACTACAATAGGAAATTGCTCCTAATTCATGGACTTTGTAGTGAGTCCAGTATATTTGGAAAAACAATTTGATATATTTCCATGAATTAATAAGAAAATCAGACTATGGCTCTCAAAAGATTCATTTTGTTCAAAATAATCTTTTATTCTCTGAAAGATGGTGCAGCTTCTGCTATCGCTACCATACTGTAGAGTAGATTCTTCTGAAGTTAATGTATTAAGACATGATGCCACCTGAATTTCTCAGCTTCAGAGATCCCTGTCTCTCAGTTTCAATGTCACACTTCCAACACTATTCACATCATTTTCACCTTCTATAACTAAAGTATAACATCAGAAGTTCATGCTGAGAAAAGATTACTACTCACACTCTAGAAAGACAGCATTTACATGAAGATGGAAGATGGGAAAAAATCATCAATGTCTGGTAATAATTTATCATTTTATAATTCATTGTCTTTCATTAATTAATACTAAATTCAAAATACATATCTTGTTTTTTAATTGAACTCACTCCTACTTAAATATCTATGTGGCAATAAATGATTTTTCCATTTAATATGTGTAATGGGAAAAAGAATTACTGTACTAGTATTAATTTTTATTCTGAATTATATTATATTCACCTGAAAGCCCTATATCTGGCTTAATGACATTTATTTATTTTTGAGTTGAACAAGGTCAGCAAAATTTTTGATCCAGTCTTGTTTCATATGTCTTTTGTTATATCAAAAGTTCTGGAAGGATCAGTTCAAAAATCATACATGTGAAAACTCTCATTTTTAAATTAAAAGTGCTATTAAAGTTTGAAGAGACTAAACAACAAAATATTTATAGAAGAAAAAATCTTAATATTGAAAATAACATACTGATGGGTACCTTGAGAACTTTTATTTCAGAAGGATGTGCTGAAATGAAACAAAAAGAATTTTAATTTCTACAAGCCCACCACTAATGTCATGGAGTCCTAACATAGGAAACCTGTGTATGTGTTCAAATGAATAAGATTTTTTTCTTGTGGATGAAATTTTCTTCATTTTTTTGTTTATTGATAATGTTTATTGCTATATTTAATTTATATATCATTATTATTTTGTTTTAATTATGAGGTAGATATAAAAAAAGAGAGAAGAGAATGAAAGGGAGAAAGAGAGAGAGAGAAAGAGAGAGAGAGGTTGAGTATGGGCATGCCAGTACCTCCTGCCACTGCAAACTTCAGAAGAAAGTGGAGGTGCAGGAGAATTGAATGCAGAATGACCGGCTTTGTAAGCAACTGCCTGTGACCACTGAGCCATCTCCTCAGCCCTCATTTACATATTACAAATAAATATGTCAGTTTGACCATAAGTATATTCAAACAAGTAGATACAAAATTTTAAATTCTAGAAACCTTGTAAGACAATCATTACAGAATCATATTTGCAACTTAGGGATTCTGTTAACAAAGAAATTTTGTTAATTAAAACTTTCATGGCAATTCAACCGTCATCTTTTCAAGCACTTGTACTGCAACCCTCTCAGTTCTAGCTTGGACTCAGGTCCCCAGTGCTGCTGCTAAACACCTTTCATCCTTGTCTGATTTTGACATCCTGAGTCTTTTAGAATGCACACACACAAATTTATAATTTCCTGACGACTCTTAATTACCAGTCTCATAAAAACAAATGAGATGAACTAAAAATGCAATGTTGGCACACGATGTTGCACTCACCTTCTCCCTAGTCCAGCCTGCGGCCTCCTTCTCCTGCTGCTCCTGGTGTTGATCACGTGTTCCTTCTGTGCGCACCTGGCTGCTGAGGAGACACAGGCACTGGCCCTGGCCGGCGAGAAACCCAAGGAAGGAGTCAAGACTGAGAACAGCGATCATATTAATTTGAAGGTTGCGGGGCAGGATGGTTCTGTGGTGCAGTTTAAGATTAAGAGGCATACACCACTTAGTAAACTAATGCAAGCCTATTGTGAACGACAGGGTTTGTCAATGAGGCAGATCAGATTCCGATTTGACGGGCAGCCAATCAATGAAACAGACATGCCTGCACAGTTGGAAATGGAAGATAAGATAAAACTGATGTTGGAGACTGAGCTCATTTTGTGTACCTGGTTTTGACTTATTTCCCAGTTCCAGCAATGTGTTCCATTCCACTAAGTGGATCTATTAGCCAAATCAAGAGCAGTTGGATACCCACCATGGCTGTTTGCCACTACTGCACTTGTATGAGCATTACCTCAGGTTGTTACCTACTGGGTATATTAGACCCCAATGTGTCTCAGAAAAACTCATGGAAGAGGGGGCAGAAAGATTGTTAGAGTCAAAAGTTGGGGCATTATGCACAGAGACTGGGGCCTACCCCCATAACTCTTGACTACCCCCACAATGCATGACCCACATTCCCCATTGATGAGGGTCCCTTTGGAAGAGGGAGGACAGGGAGGAGGATAATGGAACCAATACTATGAATGTAAAATCATATATATATATATATATATATATATATATATATATATATAGAGAGAGAGAGAGAGAGAGAGAGAGAGAGAGAAAGAGAGAGAGACAGACAGAGAGAGACAGACAGAGAGAGAGAGATACAACTGATGTGTTCTAGCAACAGACAGGAGGTGTCTGCTAAAAAGGGAAACTGCTACTTCACTCCAGGATTTTGTCATTGACTAAGAATACATTCTCACTTAGAAAACTGCAATTTGCTTCCACCACATCCTCACTACTACAGTATAGTTTTCTCTATTCTTTCATTATTGCTTTCACCATTCATCTATTGTACATAAAGTAAATGGTGTATGTGCACAAGCATATTGCATTTTTCTTTTTCTTTTTAAAATAAATGGTCAATGTTTTGGGTGACATCAAATGGAGATGATATGGGGAAAAGTACTGGTTCAGTGAAAATATCTCTTTTCTCCATTAGTGGCATGCTCATTCAGCTCTTATCTTTATATTCCAGTAAGTTATTTTGTTCTCATTGTTTTAACAAAAATAAATAAAACATGAAAATCCTTACATACCTTGTTTGATTTGAGAATTTTAATGTTTTTCATTTATCTCTCTCTCTCTCTCTCTCTCTCTCTCTCTCTATATATATATATATATATATATATATATATATATATATATATATATATATATATATATATATATATGTGTGTGTGTGTGTGTGTGTGTGTGTGTGTTTGTACATACATGGATATACATGTGCATGTATGTATTTTGGTGTGCATTTGTGTATGTTATTCAGGATACATATATGTTAGTCAATGAGATTCTGCACTGAATAACAATGTTTTTTGATTTAGAGACAACTCTTAATTATTTATTGATACAGATACACCCTCCTGTATAATTAATAAAAATAGGCAGGTGATTTTTTTTTTCCTTGAAGGACTGAAGAAAAAGAGTACTCTCAGTATCCATTAGAAACCATGTTTGCAATACAACATTCAGGAAGATTGATGAAACAAAGAACTAGTTCTTCAAAAAATAAACAAAATTGGCCAATTTGACCAAAAGAAAAAAAAACTCAAATTAGAAATGAAAATGAAGATATCACAACTGATACCAATGAAATTAGAATAATCAGTAGGACATATTTCAAAAACCTGTATTCTACAAAATTGGAAAATGTGGGGCTGGAGAGATGGCTTAGCAGATAAGGTGTTTGCCTGAAAAGGCAAAGGACCCAGGTTTGATTCCCCAGGACCCATGTTAGCCATATGCACAAGGTAGCACATGAATCTGGAGTTTGTTTAAAGTGGATGGAGGCTCTGGCAGGCCCATTCTCTTTCTCTTCTTTCTCCCCACCCCCCGTCTCCTCTTACATACTAAATTGGGGAAAAAAATGAAGAATTCCCATAAATGTCTAGAACAGGATGGAGTTCTCACTCTCACCATTGCTTTTCATTATAGTACTTGAAATTTTAGCTCAAGCAATAAGATAAGAGAAACAAACAAAAGAGTTACAAACAGGTAAGAAAAAATCTCAAAGTAGCTTTATTACAGATGACATCATTTTATATATGTAACCTAAAAGGCTCCACCAAAAAGTTTTCTAAGCATAATAAATTCTTTAAATAAAGTGGCAGTATACAATATCAATGAACAAAAGTCATTAACCTTTTTATGCACCAAAGATAAACATATGGCAAAAGAGAAAAGTGACGCTATCCCATTATCAATAGGCACAAAAAATTTACATACCTTGGAATATCATAAACTAAGGAAGTGAAAGACCTGCATGATGAAAACATAAAAACACTGAAGAAAGAAACTGAGGAGGACACAAGGAGAAGGAAAGATCTCCCATGCTCATGGATTGGAAGAATATATCCATCCAAGCAAAGTTGATGGGAGGAATGGGTTTATTTCTGGTTACAGGAAAACACTTTCAATGGCAGAAGAAGGTGATGACTTTCATAGACCACAGCAGAGATAAACAATTGCACAAAGAAACCACAACACCAAAGCATGAACAAGCAAGCCAGAGCTTCAACTGCTCTGAACACACCTAGTCGGGCTGGACTCAGATCTGTCTCCAAAACCTACCTTAGGGCTAGAATCCAAGATCTGCCCCCAGTAACATGCTCTGCTACCAGGGATTGGCCTTTTAGGGTTTGAAGTTGCAAGTTCAATTTTAATAAAGCACCTGAGTCTATGGGGCCATTTAAAATATAACATTCAAACTACCAGTTTGTATTTATGCATATTGAATCAGTAGCAGTATTCCATAGTATTATAAAAGTGACATGACAAGCAAAATTATTTACTGGAGAAATTGTTACTCAGTGAATGGAATTTTTCTTCTGCATGTTGTCCCTGCTTTTTGTCTCCATTTTATATGATTGTTTACTTACTCCTGCTCACTTTCTTTGTGCCAGACTTACAGATTTGAAAAGTATTATCCATCCCTCACTTACAATCTTAAATAGATAACCTGAAAATTATCATCTTCAAGCAAGGAATTACTATAAAGAGTTCATGCATTTTCAACCTTCTAGTCAATAACTTAAAAACACAAAGAAAAGAAATAAGCCAGTTTTTTGAGTTCTTTGCATATTCTACATATTAGGTCCCTGTCAGTGGTATACCTGGTGACAGTTTTCTTCCTTTCTGTGGATAGTCTGTTGACTCTGTTTATGGTATGTTTGTCTGTAGAAAAGCTTTTCAGCTTCATAAAATCCCACTGGTAGAGTGTTTGTTTAATTTCTTTTCTATTGGGTTATTGTTCAGGAAGTCTTTCCCCTCTCCTATATCATTGAGAGTTCCCACGATTTATTCATCCAGTAGGTTGAGAGTTTCATTGACATCTTTAATCCATTTGGAGTTATTTTTGTACATGGTCAGAGGAGTGTGTCATTTTTTTTTTTCCCATATGTGGTTATTCAGTTTGTCCAACACCATTTGTTGAAGGTGCTATCTTTTCTCCACTGTACATAGTTGGATCCTTTGTCAAAGATCCAGTAGCTGTAGTTACTTGACCTAAGGGCTAGATCTTCAATTCTGCACTGACTCCTGCTCTGACAAGTCATAATCCACAACTCCACCGTGAATCCACTTAAGGAGGGCCCTCAGCAGAGTGAGGGCAGGGAGAAGGCAAATGATGGAATCAATGCATGATGTATCCATACAAAGTTTCTACTTAAAAAATAAGAAAAAAAAAAAAAAAAAAAAAATCAATAAATGCTAAAGTCAAAAAATAAATAAACCTGGAAAGAATAGGTGGTTCAGTGGTTAAATACATTTGGTTGCAATTCCTGATGACCAGGATTAAATTCCCCAGTATCACAGGCATGCACATGAGATTCATTTGCATTGGCAAGGGGATGTGATACTCCCACTTTCTCTCTCATTTCCCTCTCTCTCTCTCTGATTGCAAATAAATAAAAAAAATATTTTAAAGTTAAAAAAAATGTACAGAAGCATTTTACATATTTTAAAACAAATTTCCTGGAGTTCTTAGAGATGGTGAGCAATTTTTTTCTGTTAATTTTTTTGAGGGTCTGAAGGGATGGCTCAGCAGTTAATGTGTTTGCCTGCAAAGCCTAGTAACCAGGGGTCTATTCCCCAGTACCCATATTAAGCTAGATGCACAAAATGGTATGTGCATCTGGAGTTTTTTTTTTTTTTTTTTTGTGGTTGAGGACCAAAGCATGCCCATATCCTCTCTCTCTCTCTCTCTCTCTCTTTCTTTGTAAATAAATAAATAGCATTAAAAATGTTTTGCCTATGATGGACAATGTTACCATAACAAAAAGAAAATATTTATTCCCTTCCCATTACCTCTCTTTACCTCCCTCCTCCATCTGCTTTTTTCTTTCCAACAAGTCCTTCCTCTACTTTGTTGTGTTTCTCATAGTGTTTCTCCACTATCTATGACAGAGTATTGATGGGCTCACTAGGTGGTCAGGTCTTGTGCATTCATTCTTGACTTCAACACACTGTCATTACATGCACAAACCATTCTTTTTCTACACCCAGTGAAATGTGTATGAAGTACCTGAAAACAATACATAAAGTAAGAACAAATCTCCTCAGTACAGACAAAACCATTATAGAAGCAGCTTAATGTACAACTTGCTATATGTTCTAATGTTTATTTTTGAGAGCTAGGAGTTATTCCTTATGCAAACTGAAATGGCATCACTTGAATTTGTATGAATGTTCATAACACACGTTTAAGAGAAATAGAATACAATGTATTTATCACATTAAATAATTTAACATCTGCTTCTTGAATGTGTGATTCAGGATGACCACGGCCATGCCCAGGACAAACTATGGCAAGAGCAAGGAGAGGAAAGCAGTCTTTGCACATCATTGGTGGGGGTTTAAATAAATACAGACATTATTAGAAACAGTATGATGGTTCCCTAAAAAACAAAAAAAAAAAATATTATTTACATTGCCATATGACCCAACCATCTTACTACTGGATATATAGCCAAAGGAAATGAAGTCAATATGTCAATGACATTGTATTCCACAATTCTTTATGGCATTCATTATTCTCAACATCCAGGAAATGAAAGAAGCCTTACTGTCCTCCAACTGACCATGCATGAAAACGAGAGAGTAGATAAAAAGCAGAAAAGTATTAGCTATTAAAAAAGGGACTCCTATCATCACAAATGTATCTACATTCTTGAAAATGAGTGAAAATTGTACTGAATTAAATCAGTTAGGAAAATAAATACAAGTAAGACATTATTTCACTTACATGTAAAAAATCAGAAAATATTCGATGTCTTACAAGATGAGAGTAGAACAGTGTTCAACATAAGCCAGACAAAGTGGATAAATGTGGAAGCAGGAAGGATAAAAAGATGAACACTGGGTTCTCATTAAAACATGGGACAGGGGTGTTCTCATGTGATATTGAAGAGTAGAAAGAGCATTGACAATAAAGACAATGTGCTATGTCAGAAAGGTAGAAGAAAATATTTTGAATATTTTTATGATAAGAAAATAATAAATGCTTGATAAAATAAGTATCTTATGCTGCTTTAAGTATTGTGCAATGTATACTTGTATCTAAGTACATCTTTTAATATGCATAATTTGTGTTTTGTGCATAATATAATACTTTATTTGAAGAAAATAAAAAGAATATTTTCTTATTTTTATAGAGTTTCTGTTGTCTTACTCAATATTATGATATATCTTATATATAACCCTATTATTTAAGTACATAAGGTAAAGATAAGCATTGCATATGAAATATTATAATATAAATTGGATTTATGAACATAATTTTACAATACTAAGAAAATATTATAAAATATTTTAAGATGATAGAAACATTACTGGAAGAAAAAGAAAATGTGTTCTGAATTCTTTTGTGCATTTCCATCCATGGTGTTTCCTGCTGATTTATGTTTCACAAAGTTTAGAAATTCTAGAAATAAATATTAGCTGAAAGAACCTAGGTAATGTGACATTTATGAAGCTCCCAATTATAAATGACTCGCCATGGAACTCTGAGAGTAGAATTTCAAGCCTCAAAGGATAAATGAATTTCTCTGGACTCAAATCAAACCACAACACAAGATAAACTTTATTTCATGAAATAGTGTTTAAAATATGCTAAGGATATACACTTAGCTTCTTTACATGAGCAATGACTTGGAGACCATTTTTTAGTATTAAAGAATGATTTATAGTTCACCAGGAAACAGGGATTTTTAAGTGTTCTCTTTTAAAATCATTATTTACATATTTTCATCTTAGAATATAAATCATTTTTCAAGAAATTAGAAGGAGATGAATATGCTAGACCTCCAAGAAAACATCATATTTTTAGTGTTGGTATATCTTTATTTTATGCTTCAAGGGCATAGGAAGTAAAGCAAAGACTTGTAAATGTGGAAAGGAAATATTTATGACACCTTTAATACAATAATTTGCACTCAGTGTATTAATGTTTCCCAATGTTTAATAATGTTCCAGACTTAGCAGCTTGAGTTGCAGGCACACCTGACAGGCAACCCAAGGGACAGATACTAGGGATGGATGGATGTGGAGGGGAGGGAATGGTAGGGTGGGGAGATACACGCAAAACACAATTTAAAATGAATTGGTACCACAGAAACCTCCCTCTTGGATAGTAGCCTAAGAGATATAACCCTCAATAGGAGTATTTGAGTGTTGTCTGTTAAGAAGACAACTGGAGAGTGTGAGATGAAGCCTGAAACTAAGACATTTGGCTTTGACTTGTCATTTTCAGTACCAGAAATCAGTTAAAACCCCACAATGAGCTGATGGTCAGAGAGACCTATGAGGTCCCCCAAACAAGACAGGCTTCTGTCAAAGCACTTCACTACCTTCTTGGGGTAAAATATGAGACCCTATTGCTGCACACACCACATGCTGTTGACACAGAAAACCAAGAGAGCCATTTGGAATCTGGAAGGAAGCCAGTTCCCAGATCATTAGTGGGCATAGTGCTGGAAAACACTATATGAGCTGCTTGGGGAAATGGCCAATAACTTTGCAAGCAAGTGAGGGACAGGGCTGCTATAAGAAAGCAACCTGCCTGACAAGAGGTACACACCTGTGTAATTGTGGCACCCAGCCTAGGTAGGTAACCAATGGCTATCTATTTAACTAACAATCTGCTCAGTGGAAAGGTACCCAAAGATAGAACTGGTAACAGAGTCCAAATCTTGTGGAGATCAAGATTATGGACTCCAATGAGAAGTTCCTACTAGTCTTAGACCAAAAGAGAGGCTACACCCATCAAAATCTAAATTAGATTAACAATGATTATCCCATTTAACCTAAGGTATTTGCCTGCAAAGCCAAAGGATCCTGGTCCGATTCTCCAGAACCCATGTAAGCCAGATGTACAAGGGGGCACATGCATCTGGAGTTCGTTTGTAGTGGCTGGAGGCCCTGGCAGGCCCATTCTCTCTCTCTCTCCCTCCCTCTCTCTCTCTCTTTCTCTTTCTGTCTCCCTATTCCTCTTTCTTTCTGTCAAATAAATAAATAAATGAATTAAAAGAAATAAAAGAAATAAAACAAAAAAAACTGTTTAATGTATTTAGGCAAGTGAAATCTCACAGATTTTGATAAGGTCAATGTTGCATTAATAGTTTTATCCTTCCTTTACATATTTACATATGCCTGCCAAGTTACTTTGCCTTCAGAAAACAAGGAACATTATTACATTACACCTGCCATTACTTGGTATATAATACTAGAAATTCACACAATGCTTGAGAATGTGGCTCCATAGAAAGAGCAGCAAATGATTCAAGAATAGACTGGATAGAACATGGACAGAGAAAGAAACATCAGTGAAAGAGCAAGGACGAGGGTATGTGTGCACAGGTGCGATCTTCAAAGCACTTGAATCTTCCTTTTGATTTCTAATAGTCACTGTTTATCTAATTCAAATTTTAATTCTCCATATTGGATTATAATAATATAAAATATTAAAGAAGTGCATATATGTATCTCATTTCATGTTCATTTTTCTTTATTTCATTCTCATAACTTATTTTCCCTAATACATGTTGAATATATATATATATATATATATATATATATATATATATATATATATATTCTCATAAAATAAATGAATACCTCAGTTTATCTAATCCCTCTCATCTATGTATCTATTTAAATGAAATAGTTACAGGTATTTTTTTCTGCCTCGTTCTGGCTATTATTTTGGAGTTTACACCTCTGTACAATGATGTGATTTCATTTTATTTTTCCATCATCATTCTGTTATATAGATGCAAAAACAGATTAGCTTTTTTCTCTGTCTCCTGGAATCCACTTAGTTGGACAGGATTCAATGTCCTGATTCTATCCACATCATTCCATTTTAGTTTTACTCAACCACTGAGCTCTGGCTTCCAGACTCAACTCTACACATTTCTATTGAAACAGAATTGACATGCCACTGAGAGAACCAAAAGTAACGTATTTTTGTGTCATTTACATAATAGTCATTAAATTGTTAATTGTGACTAATCTGCAACAAATTTTATCTTAATTTCTTGAAGAAAGACCATAAAATAGTAGTCACAATATATGTTTAAAATCTTTGACCCAAGTAATGATACATTCAACATTCTAGCTATGTTAAAGATTACACTCCTACCCATAAGGCTCATGTAAGAAACCTTATGGCAACAATTTAAGGCATTATTCCACAATTCCCTCTTGTTACATCTGTTTTTTTGAAAATTTAGCAATGTCACTCTGTGGCAGCTAAAGTTGTCTTAGTTCCACATTAAAGCTCTATTTATATACCTGTTTTCTCTTCCTTTTTTTCTTAGGAAAGAGTGAAAACACGCTGCTTTTGATGTCACAAATATTTTATTTTCTTCCACCACCTGTCATACTAAATCAGCTTCAAACTCATCTTTAAAGTTGAAGTTACTGTCACCAGGTGTACCTTTTCTTCTAAACCTCACTTCAGTGGGAGAGTTACTGTTCCCAGGGGAAATTACCCAATAATTTACAATTTATATAAATTAGGTCTCAATCTTGTGACACTTATAAATGAAACAGCATGATATCTGAACATGAAAATGAATACATTTCTATGTAAGTGCTACACATTTTATCTTTATACCCAGTTGCTCACTGTGGTGGCAAACAGAGGTACTACAAAACCCTACAAAATCCAAAAACTAAGTACAATACCACGTATCAAATTTCAATTGCTAAGATGACATAAAAATGAAAAACCAATTGTTCTATTTAGCTAGTGCTAAGAAAGTAACACCATTTGGGCTGGAGAAATTGCTTAGTGATTAAGGCGTTTGCCTGCAAAGCCAAAGGATCCTGGTTCAATTCTCCAGGACCCACGTAAGCCAGATGCATAAGGGGCACATCCATCTGGAGTTTGTTTGCAGTGGCTAGAGGCCCTGGCATGCCCATTCTTTCTCTGTGTGCCTCTCTTCTATCTCTCTCTCTGCTTGCAAATAAATAAATAAAAATTGGAAAAAAAATCTTTAAAAAAAGAAAGTAACACCTTCTGCAAATTCCCAATTATTTTTCAGAGTAAAATGATCTTGGCAATACTCATGACTTGTCTAACACTCTTCTCTTGACGTCCTACATTCAGTTACCTGAGGATAAAATGTCTGCAACTGGACTTTTCATCAGTTCCTCTAACATACCACTTTTCCACCAGGAGCATAAGCTTTGAGTATTTATTGGAGTCAATTTTGGTTACATCTTTGTTTATATATTTATTGGTTCAATCTACAAAACATAATCAGAACATACACATTTTCAATGTTTATATTATTAGCAACAGGGATGACTATGCCATCACCTCTCACCTAGATTACTGTAATTGTCCCCAATCTTCCTGCTTTCTTTTCTGCTCTAATAATTGTCATGTATGTTTCCCAAATGACAGGCAGGTGGCTATGTACTTTTATGAACCCAGTACACTAGATTTGTCTAGGGGAGACATACAACATATTTATAATGACTGAAGCTTCAAATCACAACCTTCCTGTGACAGTTAAACTTCCTGCCAATTTGACTGGATTTAGAATTCCCTGGAGATTGGTAAGGCACATCTCTGTTTCTAGAGAGTACTTACTAAGTTTGGAAGACCCACCCTGACTGTGGATGGTTCCATGTATCTGGACTAGGCAACTAGGGGGAATGAAATGGGAAAATAAAATAAAAATTAACACCAGCAGATTTGCTCTCATTTCTCTGCCTTCTGACCCAGCATGGAACCTTCTGTATTTGGGACTCAAAATTAATCTTTCCTTCTTTAGGTAAATTCTCTTAGAATCCATTGTCAAAGGGACAAAACAATTAAATAAAACAGAAAACACGTACTAGTAAAGGTTTCATTGACTTGGTTTAAGATTAAAATATGATGTTTTTCGTCTTTGACACTACCCTTTGGAAGGAATTTGGAGATGAGATGTAGAAAGTCCACAGAACAATGGGATCAGAGCTTATAGGACATTCTGGTGGGAGATAACATGAAAACAGAAGACAGAGTACTTGGAAAGAAGAAGGGATTTGATAGAGGGGTGATTTGGAGTAGGGGAAAAGAGGGTGGTGGGAGGGAATTATGACAGTGGTATATTTTCTATATGTACAGAGGTAGTCAATAAAAAGTTAAATAAATGGAACACTTGAATTCTACAGAAATATGTAGTGGCAACTATTCTTTTGTGATTTCAGACACAAATAAGGACTCTATTTGTAACTGGACAAGAAGCTACTCACCTTATATGTTTACAACTTGTCTATCTTTTGTTCTTAATCTTTGGGGGAGGCTGAGTTTGCAGGAGATTACAGCACAACATAGAGATCGGTCTGTCCCCAGGCTATTGCTATTTTTAGCCAGGTTTATAGTGAGAACAGAAAGCAGCATAGAAGGATTTCAAAACTTTGCAAGTTTGGCTTGAGAAGGAGGAATAAAAACAGTAGTCAATAAAGAAGTTGTGAATTTTAAAGGAGTTACCACCATGATAATGAAGCCTGGCTCTTCACATAGAGAAAATGTGGAAGATGCCTTGAGATTATGAAAAGAATTATCTAGATCTTTCCACTGTAGAAAGCAAGATGTAAATTTGTAAAATCATTTGAAAAGCTTTGTCCTGAGAAGTGAGAACTGCAAGAGTATCCTGCTGACACAGCACTACACCCAAAAGTTCTACATGGGTTCTGGAGCTTGGAACTGGGCCAGCCTTTTCAGGCCACTCAGGTACTTGCTCAGAAACACCCTGAACCACGGAGACAGTTCTATAGCTGCATTTCCTTTTTCATCACCATTCCTCATTTTGCTACAGACAAAATGGCAAATTATTTTCTCTTTTTTTTCCTTAGTCCATTCCCTTACATGAGTCTGTTTTTCACATCTTTTACTCCTTTGCAGAATAGCACCTTTTCAACTATGTTGATCCTTCTGAAAGGGCAAATACCTCTAGCCCAAGATTGCTCATCCTTCTTACTGCATTTTACTTTATAACATTATCTTTTCTAAAGCTGAAAACTCTACCTTTTAAGCTTTCATGCAGATGTGTGATTCTACAATATTTTTTGTTGTTGTTGTTAAATTTGCTGAGACTAGATTAATGGCAGAACACAATAGCATTTGTTTACTAAAATAATAAAAACAGAAATATTACAGTATTGGAAGGATTTGAAAATAAAGTGGCAAGGACAATCACATTTGGCAATAGCACTTTTTAGTAGGATTTATTTGCATGCTTGTGTTGGTGGAGGGAGGCATGCTCAGGGTATCTTGCTGTTGTAAATGCAATCTAGCCACTTGCACCATATTTTGCAGGGAGCTGTATGTTAATGATTGAGGGGGTGGGAGGCAGTAGGACCCAGTCTGTCAGGCTGTGCAAGGAAGGACCTTCAACCACTAAGTCATCTCCCCAGGTCCTGTAATGAACTATCATTATGAATGATCTTGTTGTTGTCCTTTGTTTTTCATGACAGGCTAGAGTAAGCCTACATTCTGAGAACTAAATCTCTATATCTTTGCTAAATCATTATTTGTAAATGATATGGTCATAGTTACCTTCTCAATTATTCCAGTGAATTATTTGAAGAAAATTCTAAACCCAAGTCCAACAGTACACCCTAAGATGATAGCATATGTGTCTGACTCCATTTATAAATTTTAACTACTGGGATACTGATGTTTCTTGCTAATTTATTATCTATTTTAGTTGTTTCTGTCACATACATATTTCATGTGTTACAATTTACAGCCTGTACTTAATATAAAATTAACTTTCATGTATTTATTACCATCTAAAGAAAAGTGAATAAGTTGTCAATGAATCCACATAACTCTTTACTAGTCTCAACTCTGTATTTGGAAACAGGCTTTGATTAAACCAAGTATATTTGAAAGATAGTTTAACTGTCTATCACACAGACATGACTAGAAGCATCAAAAGTCTCAGAAACCAGGACATTTGTAATTCTGGGAACAAAATTGGATGAATGTCTTCATTTTTCCTGCTTTATTTGTGATTTGTGTTTACTTATTTTTAAATAGTTCTTTGGTCTGAATATTTGTTCCCAGATGAAACATAGTTCATGCTCAAATCTCTACCCCAAAGTGATCTTCTTAAGATAGGAATATGTCTGGGTTCTAGTGGGGGAGAGATTAGATCACAAATCATCATGAATGTGATGACTGCAATTATCAATGGACAAAAATGGCTTATTTTCTCCTTTCCTCCATGAAGACCCAGTAAGAGTTTCTCCCCAGTGGAATCAGCAGACTCTCACCACATAAGGCATGTGTCTATGCCTTGACCTTTTCTCTCTCACTGTCTAGAACTATGGGAAATAAGTTTATTGTTCATATGTATCCTGGTCTTGAAATAGGCATAAAGCACAAAGAGAAAAAAGTATTTATCAAGAAATTAAGTCTAAACTTATTTTTCTACTTTTTATTAAAAGTTAGCTTTAATTTTAGTCTGAATTGAAATATAATATTAGAAAACATAAAACAACAATGCAATTATTTTATGTCAACTTATAGCATTTTAAATGTAACAAGTTGGGCTGGAGAGATGGCATAGCAGTTAAGGCACTTTCCTGCAAAGCCAAAGGACCCAGGTTCGACTCCCCAGGACCCACATAAGCCAGATGCACCATGGGGCACACACATCTGGACTTCCTTTGCAATGGATTGAGGCCCTGGAGTGCCTCTTCTCTCTCTCAAATAAAGAAAAATAAAAAATATTAAAAATATGTAACAAGTTATGCACACAATGATCAATAATTGTGTTCTTGGTTATAAAAAAGTGAGCAGATTCCAATATGAGTATAGTAAACATATCTTGCTGGAGTTTAGCTATACAGGACAATTTTGAAAAGGAAATTCTTAGTCGTTCAATTTCAGATACTAAAATTTTCATTTCAACAGTAACAAAATCACATACATATCTAATGTAACTTTGAAATATTTGATTCGGTGAAACCCATTTATCTTATCATATATCTGTGAATAAAACTTTAAAATATTTTTTGCCTGAAGCTCTTATGAATTGTTTATATAAAATCTTACATTACCATGTAGGTGTCATAGCTGTCATTATTAAAGAAAACGGAGTCATTTAGAACACATATAACTGTAACTGTTACTCAAACTTATTGATTTTCATAACAGAAGGAACTATATGGACAAAGGAGTCCTAAGTTAATGAATAACTGACAAACTTTATTATAATAGTATACAGAGTGTTTGTATTCTGAATATTCAAAAGTCTTGTCTAGAACTCAATTTTAGGAGAGTTTTTAGCTTTGATTGTGAAGTTTTCTAATGTTTCAACATATTTTTGAAACAATTTCATGTAAACTATGATGGTATGTACCTCATCATGTAGCTAAGGATGAACTTGACTTTCTGATCTACCTGTGTCTTCCTCTCCAATGCTGGAAATACAGGCATGTAGCACCACACCCATTTCTGTGTAATTTTACTGGGAAAAAGAAAACATACAAAAATTATGCATACATTCAAAATTATTTCAGGTTCCAATAAGTTGAAGTGATATTAAAAATAAATAAAATTCAAATATTGCATTATAAGCAAAAACTATAGCAAAAGAATTTTCATGGTATACTAAAACAAAACAATAAAAAAACTAAGCTCATTGTACTTTGTTGTTGTTTGTTTAAAATGGCAATTTCAATGAAATCCTTGAACTAATACCCTTATGTGATTAATTAATTAATTTTCTAGATTTTTAAAAATATATTTTATTTATTTATTTATTTATTTATTTATTTATTTATTTATTTATTTTTGGGAAAGAAAGTGGGAAAAAGAGAGAAAGAGAGAGAGAGAGAATGGGCACACCAGGGCCTCCAGCCACTGGAACGAAATTCCAGATATCTGCGCCCCCTTGTGCATCTGGCTTATGTGTGTCCTGGAAAATGTAACCAGGATCCTTTGACTTTGCAGGCAAATGCCTTAACTGTTATGCCATCTCTGGCCCTTAATTTTCTAGATATATTTTTAAAATATCTTATTATGGAAATTTTCAGTTTATCTCTTTGTCTTCATTCTATAATAATAATAAAAAATGTCATCACAATTACCCCATGGAATATTCCTAGTTTTGGTAGAATTTATTTTGAAAATCTATACAATTATATGATCATAGCAGGTTCTTCTTATAAATATTTTTCAAGTGCATTTTTTTCAAGGAGCAATCACTTTAGAATTATGTTAATAAAGCTTTTCCATGAAGTACAACTATCTGGCATCCAAGGGATAGGTTAATTTATCCTAATTGCTATGTTTTTTGAGGTAGGGTCTCACTCTAGCCCAAGCTAGCTTGGATTCAATATGAAGTCCCAGGCTGGCCTCGAACTCAGAGAGATCCCCCTACTTCTGCCTCCCTTGTACTGGGATTAAAGGTGTACTCCACCATACCAAGCATCCTAATTACTCTTTGGTGGAAAAAAAAATATTATTTTCACACTTTGTATTATAGTTATAAAAATAATTAACAATTTACAGAAATATTTAGAAAGGTATTTAATATTTAATGACAATTGTTAAATTTTTATTGTAATAAAACTGATTTGTTAGAGAGAAGATGCAATTTCACTCATGCAAAGAAAAATTACAATTTCCACTTGTAACAGACAGTTTTAGGTTGGCTGAGATGAACTTCCATACCAGGCACAGTTATGGAGGAAGGGATTTATTGAAGCTTATAGATCCAGGGGAAGTTCCATAATGGCAGAAAAAGCTGGCCTGCTTTCACAGGACCAAACACAGATAGAAAAAAGCCTCAAGCCAAAAGCCAAACAACACAGCACACCTCAGGAACTCCAGCTAGGCACACTTTGCATATCTTTAGATTGAAATCTCAAACCACACCTTAAGATCCACTCAGCGACATTGCCTCCAGCCAAGTGGCTGCAGATGCAAAATACAAACTAATAAAATACTGAATATATTGGGGGTCATCTATTCAAACTACCACACAACTCCTTTGGTTAATACTAGGGCAGTTCTAAATATGTCATGGTTCTGTTCATAATAGTATGCATTATACTCACCCTACCTGTGTCCATCTGACCTAGTAAAGAATCAAGTTAGATACTGCTGCACATAAACAAAAGAGTGGTCTTCATGCCCATGACACAAACTTTGATTTATTAATTCTAGGTGGGATGCAATATATAGTTCTGGGGGAATGATAAACTGAATACAGATAATACTTCTTTCATAGTGTAGAATTACTATATACATACTAGGAGGTGATGTGTAGCTCTGAAAAGGCACTGCATTGTTCAATAAAACCAAGACTTTGTTCAGCTATCATGACATACTTATGTTATAATAGATTATTATACTTTCCTGGAAGAATAATCACTACATAATGAAATACCTGCTTTCCTTTTGGATGATACTTTCTAGCACTAACGCAAAGGACTCTATTTTACTACACTTTATTTGATTGAAAGTTAGTTGATATTCTTTGTCATGATGACTAAAATAGCATATATAAAAGTGAATGACAATCCCAAGAAAAATGATGTCTATATAGGAATTAACAGGGATTCTGTAAAGACTTGTTAAGACTAATGGTAACTTGCCAATAAACAGAAAACTGCAATTAATTCTTATGAAAGGACTGGGCAGCAATATACCAGACAAGAAGATGCACCTTGGAGATTATGATATCATATGGGTGTTAAAAAAAGAAGAAGTATGGAATGACATTGTCTGCCAAAAGTAAATAACTGGTCAAACAAGATTGCAATACCTAGTATAGTGGAGAAATAAGAATGTTTCAACACTAGCACAAGTAAAGACAATTTATGATGACCAAACCACACTAGAAAGATCTTGAAAGGATAATACATACAGAGGAAGAAGAAAGCCATTTTCATTCATGCAAACACAGGAAAGAATACTTTATGTGAGAGGAACAGATGAAGAGATGACAGTTAGTAAGAAATCAATCATTCCTAACTCAGTAAACCAGAATCCTTAATACTAACAGTAGAGAGAGAAGAGGTACTAACTATCCAACCAGCATGGACACCTAACAAAATATAGTCATATAGCATATAATTCTAAAAATAAGAAACACAAATAACCCATAGACCATAGTTTGGAAAAGTTCAATATTCTTGGTAGTTATGAAGAAGCAATTTAAAACTACTGTGTGATTCCATTTCACCCCAGTGTAATCAATGCAGATATTTTTCAAAAAAATATTTTAAAATTCCCATATGATCTAGCTACCCCCCCCCTTAAACATATGGCCAAGAATACTATCCTACATCACAGATCTTTGCTTTTCCATGTCAGATGCTGCCGTACTCACAATATAAAAAGAATGAAATCAACCTAGATGTTCATCAATGGATGATTGTGTAATAAAAATACAAAATACAACCTCCTCCCTATAGAACAGCTGAGAGAAAGTTGGAAAAAATCTATGTTGTATGAAGATCCACGGGAGAGAGAGAAGTAATTAGTGGAAATAAATAGCAGTGGACACTGACAACCTTAAGTTTCACCAGCCAAGCCAAATGAGCCAGTGGGTGCAATAGTGGCATGTGTGTTATGGGGGAAACCAACCACTCTCTAATTGGACTGGGGCCTGCTCCAATGGAAAGAATACATGCCTGATACTGAAAACCTATGATGGGGGAAGTCATGAGCCCTAGGGGTGTAATACCTGCTGGTGTCTGGCTGAATGCATATATTATGCTCACCAAACTGCCCAGTAAGCACATATCTTAATGTTCATATCAATATATTAATACTACTTTCACTTTTGGAGAGAGAAACCTCTCTTTTCAGATGGTGGTGACCAATGGGATGACTCAAAAGACAACATAGTTCTTAGAAGAAGTGGCAGAGGGGTGCTCAGCACTGAAACATCTCTATCACATCTTCCAAGGCCCAGGGTCCATTGCAGAAGAGGTGGCAGAAAGAATATAGGAGCCAAAGAAAGGGTAAGACTACATAAAATGTGCTCTCCCAGACACAACATTACCTGAATATCCATGACCAGGACCATCATGATAGGAGGAAAAGATGATGACATCAAAATAAAAGAGTGACTGAGAGGGGAAAGGGATACAATGGAGAGTGGAGTTGCAATGGTGAAAGTGTGTGTGAGAGAGAGTTATCATGGTTTATTGTCTAAAATTATGGAAATTAACAATAAAAATAAATAAGTAAAAAATAAAATTATAGAACACATACATAACATAATTTTATCTTCAATAAAGAAAAATAAAAATATGAAAATTTCAAGATTAATGGATCTGTAAATCATCATATTTTAGTAGATTACCTAGACTCAGAATATAAATACTACAGGTTTTCACTCTTAGCCAGATTTTGGCTTCTATGTATATTTATATAGGTGGGTCTGTGAATATAGGGAATGAAGCAAGAATGCAGATTGTAAAGGCTAATCTTGCTTAGGAACTTCTTGAGTGTTAGAATCACTATGGGGGGAAAAACACTCTGACATGATTGTGAAACAGATTCTAGATTAGTATATGAGGTGGGAAGAGCTACCCTTAATGTGGATAGCATGAAGCTAATGGGCTGGAGTACCAAATTGACTAACAAGAAGAAAGCATACTTGGTACCAGAGTATTTAGCACCTAGAAATGTATATATTGATGTTATAGAGGTACACAGTTAAGAGATTCTCTAAGTCTCAGAAGAAACTCTACACTTACATTTTTGAACTCTTTTGTGTCTTTTAAAATTTTTTTTATTATTATTTTGTATTTATTTTTGGAGAGAGAGACAGAGAGAAATAGACAGAGAGGGACAGTGAGACAGAAATGGGCACGCCAGCAGTCTCTCAGCTGCTGTGAACGAAATGCAGATGCATGTGCCCCCTTGTGGTCAAGTGTGGCATTGCGCCCTTGTGTCCCTTTGCATCTGGCAAAACATGGGACCTGGAGATTGGAACCAGCATTCTTAGGCTTAGGAGGCTGGCGCCTTAGCCACTAAGCCATCTCTCCAGCCCATCTTTTGTGTCTTTTAATGTCTGTGGGAACTTATGAAATTGGACAGGATGCTTATTGCCTTATGAGATGCCAATTGGCCTATGGGAACACAGGGTGGATATTTATGGATTGAAAGTCATGTGTCTGAATAAATATGAGGTTTATAAGAAGTGTAGGTTTGATGGTTAATATTGGTTTTCATTTTGATAGGGTGTACATTAACCATGGGTAACATCTCTGGCATGTATGTGAGTAAGTTCATAGATTATGTGAATTGAAGTGGGCCAACCCAACCAAAATATGGGTGGCACCATTCTATCAGCAGAGCCACACAAAAAGGGAGAAATCAAGTTTAACACCAGGATTTATCTCTCCGTTTCCTGATTATTGATCCAATCTGACCAGCTAAACTGTCAGCATGACTGATGAGTTATGATGAACTGTACCCAAGAGACGTGGCCCAAAATGAATCCTTCCTTCCTTATGCCATTTTGGTCAAGTATTTTGTCGCAGCAATGTGAATTGTAACTAAGGCAGAAATCATGAAAATGCAAACAGATGGATAAGGAAGGACATACATGTGACATGTAAGTGAACTGGGGGCAGAAGGGTACAAATGGGGTGAGGGACTGGAGATTTGGGGTAGAGTAACTGGCAAGGAGGACCAACCTAAGTTTGTATGGAAATGTCATAAAGATGGGCTGATCATACCAAAGTCATGACTTCCCATTCCCAGTATTGCATAGACTGGGTGTGGTAGCACATACCTGTGACCCCAGGTAGAGGCAGACGATCAGAAGTCACAGGTCATGCTCAGCTATATGTTTGAGGACAGCCTGAGATACATGAGAAATGTTTTCAAAAGATAATGTCATACTGATTGCTGTTAAATTGCACTACTCTAAAATTTATTACAATATAGAGCTACCCAATCAAGTAAGCAGCTAACCAACAGGTAAAATAATATAAAAACATTTTTTTGTTAGAACTTCCCTATAATAACACACATAATAGAAAATAAGTGGTAATCTGGATTTATTATACTTGGGTATTTTGAATCCCATTCACAATGACTCCATTCATGTCACTGAAAAGCTGATTAAAGGCAGACATTTTCTTTTTATCTATTTTTGTGAGTCACTGTTATTATTTTTAACATTAGAATAATTTTAAGACCTATCCTTATTTAATAAGTTAGTTTTAAGATAAACACTCATGCATGAAATTGAATCACATTGTCCTCTGGGGTTCATTCTCCATATCTCTAACTGTGTTCCTGTCAACTTTGTTATAGCAAAATTGGTCACAGAAAAAAGAAGATGAAGATTACAAATATTGGAGATTTAAAACATGAAGAGAAATGGAATCACAGTGACAATGGTTAAAAATGTTCTTTACTGAAAAAAAATTGCAATCAATGAAAGTGTTTAGGTATTTATTTATTTTTATTTGTTTGTTTTGTTTTGTTTTGTTTTGTTTTGTTTTTTCGAGGTAGGGTCTCACTGCAGCTCAGGCTGACCTGGAATTCACTATGTGGTCTCAGGGTGGCCTCAAACTCTCCGATATCCTCCTTCCTCTGCCTCCTGAGTGCTGGAATTAAAGGTGTGTGCTCCCAAGCCTGGTGGTATTTTAAATTTTTAACTATTACAGAGAAGTCTTATAATAATATAACCTTGATATCATATATCAATAAACATATCTATAAATTCATGGAATAATTTTTATATTCAAAATATCTAATGCAAAGTACACATTTATGCTTTTGTTAACTCAAAGTCTACTGTCTTTTTCCTATTATTTAAAATAATGGCATCAAAGCTTTAATGTGATTTCATAAAAGTAATGAAAGAATGCATATAAATCAATTATGACACTTACTAGTGGATGACATGCATCTGGCAATACTAAAAGTTAAACTGACAATACAATAATATCAAACAATACTAGGATATGTTAAATGTTTGATTACTGAAACAATGATGTGAAAAACAGCAATAGTCTTAAGCACAGTTCTATAAATCAAAGATATGAATATATTTATCTTATGTTAATTTTTCTGTGTATAGATATTCAAATAGAATAACTGTCTACTGTTCTCATTTAATCAAACATGTTCCAATGATTTTTCATGTTTTATATGTGGTGTCTATGCATACACAAAATTTTATTTAAAGCTTTAAAATGTGTCAATCACAAAACAAATTTCAAGTTCACAGGAGTTTCTATGGTTCTGTCATAAACTTTAAATAAATTGGTAAAATGAAAGTATCAAGTAAATATATCCTATATTTTGTAAATCTTAAGCTATGGCTGTATACAATAAAAAGTAAAAAAAAAAATCAATTGGGACAAGGAAAAACTTTTCTCTTCATAATGTTTCATCAGAAAGAATCTTTCCAGTACAATTGTATTACAATGTGCAAGAAAAAAATAAGAAAAAAATATTTTTAAATGAAATTGAAAACAAAATGTATCAAAGTTATAAAATCAAATAATTGGAACACATTTTAGAGAAGCTATGGAAACAAGAGCTAAACAATTGGTTTCCAATAATAGACAAGTGAATAGCAGGACCCCACATTTTCACACAGGAGCAAATACAATTCCGTGTAGTGAGGAGGACTTCTGAAGTGTTATTTTGTGCTTTGTTTTGTTTCTTAAAAAAGAAAGAAAGAAAAGAATTAGAGATTATGCAGTAAGTCTGTGTTCACATATAATGAAGTTGACTTCATTGCGTCTGGATTTTCAAGGATAAATCCCCTACTTATGGAAGACTGCTTTACTTTAATCCATTTCAAATGCTGATTCAAAATACGTAATTAAATTTGCTCACTGTAAAGGATGAATAATATATGTTTGGGATGAAATTTCTAAACATGAGGTCAGTACTTCACTTTTTGTATCTGTGACTTTATTGACACCAACATCTTCCTTTCTCATTCTAAACATTTGGAGGTATATCGACAAATGCTTTAGTTTACAAACTATGTCAAAATTTCTCTGCAATTTTGCCATAATGTAATTCAACTGCCATATGTAAAGTTCTTACAAAATTTGATATGAGCAGAAAAATAATCAAAACAAGGGGAAATCATAACCATAACTACTCATTTTCCCTTCCAAGTAAGCTATATTCTATCATCTTTTTGCATACAGTTTACATCTTAATTACTTTTTAAAATATTTTCTTTCTACCAGAAAGTAAAAACCCCATGTAACTATATGAGGAGTTCACTTGCATGGTTAGAAGTTAGGTGTTCTTAACCTTACAAACTGCTTATGTGATTAATGTCATTATATAATACACTAATCATGCCTATTTTATAATCAGGTAAACATTTGAACATATATTTCTTCAGCATTTATCATTTTAGTCTTAGGTAGTTAGCAGTCAGTGACAATACATTTGATCACACTTGGTAGACACTCTCAAATGTGGTAAAATCTTGTTATATAATAACATATTGTTATAATATATAATTACTTAATCAAAAATAAAAAAAAAAAAAGTATCCTACTAAAATACAATATGTCCAATGTAGTTACTTAGTGTATTAAAATTAATTCATTTATTAGCAATAATAACAAGTAAATTTTAATATTTTGACTAAATTTGCTATTTTATTATGTGTTCATATTATTTTATTGACCAAAATAAAACATCTTTCTTATGTGAGTTGATATTAGGACATTTAGGGAAGATAGTACCATGTATGTGTTCCCATATGTCACTTCTTTCTGTTTTTTTTTCAGGGAATAACCTTCCCTCTATCAAATGTCTCAGCACCTGTCAAGAATAGTGTCCTGCAGATAAAGCTATGCTCATTGTGTTCTATAACTATTCCATCTCATTGTGCTTTAAATGGATCTGAGATGCTCCAAGATATCTCTTAGCCTTTGGAAAATTAAACAAAGAACATTTTTATTAAGTACTCTATATGATTATGTGGTAAGTCTGTTTCTAGTTCAAAGCATTAATAATTAATATCAAAATCCCAGGAGGAGACTGAAAATTGTATCTCAGGATCAAGTTAGTCACATACATTAGACACAAAAAGATTTTGTTCTTGGAGGGAACCAAGCAGAAGAAAACTGAATTTTGTGTAGTGAAATGCCCAGTGTACAAGTCCATAAGGAGGAGGTGAAGTGTAGATCATGCACATGACACCTGTGAGCTATATTGTGAAGAATTTAGGAGCTACATTTATGGTACTGATCACAAAGCTTATTGGGTCATAAGAATCATTTTAAAGGCCCAACATCAAAATCCAAACATTAGAAATATTCCAAATGCATCATTGACTGGAATTGTAAGGAAGGTATGATGATGACTGATCCCCAAACACAAATCACTGCAGAACATCAGTGTCAGGTAAAACTAGTTAAGACCAGAAAAACTCAGTACAGCATTTTGTGAACTTTTCGCAGATATGTATGAATCCTAATACCTTATATTTCAAAGTCTTGTTCTTTCTTATTTTGACTTTAAATTTTGCATTTATTTGTGTTAGTGTATATATGAGGTTGTTCACATGTGAATGTATATTCATGTTCCTATGTGTGTGGACAGGAGTGTGCATACATATGTGTGGAGGCCAGAAACCTTCCATATATCTCTAGCTTATTCTTAGAGATAGAGTCTATTACTGAAACCGGAGCCTAACATATTAGCTAAACTAGTTAGCCACCAAGACACAAAGTCTGTTTCTGTCTGTCACCCTAGCATATGTCGCTTGTGCCAGGCTTTTAAGTAGTGCTCAGGATAAGAATGTGGGTCCTCATGCTTCCTAAGCATTCCTAAGCACCATTACCTCTCCATTAGATAGATTTATCAAATACGTGACAAAATATTTTAAAGTTTTTTTTTTTGTTTGTTTTTATTTATTTATTTTAGAGAGACAAAGAGGAAGACCAAGAGAGAATGGGTGTGCCAGGGCCTCCAGTCACTGCAAATGCATATTATACCTGGTGTATCTGGCTTATGTGAATCCTGCGGAATTGAACCTGGATCCTTTGGCATTGAAGGCAATCACCCCATAACCACTAAGCTGTCTCTCCAGCCTGTGACAAAATATTTTTAAAAAGCAACATAAGGGTGTGAGAGTTTATTTTGGCTTATAGTCTCCCAGTAAAGCCCATCCAAGTGGGAATGTCATAGTGGAAGAAATGTGAGGCAGCTGGTCACATTATATCCACAGCTGGCAGATGAAAATTGGTGTTCAAAATATGTTCTCATTTTCACCTAGTACAGGAATCCAGCCTGCCCCCCACATTCATGATAAATATCCTTATCTCCATTAAATCTTTCTGCTAAAGTCCTCACAGAAACAGGTTTTTATTTTTTATTAATGTTGATTTTAGTCTGGTCAAGTTGACAATGAAGATAAATAATCATACATCTGAAGTTAAATGGCGTGACATCTACTCTGATACAGAAAATGACTTCATCACTTAGGGATATGAAGGTCAGCATCCAAAGCTAACCAGTCTTACTAATGTCCATATATAATAATACTATTAATATAATAATAATGTTAATATGGCATCTATATATAGAATAATATGATAGCAGTATATTGGATAATAAAAATATGTAATCTACATAAAAATACCATGTAATTCATATACCTAATAATATTATATCCATAAACAGAATAATAATATGTCATACATATACAGAATACATATACAGAACAACAATTGCAGTTCAACATATCACACACAGAGAAGATGAGGTCTTACCAAGAATACATGGACTGAGTTTGAATGCAGTGAAATCACATAAGTTGAAATAACTTTATACTGAAGAGTGACTGTGATAAAAATATAAAACAGAGCTCTGAAAATGTTAGATCAATGAGAATTATATATAAACTGTGATGGGCATCAATGTATTAATATGGGAGAATTTACTTGGATATAATATACTGGCTGGAAATAAAATAAACAATCTGCTACAGTTCATGGAATTCAATGGGGAACAAAGGACAGTGATATTGGGGCTGGATAGATGGCTTAGAGGTTAAGGAGCTTGCCTGAAAAGCCAAAGGGCCCAACTTCAGTTCCAAGTACCCATGTAAAGCCAGATGCACAAGGTGGAGCATGTATCTGGAATTCATTTGCAGTGGCTGTCAGCCCTTACTCATTGTCTCTCACTTGCTGCCTCTCTCTCTCTTTCTTAAGTAAAATATTTTTAAAATAAAAAGAAATAATGATATTGAAATTCTACATCTTTCGTGAAACAAGGCAAGGAGTCCAGTTCATTCTTGGTATAGCATAAGGCAAGGAAATTGAAAACTCAGTGGTATGAAAATGAGGGGATGAATGTATTATATACAGCCTGTTCAGCAAGTCCCTTCTTCTTAGACTCAAGAAAGTGTAATGATGACTCCTACCTCCTGTGAGTCAGAGGATAATCTATCAAATACATTGTGTTGTTACTGTCTCTTCTCATTGTGTTAGAGACAACAATGGGGCTTGCTTGATGATATTCAGAAAGCTGTATTTGACTCTCAGAGATGTATAGGTAACTTGTGAATGATTAAATGTCAGAGAAATAGTGGATATTGAGAGAATAATACATATCAACAAAATGCCAAACAGAATATCTACCTGTGTAAATTTATAATTATAGTCCTTGATCGGGGAATTCAGAAGATCAGAAAAGATCTTCATAAAAAAATATATATGCTTAATGGGGCTGGAAAGATGGCTTAACAGTTAAGGTGTTTGCCTGCAAAGCCAAAGGATCCCAGTTCGATTCTCCAGGACACACGTAAGCCAGATGCACAAGGGGGCACATGCATCTGTAGTTCATTTGCAGAGGCTGGAGGACTTTGTGTGCCAATTCTCCCCCCTCCATTTCTGTCTGCCTCTTTCACTCATATATATATATATATATATATATATATATATATATATATATATATATATATAACATTTCTAAATCTGCTGGTAATTTTTTTTAATAAATAGAATCTCTGTATGGACAAATCATTTGTTGGTACCTGTAGCATACAGTTTCAGGTTCACTGAGATGAACTTCCAGACCAGTCACAGTTATGGAGGAAGGAATATTATTTATTGAAGCTCACAGATCCAGGGGAAGTTACATAATGGCAGGAGAAGCTGGTCTTCTCTCCACAGAGCCAAGCAGAGATAGAAAAGCTAACCAGCCACACAGCTCAGGGAGCAAAAACTACCTCCAAAAGCCGAGCACACTTCAGGAACTCCTGCTAGGCACACTTTGGATATCTTTACAATGGAATCTCAAGCCCACCATTAACACCTTAAGACCAGCCCCTAGTGAAATTGCCTCTAGGAAGGTGATTGCAGATGCAAACTATAAAGTAATAAAACTTTGAATATATTGGGGGGGGGCATATCCATATATTCAAACTACCACATTCCGCCCCTGGCCCCCAATAGATTTATAACTATCACACATTGTAAATTGTATTCAGTCCAATTTCAAAGGTTCTCAGAGTCTTGATCAATTTAAGATAGTGAGACCTGTAAATTCAAATAAGTTAAGTACTCTCAACATGTAAAGGCACAGAGTAAACATTTTTAACTGTATAAGGCATAGCAAGGAGAGACTAGAACAATGCAAACTCAGCCACCATCAGCAGTCATCAAACTTCTGCAGTTCAAGTTCAATATAACCAGAGACTGGCAGTCTCCAGGTTTTCCAATTCTGCCCCTCTAGCTGGGCAGAGTTGCCAAGGAAAACTTCAATCCCAGGCCAACACTGGGAGTCCTTGCATAGTCCTGGTATATCCAAAACATCTTCAGGTCTCCATGCAAACCACAGTCCATTTTCCAAAGGCTCTTTCAACCTTATTCCTGAGGGTCTCCATGCCCTGCCTCATGCTGCATCTCAGCAGCAGCTCCTGGAATCGTGTGCAATTCTTGACCACTCCACGCATTTTTCATATTTCCAAAACTAATACCAGGTGTGCAGGACACAGCCATATTCTTAATCCAGGGACAAAATAAATCACAGCCTTGAAAAGCAGGTTCCTTCTTCCGTCAGCTCTTTCCAAGAATTGGCATTTTTAACAGTCTTCCCTCAGGCATCCTCTCCATTGTTTTAATGTAAATCAGTCAGGCCACCTCCCTTCCACCTTCCTTAAGATTGCTAATGTGTTGACAATAGCAGCTAAACCAGTCTCAATGCCTTTACTTTTAACTTGCTTCAGGTTTCCCAACTTAAAATCTTAAAATCTCAGTCCGATATCTTTAGCCAAGCACATCGGTCCATTACAAATTTAACCTTGATCAAACTTTCTGGGCCTGGATAGTGGAACATAGCCATCCCTTATGCCAGTAGCCCAGTTCCAACAAAGTCCTCTGCAGTCTTTCCTTCCCCTTAGAAAGCTCATAAGCCAAGCCTCGAAGATCAATACTGTCTGCACTTAGCATTCTCAAACTCTCATCAGAATATCCCATAAAACTTGGCTTACCACTCCAGAAGGCATCTTCAGTTGCAAGCACCAAGTCCATGCCCATTCCTCCAAAACAAAAGTTCCAAAAGATGAACATCCACATGATCTGGTTCATCTCACCCCACACTCCTAGGTACCACTTTACTGTAGCAGACAGCTTCAGGTTCGCTGAGATGAACTTCCAGACCAGGCACAGTTATGGAGGAAGGAATATTATTTATTGAAGCTTACAGATCCAGGGGAAGTTCCATAATGGCAGGAGAAGTGGCCTGCTCTCACAGGACCAGGCAAGAGAGCAAAAGCCCCCAGCCACACAGCACACAGAGCAAAACTACCAACCAAAAGACACA
This sequence comes from Orientallactaga sibirica, assembly GCA_036365145.1. Lineage (NCBI taxonomy): Eukaryota > Metazoa > Chordata > Mammalia > Rodentia > Dipodidae > Orientallactaga > Orientallactaga sibirica. The sequence continues at coordinate 25,181,699 of JAEOAD010000024.1, read as the reverse complement.
GCACAATTTAGGAACTCCTGCTAGGCACTCTTTGCATATCTTTACAATGGAATCTCAAGCCCACCATTAACACCTTAAGACCAGCCCCCAGTGAAATTGCCTCTAGCAAGGTGATTGCAGATGCCAACTATAAAGTAATAAAACATTGAATATATTGGGGGCCATATATTCAAACTACCACCGTACCATCATTCCCCTCCTCTCTGCCCCCATTATATTAAGGTCCTCATCAGTGCCGTTGCTGGTATTCACCAGGAGGTTGTGGGGTATGAATTGTAAAAGCAGCAGTCAGTCATTATGGGGGTGGAAGCAATGCCTCCGGACATCCCCTTCCACCATGTGGCTCTTACAATCTTTTTGCCCCATCTTCATCAAAATTCCCTGAGCCTTGGTGGACGTTTTAAGTTTACCTCCGTGTTAAGCTTTCCCCATCTTCTGAATTTCTGCTTAAGTTGTCAGAGTAGGAACACTTGTCTTCTTGCCCAATTTAAGACCTGAGTCAACTCACAGGTCACACACAAAAGAACACTAAGATGGAGAAAGTGGAAGTTGCAAGTGAGGAACTAAATAAGGGCAACAGAATATAATGTGACCACTACAAACTTTCCCTTACATGTGAAGATATTCAGCTACATCTGTTTCATCTTCATTTATAATCTACAGTATTATTATTATTATTGGGGAAAGTTGGGGGGGGCAGATAGAGAATGGGAGGCCTGCAGCCTTTCAGCCCCTGTGAATGAACCCCAGATGGTTGCTCCCCCTTGTGGGCAAGTTTGGCATTGAGCCCTTGCATCACTGCATCTGGTTAAACATGGGACCTGGAGAATCAAACATGCATTTTTTAATGTTCACTTGAGTTTTAAGTTTTGATAATTTATCCTTATCTCTAAAGAAATGTTAACATATATCTTGAACCTAAGTTATAATGTCCAATTGGTTCAATGCTTGTTTGAGGCAGTACTTACTTCTGCTTTACTATGAAATGAAATAAATCTACATTATTCATATTTTCTTGCACCATGGTGTATTTCTTATATCCATGCTGTGCTTTGAGTTTAATATATTTCTCAGAACTGGAACATTGCATGCATGCTGTTGCAGTCAGGTTTGCATTGCTGGCAGAAATCATCTGACTAAAAACAGCTTATTGGAAAAAAAAGAGGTTTATTTTGAATTACAGGCTTGAGGGGAAAGCTCCATGATGGCAGGAAAAATTGTGGCATGAGCAGAGGGTGGACATCACCCACTGGTCAACTTAAGGTGGACAACAGCAACCAGAGATTGTGCCAAACACTGGCAAGGGGAAGCTGGCTATAATGCCCATAAGCCCGCCCTCAACAATGCACTGCCTCTAGGAGGCTTTATTTTCCAATTGCCATCAGCTGGGGAGACTAGCATTCAGAACACTTAAGTTTATGGGGAAATCTGAATCAAACCACCACATTCCACCCCTGGCCCCCATAAACTGATAACCATACATGATGTAAAATGTAATACATTCATGCAACTTTAAAAGTCCCCATGGTTTTTATCAATTCCAATGATGTTCATATGCCCCATAATCCAAGGTCTTTTAACTCAGCCATAATACCAAAATTATTCCCCCCAAAACCCACAATGACACAGAATAAACATTCACACTGAAAAGGACGGCATTGGGCAAAGCAAAAATATTCAACCAATAAAAGATATTAAAGAACCAGGGCAAATGTCATACTCTGTAATTCCAATCCAACAACTAGTTAGTGACTAACCCCCAAATCTGATAATTCTGACCAGCAACAAGTCTCTGGAGTTCCAATTCCGCCCCTCCAGCTAGGCTACTCACAGTCCTGGACAACTTCATCCAGGGCCTGCAGCTTTCCTCAGAAGCCATCTCATGGTCCCGGCATCTCCACTGGGTCTCCACTGCAACCCACGGTCCATCCTCATGGCCTCATGGAATTTCCATGCAGGCATCCAGCAAATCTGCTTCACACTGCCCATGGCCATTTCCAAAACACAAGACCACATTACAAACTCAATGACCCTCTCTTTCCTGCATTTGTTATACTCCATAATACCAGGTAGGGTGCCAATTTGTTAATCCAGGGGAGAATAAATCAGACTTTGAAGAACAGGACACTCTTTCAGCATTCAGGACCCTTCAAAAGAATCTGCATTCTTCCTGTTGCCCCAGTGCAGGTCAGCTGGCCCAGTCTCAAAGGTTGTAGTCTCTCAACTGTAGCTGAATGGGTAGAGTTCACCCAAAGATTTCATTTTTTTCTGTGCCATATCCCTCTGGTCAGACCAGTTCATTTCTACGCAAAGCAACACTGCACATCTTCTCAGGACACTGGCATAACAGCAAACTTCTCACACAAACTGCTAGCCCAGTCCAAGTAAATCTCTTTCTCACCCTCATAAGCCAAACCTCACAGTCCATAGCTCTTACTGCATTCAGGTCTTTCAGCTCTGACCAGAATAGTCCATCAAGCTATACTTACAGCACTGCAAGGTGTCTCTTAGGCCAAGATTTCAAATCCTTCCACTTTCCTCTTGAAAATCATCTCCAAAAGGCCAAAGCCACACAGTCAGGTGTCTAGCAGCAACCCCACTCCTCGGTACCACTTTACTGTTGCAGTCAGGTTCGCATCACTGGCAGAAATCACCCAACTAAAAGCAGCTTGTAGGAAAAAAGAGGTTTATTTTGGCTTATAGGCTCAAGGGGGAAGCTCCATGATTTCAGGAAAAATGATGGTATGAACAGAGGGTGGACATCACCCTCTGGTCAACATAAGGTAGACAACAGCAACCGGCGGGTGTGCCAAACACTGTCAAGGGGAAGCTGGCTATAATACCCATAAGCCCACCCCAACAATACATCACCTCCAGGAGGCTTTATTTCCCAATTGCCATCAGCTGGGGAAACTAGCATTCAGAACACTTAAGTTTATGGGGAACACCTGAATCTAACCACCACACATGCCATACCTGTGCTAAAATTACAGTGAGTTGTGTTCTATCACTAATATATCATCATTATTATGATATTTATGATTAAAAAAGTTTCAATTTTCCATATAATTATTTTCTAAACTTCTTAGCTTAAGCACATAGGCCTCATCTCCCTAAAAATTAACTGGAATGAACTGTGTTGTAAGCTCACCCTGAAATAAAACACCATGAGTGGAGGAAGCAGGTAACTGACATGAGAAATCATTTGGGTTGTTTTTCATTTAAGTGCAAGAAACAAACTTCCCCATCAACCTTTTTATTTTCTGTTTCTCCAAACTGGGAAATAAGATCACTGAATGTGTTACTTTAGATAGTTTACATACTCCCAACTGAGATCCAAGTCTTCTAAATTTCCTGAAAGTTTACTTTCACATTAACTTGTGGGAAGAGCTGTGTCTTCACATTTTTACCAGAAAAACAACATTTGCAGCCTGGTCTCTATCAAACTCATCACATATGGTTGGATAGAAATATTTTTTATAAGAGCAGAATAAAATCAAATGAAAGACAATTTTCTAAATTATTTGAATGAAGGAATAAAGCAGAACATTGACCTATTTCTATCATGTCCAAAATTTCCCTTATACCTCATTGTCAGTCAGATTGATCGGAATTTGCTAAAGATGACATTGGTCATAGAACCTTCCATCATAAGCCATACCATTAATTCATGCATTAAATCTGACATCTGAGCGCTTTAACCTTGAATCCATTTTGTACTTAGCTGTCTATGAGTGACAGGGCAAATTGCTTCCTTTTCTTATATGAAGTTCCTCAGCAGTACTCAGAGAATGTATTTCTGGAATTGTCAAATTGATGAGTCAGTTCTTTTTTTGATTTTTTTCAATCTTCCCATAGTTCTGGGGTAAATTCTCAAGCATCCATGTAAAAAGCACAATACTCTTTCCATGATTATTCATCCTGTTGGTGCCTTTAAAAATACTCCCCACCCCCAAAAAGAGGAGGGAGGCCCTGAAGAAACAAGATGCCCAGGAAAAAGTTTGCTATGAAAACTGGGTACAGTGTCTGTAAAGAGGACTTTGATTTTCTAACAATTTTCAAATGTGCAATGTCACTTTGGTGAAAATTTAAGAACACAAATACATCCTTACAGAACAATAATACAGACACTAAGGAGTAAGGAGACAAATCAAATAAAAATAAAAAAAAAAAAAAAAAAAAAAAGAGAACATGGGCTGGAGAGATAGCTTAGTAGTTAAGTGCTTGCCTGTGAAGCCTAAGGACCTCAGTTCAAGGCTCAATTCCCCAGGACCCATGTACCTAGATGCACAAGGGGGCACATGCATTTGGAGTTTGTTTGCAGTGGCTGGAGTCCATGACATGCCTATCCTCTATCTATCTGCCTCTTCCTCTGTCTGTCTGTTGCTCTCAAATAAATAAACAAAAAATATTAAACAAAAACACAAGAGAACAAACATTCTAAACCTTCATATTTTCATATAACATCACCTTAACATATTTATAAAAAAACTTATCAATTTATTGAAATTACCATCAATATTTGTATGCCTTGTTTAGAAAAGTGATTGTTCATATAATCTATTTTCACTCACTAATAAAATGATAATGCAGGTTTTATTAAGAAATCAAAATACTATGTATTCCTATAAGGCAGAGCACATGTCAGTCAGACTTATATTCTATGACTTTTTATACATGAAAAAATTACAGAATTTAATCTATGTGAAATTTCATATGCATGCGAAAAATGATAGAATCTTTTACACATGTTTAAGAGAAAGCAGTCTGTGTTATCTCAGTTTTCAAGGGCTGATTATACACAAGTATCACTTTAGCTAATATATTTGGAAAAATCATAGCATTACACAACACTAAATCATTCCCTTTATCTCAACAGTGCTGGTAACTGATTTTAGGAGATTCCCTAGCCAACAATTTGGGGAATTTTATATGTTTCTATCCCTATGTGGTGTGTAGGGAGGGGTGGAGAAGACCAGCTTCTCCCTGGAACAGATGGTCACCTGGATGCCCCAACTCCCCAAAAGGAGACTTAAAGAAGTCTTATCATAGCGCCTCACGTATGAACCCTCTGTTCAGTCAGACCCTCTACTACAGAAGGATGAGTGTCCCTTAAAGTGAAAGTACTTCCAGTGAACCACATGTTAGACATCAAACAGATCCCATAGCCGCAGGGCTGTGCAACCATTACAGTCACTCTCACATTCATTAATTCATTTCTTCAGAAGCCACTCTCATTCCCATTTTTAATTCATATTCTATTTATAACTCTAGGGACAGAAACCAAACCTTGAATTAGTTTGAGTATGTTTCCGGACCATGAGGGAGCCCAGTGCAACTCCAGCAACATGATGGAGCTTCAGATGCAATCTCCTGTAAGTGATCAGTCCACACTGGCTCATACAGATCTTGAAATTACTTCAAGTATAATTCCAAACCGGTCTAGTCTCAATTCCAAATCCAGAGCTATTACCTGGTCTTGATGTCTGGCACAGTCTCACCTAGTTCCACTCAGGAGTTCTGGTCCCAGGCCCTACAGTCCCATTGGGCCACCTGGGAAGGGACCCCACAATCAATCATGTCAGGGAAATGTGCTTCCCAATTCCAGATGTCTTTGGCCTGCTGAGAGGCAGCTCTTCCTGACCAACAGGGGTTATGGTGAAGGAAAATCTCACTGGGGCCTCCAGAGTTGTTGCAGAAATTCCCGGGAAAGATCACTCCAATGCCAGTATGAGTGAAAGTTTATTTATTTGAGGTCCAAAGAGCTGGGATGAAGCCTAAAAGAAACTCCAGTGCAGAGCTGAAATTATACTTTCATTTTATAGGTTTCTTAGCTGAGGGAAGGAGTGAACCAGCAAGTAAAACATGGAAATTTGCATAACAATCATTCCTGTAGTCAGGCCACCCTAATCATTTTATTTTGTTTTAGCTTAAATTGTCCTTCCTCCTTATTATGCCTCTGGGCTCCTACTATACAGTTCTCTCTGGGATTTTTTTCCATCTCCTGGCAAAGGTAAGTTTAACTCCTCAGCAATTAACTCTTATAGTAACTCAGTGAATCAGTTCAACTTTTAGCTTCTTTTCTAATACAACTCCAAGGTATGTAACATATGATGAATGCATATAATCAACTGCGTCAATTTTAAATAAATGCACTTAATAGGAAAAAAAAAAAAGAATATGAAACCTGAGACTTGCATTAAAAATTCCTAACAAATATTAATGATTTTTTTCAAATAATATCATTTCAAAAGACTCTTTCATGTCATCTGAAAAGAGATCCTGAGAAGACACAGCTGCATAGCTCTTATCCAGTGCAGGACACTCTGACTCAAGAGAAAATAACACATGTGCCAGGCAGAAAGAAAGCAAATGTAGCTCATAATAAAAGAATTATCTACTTCACGTTTTGCAATGTTTTACAGAAATCAGCCAAGAAAGAGTCTCATACTGATAGTTTTAAAACTGACACATTTAACTTGAAAAATAAAAAGCCCATCAATGGTAATTATTCAGAGAATAATAATCCTAAGTGTAGGATCTTTACACTTCTCCATATTTTACAGTACTGAGGATTGAAGTGAGGCCTCAAACACACTAAGCCAGTACTCTATCATTGTGACACAATCTCAGTATTTTTCCTTTATAATTTTATTTTGAGACATGGCCTCACTAAATTGCCCAATCTGTTGTCCAAGTTACAATTGGAGACCAGGCTCAGTCTCATGTCATTTTACTCAGGAGCTCTGGTACCAGGTCTCACAGTCCTCTTGGGCCACCTGGAAAGGGATCCTACAATCAATCATGTCTGGGGCATGTGCTTCTCAGTTCCGCGGACCACTGGCCGACTGAGAGGCCCATGAGCATCAGTCCTTCCTGACCAATGGGGTTTGTGGCCAAAAAAAATCTCTCTGGGGCCTCCAGAGAATTTGTTTCAGACACCTGAATAGCTAAAACAGCTGAACTTTTGCTCCATATCTATTCATTGTTCAATTTTTATAACTAAGTAATAAGAAACTTTCAAAACCAATAGGACATATATGATGCACAATGTTGCATTTGTTCAAGATAATTCTCAAAGTAAAACAACTATTCAGGTACTGCTAAATGTCTCAGAGCCCAGATTCCTAAATACAGATGAAGATAACATCTAGGTATTCACAATATATATTGGGCAGATATTATATATATAATGTGAAAAATTAGAAAATAATAATGTATTCTCATCCTTTCCATCGTATGAAGTACATTACTTTAATGGTAGTACTGTCAATTTTAGAGATAACCTATAGACTTTTGGTCCTCATGTAGCAAGATTCCATATTAGATCACATTCTAATCAGAGCTATAGTTGACAGTACACATGTTTCCATTTTATTTTACTGAAGTTAGAACTGACTTTTACATAATAAATTGCTTAAATTATTTTTAAAATTAAGCTCTGATACCTCTTCCTTAACATAATAAAAAGTGAAGTTGCTATGACAGTCAGTGACATTTCATTTTGTCTTATAAATGGATAATAAGTGAAAGTATTGAACTCCCAAACTTCTACTGTATGATATCCTCTGTGGAACTCAGTCTATTTCCTTATCAGAATTTTTTTTTCCAATGAGTGGCATACAAACCTGTAATAAAAGTTGCAATTAATTATAATTTCTCTCAAGAAACAAAATGTGCCCTTAAATTTTACTAACAGTATTTTATTTTATTAGGGGGAACTTTTTGATTTAATTTTTTCTTATTTATTTGAGAGAGAGAGGAATGAATGCACCAGGGCCTCTTGCCACTGCTCAGAAACTCCAAAAATGTTCATCACTTTGTGCATCTGGTTTTACTTGGTACTGCATAATTCAAACTATATTGATATATTAGGAAGCAAGTGAGTAAGCTCTGAACTATCTCTCCAATCCTGAAATATAAAAAAATTAAATTATCTTTCCAAGTAGGTTTAATATAAACCAAGCTTTAATTTACATTCATCATTTTTTGAATAAATTGTCTATTACCATAATATTTATGGAATTATCATTGTTTGAATATATAAATACATATCATATATACAATTAAATATAAAATGTGAAATATAAATTTACCTTAGTTATACATTCTTTTTGTAAAAATCAATTTTATCTGACAAAATTTATATGCAGGATCTACAACCCTTGATTAGTAGAGTTTCAATTATTACATGTAAGGACCAACATTCCAGAAAAATATCTATGAATGTTAGTCCTTCAAAGAGAAGTCTTCAATAGTCCATGAAAATGAGCAGAAAATTCTAAATACCAGGAACCCTAGTCCAGATTATGAGTAAGCTGAGTTCCAAGAGCACAGGAGACATGGAAAGAACTTAATCACCATTCTTTTTCCTTTCATAAAAAATCCCTGAGTTCTCCTTCACTCTTGTTGAATATTTTGTACAACAATTGTTATTATAAGTATTGTGACATCTTTTATTGCAGAGCTCCCTAAACATCACTTACTCTCTTCCTAGTGCTCTGATCATAAGCTACTTTCACAGAATGTCTTTGGAAAGTCACACTTTTAATATAAATCCACCTCCATTAACAGAATTCTAAGATTTTAAATCATTTATTTCTTATTGAATTTTACCATTAGGAATTTAGGTGAACAAAATCTTACAATAGCATGACTTAATTTTGTTTTATTTTTGTAAAAATATATTTATTTGCAAGGAGAGAGAGAGAAAAAGAGAGACAGAATGAGAATAGGCATGCCAGGGTTTCTAGCCATTCCAAATAAACTCCAGATGTGTGAGCCACTTGGTGCACCTTGTTTTACATGGGTAGTGGTGAATTGAACCGGAATCATTAGGCTATTCAGGCAGTTGATTTAACTGATGAACCATCTCTACAGGCCCAGATTAATTTTATTTTTTTAAACTTCCTTATAATCAATTTTTATTGACAACTTCTATATTTACAGACAATAAACCATGATATTTCCCTTCCCTCACCCCCCATTACCCCTCAGAACTTCACTCTCCATCATATCCTCTCTCTCTCCAATAGTGTCTCTTTTAATTTGATGACATCAAATTTTGTTTTTGTTTTTGTTTTTCGAGGTAGGGTTTCACTCTATCCCAGGCTGACCTCCAGAGTGCTGGGATTAAAGGCGTGCACCACCACACCAGGCTCAGCATCAAATATTTTAACTCCTGAGTAATTTAATTATTTACTGAGCCTAATGTTACAATGAATAATTTGATCAATAATTTTAAATGATGGAGTTTTGGAGGAGAGGAGCACATAAGGGTTAAATTAAATAAAACAATTATGAAAAAGCCATAAGGAAACCCTTTACTTTGAAAGCTACCTAAAATAAATTATAAAAAGAGTTTGAATAGAGGTAATCTATGTAAGTGGATAATACTTCCCCAAGAAGTCATTGCTGGATTGGGAAGCCTTTGAGGCACCCCAAAATAGAGGTAGTTGCCACTGCCCCTTAATTAAAACACCTCATATTCCTAATATGGAGCATGGAGAAATCAAGTTGGAACAAAGCTGGAAGCATCCTTCCTTCTCACAAGCTTACATAGTGTCTACAAAGTGCTATTCTGACAGCTGTGAAAGAATAGTGACCGACAGTGTTACTCAGGTGCGGGCCATGTGTGTGACTACAGTTGACATGATAAGAAAAATACCACCCTATATGGGACATTGGTACCTTGAATATTAAAATGTTTACCAACCTCTTTCAGATTGAATTTGAGTCTCTCTGTGTATCCTTTTAGAAGATAAAATTTAATTTAAAAATAAATCATTGTAACACGCAATCTACATAAGCAAAATCATAATTCAATAATTATTTTTAAAATAAATCTGAGAATTAGTATCATTAACTGTGTGAGAGGAAATCACAAAAGTTGAATGTGTTTTTTCACATGAAGATATTCTGAAACTTTCATCTCAGGTTATATAGATGTACCAGAGACCTTGAAACAAGGTCACATACAGCCCAGTACACAGAGACAAACAAATTCCAAACAGTTAATGCTGCTGATGAATATAAATAATCCAAGAAGCAAAATTCAAAATTGTCTAAAAATAAACACTTAGAGCAATTTACAAATGTTTAAATATTAAAAAGCCAGATTCTTGTCAAATGAAAGGGGAAAAAAAAACAAAAAACATTAGACAGCATGCTTTTCCATTTTGATTTTAAACAAAGTACATTTCAAGCATATAAAAACAACTTAATGACAGCAAAAAATTTATAGTTCTCAAAATCAAAAGACCATAAATTAGTGCTCAGACTACTTAAAGTGCATGAGAATCAACTTTCAAAAAGGGTGAAAAAGAATACTAAGGCAGTTATAATAGAAACAGAAATATAACAACTACAAAATAATTGGTATATATAATGTTCAAGAAGAATCATTTGTACAAGAATATTAAAGATCAAAATAGAAATATCCATAATCAAGAAAGTTATGTATATATTTAATTCGTTTGGTCTGAGATACTGAATGAAACATGATTTTCATTATTAGCCTAGGATGAGATCGGAGGTCATTTTCCAAGGATAGAGCCATCACTGGACAGCTCCATGGGTGGGTAAGACCAGCACAAGAGAAGCTGGGAGCAGGGCCATACCCCATGACATTATGAAAACTGAGGAGACAAGAGATCCATCCATCAATGAGACAAGATGTTAACTGCACAACAGGAGATGGGCTCCTTCTTCCACCTCTGCCAGGGCCCCGAGAACTTGCAGTGGAAGTGGGACTCTTAACGCTAACCTGTCAACCAGGTCCACAGTGATGGTGGCAGACACAGTGACCAAGCACAACCTAGCAAAGCAGGAATCCAGAGGCTAGAAAGAATTTACCACTAAATCAGACTACCAACAGGCCTGTGGTGTCTTAGGGAACATTGTGGAGGGGGCAGAAAGACTGTAAGAGCCACAGAGTTGGTAGGAATTCCATGAGGCATGGTTCCCCAAATCTCCAATTGGGACTGATTGAGGCCTTCATGAACCCACAGAAATCCAATAACCCCACAAAGGAGGGCCCCAGAGAAATGGGAATAGGACAGAAGGAATAAAAGTGTATTGTATTGTTGGGCGTTGCTAAACATGGGCTGGGACTGCGAGGAAGCTGGCCTGGGCTGTTAGATATGGCCAGTGACCTTGGGCTGTGGGGGTTGCAGCTGGCCTTATGGACAGAACCCACCCTGGTGACAGTGACTGGCCCTCCCTGCCCCTCGGGCAAGGTGTAGTGTGCCCTGCCATTGCCCAGAGTGGGCAGAAGTGGTGAGGCCTTCCCCGTTTTTGACCCCAAAAGCATCTGACCATTTCATAGTCAGGCTCTGCCCCCCACATTTCCTGACCTTGTAGCTAGCTGCCCAAGAGACTCTTACTTGGCTGAAGTCACTTAGCTTTTCCTGCGGCTTCTGTTATCTCCCTTATAGCTCCTCCTTCCCAACTCTGAAGTCATGTAGCTCTTCCCGCCACTATCTCCATTGCACTTCCACCTTTCAACCAAATAGATAACAACCCTAAACTATGTATCCAATCACCATATAGTCTGTATGTGCCTTCTCAACCTTTCTCAAGTGTTTATAAACCCACTCCCCAGTCGAATAAAGGAGAGTGCTATCCATCAGACTGCCTCCTGGGTGGTTCCGTGCCCATCACACTCACCCACTGCTGCTGGACCCTGCTTCCCCCCAACTCCTCCTGCACCCAAGATGTCAGTGGCCAGTGATCCCTGGGAATAGCGATGACCCACAGTGTATAATCTGTTAAAAAAGAAATAAGTCAATAAAATTAGTTAATTAATTAATTAAAAATGACAACAAAATAAAATTGTCAGGTGCACATAAAATTTGAGTATTAGTCCTAAAAGACACTTCCACTAATTACAAAGAATAGAGTAAAAAGAAGCACAATGAAGTAGATGAAAAGACTACGCTGTAAAATACCAAATACAGTTTTATCCAGCTAGTCCTATGATCTAAGGGGAAATACAAAATCAGGTGTCAAATCAAAATAGAGTTATTTATATTATTATATACTTATTTTATTTAATATTTTTACACACTGGCACTTGTATATGTTTTTGTATCATATGATAATTGACTTCTTGCAAGCAATTGCTTACATGTTTAGGAATAACATTGTTCTAAGAAAATGTAGCTTGTATTAATATAGCTTGTATTAATCAATAGGAGATACAATTGTCAGAGGGAATATCCTGTATTGAATACTTATATGAATAAAATAAGAACAATACCAATCAGAATGAATTAAATACCAAACACTAAGATATAAATATAAGTATGTATCTTCTTGATATGAATGGAACAATAAAGAAGGAAGGAGAAATTATAGGAAACACACCAGCTCAGCAATACAGTAAATGTTAAAAAAAAAAAAAAAAAAACTTAAAAATTACACAGTGTTGAAAACAATAGTTAAAATCATGTGTAGTAACAAAAAGTACACCAAGTAGAAATCTCAAAAGAAATCATTTCCAAGACACAGAAATATGAAAGAAAAGAGAAATTTATGTGAGACTGTTTTGTACCAGTCAGAAAAGAAGACTGAAAATAAATAGATAAAAAATGGAGTTTATTGTGAAATATAGACCAAATCTGATGTCATGTGAGGCAGAAAATCTAATCAGATCCATCACAAGAAATGGAAAATAAGAACAGAAATTTCTCAAACAAAAGAGCCAGCCCAAGATTATACTTGGAGGAATGTTTACCAAATATTGTAATGTGACATAACCCATGGGGATTCTTCATGTACTCATGTTCCAAATCTCACTTATGTATATTTTCTCAGAACAAAGAAAATGCTGGAGAGTTTACAATATTATGTTATTCCTAAACATGTAAGCAATTGCTTGCAAGAAGTCAATTATCATATGATGCAAAAACATATACAAGTGTCAGTGTGTAAAAATATTAAATAAAATAATAGAAAGCCACCAAGAAATTTACTTGCAACATGATGGGTTTAAGAACAGATGTGAATTATCCTCTGTGAATTATTCTGTGTTAAGAAAAGTCTTATTATAATTCATCACATAATAAAATTCTTAAAATTCATATTTACCAACAAAGCTGAAAGAAAAGAATCATACACAATTTGAGTAATATTCATGTTAATAATAACTCAGTTATATAGATTAATAATTATTCTCTCATATGATCAAAAATATCATCCTTTTTAAAATTCCAAGTCATTATGGCTCTTAAAAAGGAAGGAAGTATGTATATATGCAAATGTTCATTTTCAGTTTAGTCATTTGTAATGATGCTAGCTTGTTTTGTTTCAAATGACTTATTTAAAAATTAAGGCCAGAGAATGCACTGATAGTTATTTCATATAAAGGTTCAGGTTTTCCTTTCTCAGAGATTCTACCCATAGTGATTGGGAAGCTGAGCTGCAGCAGAACCACTTCAATTTATTAGCAAAGAAAAGCAAATTTTATAAAAGTCACAGATTCTGAAAAGACCAGTAGTAGGACAAAAGCCTGTACTAAAAGACACAGGAGACTGGCAGAAAGAAGATACGTGTGTTTGGGGGCTGGGGTCAGGATTCATGTGCCAGATTGAACCAGATTTACTCTGGCTTCACTGTTAGGACTTAGCTTGGATCCGTGAAATATTCCCTAAAGAAGTAGAACATAGTGTACTAATGAAGAAAATGTGTAAAGCAGATGAAGAACAGGTAGATGATCAGAGAGGCATTTTATTGCATAGTAAATTTCAACCTGGAAAGAGTTAACATAAGGCATCAATTAACTTTTCATCTATTCTGCCAGAATTGAGCCCAGGGCCTAGACCAAAAGACCTTCAGGAGAATGGAAACAAAATTCTGAGTCAGGACAACACCTAAAATCTTCTCAAAGTTCCTGCTACCACCAGGAGAAATGAAAGACAATAGACAAACAATGCACTAAATACTCCAAAATATGCCAAATATATGTATTAGGAAATATAAGAAAGAATCCCTGAACGTTTGAGCTTAACGAGATGAGTTTTGGGGCTGCAGAAATGGCTTAGAGGTTAAGGCATTTGTCTGCAAAGCCAAAGGATCCCGGTTTGATTGTCCAGGACCCACGGAAGCCAGATGCACAAGGGCACGTGAATGTTGAGTTTGTTTGCAGTGGCTAGAGGCCCTGGCATGCCCATTCTCTCTCTGTCTGCCTCTCTTCTATCTCTCTCTCTGCTTGCAATTAAATAACAAAGGATTATTGATGTCTTTTAAAAATATGTGTTTGAAAGTGGTACATAGAAAATAAATCCCGATAGGTAGAATGCTATTTTCTAAAATTTAACCTCATTGCACCTTGACCTGCACAGCCAGCCCATCTGCATATAACGCCCCAGAGTATGAACAAGCTTCTCCTTTGTGTGAGCATCCCTTCCAGCACTCCCTGCATCAGATGGTCAGCACAGTAGTAGCCCCTCCAACCCTCCAGTCAGCTCACAAGTCTCTCTAACCTTGGGATACTTCTCTGCTCTTTATTGTTCTGTGTGCCCACTGAAGCATAAAGAAAAGAGTGGATGATCACAGATCCATGATCACTTTCCAGTAGTATTTTTCTTCTCTCAAAGATGTGAATATGGAAGTGTTTGAAAAAAAAAAAAAAAGCTGCTTCATATTTATATTTTGTTTCAGCACAAGGGAAAATTAATTTCAATGTACTCTTAATAATGCAGGATACAGAAATCCCCTCTCCACACTCACTTGTAAGGCATCCCACTACTCAATATTTGATATAATTTATTTCTCCTTTCCAGCCATCTTTCCTAGAACACATCAATATCAATACTTTTGATGGCTCCTTAAAGGTCCACCACATCTAACTGATAGCATTCCATAGCTCAGTCCTGGAATGTTTATGAACTTTTTCTGTTTTTATAATCTTTACACATCATACCCATTTTGGTCATTTTATGTTTATGAACAGGCTTCACTGATTTCTAAATTTCAGTTTTATATATGAACCTGTTTTCTCGACTTGTTTGGTGGGAATTTAATAAGCCCACAAAATGAATAAATGAGAATGGTATTTTGAATGTCTCCCACTTAATCATACATAAAATAGTCAAACTAAATCCATAAACACAAATCACTCAAAATTGATAAAATCAGATATTTATCATGCTCCCTTACCATGGCTACATATTTCCCACCTATATTATAGCAATAGTGCACTTTTTTATCTGGGTCTAGTCTGATTAAAACATCACTACAATTTTGGGTGTTGTGTGAACTGTTCTGGGGAGAAGTTGACAAGTGTATTCTTACCAGGCTGGGCACACATGACAGATTCTAAAGGCCATGTTCACCAAAGTTTACCTCAGTGAACTCATCCTTTTATTTGGTTTTCTGACAGAGCACAAGTGAGAGCTTCCTCACAGGAGGGTCAAGACCGCAAAGCAGCCACATTGAAAGTTCTCATCTCACCCCTATGGGCTGAGTACCTTTACCTTCACCTTGTGAGATATACTCCACCTGTCACTGATGTGATGAGATCATATGCATTATTGCATACAACTGGCACTGGAAGTAGCTGAGATCTTGGGCCTCTTTTGGATGATGGTTCCTGTTCCCTCCTTTATGGGCCAGAGTTTCTCCTGTATGATTGTAGCTGTTTCTGAAAAAGATGCTAATGGTTGGGCAGGGGAGATGGCTTAGTGGTTAAGGCACTTGGCTGCAAAGATAAAGGACCCTGGTTAGATTCCCTAGGACCCACATTAGCCAGATGCACAAGATGGTGCCTGCATCTGGAGTTCATTTGCAGTGGATGCATCCATCCATTCTTTCTCTCTCTCTCTCTCTTTATTTCTCTGCCTTATTCTATCAAATAAATAAATGCAAAATATTAAAAATATGTTAATGTTTTTTTTTTGTTTGTTTTCCTTTGGCGGATCACATCACACAACAATGGGCATTTAGAAGTATATGTCAGATTACGACATTTTTTTGGTGTGAATTTCACCAAAAGCCTATCTCTTTAAAAATAGATATCAAAGTCCTTTCCTTTAAATATAAAATCAGCACAAGTTAAGCTCTCATTGCCTTGCGAAATTCTTGCAGTGCATTTGCAGCTATGGCAAAGCTGGAATTTCTCTTTCTCCAGCGACAGAACAATGATCTTTCCTCAGCCTAGTTCTTTCTCTCCTTATCCAGAATATTGTCCTCTATAAATGAAATGTGGGCTGAGGCCACCGTTCCTTGATGTCAGGGCTCAATTTTCATCACACTGATAAACACTTCACTAGACACACTAAGCACTTCCTTTGAATCCTCCATGATAACTTTATCGTGCTTAATTTCCTGGATAGCATGTCTCTCCATTTACCATAGTAATGCCCACTTACAAGGGAGATTAATGAGGATGATTTTTTCTCTCTGATGTTCACTACTGGGTTTCTAGACTTGGGATTTTTTTTTTTTTAATATTTATTGACAACAAAACATACTTACATACCAAAGGTGCGTATTTTTTCCCTCCCCCTTCCCCCTGAACTCCACTTCCATCATATCCCCTCCCTCTCTCCATTAGTCTCTTTTTTTAATATGATGTCATCCTCTTTTACTTCTACTATGAGGGTCTTGCGGAGGTATTGCTAGGCACAGCAAGGTCATGGATATCAAGGCCAATTTCTGCTAGACTTGGGATTTGATAGGCAATTTCATAAGTATGTTTTAATGAATTGATGGTTAAGGGAATGACTAAAACAACTATTACTTTCACTTCAAAAATTATGTTAATTTTAAATCCTACAGAAAAATAGCCGGGCGTGGTGGCACCTATCTTTAATCCCAGCACTCGGGAGGAAGAGGTAGGAGGATGGCCATGAGTTTGAGGCCACCCTGAGACTACAGTGTGAATTCCAGGTCAGCTGGGGCTAGAGTGAGACCCTACGTCGAAAAAAAAAAAAAAAAAAAAAAAAAAAAAATCCTACAGAAAAATTAATGAGTAATCAAACACACATACATATGTCAGAAAAATAGCTATAATTTGATAACATTGAATGACTAAAAGAAGTATTTTGGAAAATCTCTTAAAATGACTAAATGTATATATTATTCCCACCAAGCTGCCCTGGGGGCACTACACTAAATGTTCATATTCACATATTAATGATACTTTCACTTCTGGCTAGAGAAGCTTCTCTTTTCAGATGGTGATGACCACTGGGATCACCCAAAAGGCAACATAGTGCTGAGAAGAAGGGATGGAGGAGTGCCCAGCACTGAAACACCTCTGTCACACCCTCCAAGGCTCAGGGACCATTGCAGAAGAGGGGGCGGATAGAATGGAAGAGCCAAAGGAAGGGTATGACCTCATACAATGCAACTGCCCAGACAGAAATTGGCCTCGATATCCATGACCTTGCAGTGCCTAGCAATACCTTCGCAAGACCCTCAAAATAGAAGAAAAAGATGATGTCATCAAATTAAAAGAGAGACTAATGGAGAGAGGGAGGAGACATGATGGAGACTGGAGTTCTAAAGTGGAATGGGGGAGGAGAGGGAAATATCAGGTGGGGTTTTTTTGTATGTAAGTATAAAAGTCAATAAAAATAATAATAATAAAAAAAGATTTATGTTATTCAAATACAACATTGTATGGTAAATCAATAAGCTGTTTTATTGAATCTGTTGACTATATTTTATTGAGTTATTCTTTTAGATTTTAATATTTATTTTTTACATAGTTTCTAGTCTTATATCCCTTTTCCTATTCCCACAATTGACCCAGTCATTCTTCTATTTGGTGTCTACCCTAAATACTTAATTTTTCACTGCAGAGATGTTTGATCAACCATGTTTATGGCTGCCCAATTCACAATAGCTAAGAACTGGAATAAACCCAGATACCCATTGTTTGATGACTGGATAATGAAAATGTGGTACATATACACAATGGAATTGTACTCAAAAGTTAGGAAAAATGATATAATGAAATTTGCATTAAAATGGAAGGACAAGGGACAGATCATCTTAAGCAAACTTACACAAGCTCAGAAAGACAAACGTCACCTGTGGTCCCTAATTTGAAACAGCTTGTGTTGCAGACATAACTGCAGACAAAGCTAGGGACAGACAATATGGATGGAAGTGTTTGGGGTCAGGGGAATGGGAGGGTGTGGAGAGATATACACAAAGATAAAGCCAAAATGAATTGGTACCATAGTAAACTTTCTCCTGGATAACAGTCTAAAAGCTATAGCCCTCAACAAGACTATGCAGGGATTGTAGGATCAGAAGAGTCCTGGAGAAGGAGGGTTGAAGCCTAACCCTAAAATATTTGGCTCTGACTTTTAACTCCCAGTACCACAAATGGGTTAAGAACCACATTGAACCATTGATCGAACAGGAGTTTCTGTCAAAGAATTTGATTACCTATATGAGGTAAAAGATAAGAATATTATTGAAGACAACACATGCTGCCAACACAGAACATCAAGAAACTGGGTAGAATCTGGAAGGAAGCCAGTTCCCCTATGGTCTGCTCATATATTGCTGGAAAGCACTACATGAGGTGCTGGGGTAAATAGCCAACAATGTTGTGTGTTAGAAGGTGAAACTGCTATAAGAAAGTAAGCAGCCTGACATGATCTATACACCTGTACAATAATGGTGGGTAACCAATGGGTCTCAGATAGCTAAGAGATCTGCTCAGTGGAAAGGAACCCATAGCTAGAACTGGGAACCAAGTGAGAATGCTATAGAGACCAAGTCATGAATTACAATGAGAAGCTGCCACTAGCCTTTGGCCAAAACAGAGGTTATAGCCATCAAATTTCTTTTTATAATGCTTATCCCATTTAATCTATAGTGACCTATTCTCTGTTAGAGAATCTGTTTCTCTTTTTCAGAAGGCAGCAAGAAACAAGGAGATAAACCATAGCTTTCAAATCTACTAGGACCCAGATGTAACTACAAAGGAATAAGTGAGATGAACAAGAGTGCTACTTTCCTGGCAAGACTGACAACTAGTGTCAGGGTGAAGGAGACAGACACTGAGGATACTCAAAACAGACCAAGGCAGAAATCCAGAAACTGCTGAGATCACAACACTATAGTAGACTTAAAAATATACTCACCACCACTCAGGGAATTTTGCAGAAAAGGGGACAGAAAGATTGCAAGAGCCACTGAGTGGAAGGGAATGTCCTGAGGCATTGTCCCTCCCTAAAATGACTGACTGCTACTCTCACAACTCATAGCCCACAATCCCATGGTGAATACCAGCAGACCCATAGAGGAGGGCCTTCAGAGGAATGAGGGCAGAGAGGAGAACATGATGGTACCAACACAGGATATGTCCATGCAACGTTTCTACTTAATACAAAAAAAAAAAAAAAAAAAAAAAAAAGTTGTTTGAGATTTAATGTGAATGCAATCAAAGTCTTTTAAATAATTTTATTTCTCAGGCTATTAGCTAAAATAAGTTATCAGAAAGTTAAAAATTAAAACACACTAACCAATTAAGAGAACTTTATACCACTTAAGTGGTTTAAAGAACAAAGATTCAAATATATATGAAGTACAAAACAAGAAAAAACTCAAATATTAATTAGTAACAGTTAAGATATTTACTTATAATGAAGCCATATGGAAAAATAAATACATGCTTAAGTCATATCAACAGAATTATCCTTAATAGCTCATTACTGCCATAAAAAATGCAATTTGAGGTAGAGATGTTTTCACAGAGGATAAGACAATAGTGATATTTAATGTAAATTAAATATGTAGCTTACAGTAAAATTCAGTAATTACTAATAAATCCCCAAAGCATTGATGGTAAATCTATAAATATAAGTAAATATAAATATACTATAAATGAGGTAGAGTTGTCCCTGCATGGTAGTTCCATGAAAATGAATATATGCACCTAATAAATGTACTATTGAAAAATAAAGGAACAGTGATTTTTTTGAGACATAGTAAATCTGGAGAGGTAGGAGTGATTTTAAAATGCTACAAACCTTTCATATGCTTATCAGGCTTGCACAGTGTAAAATGACTATTAATGCAAGCTTTGTTAGGTCTTTTTGTTATAAGTCACCATAAAAAAAAAAAAATACTCCTCTCTATTTTTCTATCAGTGATGTCCTTCTCAAATAAGATCCATGTAAAATTACCTGTATTTGAAATGTCTTATTTTTTCATTCAAATGTCAGGTTATTAATTTTTTTTTTATTATTTCTCTACAGAACAGTGTGATTTTCCATTGTGTAAAAGGGTCATAGAACAGCTGTGACCTTATGTTTGGAGATGACTGGCATATCAAAGTGCCAGAGTGTGTGAGAATGGCAATATGATAAAGTAAGTGGCTTGTATCACAATAATCACTTGTTTATAATCACCAGCACAGGTGTACACTGATGAATATAAGCTAATAAAATTATGATTTTTCATGATATTCTTCATTATCAGTAAACTACAAAACCAATTAAATATATAGTTTTGTATGTCACAAAAAAAAAAAAGTAGAAATATTAGAACCTAGGTTAGATTTATGGTTGGAATCTGAGTCAGAGTCTATGTCTATGATTCTTTGAATGTATGACTAATTGTTACTTTTCAAACTCTAGTCTTATTTTAGAATTAAAAGTTCCTATAAATCTTGTTATATTATCAGGAAAGCAATAGATATGTTAGAACGAAGATTAGAACTATGGTTGGAATCTAATTCAGAATCTATTTTTATAATTCTTTGACTATATGGAACATTGTTAGTTTTTAATATGTAGTCTTATTTTAGAATTAGAAGTTCTTATAATATCTTGTTATTTTTATCTCTAGTCAAAAGCTCCATTGTGATAGAGCACTTATAGCAAATTCCAGAGTAGGTATTTAAAAAACATACTTTAACAAGAATATTTTATATTAAATTCTATTTTAAAAGTTCATTAACTCAAACTTGACCATTAGTCTATTATTCCATATGGTTAAACATGTTTGTTTTAAAGAAACTATTGTGGGAACCCTTTTCCACTGGGATGTCACAAAAACATATCTTTTCCCCAGATAGGACACAAATGATAGGACACAAAGAACCATTACACCAAAACCAGTTTAATTAACCAATGTGTTTAATGGGATTACTTATAGAGCAGGGTGAGGGGTTGCTTACAGGAGTAACAGATGACTCAAATGAAACCACAGCATGAGAAGTCTCAGCTCATCTGACATGATGACCCCCCATAGCTGCTTCCACTAGAAGGTAGCTGCATCACCAGAAAGGCCAACTCAGCATAGATGACCACTGACCAAATCTGCATCTCTCCAGCACACTGCACAACTTGGAGGCAGCTCCATCAGAGGGTTATTCTCCATGCAGTTGCTTTCACTATATTTAGCCTTAAGACAGGGCCTTCCAAACCTTTCCAGGCTTTTTCACTTCTTTCTTCCTGCTCTGCACCAAAACCAAGAAAACAGGTTTCAGTTTCTGGCTAACATAATTTTGAGAAATAATTTTGTGGCATTTAAGTCTGAGGTCTCCCAGACTTGATTTCCTGAACCTCTCAGCCTCCTCTCTCTCTCTCTCTCTCTCTCTCTCTCTCTCTCTCTCTCTCTCTCTGTCTCTCTTCAATTTGAGGAATCTGCTATACTACAGAAACCTATGACAACTTTGAATAGTAAATATACCAATGATTACTGGTGTTCTACTTGAATGTTCTCTAAATGTGTCTTAGCATCGATCTCTAGTTAAAACTGGCAGGTTGGAGTTTATGGTGTATGACTCCCTCCACATAACTCCTGTCCCTGGATAGACATAAGTAACAGGAAAATATCACAACTCTTCCATCTTTTGCAATGTGAAATGCCATGTTTAGAGGACTCACATGCAAATGACTGACTTGAATCTCAGATAAGACTTTGGACTTTTAAACTGTGTTATGTTTGAGAAAGACTCTGGGGACTTTTGACTTCGGACAGAGTGCATTTTGCATTCACGATTCTATGAGGCCACGCCCAGAATGTGATGGTTTGAATGTAAGGTCCGCACAACTTCAAGTATTATTGATGAAGATTAAGCTTCCTACATAAGTGTCCAAAAGCTGGAACCCTTCTGGAAGAGGTTTGTTACGAAGGAGGGTCTTGTGCCAAACCCTGGGCCTGTGTTCCGAGTCAGCTCATGCTTGCTGGTGTTGGCAGATGTCTCTCTGTTATGGATGTATGATGACATGAGCCAGCTTCCTTTGCTGTAATGAAGCTTACCTTGTATCTGTGGGCCTGAAATGAATGCTTTCTTCCCATAAGCGGCTTCTGGTCAGGTGTTTGTCCAGCAATGACATGATAACTACAACATCATGTGAAAGGAGTGAGAAAGCTTCATGATTTCCTCTCTTGAAGATTTAACGTGCCTGTGAAATAAAGGAACTCATGCATAACAGAGCGCTGTTGAGACCCACGAAAGAAAGGACTATTTCCTCCTAGTAGAGCATGATGATTTTTGTTTTACAGAATTATTTATTTTTTCTTTAATTCTTTTTAATCTACACTGTTGCCGGATCATTTGGGAAAAGGATAGAATATGAGTGGTACCCCAGGCACTGGTTGGAGATATGACTTCATGAACTACCAGGGACATAAGAGTCTCTCCTGTAATAAAGAAACACTAGTATCTCTTCTCTTAAGAGATCATTGAAATGAGCCCATCAGTCATCTAGGCAGAAAATGACAAAATGGTTCCAGGGACTTTGGGAAAATGAGTGTGTGTGTCTGTGTGTGTGTGTGTGACCTAGTCATGTAGTTTGGTATAATGTTCTCTTTGCCAAAGGTCCACTCTCAGTTTTTTTAAAACTTATTTTTACTTTTTTGTAATGGTCCCTTTGTTATGCCCATCTTTATTCCTGAAAGGTACCACACTTTTACCTGTAATAAATGCTATCATCTATATTACACTGTGTGTTCTTTTACAATTCAAAGGAAAGACTATATGAAAGAAAGGATCCTAGGGGAGACCAGAATGATATTTCTGCAATATTAAAATAGCTTTTTTTATGCTATTTTTCATTAAATTAAAAAAAATGTGGACTGAAGAAACAGCTTAGTGGCTAAATGTGCTTCCTGTGCAAGCATGAAAGTCTGAGGGTTCCTGCCTCACTCTGATTCTCCCAGCACCTATGTAAACACCTGGGAATGGCCAGGCAGTCTTCTGGGGAATTGAGATCAAAGAATCTCTGGCAATAATGAAAATCAGCAAGCTCTGGTTCCAGGCTCCTAAGAGAATGATTGAGGGATGTCACTAGGCATTCTCCTCTGGCCTCTGAAGGTGCATGCACAGGATACCACAAATACACACATGCATGCCACATACCTCTCCCCCCTATACATACAACACACCATACCACACATACTACATGCATCTAAAAAAGGTGACAATTGCTCTAATCTATGGGTATTAATATTATGGCATACCATTTTCTGAGGAAACAAAAAAAAAAAAATTATGTTCACCCAGATAGAGAAAGAACAGGTAGGAAAATAAAGGATTCCATTCACTTATACACTGAGGAAACAATGAGTTTATTGGTATGACTTACAGTAGCATGTTTGATTTAAAGGCAGCTATGTCCCAGGAATTTCCACACTCAGCATGACTCACTCACGTGACGTTTCACTACTAGTGTGCCCCAATCCTTAGTAAACCTTCTACCTCTTACATACTGCAATATCCCAAGATCTGTTGCAGCTGAAACAGGAGTAAATGGTGAGTTCAACCTCAAGCCTGGGGCTTGGGACTCTTTCTAACTCCCCCATGAGGAAATGCTAACAGCCTCATTAACAACTCTATAATCCTAGCTACTAGTTGCATGGTTCTGCTTATTTCATTTCCATAACTACAGGCCAAGGTCCTCTGGAGGTAACCACAGCAACAGAACATTGTGACAGCTATGAGCAAGTCAAACCAAGAGGAAATAAATACACTGCATTTTTAATTGATAAATGACTTATTCTCAACAAATTATACTTCTATTACAGAAAAGGGAACTTATTCCCATTCATGACAGAGGAGTCCTCAGGCCTAATTAACTCTTAAAGACCCACTTCATAATATTGCTACAGTGGCTATTACATTTCAACACACTCAAACCAAAGTGTTACAGGAAACACTTAGATTTATAAACTTAACACTTCTTAAGATAAATTAGGGGCAAATTGATAAAGGAAAATAGATTTATTTATAGTATGGCTAAACAGGGGAGAGAGGTTTAGTTTCCTCTGCATTTTCTGTTAAAATTCATAGAAAAGATGAAGCAAAAGCCCAGAAAGATGTATGTGTTAACTGACGTTTTCAAATGTAGTTGCCCTGATAGGAGTGAAGATGATTCTCGAAAGATACTTATGTCCATCACAATGAACATCTAACTGTTGAAACAATTTCCCATGAATCTCTTGCTGGGACTGGGAAAGACTAGGCTATGGTGCTATCCAGGGGAGGAATTACACGAGGAAGGGATTTCAGTGAGTGTAGACAAAGTGGTGCATGTATCTGGAGTTCAATTGCATTTTCTCTCTCCCTCTTTCTCTCCCTCTCTCGTTCTAGTAAATAAATATTTAAAACAATAAAGCTTACCTTACACATATCTATAGCAACATTTTGGCTTCTTGAAAGTAAAAAGCTGTGCATGACATAATATACATTTGAATATATGCATTTATATATTGACTTGAATATATACTCTCTACATATAGTTAGATATATATGAATATAACATTTTTGGTTCATTAGAA
Organism: Orientallactaga sibirica; assembly: GCA_036365145.1. Classification (NCBI taxonomy): domain Eukaryota; kingdom Metazoa; phylum Chordata; class Mammalia; order Rodentia; family Dipodidae; genus Orientallactaga; species Orientallactaga sibirica. The sequence goes on along the minus strand of JAEOAD010000024.1, from coordinate 25,156,946 downwards.
ATTAGTTTCTTGAAAAAATATCTAAGATGCTTGTGTTTAATGTTTATATTTCTGAAAAAAAAGAGAAAGGTACACTACAATAGCAATATTTTAGTTAAAATTATTAATGCATATATAAAACAAGTCAGGTCAAGGTATTATTTATGTTACTGCTGTTATCTCAAATAAATATTAATATGAATAATTGATTATTAAGTATTTTCATGGATTTTTTATTTTACAATGTTGGCTCCTTTGTATTTTTCTATTATAGAAGAATTCTACAGTCATAAATAATGGACAAAGTGTTCACTGTTGGGTCTTCAGTTAACAACTTTAAAATCACTTGGTTTTCAGCACAGAACATACATTTTTATCATCCTGCTGAGATCTACCAAGCGGCAAATATGTGCAGAGACCCTGTGGATAGCAACAGTGCTTATGACCATTAAAAGCAAAGAGCTTCACTCTGCATTCCAGATAGGCTAAATAAAGGGCAAAGCCTACCCATCATTAATTCTGCTTAGATGCTCAGCTCTGAGATGTTTCTACTTTAAGTTGAACATATTTTTAGTCACATGAAAGTAAAAAAAAAAAAAAAAAAAAAAAAAAAAAAAAGTGCCTTCACCTTGGAAAAGGCAGCCAAGGCAGAATATCAAACCACTAAAAATAAATAGGCTACTTTGAAACAGCTAACTGAGAAAAAGACTTAGGAAGTCAACCCTCTGTTACATGTCCTACTTTCAAAGAAAGCATGAACTAACACCAAGAATATGATAATGGTGCCCTTATTTGTACTCTCAAAATAACAAAGTATGCTTTTAAGAATGAGTATTATATTTAGTGTAATATTTAGTAAGATCCTGCATGGGACATGAGATTTAGGATTGAGCATGGCAATGTACTACTATAATTCTTTCCCACGCACATGTGGAATAGCGATGGATTTTAAGAAATGACTCCTTGAGTGAAATGGAAGTTGTAGGTAGACTTCATAAGTTGGAATATTTCGATAAACAGATAGAAAACACCTGAGGAGTAACATGTTTTCATTCAATGTAATCAAGACTGGGAAAATCCTTCAAAGCACATTGAAAGTTTCAAAAGATATTTTGGCATGTTACTGCTCAATACGTTGAAGATGAATAGTTTATACATCTGAATCAGCAAATGCTGCAGACGTTTATTAGAGAAACTTCCCCTTATCCCTCATTGTAGTATGTCTGAAAGATGACTACAGCAGAACAGTTAGCACCAGAGAGACGGCAGCAATTTATCCTAATCAGGATAGTCCCATGTTCTCTGTGAGCAGCATGACAATTATTAGCTACTGTTTGATGCAGGTGTCCCCCTTAAACTTAGATGTCCTGAATACTAGGTTCCCAACTGATGGAAATTTGGGAATTACACCTCCTGGAGGCAGTGTATTGTTGGGAGCTAGCTTATGGGTATTAGAGCCAGTTTCCCCTTGAGAGTGTTTGGTACACTCTCCTGTTCCTGTTGTCCACCTGATGTTGGCCAGAAGGTGATGTCCATCCACCCTCTTATCAGGCCATTGTTTTCCCTGGCCATCATGGAGCTTCCACTAGAGTCTGTAAGCCAAAATAAACATTTTTTCCCCATAAGCTGCTCTTGATTAGGTGTTTTCCGCCAGCAATGTGAACCTGACTATAAGATAAAGTTGGTCCCAAGAGTGGTGTCATTGATGCTAGAAACCTGATTGTGTGGCTTTGGCCTTTTTGAACTGTAGTGCCATAAGTACAGCTTGAGGACTATTCTGGTCAGAGTTGAAATACCTGAATGCAGGAAAAACTAAGGACTGTGAGGTTTGGCTTATGAAGGTGAGAAGGTGCTTTGCCTGGGCTGGGCTAGGAGCAGTTTGTGTGAGAGGCTTGCTGTTATGCCCATGTTCTGAGAATTTGTGCAGTGTTGCATTGCATAGAAATGAACTGTCGTGAGCAGTGGAAAGAGTATTTGGGCTGAAACTTCTGCCTCTTCAGCTGCAATTATATTAGAGATTATAACAATTGAGATTGGGCCAGTTTACCTGTATTGGGACAATAGAAAGAATACAAAAGTTTTGAAGGGGTCTGAACGCTGAAGGAGTATCCTGTTCCTCAAAGTTTGCTTTATTCCCCATTGGAGAACAAATTGGCACCCCCACCTGGTATTGTAAAACATAAGAAATGCAAGAAAGAGAGTGTCATTGAATTTTTAATACAGTCATGTATTTTGGAAATGACCAAGGGCAGTGTGAAGCAGGTTTGCTGGATTGCCTGGATGGAGACACAGAGGAGCCATGAGGATGGACCATGGGTTTCAGTGGAGATGCTGGGACCACCAGATGGCTGCTAAGGAGAGCTGTTGTCCCTGAATGAAGTTTTCCAGGACAGTCAGTAGCCTAGCTGGAGGGGCAGAATTGGAACTCCAGAGACCTGTTGCTTGTTAGAATTATCGGACTTGGAGATTTGTCACTGACTAAAGTTGTTAGACTTGGAGCTACAGAATTTGATCTTTGCCCAGTTTACATCTTGTATTGGTTGAGTATTTCTTTGCTGTACCCAATGTCATCTTTTGCAGTGTGAATGTTTATTCTGTGCCATTATGGGATTGGGGGGGTGGTCTTATGGCTTACTTAAAAGACATTGTATTATGAGGATGTTTGGAAATAATTAGGATTGATAAAACCTATGGGAACTTATAAAGTTGGAATGAATGATTGCATTTGACATCATGGATGGTTAACAATTTACAGGGGCCAGTGGCCAAATGTGTTGGCTTGATTCACGTATCTCCCATGAACTTAGGTGTTCTGAATACTAGGTTCCCAGATGTTGGAGCTTTGGGAATCAATGCCTCCTGGAGGCAGTGTATTGTTGGGGGTGGGCTTATGGGTATTATAGCCAGTTTTCCCATGCCAGTGTTTGCAAACTCTCCTGATGTTATTGTCTATCTGTTGTTGGCCAGCGGGTGATGTCCACCCTCTTCTCATGCCATTGTTTCCCCCTGCCATCATGGAGCTTCCCCTTGAGTCTGTAAGCCAAAATAAACCTTTGTTCCCACAAGCAGCTCTTGCTTGGGTACTTTCTGCCAGCTACAAAAACCAGTCCACAAGAGCTACCTATGTAGCAAACATTGATCCTCTATTTTACACCCTGTTTTAGGATGCTTGGTGGTATTCATTTGTGTGTGTTTAATAATATTATTAAAAGTAGGTGAAAATACAGTTTTTTAGATTGCCACAAATCTGTATCATATCTCTTCTTCCCAATTAGTACATAAAATATTGTAACAATCAGGAAGTTTTCATGATTGACAGGTCATATAAAAGCCTGAATATAACATTTAAACAATAACAAAAAAAATGAGATCTTTCAACTTTTTGGTCAGGATAATCATGTGAAATATTAACACCATGCAATTGTGAGACTGGCTGGCAAGGTTAAAACTAAGACAATGGCGGATTAAACCTCTTTTATCTTAGGTGAGTCATAAATAGTCACTTTGGAAATATATTTTCATTTCAATGTTATGTTTGGTTCTTCACTAGTTTTTCAGAATTTCATCTTTACTTCTCTTGTCCAGTGTGTTTTCTGCTCCAGTTGATTTGAGCCACTGGCTTTTTTGTCCTACTGAAGTGTCCAAAGCATTCTCTACATTTTGTAAAATGAAATATTCAGAGTGATGTTTTTTGATATCATTATGTAATACGGCAACACCTTTGCTTTACTCTGAAGTATGTTTTCCAGTGATCAATTCTGAGTGTTCATCCTGTCTAATCAGTCCTCAGCACATGACACCCTGGATCACATCATTCACTTTGTGCATTTTTTTCACATTTGTTTCTTTACTTCATATGGCATTCTTTCCATCTCACCCATCTTGGCCTGCCTTCCTTCCTTCCTTCCTTCCTTCCTTCCTTCCTTCCTTCCTGTTATTCCTTCTTCCTTTCCTTTCTTCTTTGACTTTTTTTTTTTGAGGTGGGTTTCACTATATAGCACAAACTTTCATCTTATTGCTATCCTCTTTCCTCTGTGTCATAAGTACAGGGATTATGAGTTTGTACCATCTGGATCTTTCTTCTTCAAGTAACAATAACTGAGTATAGTGCCTTCTGATTTTCTGCTTACATTCACTAATCTGTTCATACACTGGTTATAGTCAGGTGTTTAAATATCATTTGTATTTATATCTTTTGAATTCATATTTTTACTTTTTATTTTTAGCTTTGATTTTTCTGTTGATATGTTTGTTTGTTTTTTTCTATAGCCAGCTCCTTTATATTACAGTCTGAAAGAAAGCTTTCCACACAAAGGGAATAGTAAATGGATGTTGTGATGCATAATTCCAAAGGGACCAGGATATAGAACAGAGAAAGGAAGAAACAGATAAAGGGATTAGTTTCTGATAATCATATACCTGATATGATCACAGAAATTAACCTCTAAAGTTTACTTCATTTTGAAAAAAGGAAAAAAAAAAAAGAATATTGTTTTTCATTTTTGATTTCCCCAGAAGCAATTATTTAAAGTGTGGACAACATAAAACAGTAAGGAAATCAGAGATGGAAGGGAATATGAGTGGTCTGGGATAAACCCTGTCTTTGCAGAGTCAAGTTTTGAATATATTTAAATATACTCCTGAAGTTTCTAAAAGTGAAGCCAGGAAACACCAGTGTGAAGCTTAGAATATGAGGGTTTCTCCTAGAATCCATGAAAGCAGTCTTCCTCCTCAGTTCTCATTTGTTGGTGAAATGTGTATGAGGTAGAATAAAAACTGAGAATTCACTTTAGTTCTAGTAAGTACATAGCTGAATTTTATCTATCTTTGTTGATTTTCACTGTGGTCAGAAATGTACACGATAATAGCACAAGAGTTTTTGAAGTAAATTCCATCAAAGTGAATGTTTACAATACATTTTCACTGGCTTAGATAAGTAGCAAGTGTTATAAGTTAGAAGTGATTGTATTTGTCTTAAATGCAAGGTACCTCATTGAATAAATGTATACAGTCATTCCCTGTAAAAAGTCAACATCATGCCACATATAGGATAGAGCTCCTGAAATAGTAAATCTTCAACTGATATTGTACTTCTTTAAGTTTGTGTGAGCACGCCCTGTAATGTTGGCACAGAGATGAAATAAACTAACAACAATTTTCTCAGCATGTATCCCCATTGTTTAGCAATACATGGCTGTATATAAATATTTTTCAGATGCATAAAATTTTGCTGAATTACTCATTTAGGAAAATTCATTATGTTGTATATTTGTATTAAGTTATTTAATTTTGTGGAATATATATATATATATATATATATATATATATATATATATATTTATACATTTAACTTTTCTCAAAATATAACTGCATTAAAATATCAGGGCTACAACTGACATTTCCATTAATTTCTGAGATAATTATTATTTATATTATGTGATTATTAATATAATTGGTGAATATATTTGAAATTCAGTATAAAAATCATAGTTTATCAGTTCTGTGTGTTTGTTTTATTATACTTGGTATTCTTTTCATGGAAATTTTTACTAATGTAACAGGACATATAATTGTAGAATTTTAAGTAAAATTGGATGTAAAAGTGAAATTAAGGAAAGTGCTTGAACAAATAATTTAATCAAATAGCAATTTTTATAGAAACTAAGGTAAAAATGTCCAATATTTGATATTGAAATTCAATGTTGTATTTGATAAAATTTGTTTTTTTTAAGCCCTGAGAAGTAAAGTGTTGTTTAAAAACAATTATACTATGGAAACTTAAAGCATATTCTAGAATTTGATTATAGGAGCAATTAGGTCTAAGAATAATAATTTATATTCAAGCATAATTTATATTCAGTATATATATATGTGTGGGGGGGGGGGAGTGTATAAAATTATAGCCGCTTTCTATAGTACTGCCATGAAATATCTTGGGCTGACTAAACTATAAATTCTATAATGCATGTGGGTCCATCTTTGGGAGCTGCATTTCCAAGACTGGGTGTTGTGATGTTTAATCTCAGTTGCCAAGTAGAGTGGTTCTGGAATCGCCTAGGTGACAAATCTCGGAACATGTCTCTCTGAGGGAGTTTCTGGATTAGGTTGATTGTGATGAGAAGACTAAATTAATTATGGAGGCCACATCACATAGACTGGAATTCTGGAATGATATTTTTTTTTTTTTTTTAAGAAGAAAGCTAGCTGAGCACTGGCATTCATCATTCTCTGCTTCCAGACTGAACACAGTGTATCACCTTCCTCTCTTGAGGCTGTTTTTCTCCTACATTTGGTCACAGTCATAAGAAAAGTAACTCATTCAAGTGCCACTTTGGCAAAATGAGTTAAAATGAGTTTAAAAGAACAGGACTTAGATATGATATGCAATTCTGTTGCAATCATCAAACCACTGAGGTCTCCATATGCCTCCTTTCTGATCGGGGATGTGGTAGGGAGGCAAAGGTTGGTGAGAAGGAGATTTTATATATATTAAGTGTTTTGACATCATGTCTCACGACATTGCTCAGGTCCACTGCAAACCATTTTTCTTCCTCTACCTCTTAAGACCTGGGATTACAGGCACGTTCTACCATTCTGGCAATATGGTATTACTACTTGTAGTTTCCTTCTTATTGCTGGGATAAAACACTGAACCAAAAGCAGCTGGTGGGAGCCAAGGGTTTATTTTGGCTTATACAGCTTGGGAGAAAAGTTTTATTGTAGGGATAGAATGGTGAAGGAGAGGCTGAGAATCATTAAGAAGTTCATATAACGTGGTACTGTTTCATAATAAATAATGTAATACTAATACAAGTGGTGACTTTGGAAGACCTTGAACTCATTATGAAAGACCACATATTGTATAAGTAAATTTATATGAAAAGTCCATGTTGTCAAATTCATAAAGACAGAAATCAAATTAGTGATTGTTAAGTACTAGTGAAAAGGGAATCGATACTGAATGCTCAGTGATTTCTAATGGGCATGTAATGTCTTTATGATATTTACAATGTTCTAAAATTATAAAGTAGTGATATTGTAAAATTTCAAATATACTAAAATTAATAATAAAGGATTCATTTTATCCAATATCAATTGACTCAGTAGAGTTGTTGTTTAAAGATTTTTTTTTTTTTTTTTGGTTTTTCAAGGTAGGGTCTCACTCTAGCCCAGGCTGACCTGGAATTCACTATGTAGACTCATGGTGGCCTTGAACTCATAGTGATCCTCCTACCTCTGCCTCCTGAGTACTGGGATTAAAGGTGTGTGTCACCGCACCCGGCTTAAAAAGATTTTTAGAAGTTGGAAAAACAAAGTGAATTATAAAATTGCAACTCTGCAGATTATATTATTCTTGAGCTGTGACTGTTAAAATTATGCTTATATTACAATTACATTCAAATTAATATGCATTTTGTCTATACTTAGAGAACATGCATTGGTTTTAATTTTCATTAAATAAGTAAAGATTGTATAGATTCTCAATTTTTTTTCTAGAATCTAAGTTATTATGTAGCCAATATCAATGCTGTTTCAATAACATTAATTTTAAAATAAATTCTTTAACATATTTTACTGATATTTTTAATTGACATTTTTGTTATTTATTTTCATTACTTTCTCTTAGAACTCTCCTTTGATCTAGGTTATAGAGACTTTAGTATTGATCAATAAATCATATGTGAAATCAAATGATTTCACATTTTTTGGAGAATGGTGTATCTGTGTGTGGAGTACAGATTGTGTGTGACTGGGTGTGTTGATTGTCTATTTTTAAAGCACATTCAATTTTATTCAGACAATTAATCTATACAGATGGATGAAAAAGATATGTTACATGAAGAAAAATTAACCTAAGATCTTGGCTTTTTTTCCCCTCCCATTTGATTTTTTTTTTTCCCTTCATCTTAATCCAAACGTGTTAAAATGGACAAGAATTGTAATTTCTTAAACACTTTCTTCAATCCTTGGAAATTCTATAAACATAATGTCACTAACTTTCTATTTCTTTAAAGTTAATTCCACACAAATTACAGTCATCTACATAATAAGTACTTAAGAATACAATATCTTTGAAATCTGTCAAGTTGATCTGCAAAACGTTTTGTTACCCATTTTAGACCCTGCCATTACTGCCCATCAAGTAACCTTTTTTGTCTTTCTTTTACTCACCTTGTGTTGCAGAAGAAACCCAAATTTAGGTGAAAGTGTGTAGTTTAAATTGTAAATAATTAAAAACTAAGTTGCTAGCTCATCAGCAGCAGCATATTATTTTGTCAAGATTTTTAAGAACTAATCAATTGTTTCTTTGAAAAAAACAATCAACAATTAGTAGAATCAGAGGTAAGACATTCTATTAAAAGAAAATTGCATGAGCAAGCCATTGTGCCCGTTGTGGATTTAAAAGAAAACATTAGCTGATAAAGTGGGTTTCATGAATTGATTTCAAGGAAATGCCTTTGAATAAAAAGTAGATGATACCAGGTGTCAAGCTTGTAAATTTCAGCTGGATCTATCTGCCATATGAACTGGATTTATGAGCTGTCTATTGAGCTTCTGGTGATGCTCTGAAGAATCATGCGTGGTGAAGAACCTTCAACCCTAAACTTGTACTTTGTAGCTGGCATTAGCAGGTAAAACCCAATTTTCAGAGAGCTATGCAGCTGCAATTGTTTATTCATTGAGTGTCCTTACCTCAGGAATTTGTCAGACCAAATATTTCATTAATCATATTATTTTACTTATCTAATTGGCTATTCTTTTAGATTTTATTTCTATATTTTTGTCACCATGTACAAAGCTTTAGATGGGTGACTGTGTTTTAAATGTGCTTCAATCATGACCATCAAAGCACAAGTTAAGTCCACTGATTAAAAAGCAACTATTGTTGGGCTGGGGAGATGGTTTAGTGGTTAAGGCATTTGTCTGCAAAGCCAAAGGATCCTGGTCAACTCTGTAGGACCCATGTAAGCCAGATGCACAAGGGGGTGCATGTATCTGGAGTTCGTTTGCAGTGGCGGGAGGCCCTGGCATGCCCATTCTCTCTCTCTGCCTCTTTCTCTCTCTCAAATAAATAAATAAAATATATTTTTAAAAAGATTAAAAACAACTATTGTGACTGTTTAATCTTGACATTGTGTGGAATGTATATTTGAAGATTAAGATTTTATCCATTGGGTTTTGTCTCTAATCTGTTATCAGAATAAAATTGATACAAGTAGTTGCTGGGAAAATGGCTCTGTGGGTGAGTGCTTGCTCTATAGGCCTGAGTGCCTGAAAGGGATGAAAGAACCCGGGTTTGATTCTCCATTACCTAGGAAAACAGCTCAGCGTGGCCACACATATCTTTAACCCCCATCCTGATGCTGCAAGAGGCAGTAGAATTCCTGAGGCTCTCTGGTCAGCCAGTCTAACCAGAAAGAGCAACTCAAGGTTCAATGAGAGATTCTGTCTCAAGGAAACAAGTGAAGAGAATATAGGTCAAAAATCTTTTCTTCTGGCCTTGACTACCATGCACATAGGATGAAATTTACCTGCACAAACATATGCTTACACTTTACATACACAGACCCTACCACACAAACTATATAGCCATATACATGCCAAAAAATTCAATGAAAATAGAAGAGAATTAATTAGTCATTATATATCAAAATTTATATTCTTCTTCTTCTTCTTTTTTTTTTTTTTTTTTTAGATAGTTTCTCACTGTAGCCCAGGCTGAGCTGGAATTCAATATGTAGTCTCAGGGTGGCCTTGAACTTACAATGATCCTCCTACCTCTGCCTCCCAAGTTCTGTGATTAAAGGTGTGCACCACAATGGCCAGCTAAAATTTATACTTTTTATTATAATTTATTTTTATTTATATTATTCTGATTTTACATTCATATGGTGAGTCCATTATCCTCCTCCCTGTCCTCCCTCTTCCAAAGGGATCCTCATCAATGGGAAATGTGGGTCATGCATTGTGGGGGTAGTCAAGAGTTATGGGCAATAGGCCATGTCTCTGTGCATAATGCCCCAACTTGTGGCTCTAACATTCTTTCTGACCCCTCTTCCTCGCATTTCCCTTAGCCACATTGGGGTCATTTTAGTTCTATTTCATACTTCTTAAACTAAATTTGAAATCAAAATTAATTCCCAATTAGTAATAACTGTAATATAACAATATGAGATTCAGAGATAAAGAGGCTCCTAAGAGCCCATCACTGAAGTAGACCTAAAATTAATCCAACATGGCTCAGGGAATTCCGTGGAAGAGTGGGCAGAAAATTTTGTTAGAGCCATAAGTCAGGACATTACATACAGAAACATTGCCTCTTCCCCATAACTGATGGCTACCTGATTGTGATGGCACAATCCATGACCCACAATGCCCATGGGGATGACCTGCATCCCCAATGAGGAGGGCTCCTTTGGAGGGGGGAGGACAGGGATGAGGGTAAAGATGGTACCAACAACAACAACAACAACAACAAATAAATAAATAAATAAAATAAAAATGTAGACCTTAATTCAGTCATTTTTATGTCCATATGTGACTTTGGTTTTAACTTTTATAACATTGCCAGGTATTAAGAATGATTAATTTCATTAAAAAAGCAAACAAAAACATTTTGTTAAAATATACTAGTGTCAATCATTTTTCAATCATCTTTCAGTGATTTCCTTGACTTGTAATAATTTATCTTAAAAATATTAACACGTTATAAAATATCTATTTATTTTAGATTATTCAAGATAGCATATATACAAACTAGTTTTCATCAGTAATATATAAACTGGAGTCATGTGGACACAAAGAATTAACTAATCAAATCTATACTAGTTTCTTCTACTGGCTTCATCTATTTTAGTTCCCATGTTGTGTATATTTGGAATGCATTTCACTATCATTTAGGTAAAGCAATCTTAATCCAAGTGGTAGAAACTCACCAGAGCCAATGTTAGAAATAGGAAGAAAAACTAGATTTCTCCTATTTGTAAAATGAGTCAGTTTATGCTTATCTTCATAAATCTCTAAAATTGTAACCTTCACAGGAAAAAAAAAAATTGGGGCAAGCTTGTTTCGAGGAGAAAAGGTCAACTTTTGAACTGTGTTTCATTATCATGTTCAGCTTTTTATTCTGTACAGAAAATTTGTTTCCCATGTAATAATGTGGGATCAGTATTAGTAATGGAGAATCGGGATTGTATCATGACATCTTTGTGAAGGGATACATGAGTTCTGATAAGAACATGAGCATCGGAAGTGACAGGAGGTGTGGTTGTTAATATATCAGGAGTTTGTAACCACACCAAGTTAAATTGAGGAAGAGCTTCACTTACATTGTTAAGATAGCATTTTGGTTGAAATGCTGTGGGTTTACCTAAAATGACTTATTTGTCACTGGTGCAAAACATATTAATTACATAACAGATACATGATAGCTAAATCAGAACCAAAGATGTAAAGGTCTGGATTTGCATCACAAAATGTATAATCTAGTAAAAGAAATTAAAAGGAAGTGTGACAGCTACTGTTTTCATGGGTTAAATGCAAGGGAAAAATCTAGAAATGTAATCATGAACCTAGAGTGTCAATTACATTTGAAATTCAGATTTTTGGATTAAGATATAATCAATAATAAAAGTTAATATCCTCAGTGAAATGTGTTTACATGGCATGCATTGTTATTTATGTTTAAACAATGAAGTCTTTATTCTATTCTACAGTCCTTGGGTTTCTATGATAATTCATTGCTGTGAAAGTACTTTGTATCTAACATATGAAGCTGGTTTCACCCTCCATCTAAATTTTTTGCACCCAGTATTGAACAGGATGTTTCAGGGATTGTCCAGATGTTTATAAACAATGCATTAGCTCAGCACTGTATAAAAAGAAACCAGGAAGAACTAAATCTTCAGCCTTTGAAGTAGACCCATTATTTACTTTGCTGGCTCTTTTGAAAGTTTCCATATAGGTTTTTATGGTTTACAGGATGGAGGGCAGGATAAAACTAGACTCTGGGACTGTATATGATATGTAATCTCATGCTATGTGTTGACAAGCATGAGGGCGGTTCAGAAGGGACTATGGTGAGCTTTAGTGTGCCTATGTTTGAAATGACAGTATACCCACTTTGTGAGAAATTGTCCTTATATCTGGAAATCCTTCAATGTCACCAGGATGACTCAAACAAAACAAAAGTGTTCAAGTGCTTTAGCTACACAATGACCAAAGAAGATTTCGCAATGTGATATTTGAATTGGACACAAGAAAATTAAATCCATGAGATAATATTATAAACCTATTTAAACAGATAGTATTTCAATTGAAATTCAATGTCCTGGAATGATTCTTACAATAGTGACTTTTAAGTTTCTCATTTGATTTTTATTCCTTAAATCCTATGTATAAATGTCTATTTTTTATGTGTTGATGTAGCATGTATCTCTCTCCATATATATATATATGTATACACACACACACACACACACACACACGAATGTGTGAGTGCATGTTTTCATATCAAATTACCTTTTTATTTTAAAACTGATAATTTGTATGGCTATAATGACTCATGTTATTGCTTTTTTTTTACTTGAAATTTTCAATATAAATTAATGTTATTATAAAATTTATTGGGAAACATTGCTATTTCTTAGATTTCAAAATCTTTCTTGAAATTTTACACAATTTAGTTCTTCAACAATTTAGTGATTTGACAGTGAGACCCTTTCCATATGACATTTTCTCTGCTTAAAGATGTCCTTTTAAAAAATATTTTATTTTTATTTATTTATTAATTTGAGAAAGAGAGAGATACAGAAATAGGCAGGTAGAGAGAGAGAGAGAGAGATGGGCATGCCAGGGCCTCTAGCCACTGCAAACAAACTCCAGATGCATGTGTCCCCTTATGCATCTGGCTAACATGGGTCCTGGAGAATCGAGCCTTGAACCGGGATCCTTAGGCTCACAGGCAAGCGTTTAACCACTAAGCCATCTCTCCAACCTAAAGATGTCCTTTTATTATTCAAAGAGTTTGGATTGTCATGAAATGCATTTCTTCTTAAGTATGGTTTGGTAGTTGGTGGTTATAATAATTACTTTCTAATTGTTGGGACAGAATACACAAGCACAAACAAAGGGAAGAGTTTTGTTGGACTTAAGGTTTCAAGGAAGATGTGTGTCATGGTGGAGAAAACATGGTAAGCTTGCCAGCCTAAAATACATCTTCATATTAGCAGTGTGGCAGGAGCAAAAAAAAATGTTGGGATGCAATACCTGAAGATCCACCCACAGCAACATACTTCCTGCAGCAAGGCTCCACCTCTTTACACACAACCGTCCGAAATATGAAGTGGGTATTATGTATTCAAATACTGTGGCCCGGGGGGGTGCATTTTTCATTCAAATCATCACAGTGGCTTTCAAAGAATGATCTCATTTTATGTGAGTTCCTAATTTATGACTTTATAAAATATTTAATCATAATCCTTGTAATATATCTGTGATTTGTAGAGATGCTCATTTATGACCTAAGTAATTTATGTTTTATGTGTGTAAGCATATAAGTTAATGTGTTTGTGGTAATCATATATGTGTGTAGTTAATGATATTACTCTTTTCAAAGAAACATGTTCAACTTTATTGAAATTTTCTTGTATCATATTTCCAATTTAAATAATTTCCATATTCATTTTTCTGTTATTTTGTTTACTCTGGGGTTAATTTATGGAAACTTGATTTATTTGGGAATAGTTGTCTACTCTTATGTATAACTATATGAAAATATTTTGTCAAAGTATTATTTTTGGTGCAATTTACAAAAACTACATGTTGAATTTTCATTTCTAGCTAAAATATTTTATAATCAATATTGAAACATTCTGTTCCATGAGTCATTTAGAATGCTTTTATTTAAATTATTTTAGAATTATTTAACTATATTGTTATTGATTTTGACTTAATGAAATGGATATTCTCAATTTTAAAGTCCAAGTAAAAGGTCATTCTAGAAGGACTGAAGACAAGAAGGAATTTCCTCTTTCTAAGGGCAAGATTCTTATTATGTAAAGAGGTTGGATGGACTCTTGATCTTTTGTGAAAAGTATTTTTACTTTTTTTTTAAAGAGGAATGGAGCAAGAGAGAGAATGAGGGAAAGAGAGACAGAGAGGAAAGAGAGAATGAGAATGCCAGGACCTCTTTTCAGTGAAATTGGATTCCAGATGCATGTGCTACTTTCTGGGTCTGACTTTATGTGGGTACTGGGGAATAGAATTCAACCTTTGCAAATTGGTGCATGTAGCTGCTGAGCCATCTTCCCTGTCCTGGAGAGACTCTTTATATGTCTACACCCCACAACATTGTCACCATGTAGAATTAGGTTATGAGAATGACCCTGTCACAGGTTGATTTTACCAATGTTATTTACCAAAGAGTCAGTGGTACTACTTTCTGATAAGTGTACTTTCAAGGAATCACAAACCAATAAGCTTATTTTCTGAAAAATATATAGAATGGGTAATTCAACCACATGATATACTGAAAATGTACAAGGATGTAGATCTAGATAAACAGTCATCTATTTTTTATTTGATTAATTTACAAAAGTTTATGCAGATCTAATCAGGTCAAGCTTGAATTAGATTCATTTATATTCAAAATTGTAATTACATCTGAATCAGCAGAGCAAAACAGTGCTTTATTTCCCTCTCAGATACTGTTACCCTCATAATTCTTTCTCAGTTTGTGCTTTGCAATAACCTCATTTAACCAGTCATCAATAACAGTACTGAAGATAGAAAAAAAAATTGATACAAATCAAAAATGATATGATTCTATGCACACTATGATTTTAAATTAAACATGTTTTCAAAATTTTAATGAGAAATAGAATGCTTGCCAAGAAAAGGAAGATGATTGTGAAATTACTATTATTTGGTAAGATCTTAATTAAAAATATAAAATAATTTTTAAATTATTTTTTACTTTATTTTCTCCTTTCTTTTTAACCTTTTCTCCTTCCTTCTCTCTCCTTCCCTCTCTAATTCCTCCCCCTTTCTTATTTTCTATCTCTACTCTTGTCTTTGTCTCTATTGTCTGTCTCTCTCAGTCTCTGTATCTTTATCTGTTTCTTTCTCACAACTTAACTAACACATGCAAGAAATAGGAGAAAAACATATGGAAAGCAGGCTTCTATGTAAAGCCAACTGAGTAGGAAAGGATGGTTTCAATGCAAAATCAAAACAAAACAAAACCATAAATGCTTTAATAAAAAAAGAAACATGAGCCCTCCACCAGCCTCACACTGGCACATTGACACATCCACTTTTGAACAATATTTATGGTCTTCTTAATCTAAACATACATTATTCATCCAAATTCCTTGATTTTGGCTTTTATTTATTGTCAGCCATGTGTGTGTAAGCATAAATAAGAGGATTTTCAGATCTCATCAGACTCTGCAAAGTCAAGAATCCTGAAGGGGAGACAGCAGAGATTAGCTGAGGAGCTGCTGAAGGACAGCAGGCAGGTGCAGCTGAACAGTTCCAGTACAACTCCAGGCTTCCTCCACTCTCCCATTCCCAACCACAGCACCCCGACCCTCCCAAAATGCATTCAGATCCTGGTGGTAGGGCATCCAGCACCGCTGATCAGAACAACAGATTCACAGCACAACATGGAGGGATCAAGGTGGGCACTCAGCATTGGTGAGATTGGAAAACACCCCAAAAGGTAATGAGGCCAACTGACAAAAAAGCATGTGCATAGGCCTGCACTGGAAGTGCTAATGTCTCTTTCCATGTCAGGGCTGGTTATGGGTTACATATTCTTGGTTGGCTTTACCATTTTTAATTAAGCTGTTTTGTGGGGTTGACTATTGTTGCCTTTGATGATTTCAGCTTCACAAAAACTTTGTCTTTGCTTCTGTCATTATTGGGGTCAGTGTCTGATTCAGACCCAGGCTGACCTGGAACCCATTTCATAACAGAAATCTCAACCTCCCAGCTGAAAGGATTAAGGGTGAAGAGCAACATACCCTTTGGAATTTTGCCATTATAAGGATATTTTTTTGCTTCAATACCCACACTTGCATACTATGTGCTGTTTTTTATTGAATGTGTATATTGCTCAGCTGAATTTTAGAATTTGCCCATGAATTGCTCTACTGAACCCATTAAAGTACTTAAATAGCAGGCAAACTCAACACCTAGAATTACCCTAGTACCAAATCAGATAAAGACAGAACAAACAAAAAGAAAGAAAGAAAAAGAAAGAAAGAAAGAAAGAAAGAAAGAAAAAAAAAGAAAAGAAAAGAAAAGAAAAGAAAAAAGAAAAGAAAATTACAGAACAATCTCCCTCATGAACACAGATGTAAAAATTCTCAACAAAGTATTGGCAAACAGAATACAAGTATATATCAGAAAGATTATTCACCCCAACAAAGTATGCTTTATCTGAGAGATGCAGGGATGCTTCAACATACAAAAATCAATAAATGTAATACATTATATAAATGGACTGAAGGACAAAAATCACATGATTGTCTCAATAGGTGCAGAACAGGCATTTGACAACATCCAACATCCCTTCATGATAAAAGTCCTACAGAAGCTGGGAATAGAAGGAACATATATCAACATGATAAAAGCTATTTATAACGACCCTTCCACTAAATTCCACTAAATTCAGGAATAAGACACGTGAGTACACTGTCCCCACTTTTATTTAAATAGTACTTGAAGTCCTAGCTATAGCAATAATGCAAGAGACACTCTTAAAAGCTACACAAACTGGAAGGGAAGAGATCAAGTTATCATTATTTGCAGATTATATGATTCTATTTATAAAGTACACTAAAGACTCTACCAGCAAACTGTTAGTGCTGATAAACACTTCAGCAATGTAGCAGGATACAAAGTAAACATGTAGAAATCTGTAGCTCTCCTATATGCTAACAAACATGCAAAGGATGAAATCAGGGAATCTCTCCCATTAACAATTGCCTCAAAAATAAATAAATAAATAAATAAATAAATAAATAAATAAATAAATAAATAAAGTACCTTGGAATAAACCTAACCAAGGAAGTGAAGGATCTCTGCAGGAAAAACTATAAAACACTCAAGACAGAAATTGCAGAAGACACTAGGAAATGGAAAGACATCCCTTGTTCTTGGATTGGAAGAATCAATATTGTGAAAATGGCAATCATACCAAAAGCAATATACACATTTAATGTAATCCCCATTAAAATTCCCATTGCATTCTTCACAGAAACAAACAAACAAAAAATCTTAAAATTTGTTTGGAAGCACAAAAAAACCTTGAATAATCAAAACAATTTTGAGCAACAAAAAATAAAGCTGGTGGTCTCACCATACCCAATTTTAAGCAATATTACAATGCCATAGTAATAAAAACAGCACAAAGACAGACCCGTACATCAATGGAACAGAATAGAGGACCCATGTGTTATTCCAGGCAGCTACAGCCATCTGATTTTTGACAAAAATGCCAAAAATATTCATCGGAGAAAAGACAGTCTCTTCAACAAGTGGTGCTGGGAATATTGGATACCTATATGGAGAAGGATGAAAATAGTTCCTTGTCTTTCTCCTTGCACAATAATCAAGTACAAATGAACTAGGGACCTTAATATCAGACCAGCAACTCTACAACTGCTAATGGAAAAGGTATGGAAAACCCTCCAACATATTGGCATAGGCAATGACTTTCTGAATATAACCCCAGTTGCTCAGGAAACAAAACCACTAATCAACCATTGAGATCTCATGACATTACAAACCATTTGTACAGAAAAGGACATTGTGAATAGTGCATAGAGACAACCTACAGAATGTGAAAAATCTTTTCCAGCTATTCAACTGACAGAGGATTAATAGCTACAATATACAAAGAACTCAAAAAAAAAAAAAAAAAAAAAGACAGAGAGAGAAATCAAACAACCCCATTAAAAAAAGGAAATAAAATGAGAGTTTTCAAATGAAGAAATATAGATGGCCTATAAACATCGAAAAAAAAAGTGTTCTACATCCTTAGCCATCAGGGAAATGAAAATTAAAACTACTTTAAGATTCCATCTCACTCCTGTCAGAATGTCTACCATAAAGAAAACAAATGACAATAAATGTTGATGAGGATATGGAAAAAGGAGAACCCTTCTGCATTGTTGGTGGGAATGTTATCTAGTACAGCCATTGTTGAAATCAGTGTGACCTTCAGACAGCTAAAAAACCAGATTTATCATATGTTCCAGCTATAGCAATCTTAGGCATATATCCTAATGACTCTCCTCACACAACCATATTGATTGTTGCTCTATTCACAATTGCTAGGGAATGGCACCTAGATGCCCCTCAATAGATGAATGGATAATAAAGATGTATTCTTACAAAATGGAGTTCTATTTTGCAGTAAAAAAAATGAAATTATGAAATTTTCAGGGAAATGGATGGACCTGGAAAGGTTATACTAAGTGAGGTAACCCAGGCCCAGAAAGCCAAACATTGTGTGCTTTCTTTCCTATGTGGGTCCTAGCTACAAATGTGTAGTCTTGTGTGAGAGCTGGAACCAAAAATCGGTGGCAGAGGCCAGTAAGCTAGAAAAAGGCTAAAATGAAGGGAGTAGAGGGAAGGACTTTAGAGGGAAGGACTTTAGACTTTATATATATGGTATTTTATATATATATATATATATTACAAGGTGTGGAATGGTCTAAATGAGTCCAGGGGAAAATAGAGTAAAAGAAGGGTGGGGGAGGGTCAATCAAAATGCAAGATACTCTGAATAAGACATATGAAAACATACTTTTTTGGATAATGGCACATGCAGAAGGCATAGATTGCTACTAGAAATTTTTCAGTGTTAGGGATGGGATACCTTAATGTCTGTAAGTATAGAAGTTGTTGATAAAATAAATAAATAAATAAAAGAACTCTAAAATGAGCCCTCCACAGCCTCATGTTGGCACACTGATATACCCACTTTTGAACAATATTTATGGTCTACTTACTCTAAAACATACATTATCCACCCAAATTCCATGATTCTGTCTTAGATTCTTTTTATCAACATGGATGATTATTGACGTCTATGTAAGCACAGAGTTCTTTAAATACATCTTTGGACAAGGCATGAAGTCTCCTGTTTTGAAATTTAATTCCTAGAAAACGATAATAGAAAATAAATAGCAAATATACTAGCAATCAAAATCTTTAGATAAGAAATCAATGTAGTTTAACAGCAGCACAAATGCTGTGAAGAATAAAAAATTTCAAAATGTGTTATTAGAATTACAGGGAAAAGCTTGTTGTCTAAACTTATTTCAGAGAATTGCACAAAATTTCATTGAAAGCAAAGTGGGACTATGGGGATGACTACCCACTAAGATGATCAGAGCAATGGTCTAAGGGAGAGAACAACCAACAACCCGTGGAGTTGAGAAGGAGCGCCTATGGCTCAGGATTTCCTGTGGAACCTATCATCGCGTGACCTTTGTGTGGCCAGCAAGCTAGGACATGTGCAGCAGGTGAGTCCACAGTGCTGACGGTCTCCTAAAGCCTGCCCAGTTTGTGAAAGGAAAATGAAGGTCAGGATTAGTGACACGCATAACCACAGTATGATGGACAGTCATGTTCCTTTGAAAATTATTTCTTTATTTATTTGAGAGAGAAAGAGGAAGATACAGAGAAAAAAAAAAAAAAAAAAAGGTCATCCCTAGGTTCCTAGCCACTACAGATAAATAACTGATTCATTTGCCACTCTGAGTATCTGGCTTAAGTGGGTACTGAGGAATAGAGCATCAGTCCTTAATCTTCTCAGGCAAGTGACTTAACCACTGAGACCTCTTTCAGACCCTGAACATTATTTTAAAAAAATGCTTTCTGTATATTAGCCAGGTGTGGTGGTACAGACCTTTAATCCCAGCACTCGGGAGGCAGAGTTAGGATGGTCATGAGTTCAAGGCCAGCCTGAGAGAGAATTCCAGGTCAGCCTGGACTACAGTGAGACCCTACCTCGAAAACCTAAAATAAAATAAAATATAATAAAATAAAAATAAATAAATAAAACTAAAAAAAAAAAAACTAAAAATGCTTTCTGTATCTAAATAACAAAACAAATGAAGTTAAGCATCTGTGTGGGTGAGAGGTGTGTTCTTTGTAGCTATTCCAAATGTATATCTGCTAGTATATTTTAAGAAACAAGTCTGTTTCTGAGACTAATAGTGTTTAAATACTTATTAGAATGGTCAAAAGTATATTCTATGTAATGAAATACTAGTCAGACCCTAAAGTCACTCCAAAGTTTGACTATATGACAGGAAAAATTTAGGGACATTGGTATGACATAGCCTTTTAAAAGATATAGTTTCTGGGCTGGAGAGCTTGCTCAGTGGTTAAGGTGCTTGTCTATAAAGCCTGGTGGCCTAGGTCATATATTCCAGTCTCCATGTAAAGCCAGATGACCAAAAGTAGTGCATACATCTGGACTTTGTTTTCCAGGACTGGAGGACCTGGTACACCCACTCTGTTTCTCTTCTCTCTGTGTGTGTGTTTGCAGATATAGTCTCTATGCTTCCTTGATTTCCAAGATTTCCACCTGACCTTTGACAGTGATCTCGATTACATTGCCTGGTAGCACCTATGAAATGTAATTAGTGAGAGACTGCATATATTTTATGGTTCATACATCGTTTCTGTGTGGTCAATTAGTGTACATCAATAATTACTGCATATTCTAGAAGAGGACATTTACATAGGCTTATAAATTTTAATTTAATTAGCCATCCAAAGAAGAAGTAATAACAGAGACGGTAAGTATGGACCATGATAAATTTGATAAGTTGTCACACACCATTAGGCAGCCTCAATGGATTGAAGGAGTTTTGCCTTCTCATCTCTTGTGCCCATTAGGGTTCTCCATAAATGGCATCCGTAAATGCAACTACAGCAGTCATTTAATTCCACTTTCCTTTTTTATCATCACAAACATAATAAAAAGATAATAAAAAGAGTTCATTAGGATGAAGCACGCCTCAGTACTTATTATATTTAGCACATACCGCCATCTTGTGGTCATTCATGAAAATGCATTGAAGGTGATTCAGAATAATATGGATGTTGGAGATTCAATGTCATGAATTAATCTTTCCCCAGAAATATCACAAGGCCTAAATACAATGTCGTAGGTATATACAGACAGATAGGTAGAAGTATATATGTATAAATTAGATATTTCACAGTTTTAAATTTATTTTTATTACTTAGTTATTTGGTTATAAAATTATTTACTTATAAAATCAGCAATCTAATCTATTTCCATCAAATCATATTTGCAATCAAAAACCAAGGTTTATTACTCACATGTTACTTACTCTATTCTAAAATGATAAAACCTAAAATAAGCCCAGTGCAAATCTATATAGGTAAAGGGAAACATGAAGCTGGTATGTCATTTCTAGTAAGGAAGAGGAGAGAAATCAGTGTATCCACATAAAGTACTATTTGTTTACCAATGTTTCAAATCTCTATAGGAATATGAAATGATAATCTGTATGAAAATAGGAGCTGATGGCTTACAAAGACTTTTCAATACATATGATATTTTAGCTTATAACATACATGCTGGTTATACTATTAAATATTACAATGAAAGAACTATTAAATAATATAGATATAGGGTTGTCTCTTAGGCCAAGGTTTTCAAATCCTTCCACTTACCTCTTGAAAATCAGCTCCAAATTCCAAAGTCACACCATAAGTTTTCTAGCAGCAATTGACACCGCTCCTCAGTACCACCTTTACTGTTGTAGTCAGGTTTCCATTGCTGGCAGAAATCACCTTACCAAAAGCAGCTTGTGGGGAAAAAGGAGGTTTATTTTGACTTACAGACTCGACTGGAAACTCCATGATGGCAAGGGAAAATGATGGCATGAGCACAGAGTGGACATCACCCCCTGGCCAACATAAGATGGACAATAGCAACAGGAGAGCACGCCAAACACTGGCAAGGAGAAACTGACTATAAGGCCCATAAGCCTGCCCCCAACAATATACTGCCTCCAGGAGGCTGTAATTCCCCAATCTCCATCAGCTGGGAACCTAGCATTCGGAACACCTATGTTTATGGGCGACACCTGAATCAAATCACCACAAGAGTTTATCAATATTACTTTTTCAAAGAACCAAACATTCATTTTGCACATTTTCTTAATTGTTTTCTTAGTTTCCAATTCATTAAATTCTGTTCTGATTTTAATGATTTCTTTCCATCTGGATCTCTTATGCTGGATTGTTCTTGCTTTTCCAATGTGTTTAGGTGGATGGTTAGGTTATTACTTTGAGATCTCTGTCTTTATTATGAAGGCACTTATTGCTATGAATTCTCCCTTGGGAAACTTATTGTTGTCCCATAAGTTTTAGTGTGTTGTATTTTCATTGTCAATTTTCATTCAGTTCCAGAAATTTTACAATTTCCTTTCTGATTTCTTCCATGACCCAGTCATTTAATATCATGCTGTACATCCTCCAGGAGCTGGTATAATTTCTGTTGCTGTTAATGTCTAGCTTTAATGCACTGTGGTCCAATATGATGCAATCCTGAATTTATGGAGGCGTGCTTTATGCCTCAATATATGACCTATTTTGGAAAAGGTTCTGAGGGCTGCTGACAAGAATTGGGGTGGAATATTATGTTAATATCTGTTAGGTCTAGTGGGTCTAAGGTGTTTTTAAGCTCTATTATGTTCCTGTAGATTTTCTCCTTGGATGACTGTGTATTAATGGTAGTGTGGTATTGAAGTCCCCTATAATGATGGTATTGTGGTTTATTTCTAGTTTGTCGTCAAGTAGGTTTTGATTTATAAAGTGTGGCACACCTGCATTTGGTGCATATAGATTTACGATTGTGATAGCCTCTTGTTGGATTGTTCCCTTGCTGAGCTTATTTTTCTATTGATCTTGAAATATATGTTTTCTGTGCATAATATACTTGGTTGGCAAGTTTTTGCTTTCAGGTCTTGGAATTTGTCCTTTGTGGTAGTTTGAAAAGATGACACCCAATATATTCAGTGTTTTATTAGCTTGTAGTTTGGATCCACAGCCACCTGGCTGGAGGCATTGTCACTGGGAGGATCTTAGGGTCCAGCCCTAAGGTGTGGTTGTAGGTTTGAGATTCCAATCTAAAGATGTGCAAAGTGTGGTAGCTATACTTCCTGAAGTGCAGCTTTTTGCTTGTGGCTTCTGTCTCTCTGTTTGGACCTGTGAAGGCAGGCCAGCTTTCAAACCATCACCAGACCTTACGATCTGCCCCCAGTGACATTGCCTCCATCAAGGTGGCAGCAGATGCAAACTATAAACTAATTCATGACCACTCCATGCATATTTCATGCTTCCAAACCTAATACCAGGTGTGCAGGACACAGCCATATTCTTAATCTAAGGACAAAATAAATCATAGCCTTGAAAAGCAGATTCCTTCTCCAGTCAACTTTCTCATTCTTCTGCCTGTTCTTGTTTGAGCTAATGTCATTTTTTTCCTTAAGATTTTTTCCAATTTTTATTTGTTAATTTGCAAGCAGAGAGAGAGAGAGAGAGAGAGATAGAAGACAGGCAGACAGAGATAGAATTGGAATGCCAGGGCCTTTAGCCACTGTAAAAAATTCCAGATACATGTGCCCCTTGTGCATCTGGCTGAGGTGGGTCCTGGAGAATGGAACCAGGATTGTTTGGCTTTGCTGGCAAATGCCTTAACTGCTAGGCCAGCTCTCAAGCCCCTGAGCTAGTGTCTTGAACTGATACCTGGACTTACCTCCTCCCACCCCTGCCTCTTGCAGAAACTGATGGTTATCACTCAGTCTCTGCTCCCTTATAGAACTGGGACCACAAATACACATTGTCCAATTGGGGCACTGCCTTGGAATTATAGAAACAAACTCTTGCATATATTTACCTAAGAGTGGGCCAGCTGATTCTTACAGCCAAAACCTAAAGAATATAAACTAACTCTTAGATTCATTTAAACTAAAAGGGAACCTGCTATATCTGTCCCTTCTACTGCTCTGATTTTCCTGTGATTGCTATTTCTACTGACAGATGCTCATTGGTGGTTTTAGTGAATAGCAAACAAACAAACAGTAATTAGTGTTACATGGTCAAGGGATACACAACATGTGAGTGAGCACAAAAACTTGACTATAAATAGTTTTAAAGGTTAAAAGATGGGTTCTAGGGGTATAACTGGTGGACTCCGCTGATCCAGAACACACACACTCACCATTTCCAAATACAATCACACTAAACCCACTTGTAGTTTTCAATATTTCTGGGGGAACCATAGTATTTTTTTTTTTTTTTTTTTTTTTTTTTTTGGTCTTTCCAGGTGTTGTAGTCAGATTCCCATTGCTGACAGAAATCACCCAACTAAAAGCAGCTTGTGGGAAAAAAGAGGTTCATTTTGGCTTACAGGCTCAAGGGGAAGCTCCATGATGGCAGGAAAAATGTTGGCATGAGCAGAGGGTGGACATCACTCTCTGGCCAACATAAGGTGGACAACAGCAACTGGAGAGTGTGCCAAACACTGACAAGGGGAAGCTGGCTATAACACCCATAAGCCTGCCCCCAACAATTCTCTACCTCCCGGAGGCTTTAATTTCCAATTGCCATCAGCTGGGGAGACTAGCATTCAGAACACTTAAGTTTATAGGGGACACCTGAATTAAACCACCACATTCCGCCTGGCCCCCATAAACAGATAACCATACGTTATGTAAAATGCAATGCATTCATCCAACTTTAAAAGTCCCCATATTGTTTATCAATCCTAATGATGTTCAAACAATCCCCATACTCCAAGGTCTTTTAACTGAGCCATAATAGCAGAAATAATCCCCCCTAAACCCATAATGGCACAAAATAAACATTCACACTGCAAATGATGGCATTGGGCAAAGCAAAGAAATATTCAATCAATACAAGATTTAAAACAACCAGGGCAAATGTCAAACTCTGTAATTCCAATGCAACAACTAGTCAGTGACAAATCTCCAAGTCCAATAATTCTGAGCAGTAACAAGTCTCTGGAGTTCCAATTCCGCCCCTCAACTAGGCTACTCACAGTCATGGAAAACCTCATCCAGGGCCGGCAGCTTTCCTCAGAAGCCAGCATCTCCACTGGGTCTCCACTGCAACCCACGGTCCATCCTCATGGCCCCATGGGATCTCCATGCAGGCAACCAGCAAACCTGCTTCACACTGCCCATGGCCATTTCCAAAATACAAGACCGCATTAAAAACTCAATGACCCTCTCTTTCCTGCATTTGTTATACTCCATAATACCAGGTAGAGTGCCAATTTGTTAATCCAGGGGGGAATAAATCAGACTTTGAAAAACAGGACACTCCTTCAGCATTCAGACCCCTTCAAAAGAGTCTGTATTCTTCCTATTGTCCCATTGCAGGTCAGCTGACCCAATCTCAAAGGTTGTATTCTCTCAATTGCAGCTGAATAGGTAGAGTTCACCCAAAGATTTCATTTTTTTCTGTGCCATATCCCTCTGCTCACACCAGTTCATTTCTACGCAAAGCAACCCTGCACATCTTCTCAGGACACTGGCATGACAGCAAACTTCTCACACAAACTGCTAGCCCAGTCCAAGTAAAGCTCTTTCTCACCCTCATAAGCCAAACCTCACAGTCCATAGTTCTTACTGTATTCTTGACCAGAATAGTCCATTAAGCTGTACTTACAATACTACAAGGTGTCTCTTAGGCCAAGGGCTCAAATCCTTCCACATTCCTCTTGAAAATCAGCTCCAAAAGGCCAAAGCCATACAGTCAGGTGTCTAGCAGCATCTCCATACTCGGTACCATTGTACTGTTGCAGCCAGGTTCACATTGCTTGCAGAAATCACCCAACTAAGACCAGCTTGTGGGGAAAAAAAAAAAAAAAAAAAGTTTATTTTGGCTTACAGGCTCAAGGGGGAAGCTCCATGATGGCAGGAAAAACAATGGCATGATTAGAGGGTGAACATCACCCTCTGCTCAACATAAGGTGAACAACAGCAACCGGAGACTGTGCCAAACACTGGCCAGGGGAAGCTGGCTATAATACCCATAACCCGCCCCCAACAATGCTCTACCTCCTGGAGGCTTTAATTTCCAATTGCTGTCAGCTGGGGAGACTAGCATTCAGAACACTTAAGTTTATAGGGGACACCTGAATCAAACCACCACACCAGGTAAGGTCTCACTCTAGCCCAGGATGACCTGGAATTCAGTATGTAGTCTCAGGGTGGCCTTGAACTCTCGGTGATCCTCTTACCTCTGCCTCCCAAGTGCTGGGATTAAAGGTGTGCACAACCACCGCCTGACTCCATAGTATTTTTATTATCCATTCATTTCAACATATGGTCAGCATATCTCCCACACTTCCTCATTGTTCTGGGTCAGTAGTACAAGGAGCCTCTACAGAAGTAGGGCAAAGAGCATATCTTAAGTTCAGTCAGCATCTTTTAACTTCCTTGTCCATATTGGTCAAAAATTGCTATTAAGGGCAAAGATAAACAAAGGAGAGGAAACCTTGTTACTTTGATTTAAACAGTCAAATTACAGCATTATAAGATTAACCTTTGGACAAACTATAAGAAAGGAACTTCTTTAGCCCAGGAATTAATATTTTATTGCAAGAAAAATTCTCAGTTACATGCTAGTCTACAAAGTAATTATCTAACAAAGAATGAACAACTGATTACACTCACATTATTGACCTTATAATTCTAGCTCTATCACTATGTTGACCAGAGCAGATTAAATTAATGACATAATTCTTCATTTCTTTCTGTACTGGATCTCTTTTTATGACCTTGAAAAGTCCTTTAACTTATTCCATACAAATTATTTTGGCCAAAATGAATCATAAGCTATGGTTGAACAATTATAAACTTTTACATCCAATGGCCTCACATGTTTTCATCTTCATATGTGCTCCTTTGGCATTGCTGTGAACTTCTTAACTTCCAAAAGTTTTTTTTTTTTTTTTTTTTTTTTTTTTTTCTCACTCTAGGGGCTGACCTGGAATTCATTCTGTATTCTCAGGGTGGCCCCAAACTCATGGCGATCCTCCTACCTCTGCCTCTCAAGTGCTGGGATTAAAGACATGTGCCACCACGCCTGGCCAGAAAGTTTATTTTTTTATGTTTATTTACTATTGATTTCACCTGAAATATTCACATTCCATTGTTGGGATTATTTTTTCTTTCATCAATTATTTTTAAGTCAAATTTACAGATTCAGGCTTGAAATTCTTTCTTAAAATATTTTATTTGAATTTACTTATTTGAAAGAGAGGAGAAAGAGACAGAGAGAAAAAAGAGAATGGGCATACCAGAGCCTCCAGTCACTGCAGTTGAATTCCTCATGCATATGCCACCTTGTTCATCTGGTTTACATGGGTCCTGGGAATTGAACTTGGGACTTTGCAGGAAAGCACCTTCACTACTAAGCCATCTTTACAGCTCCAAATTTTCTCTCATTTATTATTTATTTTCAAACAACTGATAAATTTCTTTTGATTAAGCATGTAAATGTTAAATATATACCAGTTACCATTGAAATTCTAAATGATTTAAAAAAGAAAACAATATCAATCTTGTTCTGTTCTGCGTGTGGCTCTTAGGTTGAGTAAGGCAGTGAAGGTGGCAGGGGAATAGAAAGGACTAGGGCGATCCTATAAATATTTAAGTTGTAAATTTGGTAAGATAGGACAGGAGTTGATTTGTAGAATGAGAAAAAGGGAAATGGCAAGATGGAAAGTGTTGAGTTCACAGGGTTGGAAAATCAGTTGACATTGATATCAGTAAGTTAAGGAATAAAAGAGAAATCTGATTGGGGCAATAAGGATTCTTTTTAGAATGTGTTAAACAGAAAATTGAGCAATAATTCTAATGCTAGATGTTACACTCTAAAGTTAATTAAGCAGAATAATTATAGGATAACATAAAGTGAATAAAGTCTATATCACTAAATAAAGAAAACAGATTGTAAAAGAATAGCTTAGTAATCTCTCAAAGAAAACTGTATTGAATGCACAGGAGATGACTCTGAGTAAAGTTATAATTTAAGTATAAACATGATCTCAAATTTTACTTTCCCTAAAATTGCATATAATTTATCATTCTGAGAAATATTTTTTACAAAATATTGTCCTGGAAATTGATAACACAAATGAAAACATTTCCAAATGTTTTGTATTTTTTTTTATATTATTATTCATTTCCCCTTTACAGTACAAAGTTAGGATCAAAAAATGAGGTTTTGCTTCCCCCTGCTGGCAATTTTGGGAAATGATCTTTTTTTTTTTTTTTTTTCAGTAATGTATATACTATAATAAATAAGAAACTTGTAATTACACACATAATTATCTACTAAAAGAAATCTGTCAATATTTAACTTATATGAAAACTTTCACATTTCTCTTATCATTGTCTTTTCTCACCATCTCTTTAATGTTGTATACATTTTACCTTAAGAAAATTAGATTTTTTTTTTTTCTGTATAAGAACTAAGATAGTTATTCAATATTGACATGGTATAAAGCAAGACATATTATACAAACATGCCTTGGTGGATAGTATTGGAAATGGATTGTAAAATATGTGATAAGAGAAAAAATCATAGAGCCTGTTAAAAAGGGGGGAGGAATTAAAATGTAATGTATTGATACAGGACTAGGTATGGAATGCATTTGAATTTGAATAAAAGTTCAAAGACCTAGTGAGGGTGAGTGTGGAAAATCAGTGATTCATTCTATTTTGAAAATTCATTTAATATTGAATTATTATAATCTATATCATTATAGTTGTGCTAAGAAAATTAATAAACACCCGAGGAACCATTGAACAGTACATGAGTCATTACAGCATCAAACATAACTAGGGATAAGACTTTGAGAATGGTAAAACCAGTCTCACTGAAATTATATGGATTTAAAATACAAGATACACATAATTGTGGATATTCTTGATTGAGATATTCTATTTCTGAAGTCTACTAAGACTTTATTATTCTGAATAGGTGATATCATCACTAAATTTAGAATAGGCCTATGAAGCTTTAATTGGTGATGACTGTCTTATATTGCTATGAAATGATAAGCAAAAATAAACTTGGTGATGATGAGATTGTGTACTGGTTGTCAACTTGACCTGACCTAGAATCACCTGCGAGGGTTTATGAAGATTAGGTTCTCATCTGTGCTTGTCTGTGAAAGTGTATGCTGATTAGGTTAATTAAGCCACTCACTTTAACCCTGGGCGGGTTCCTGGACTCTATAGAAAGGAGACTGGCTGAGCAGCAGCAGGCATCACTCTCTTCTCCCCACTGTGCTGAATGTGACCAGCTGCCCCAAGCTCCAGCCGCCATGCTTTCCCCACCATGATGGAGTGTAACCCAGACCTGCAAGCTGAAATAATCCCTTCCTCCCTTAAACTGATATCATTGGTTATTTTATCCCCTCAATGAGAAGGCAACTAATACAGTAATTTCATGACATTCATCAACATCCTGAGTTCATCAACAGCTATAGACCTTAATAATGGTCAACTTGTTTCCACTTGGTCATTGTAAAATGGCCATTTCTAGTAGTTCTGAATTATACATAAACTTATAGTCTGTTTTATTCTACTGGTTCACAAATTCTAAACCAGTGTTGATTCATATTTATCTATGACATTAGTCTTCTATTACTGGTTCAAGAGGTAAATTAATATAGCACGAATTAATAATCTTATAGGTTGATGATTTTTTTTAATAGAGTAGTGTGTAAGCTATCTCTTCCCTTAGTGACCACTTCCTTTTCCTCCTCTTCTTCTTCTTCTCCTTCTTCTTCATTTACTGCTTCCTGCTTCCCTCTTTTATTTATAAAGTTTCCTGTGATGGAATTGTAGACACCAGACTAACAACCAAAAGAAACGGTCCATAACCACATCTATACACACTGTTTAGCCATGTAAGACAACATGAATTTCAAGAATACAGCAGAAACAAATTATGTTTAATGTATATAGCAAATAGTATTAAGGTGTTTAGCAACTTAAAAATTTATAAGTAATTTTTCATACATTTTGCAATTTTGATACATTAAGATTCATCCTTAAGATTATAATGGTATCATCATCCTTTTTTCTGAAATTAGTAATTGGTCAGAAAGATGGGAAAGAATTTATATTTTCTGGTTTAAAATAAGGTTGAAAATATGGTACATGTTTTTTTTTGGGGGGGAGGGGGGAGAGAGACACAGAGAGAGACAGAGAGACAGAGAGAGAGGGAGAGGAAGATAGAGATGGATGCTCCAGCAGCCTCTCAGCTGCTGAGAATGAAATCCAGATGTGTTCACCCCCTTGTGGTCAAGTGCAGCATTGGGCCCCTTTTACATCTGGCTAAGAGTGAGACCTGGAGATTGGAACCACTGGAGATTGGAACCAGTGTTCTTAGGCTTAGGAGGCAGGCACCTTAATGGCTAAGCCATCTCTCCAGCCCTAGTACATGTTTTATATGTGCATGTGTTTGTATGGTTGTGGGTCCATGCACTTGTCAGTTACGTGCGCACGCACATGTGTGTGTTTATGTATGTATATGTATGGGGAGGCCTGAAAATAACTCCAGAGAGATCATTGCCTTCTTTGAGACAAGGTTTTTCACTGGCCTGGAGATTGCCAGTTAGGATAGTCTAGTGTCAGTGAGCTTCAGGCATCCTCCAATCTGCATCTCCAAGGCTGGGATCACAGGTGTGCACCACCATGCCCAGTAATTTACAGGAGTGCTCAGGATTGAACTCAGGCTTAATGCTTGCCATATAGTCACTTACTTCCTGAGCTATCCCCTGTTTATAAAACATCTTTGAACCTACAGATTTAAAGACAGGTTTGAGAATAACATGGTGCAAAAAATGCAGTAAGACACAGTTAGTGTTTGGTATATGAGCAGTGTATGAAAGGCAGTCTACACAAAAGGAAAATGCATATGTTCAATCCAGTTGTATTAGTTTTGAATCTTTAAATATATACTATCCTAATGCAATCTTTTGAAAATCAAGTATTAGAAACTTCTCCACATTTTATTTTTCTACAAAATTTCAGGATTTTCTTTGAGAATTAAATGAAAAAAAAATTCCAAAATGTCAAACAATAAATACATAAACTACCAAGAATTTGTTGTTATCCCAATGAATATTTAACTTTGATTTTCTAAAAAGTGCAAATTATTGGTTAAAAAAGTTTGACTTGGGAGTAATAATTAAAAAAAAAAAAAAAAAAAAAAAAAAAAAAAAAAAGCACTGAAGGCATCAGTAGTCCCTGGCACTCTGGAATGCTATTCTGTCAGATATGGCAGAACTGTCTGAAATTACTCAGCGGGTTTTATATTTGAATCCCAGTGGACATTGTGGTTAAGAATCTTTAGTTTTGGCCAGCGTGGTGGTGCACGCCTTTAATCCCAGCGCTTGGGAGGCAGAGGTAGGAGGATTGCTGTGAGTTCAAGGCCACTCTGAGACTACATAGTTAATTCCAGGTCAGCCTGGGCCAGAGTGAGACCCTACCTCGAAAAACAAACAAACAAACAAACAAAAAAAAAAAAAAACAAAAACAAAAGAATCTTTAGTTTTAGAAGCACTGTCATGTTAAAAAAAATGTTTCTATGTGACACAAGGATCATATTATTTTCATGGTTTATATTTGTGCACAGGTGCATGTGTATACATGGTGCATGCATTGTGTAGAGGCCAAAGAAAGGTGTTGGGTATCATTCCTAAAGACTCCTTCCTCCTTTTTTGGAGAAAGGGTTTGTCTTTGGACTTAGACTCACCTAATTAGACTAGTGTAGCTGGTCAACTTCCTATTTCACCCACTATATGGTCAGATAAAAAGTATATGTTTTTGTTGTTGTTGTTGTTCAAAGTAGGGTCTTACTCAAGCCCAGGCTGATCTATAATTTACTATGTAGTCTCAGGCTAGCCTTGATCTCAATGATCCTCATACCTCTGCCACCCTAGTGCTGGGATTAAAGGTGTGTGCCACCATGCCTGGCTTCTCCTTCTCTCCTTCTTCTTGTTTTTAAGAACATACTTTGTATGGATACATCATATGTTAGTATCATCATTTCCCTCCTGCCTGCCATTATTCCACTGGGGTCCCTCCTCAATAGGATTGCTGGCATTCCCCATGGGGTTGTGGGTTATGCTTTATGGGAGCAGCAGTCAGATATTGGGGTCATGACATCCCAACCGGTGGCTCTTACAATCTTTCCATCCCCTCTTCCCTAAAATTCCCTGAAATGTGCTGGGTGAGTTTTAAGTCTACTTTAGTGATGAGTTCTTAGGAACCTCTGGATCTCTGCTTTGTTAAATGCTGAGTATCCTGAGCTTCCATCTCCTTAACCCAGTGCTAATTTTCAGGCTCAACATGGAAGCAGCACTCTTGCTCATCTCCCCAATTCCTAAATGGTTTCATCTGGACTTTGAATGAAATGTGAAGGGTAGAATATGGTCTAGGGTCTTGCTACATTCTGAAAAAGAAAAACAGATTTTTTTTTTTTTTTTGAATTTGGGATTTGAGTACTTGTGATTGAAGTCAGGTATCTGTGCTTGCAAGACAAGTGCTTTCTGCTTGAGCTATCTACCCACCACAAGTTCTGAACTTTTCTGCTTTTTAATTTTTATTTTTTAAATTTTAATTCATTTATTTGACAGAGAAAAGGGGGAGAGAGAAAGAGCAAGAATGAGCATGCCAAGGCCTCCAGCCACTGCAAATGAACACCAGATGCATGTGCCTCCTTGTTCATCTGGCTTATGTGGGTTAAGGCAAATGCCTTAACCGCTAAACCATTCCTCCAGCCCAAGTTCTGAACTTATCTAAAGAAAAATAAAGAAGATAAATGCATATTTCCCTCTCTATATACCTATATCTGTATATGCTATGGCATCTCCTTAGGTACAGTAATTTCTGTATGTAGAAGTTTAAAAAGCCATTGACTTGAGATCACCTGATGTTGAGAAAAGTATACGTGAAAACTAATGTTCTATGCTAACATGGTGAATATTTTCATTAAAAAAAGAAAAAAAAAGTTGGGCTGAAAAAATGGGTTAGTAGTTAAGCTGCTAGCCAGCAAAGCCTAACAATCTGGGTTTGATTCCCTAGCACCTGCATAAAGCCAAATGCACAAGGGGATGCATGTAGCTGGAGTTCTTTTGCAGCAGCTGGAGTCCCTGGCATTCCAATTCCTCCTCTCTCTCTGTCTGCATCTCTGTCTCAAAAATACATAATTAAAAATAAAATATAAAAGTGCCAAAATAAAAAGATAAACTCTACCAACATTGATACAAAAACAAATCAAATTTGGGGATAAATTCATATCAAGCAGTAAATTTGAATCAATAACTAAAAGTTTCCAAAGAACGGCCCCCATAGGGTTCCTAAATCTCTGAACAAGAACAGACACCCCAGTTCTCATGATCTGCACCTCTGACACAAATGCAAGACGAAGACACAAAGTGTTATCAATCGGTTATCAACCTTTCTTCCTCTTCACCACCGCCTACAGCCTTCCCTTTTCCTGTTTTTCATTGATCATTTTATTACTCATTCTTTTCTTCTTTTAGCATAGTAGTTTCCCTTCTTTATTCTATTAGTAGTCTTGCAGATGGTACAATAATGAAGAACTGAGGCATACTGCCTTTGGCTGCTGTTTTGGTATATCTGCATGACCTCCAGAGGTCCGTGTGTTAAAGATTTAGACTTTAGGGTGGTGGAATTGAGCATTGGTGAAAACTTTAGACAGTGGAGCCTGGTAGGAGCCACAGAGCATGTGATCAGCTACAGAACCCTAACTCTGCTCACTTGTTGGTGGTGTGACCATTTATTCTCATAGATGCTGGGAAGTCTCCATCCCTGTCATCCAGCACCATCATCAAAGGGCAAAATTGTTGAGGTTGGGACATTTTGAATTTAAATTTTCAAAATTATGAGCTAAAGATGCTTCTCTTCATAGCAATTTGATTAATTTAATTCCATTCAAAAAGTAATATAAATACAATAATGAAACCCATGCCAACAGATAAAGCTTTTATTCCAATGTACATGAAAGTATGGAAGAGTCTTTGGAATTGTCTTAGGGGAAGAAGTGCAGTTTTCAGGAATGGGTTTGGGAAAGTAGAGGATGTGTATGCAGAGATTTATGCTTAACTGTACAAGGGGCTCAGGAATCAAAGCTTCTTATAAAACCATCAGCATTAAAGGTTATCCAAAGAAATAAGAAATATGTTCAGATTGTACTCTTGCAATAAATTAGAATATATATACTTTAATTTTTTAAATTTATTTATTAGAAACAGATAGAGGGAAAGAGAGAGAGAGAGAATGAGAATGGGCGTGCCAGGGCCTCTAAATAAATAAATAAATAAATAAATAAATAAATAAATAAATAAAAAAGAAAGAAACAGATGAGGGAAATGAACTCCAGACACTGGAAATGAACTCCAGACACATAAGCACCCTTGTGCTTCTGGCTTACGTGGGACCTGGAGAATCAAACTGGGATCCTTTGGCTTAGCAGGCAAATGCCTTAACCACTAAGCCATCTCTCCAACCCTAAATTAGAATGTATTTAATCCATGACATAAGACACTGTGGGATACAAAGTGCAAAGTGATACGTGAGTTTACTTGCTGGAGATTTCAATACATCAAAGCACTGTAATCAAGTTTACAATGAGCAAAAGCAGCAGCATGAGAGGGTTTAAAAAATGCTCATCTTGGCCTGAAAAGAAAAGTGAATAAGGAACATATAGCCAAGTATGCGACTGGCTAAAGAAGTCTAACATTTTGCTATATACATTGGGAAAGGTGTTTTTACAACATCCCTGAAGGAATCTCCCACTACTGCTCATCAGAAGTGAAGGGGAACATTTTTCCTCCCGGAAAGAGCTCTGCAGCCTCTTGTTTGATGAACTAAGGGAACATGTTCCACTAAACACAGTTTCATCCCTGTGAGGTCATGAACATGCTAAAGTGGAGTCAGGTTCATCTCCCTGGAGTGGACCTGTGCATCATTCATGTCATACTGGTTTTGCAAAAGTGCAAAATATCCATTGTAGGTCGTGGAACTTCCACCTGGGGTTTTGACTCTGCGATGTTGGAGACCTGTGAGGGAAATGGAGACTGAAGTGGAGAACTCAGGAATGTGGTCATACCAGCAATGTCTCATGCCATCTTTGGAATGAATGCTAAAGATTCTGTCTGCAACCTTGAAACAGCCTTGGGGCTATAACCAGAAAAGATGGCATATATTTTGTTTTGTTATTAATTTAGACCTCCCCATATCACAGTGTTTCCAGGATACTGAACATGAGAATTTAAGAAGTAGTATTTTTCCCTAGTGAGTATCTGTTTTGCTTCAGGCTATACTCCACTTTCTCCTCCATTATGGGTAGGGATTTTTAACCTGCAATTGTCCCAAGATTTCCCTGTGGAAGGAGCTAACTTATTTTTATAGTTCTTGTATATAGATATAGATATATTCACATAGGCTCAATGTTGAGTCTCTGAAACTTAAGCAATGCTAAAACAACTTCTAATGTAAGGAGATTTAAATTAGGTGTCTTAGAAAAACTCATGTGCTTTCAGTGCTTGGTTCTAGCAGATTACAGTTGGGGAGGTGGAGCCTTCCTGGAGGAGGCCTATGTTTTGGGGGCTCAGTCAGGGGTTTTGTAATTCAGCTGCTCCCTTGCCAGAGCTCTATTCAACTCTCTTGCTTCTGTTTTCTACCTGCTGCCTCAGGAGATTATTTCCAACCTCTGCTCTACCAGGTTCCCCCTGTTATTGTAAAGCTCCCCATTGAGATGTAAGCCAAAATAAGTCCTTTCCTCCCATCTGCTGCCTTTGGCCTGGTGTTTTGTCCCAGAAACATGAAGGTGACCACAAAATGAACTTTGGGAACGAGTGCAATAATTTGTGCATATTTTGAATCTCCTCCAAAAGGCCCATGTGTTATAATCTTGGCAGCTAGGGTGATATTTCTTGGGAGGTGTTGAATTCTTTAATAACTAAGATCCTCTAGACTTAGGTGAATGGAGGCATTGCGGGATTCTCATCTCGTTCTCCTCTGACTTTCCCATACCTGCTTCCTGTGTGGAAAAGTGAACCTTCTCGTTGAAGTATGTGATGGTTAATGTTGATGGTCAGTTTGGGTGAAGATATTCTTAGGATATTATCAAGCACACACCTCTGGATGTGTCTTTCTTTCCAGAGATAACTGATATGGAGAACTACAACTGAGGTTGTAATTCCTGCCCTCCATGAAAATGGAATAGCCTGATAGCCCAAATGAAACAAATGGGGAGAAGAACGACTCCTACAGCCGGCATTATCTGACTCTTCTTCCTTTAGGGCTTGCGGGAAGTATGATGATCTCCTCCAACATAAGCTCTATACCATGAAGAGACTGTGTCCTCCTCATGGGCTCAAGCATGAGGAAACCAACTGGTTATGGACTGAATCTCAAAATGATCAAAAGCTAATACATTTTGCTTATACCATTAGTATTTAGCACCTAATAAACCTAAAGCATTGAGACCACCTGGTCTTGGCTATAAGTTTCCAACCTTGGACCTATGTAACCATATTCTCAGAAGTTAATTGTCATAAGGCAAAGCAAACAGACCTTGAGTATAGCACTATTTTACCAAACAGTTTAATTATAAGCATGTGTCTTCTAAGAGATGAATGGCACTTACTGTATGCTACAATCACAAAAGGCAATGGTGACTTATATTACGTCACATACATTATCTCAAGGTATTTAAGAGTAATAAAAATTAAACACTTACTTATCTGTATTTGTCCATGCTTTAGAGATTTTTTTTTCTGTCATATGCAGAATCATGTTTGTGTTGTCAGTTTTTTCTCTCAAGAGAAGCTTTTCTTAACATTTCCCAAGAGGCATGTCAACAAAAACAAGTTTCATAACTTTTATTTCTCTGACAAAGCATTTATTCTTTATTAATAAAAATATAGATTTTTTTCATTTTTAAAGGATAATATTTCTGAACAGAAAATCCCACATTCTAGGATTAATTTTTATTTTGAGATATACCTTTTATTTATTTCCTTCTTTGTGTTTTTTCTTTCAGTTGTGAAGTTTTCATTTAATCCCTTGTATTTCTGACTTCAATAATAAAGATTTGGGAAAATGGCACAATAGGTAATGGGGGTTCCCCACAAGTCTGAGGGTGAGTTAATATACAGTGCCCACATAAAGTGCTGGGCATGCAGGACATATCTGTAAAACCAGTGGTGGGGAGCACAGAAAGGAGAATGCCTAGAGATTGCTGGCTAGCTAGTCTAGTCAAACCAGTGAGCTCTAGGTTTAGGGAGGGAACCTTTTTCAAATAAAGAGGAGAGCAACTGAGGAAGACACCCAACCTTGACCTCTGGTCAGAGAGTGAATTTGTGTGCATACACCTTTACACATGTGCACCCACTTACTTATGAATGTGAATTCACATATATGTACACCATCATATGTACATTTACACACAGAAAATGAATAGTAGTAGCCCATACTACTAAATGAAAGGTTGACTTGTTAATAAAGAGTATTGGTCAATATTTTCTATTGAAAATTAAGTTTCTGTGAATATAAAATATTAATTTCTCTACCTAATTAATTTTAGGTCTTATTTATTAATTTTCAATTTTCACTCAACCAATTGTGCTAGTTAGATTTTTCTTCACTGTGACAAATCACCTGATTTAAACTAATAAAAAGAATAAAAAGACATTTTAACACATAGTTTCAGAGGCTTCAGTCTGGGCCAGAGACAAGGTCAACTGTGAGGGTTAGGAGCATGTGGTACAGAAAATCAATTAACTTCACGCTGGATGGTGTAAAAGAAACAGGAAGCGACTGGAAAGGGCCTGGGACAATGCCCGTCATTCAATGGCATGTCCCCAGTAATCTACTACCTCCAATTAGTCCTCACTTCTATTTTTCTATCTCTTTCTAATAATATCCTTTTTTTAAAAAAAAAAAAAAATTATTTGTATTTATTTATTTACTTATTTATTTAGTAGAGACAGAGAGAGGGAGAGAGGGAGGATAGGTGCACCGGCTTCTAGCCACTGCAAACGAACTCCAGATAATTGTGCCCCCTTGTGCATCTGGCTTACATGGGACCTGGAGAATCTAATTGGGGTCCTTAGGCTTTGCAGGCATGTTCTTAACCGCTAAGCCATCTCTCCAGCCAATAATATAATTTTATTATAACTATATCAAAAAATTAATCCACAGCTTGGGACAGAACCACATGTTCCAATCACCCCCTAAAAGCCCTTTTGCTGACCATCAAGTTCCCAGGAAATGATCCTGTGGAGATCATCTCAGATTCAAAGAATAGAATGAATAATAAGAATATATTATTATTTGCATGTAAACATTCTGTATATACAAAGAATATGTACTGTTATTATACATATTATATATATTACAAATACACACACACACACACACACACACACACACATATATATATATATATATATATATATATATATATATATATATATGCATTCATACTTATATACAGTCACTTAGGATGTTTCCATATAAGCATATATTAATAAATTATCAAAGCTAGGTGAATTTCATGCCCATTACTTCAAATTTATATAATTTCTTTCATGATTAAAACATTAAAAGTACTCTTTTTGTAGCAACTTTAAAATATACATTTTAATGACCAATGATAATCTTGATATATATTAGAAAACCACAAAATGTTTGGGGATTAGTCTAACTTGCTTATGACACTTTTGTTTTTTAAACTTTTTTGACAAGTTACATAATTATGGACAATAAACCATGATAATTCCCTCCCCTTCCCCAATTTCCCTTTCATAACTCCAATCTCCATCATATCTCTCCCTCTCTCAATTAGTGTCTTTTTTATTTTAATGTCATCATCTTTCCTTCTATTATGAGGATCTTGTGAAGGTAGTACTAGGCATTACAAAAGACTTTTAACCCACTGGTCAAGGTCTCCTGAGTCTTCCCCTTTTTCCCTGTCTTA
The DNA here is from genome assembly GCA_036365145.1 of Orientallactaga sibirica. Classification (NCBI taxonomy): domain Eukaryota; kingdom Metazoa; phylum Chordata; class Mammalia; order Rodentia; family Dipodidae; genus Orientallactaga; species Orientallactaga sibirica. The sequence goes on along the minus strand of JAEOAD010000024.1, from coordinate 25,117,841 downwards.
TTATCACTATTCCATCCTCTCTTTCCCTCATTTATTTTCTTAAAGCAGAATTATAAGGGCTTAGCAAATTTATTTTAAAGTGTACACAATATTAAACATGTAAAATAATGAGAATGATCCCATTAAAATTAAATAAAAATGAAACTTAAATATGTCTTTTCCAAATTATCTTCTTTAACCAGAAATAATAATTTTCAATTATATTTCTATTTAATTTATGAAATGAAATCTGTGATTTTTAATGGGAAATCTGTATTATATTAACGATTGAAAGCAATGCTATTCTTCACTAAAACAAACTGCTCCAAGGGACTCAATGCTGATCTTAGACCAAAAATGCAGATTTCAGGAAATTAATTTCAGGCTTGAAAGGCAAGAGGCATTCAAATAGCTGGTATTGCTACTCTATGAAAAGGAAATGAATCCTGATTTTTAAAGAAATAAATGTCAGATTTTGAAACTCTTCTGAGGTAATGAAAGTTTGATCTAATTTTCAAAGACGTCTATATGGAAACGATAAGCAGAAAAAAAAAAGACATTCAATGTGAGTGGTTGGTGTAATTAGAATGCTAATTGGAAATGTGTCTGAGAGGGGGCATGAGTCCACATTAAATTCTAGCCAAAGCACTTTAAACAATGACACCTCTTACATGTTTAAGAAGGAAAGCATTTTGTATTTAATGTGATCTTTAGATCTGTAGTAAATCATGAGCTATATCAATGAAATTAATTTGTGTGATACATCATTTTTCTTCTTTCTAAATCTGCTTCTTGAGTAGCTAATGGACTGTGAAGAGCTGTGTGTTCCCTTTCCAAGTAACCATTCAATGTCTTCAGAATTTTCTTTTGATGACATTTGACTCTTTGAAAATCAGGATATTAATTTTAAATCTTTGAGCCAGAGTTTTCTCCTTTGCAAAATGCAGTTAATATTTAGTCTGCCATCAATAAAATGAATGATTTTTTATAAATTTATTACTTTAGTAAATAGATAATTTAAATTCTAAAACATGCAATTCAATGAATTATATGTAAGCACTATTAATAAAAAAAAAAATTCTTGCACTTTACTATCCTTCAACAACCTCTAAAGATCAGCACGTTTAGGTTATAAGCATATTGATCTCAGCCAAACTTCCTTCAGGGCTGGCTTTGCACAGCATCTTGTGCTATGAGAACATGATCTCATCGACTGAGCACCCAAAAGTTCAAACAGGAAGCTCAATCCACAGCCACCCAAGTGCACTGTGGGCATTTGAGCAAAGGTTTTGCCAACATTAAAATATGTGGATAGGGTTTTTGTTTTTATTTTCCTCTTATTTCTTCAAGGGAACCATTCCAAACCTTTCCTCTTCTCTCTTTCCCTCCCTTGCTCCTTTCTTCTCTTCTTTCAATCACTCTCCTTTTTCCCCTTCCTTCTTTCCTTTCTCCTTTCCTCTACTTCTTCCTCCTTCCATTCCTCCCTCCCTTTTTCCCTTTCTTCCTCTCTTCCATCCAGCTTTTGTGAAGGAGTTTTGATTCTTGTGATGATACATCTTGTTTAGGACCTTGAATGCATTTAGAAGAACCTAGACAATTACCAGAGCATAGCACTTTCTGTGTCCATGTAGTTGTTTCCAGAAAAGATAAATTTAGCTGAGGGAAGAATTGCCAGGAATATTCAGAAATACCATCCTATAAGGTTGGGATCAAGACGGAATTAGAAGGGTAAGAGAAGATTACATTGTCTTCTAGGATTCCCATTATCTATACTTAAGATGTCCCACTTGGTCATGCTCTCCTTGTGATATACAAATTCCTCAGAAGCTGTTAGCCAAAATATACCTTTCTTCACCCTTCTGTTTTGCACATGCAGTCTATCTCAGAGATAAAAGTATGACTAACCACTTTTCTTGTTTAGTGTTAAGAATATTAATTTCTCATAGGAATTTTTAAGATAGAGCACATTTTAAAGGATTTCATTCTGCCATTTTCATAAAGCTTTCTTCTAAGGGAACCCCTGTCCTACTCACCTCCCATGTCTTCCTGCCACACATTTGATGGTCACTCTGTGCTTTTGTATCATATGATTCCTTTTCTCCTTTTCTTTCCCATTTTTTAAAAAATCTCTTCTTTTCCTTTCATGGTTCCCTTTCAAGTATCATCTCTCAATCCCTCTCTCTCTCCCTCTCTCTCTCATATGCACACACCTCAAACACACAAGGGCTGAGAAATGCTGTTGTGTAGATATGTACACAAATTAAATACTAAGACCTGCCTATGGAAGAAAACATGTGGAATTTAGTTTTATCAATCTGAGTTGATTGCTTAACATAATTTACATTTCTACCCATTTTCATTCAAACCATCATTTCACTTTTCCTCATGTCTGAATAAAATTCCATTGTATATGTGTACTACATCATTTTCTTAATTCATACATCTGTTGATGGACTTTTAGTCTGATTTCATGTCTAAGCTATTATGTGTGGTAGGCTTAAGAACCCTTTGGGTCTATACTCATAAATGGTAATCTGTGTTTTTTTGGAAAAGCTGCTTAGTGATTCCTATTGTGTCTCCACCACTTCACATGACCATCAGCATGAGTAAAGGGTTCCTCTTTCCTCACATCCTCAGCAGCATCTGTTGTCATTTGTTTTCCCCAGTTTGCCCATTCCTACTGGGGTGACATGGAATCTCAAAGTAGCCTTAATTATAGGTCATTGATGGGCAAGTAGTGTTCCTGATTTTCAAAATATTTCTTGTTTACATGTGTTTCTTCTTCAGATAACTTATTCAGCTTAGAAGTCTATCCAGACAGTTTATTGTTTGGAAGATTTAGTATATATGACTTAATATATATAGATATTAAGCCCTCTATGATGCATAGTTTGTAAAGTTGCCCTTTTTTTTCTCATGATATAGGTAGGATATGTCCTTACTCTGGGTACTTTTCCTTTATTGTGCAGAAAGTAAGTAGTATCATGCAGTTTCATTTGCTAATTCCTATAGTTATTCCTAGGATATTGGGTTATTTTTCAGAAATTTCTTGCCTTTGCCAATATCTTAAAGTGTTTTCTCTAGATTCCTCTAGCAGACTCAATGTTTCATATATTAGAGTAAAGTGTTTGGTCCATTTGGAATTGCTTTTTGTTTAAGGTGAGTGTTGTGCAACAATTTCCTCTGAATTGAAATAGCATATCCTGGGGTGGGGAAGAAGAAAGCTCAGGACACTCAATAAGTAAAGAAGTCTGGGATAAAGGTTGTTAAATCCTTCCCTAGGGTTGCATAAAGGGGAAACTGCTATTTGGGAATGACACTTTCCTATTGATCTACCTACAAGTCACATAGTGAGCTCAAGATACGCCAACCAGCTAAGCTGCCTCCAGATTGTACACTGAGATCCAGAGATGCAACATTGCTGAGTAGTCACCTGTGCTGGGGTGGATTTTCTGTGATGCAGCTGCCTTTGAGGTGAAGCAGTGGTGGGCAAGTTGTCATCTAGGATGGTATTAGATTTCTCAATGGTGCAGCTGTGTTTGGGGTCTCCAAACTCTGTAACTACACCCTCATCCTATAGCTGAGGGAAGAACCTCCATAGGGTAATCCTGATATAGCGAGTGCCTCCTATGCATCTAGTGGGAGGCCCTCATCCAGAAAGGAATGAGACTTCTAGGTGATGCAGCTACTTTCAGTTACACATACTCTGGTAAACAAGCCGTTACTCTGCTGTGTAAGTAACACCAGTGCTGCAGTCAGGTTCGCATTGCTGGCAGAAATCACCAGACCAGGAGCAGCTTGTGGGAAAAACAGGGTTTATTTTGGCTTTCAGACACAATGGGGTAACTCCATCATGGCAGGGGAAAATGATGGCATGAGCAGAGGGTGGATATCACCTTTCCAACATCAGGTGGACAACAGAAACAAGAAATTGTGTCAAATATGGGCAAGGGGACACTGGCTATAATATCTATCAGCCCACCACCAACAATACACTGCCTCCAGGAGGCATTAATTCCCAAATCTCCATCAGCTGGGAACCTAGCATTCAGAACACCTAAGTTTATGGGGACATCTGTATCAAACTACCACATTCTGCCCCTTGTCCTCATAAACTGATAATCATCCATGATATAAAATGCAATTCATTTAGTCCACCTTTAAATGTCCCCTTAGTTTATAATCAATCCTAATGATGTTTAAACACTCTCATAGTCCAAGAACTTTTAACTAAGCCATAACACAAAAAATACACCACTCCCCAAAAAAACAAACAAACAAAAACAAAAAAAACCTCCGTAATGTCATAGAATAAGCACTCACACTGCAAAAGATGACATTGAGCATATAAAAGAAATATTCAACCAATACAAGATTTAAGCAGGGTAAACATCAAACTCTATAGCTTCAAGTCCAACAACTCTAGTCAGTTACAAGTGTCCAAGTCTGATAAATCTAACCAGCAACAAGTCTCTGTAGTTCCAATTCTGCCCCTCCAGCTAGGCTACTCACAGTCCTCGAAACTTCATCCAGGTCCAGCAGTTCTCCTTAGAAGCCATCTTGTAGCTTCTACATCTCCACTGGGTCTTCACTGCAACCCATGGTCCCATCCTCATGGCTCCATTGAATCTCCATGCAGGCATCCAGCAAACCTGCTATACACTGCCCATGACCATTTCCAAAACACAAGACCATGTTGCAAATTCAATGACCCTCTCTTTCCTGTATTATTTATGCTCCATAATACCAGGTGGGGCAATGAGCAGGGACAACATTATCATCAGCCGCAGCTGAAATGGGGAATATATGAGGGTGTGAATACCCTCAGTAAGAGACTGGTAAAGCCATTGGAAGATGGACTATGGTTTACAATAAAAACCCAAAGATGTTTTGGACATACCAAGACTGTACAAGGGATACCGCTGAGTACTGCTGGTCTGGGATGAAAGTTTTCCCATTCAGCCCAGCTGGAAGGGTGGAATTGAAAAACCCAGAAATTGCCAGTCCCTGCTTATTATATTAGGGTAAACTACAGTTGTTTGATGTTTGCTTGATGGTTGTTGAGATTACATTGTTCTGTTCTCTCCCTGTTTTGCCTTATAACACTTGGAAATGTTTACTTTGTGCCTTTATATTTTGAAAGTGTATAACTTGTTTTGGTTTTATAAGATTCACAATTAAGAGAAAATTTTAAATCTCAGAGGAGACGTGGATCCTTGGGAATATCTTAAGTTAGTTAAGACTATAGGGAACTTAAAATTGAACTGAATACAATTTATAATGGGAAATGGATAGAAATCTTTTGGTGGGCAAGGGCAAAATGTGGTAGTTTGAATGATGTTCCCAAGTCCATTCAGGAGACTTATTCAAGCTTGTAATTTGGTGTCACTGGGAAGATCCTATGGTCCAGCTCTAAAGTGTGCCAGTGGATTTGGAATTCTAGTCTAAAGATGCAAAGTGCTGAAGCTTTGCCTGTAGTTCCAAGAGTGTATTTGCTTGCTTTATGGTGGTAGTTTTTCATTCTGCTGGGACCGAGGGAATCGGAAACTTCTTCTGCCATTATGAAACTTCCCCTGGATTTGTAAGCTTCAAATGAACTCCCTTCTTCTATAACTATGCCTGGGTTGGAAGCTCATCTCAGGGCTATGAGGCTGTCTATAAAAAACACCTGCCCCTGTGTCTTACTGTCAATCATGGTTGTATGAACCAATTTCTAGCTCTACAGTTCAGTTATTCAAGTATCCTCACTCTTAACCTATGCAGAAGTTAGTATGAGCCTATAAGCTTCACAACTTTTATGTCTTTATCACTGTCTTACTTTGCCTATGACTTCAGCATTACTTTTCTATATTTATAATTATTCAATTGCATGCATCCTGTTGATCTCCATTGATTTACCCACTCTTGGGGTTGAAGGAATGGGGAACATAGTACTCCTGATTTAAACATTCTGCTGTTTCAGTAGCTGGAGGAAATAGTCGGGCACACATTCACATATGAAATTATCTTTATCAACTTCTCCTCTGCTTTATACTTCAGATGTTCCTTTTCCCAGAGTGCTGGTTTGCTTCTTGTATCAGTGAGAAAACACTGACACATGAAATATATTCTGCAACCCACCAGTCCCAAATATAATAAACTATTTTATTCATTTTTGAAAACAAAATGAACAAATTTGAAATATTCTCATTGAAAGTATAATCAACATATCTTAAAGGTGCACCTGTGCAATGAAAATTAATTTAAAAGTTACATTTTTTTCATATTCTTAAGTGTCATCACCATTAGAATACACTGGAATATATTTCAATAGAAATCAAGCAGCCTCTTCCTTAAATATTTTCAGTTTCCTCCATATTCTACTCTTTAGCTTGGTAACCTGTCATCAGTGGGTGCTCTATTACAGTTCATAGTGAACATAATATAACACATTGTTATATAATATATATTCTTGTGTATATACTTATATTTAAATTCATATGAGTTCCAAATCTACACTCACAGTATCTCATGAAGTATATTGAAAGATGGAGAGATGCCTCAGGCTTTTCTGCAAAGCCTAGTGGCCCAGGTTCAATTCCCAGGTACACACGTAAAGCCATATGCACAAAGTGACAGGCATATTCATCTCGAGATTGTATACACTGGCTACAGGTCCCGGATCCCCATTCTCACTCCCTTTCTCTGTTTCTCTCTCTTTTATCTTCTCTCTGCTTGCAAATAAATAAATTTAAGAAGGTATATCATTGTTTGTTTGCCTTCACTTTAAAATTTTTTTAAGCATCTGTCATTAATATTATTCTACATGCATACGAACAATTTTTTTTTTTTTTTAATTTGAGGTAGGGTCTTGCTCTAGCTCAGGTTTAACTGGGATTCAATATGTAGTCTCAGGCTGGCGGTGAACTTATAGCGAACCTCCTGCCTTCTGAGTTCTTGGACTAAAGATATGCACCATTATGCCTGGCCCAAAAGAAAGTTTTAATCTGCACTCAAGAATAGACACTTTAGGGCTGGAGAGATTGCTTAATGTTTAAGACCAAGATTCGATTGCCCAGGACCCATGTAAACCAGACCACAAGGTGACGTGTGCATGTGGAGTTTGTTTGCAGGGCCTGGAAGTCCTGACATGTCCATTACAGACTCCCCCCTTTCTCTCTCCTCACTTCTCTCAAATAAAACAATAAAAATTAAATATTAAATATTTTTAAACATTTAAAAAAGGAATAGACACTTTCCATAAACAACAGACTAATAAATACTTGCTGATATTCATTCATATCAAGTTATTAAGTCAAAAATCACATAGATCAACACACCCCATTGTATTGTCTGTATACTTACTTTATTCTGCAACTCAATGAATGTCACCACATTCATAAAGTTGGCATTATGTAAATCATAAGAATTTCTCTTAGTTTTTCACAATCTCATATGCAATTTTTAATTTCTTTGTTTCATTAATAGCTAGTTTGAATGTCTAAAGTATCATCATATATCACTTAAATTATTTAAGGTGTCACGGATTCTATGTTGGCTCATTGTTCCTTTCAATAATCCATCAGAATAATTAACATGTATATCAGGACTACAACTGTTTTTTTTTTTTTTTTTTTTTAAACAGGGTCCATTAACAAGTATTACTTAGTGGAGAAAAAACTACAGATTAATGGTTAATGAGAAATGTATTCTTTAAAAACTATGGTACACTAAGAGCAACTTTAATCCATCAAAATGTAATCCGTTAGAAAAAGGAATGTATTTTACAAACTTGTATGAGATACTTTTATTTCTACCACAGGACCAGTAACAAACACACCATTGTCACAGTTCTATTCCAAATTGCTTTGGTTTGATCCAATAAATTCTTTAGAATCAGATAAAGACTAATATATCCAATATTGTCATTACATTAGAAGTGGTAGTGCATATTGCTTTATTTTACTGAAATATTGCTTTTTTGAGAGAATCAACCATTGTTTTGGCTCTGAAACATCACACAGTAATCTGTTCTTATCTCCCTAAAGGAAATAAAGGCAATAATGACAATCTGGATAAATGTAAATGCCTAGACAAAAGCCTGGGTGATTTTGGCTTGTTTGGGTGAAATGAAGTTTAAAATTACTTATCTTTAATTATGTTTGTAGCATAATTACATAACATTGCTTACTTTGAAAGAGAAGATAATGCCAGCTGAATCATTTTAGTTACTTCTAATCACGGATAGATCTACAGGGCAAAGATTCTCATCCAAGTGAGTTATTGACAGCATGATTTCAGAAGAGGATATGGGTAACAATGCTGGACAGAGGAATAAATGGCAAGTTAAGAAAAAGTAGAGAAAGAATGCTAAATAAGACCGTAAGAGCTATTATAAAATTGACAATTTCTGGAAGTCCTGCTATAGTACAGATTTCCCAGGAAAGAGATTCTGTATTTCTATACCTGCCAGACAATAATAATAAAAAAAAATCTGAGTATGAGCAGCTCTCATATGGTCATGTTCAATTCTCAATAGCAGAGGCGTGCACTACAGTTTTATCAGGCAGCATTAGCAGAAGTAGAGAACAGAAAGCAGCCTATGAAAGTGAGTCAGTGTTGGAAAGCATACACACCATTCAGAGCTAATGTATGCCGAAGTATAAGTTCCGTTATTCTCAACAGACACTGTTTGGATTTCAATAGGACACATCCTACTTTGGTTCCTGTATTGAATTCTTCACCAACAGCTGTGCTGTTATTTTGAGGGCTTTAGTAAATTTTAGGAGATGAATCCTAATTGGAGGAAAAAGGTCAGTAAGACCTTTCATTGAATGATATAATCAATTTCTTCCTAGTTTTCTGATTTCTGAACATGACAGCATGAAGAAGCTTATAGCTCTCTTCTGTCTTTAAGCCACTACGTGAGGAAACATGCCTATCACATGCTCCCCCAACACACTGTTCTTCCCACCAGATGGAGTCCACAAACCAAGAATTCATCCCTCTGAAACTATAAACCAAAGTAAGGCATTTTTTCAGGTATTTTGAAATTAGTACATTAATATTCCATCCAGCTTCTTTGCTCTACCTGGGCAACTTTTGGGGAGATGGTGTTAGCATCTGGAAGCATAAACAGACAAATTAAACCCAGTCCATCTGAAGAATGTCATTAAATGATGCTGGCAAATACCTGAGCATCTGTTAAAGTATATAAAGTAGACACTGCACCTTTGGTAAAAGATCTCCTTGGTGTCCTTTCTGCTCGCACTGTGTAAAGAATGGTCTTAGTGATGCCTCCAAACTGGGTGAAGGCTTATTAAAGGTACTGCCACGGAGACAAAACACAAAAGTTTTGTGTGCTTGAATTAAACCTAGCTATCATGTGATATATGGATTGGAGGTATAAGGGAAACATGAAAAGAATTATGAATGGAAGAAATTAAGAAATCAAGGGAAGGCGGGGAAAATAGAAGGCAACAGAATTCACATGGCAGGAAAGCGGAGTGAAGATTTTTTGGGGGAAGGACAAAGTGGAAAGCACTAGAAGAGGAAACTATGTCAATTTACATATGTGATGACAATGTCATAATAAAACTCATTACTTTAAATTATAACTTTAAAAATTATGGGCTGGAGAAATGGCTTAGCGGTTAAGGCGTTTGCCTGCGAAGCCAAGGATCCCAGTTCGATTCTCCAGGACCCACGTAAGCCAGATGCACAAGGGGCACATGCATCTGGAGTTCATTTGCAGTGGCTAGAGGCCCTGGCATGCCCATTCTCTCTCTGTCTGCCCCTCTTCTATCTCTCTCTCTCTCTCTCTCTCTCTCTCTCTTTGCAAATAAATAAAATTAAAAAAAAATTAAAAGCTATTTGTCTCCTGTTTTATGGAAAGAAGAAAATAATCTACTCAATTACGTCATTGCTTCCTGAACATATGGAATAATACCCTGATATCTTTTCTTATTTGAAAGAGTAAGCTCAGTGAGAGAACATACAAATGTCATCACTGTGTTAAGATTTGTCTGTGATTGTGTGGATGGCAGAATAGGAAGCTCTGAAAAATCAATGTTTCTAACAGCACAAACTAATGAGGCATCACTTTGATAAATGGTCATTATTCATTCAATATTCTCTTCTCTTGTAAGCATTGCAATTTTGTCATAAAGTAATTCACTCCATCATATACAGCATTGCAATCATATTTTTGTTGAATGGTATTGCTATTATTTCTTGAAAACCAACGGATTATTTTCTCCTCCTAATATGCTCTCTCCTAAAGAACTTAAACATTTTATTCTGCTTTGAAAGAGACACAGAGAATGTAAGAAAATTATAAATTTTCCATTTTCACATCAATTATTTTATTGAAAAAAAAATTATTTTAGTAACATAAATTACATTTGTTATTCATTTTTAGATCTGGTCAAAACCTCCCTTTCTTATTTGATTGTTTCCCCTTTGTATCTATAAATAACTAACTATAACATCTGTATATCTCAAACAATCTGACTTTTCCAAACCTATCATTCTGTCTGAATGGCCTGGTTAATAATAACATGCTTTTAAGAAATGGCTTTCATAGCCTTGAATTGTTGCAGTTACTTGGCATTTTATGCTTACTGTAACATAGTTCGTCCAGTTGTTTCTTAGCATCCCATTCCTAGAACTCAGGCTGAAATTTCATACACCCCAAGTACTAGATTTTGAGTCTATGCTTCAATTTTTCTTTATTTCTATATGGGTAACCCAATCATTCTTTCATAAACCCAACTATACCTTATGAAGCAACATATAAAAGTAGTTTATTTTCTTTTTCCTCTGAGAACACATTTTATTCCTTACAATGTTCTGCCTGGTCCACAGCATTTCATAAGCATATGTTTCATATTTCCTCTTAAGGTTTATCTTAAGAAAGCAATGTGAGATAACACTCATTTTTTCTGTGGGAATAAACTATGAGAAATAACTGTTGGTAAAATATCTCTTATAGATGTTACAAACTTCTTTTCTGAAAATATTTCTGTGAGATGCTTTTTGCAACTGAACTTTACAACTTGCCCTGAAGTTGATCTTACAGACATTTAATCAGCCTGCTTAGAACAATATGACCAGATTCACTGTAAATTTGTAAATTTGCTGCAAATTTGACTTTGCCCTAAAAACCACAGATGACCAATATTGACAAAGAATGTTGGATATGCTGATGTGACCTTAAGCCATACTCTTTGCTTCATCTCCCCAGAGACAAGGTTGTACTCTTGGCCCAGAACAATGTGTGTATGCATGAGAGAACAGTTAAAAGCAATGATTAAAAGCAATGATGAACTACCAACAAGCATGCTGAAAGTAACAGGTGACATTTGAGTGAGAAAATCTGTTAATGGTGGGCATGTGCCTATATGTGTGATTTATGGATCAGAATATTTTAATCAGCCCTGACCTTAAAATTCCTTTCTTTGTGCAAATACTTAAGGAATTTTTTGAAGTCAAAGTCCCTCTCTCTCTCTTTCTCCCTCTCTCTCTCTGTCTTTTTTTTTCTTTTCTTTTCTTTTCTTTTCTTTTTCTTTCTTTTTTTTTTTTTTTTTTTTTGTTTTTGAAGTAGGGTCTCTCTCTAGCCCAGGCTGACCTGGAATTCACTATGTAGTCTCAGGGTGGTCTTGAACTCACATCCTTATACCTCTGCCTCCTGAGGGCTAGGATTAAAGGCATGTGCCACAACAATCCAGAAGTTCCTTATCTCTTGCTCATGTATTGCTGATTCCTCTTTTCAACTCACATATCTCTGGCTTTGATATTCAATATAAACACCAAATGCATGCCCACCAGCAGGAGTTTCAGCCTAGGCAATAGCAAAAGCTGAAGCAGTAGCAGAATCAGTGGGTTCTTGGTTTAAACAGCTTCAAAAGTAAGTTTCTTTATATAGGCTCTGCTCAGTGAAGTAGCAGGCCCTCTATTGGCTAAATGACTCCAAGCATCTATGTATATATTTCTGGGCACTGCTGCAGTTCTCTCTCTCTCTCCTTTTTTTTTTTTTTTTTTTTTTTTTTTTTTTTTTTTTTTGTTTTTTTTGTTTTGTTTTTTCGAGGTAGGGTTTCACTCTAGTCCAGGCTGACCTGGAATTCACTCTGTATTCTCAGAGTGGCCTCGAACTCAACGTGCTCCTCCTACCTCTGCCTCCCGAGGGCTGGGATTAAAGGCCTGTGCCACCACGCCCAGCTTGCTGCAGTTTTCTTGCAGAAATTTAAGATTAGTTTTCAAATTCTCTTTCCTTATTGTTGTTCATATTAAATAACGGTCAAACTGTCATTTCTTTTTTAATTTTTGGCTAATAAAACCAAGAAAATAGACTGTTACTATAGGGAAAGACTATATAGTTTATATACAGTTTAATGTTTCTTTTTCTGTATAAAAGACATTATTTCCCTTGTTGACATACAGTTTTCCCTAGGGTCATGCCAGTGAGTCTAGAGTCCTGGATCTTTGGTTAGATTCCTTGTCTGAACAAAGGAATGGGATATATATATATATATATATATATATATATATATATATATATTTTTTTTTTTTTTTTTTTCCTGGTTAAGGCACATCACCTGCTATGGTTGAATGCAAAATAACCACCCCAGGCTCCTGTGCTTGAATACTTAATCGTTAACTGGTGGTGCTCTTTGGAACCCTTTTGAGTGTTTAGTAGGTGTAGTCTTGCTGGACAAGGTGTGTCTCACTGGAGGTGGGCCTTAAAGTTTGACAGTGCAGCCACACTTGCTGTTCTTTCTCACAGCACTTCTTCCCTGCTAACATGACAGCGTGACACTGGCTTCCTGTTCTTGCCATGCTTTCCTTGACATGCTTAATTCAATTCTCTGGAGCTAATCACCACAGTAAACTCTTCCCCTTCCTAAATTGCAAAATTGACTAGCTTCATTACCTTAAGGCATGTTTTTCTCAGTAGAAGGAAGATATTTGATGTAAACTATATTAATAATCTGTTTATCTTTTCTATATATGTTTACACAATAAATATAATATGAGTATGACTATTTCATTCACATAAAGATGAGTTACATACTTTTATAACCTGAAAAGTTTTTTTAATCTGTGTTTTTTTTTTATTTGAAAGAGACAGAGAGAGACAGAGACAGAGAGTAAGTGTCAGAGAGAGAGAGAGAGAGAGAGAAAAAGAGAATGGGAGTACCAGCGGCCTGTCAGCCGCTGTGAACAAACTCAGATGTGTGCACATCCTTGTGGCCAAATTAGTCATTGTACCCTTGCATCAATTTTTGCATATGTCTAAACGTAGGACGTGGAGAATCAAACAGGAATTCTTAGGCTTAGCAGGCAAGCGCCTTAACCGCTAACCATCTTTCCAGCCCTGGTTTCAATTTTTCTCATTCCTTTTAGCAAAACTAAGAATTCACATTCAATATTTTTATTGCACATTATTAGCAAATAACAATTATTGCTTAATTTTCCTAACTTATCTATAAGCATACTGCATCCACAGGCTCTCTTCCATGTTATCAGAAATTTAAAAAAAAATCACTATATCAGTTTCTTTGACACAGTTTTTCTGAATTTCTATTTTATTTCAGGTTGAAATAAATTTTTTTCCAATAATCTAGTCACCGTAGGACTTCTCAAATATGTTTCACATTTTGGTTGTTTGTAATGGTAGCATTGTACTCTGTTATTGCCAATTTCATGGAAGAAAATTGTTGACTACCCTGGGTAATAGGCTTCCCAGTGCCAGTTGCCCATATATATATATATATATATATATATATATATATATATATATATATATATACATACATACATACACACTGTACTTTTCCAACATGACTTGCTTTGTTCAACATTATTCTTGCTAGAGGACTATGCTTCCAAGATCATGATGACCAGAGTGAGACAAGAAAAAAATAACATAGTCATTCTTAAATTTTCTAAACAGGACATGTCTCTTGTCACTTAAGTTAGGAAGGTCTTACCCAAAATAATCCCACAGTTCCTATACTCAAAAGGACTATGAAAGGCAGCCTTACTATATGAAGAGAATTATAAAAAAATAAATGGTCCACTTCAAGAATACCTTTGTGTCTGTACACAACACAAAGGAAGATCAACTTTATACCCCCAAAATGAAAATAAGTAATAATAGTAAGTGACTTCTCTAGGAATTGTGGGCCTCATTTAATAAAACTTATTCCCTTTTACTGTGAATCTTTTAAATGTAGACCATAAAATTCAATGTTGTTATAAAATTTTGAATATTTAATAAAGATTTGAAGGTAAGAGGATAGTTAAAATATTTTTTCATGAATCACAAAGTTTAAATTACTGTATGAACTTCTAAAATGATTTAAAATTTTTTCTTGAAATACAGAATTATTTCTATTTAACTGAATTTTCAAATTAATAGGACACAGTTAACTCTACAAACAACATCCAGGAGCATGTGACACCTTGTGTATCTGGCTTATGTGGAATCTGGGAAATCCAACCTGGGTCCTTAGGCTTTACAAGCAAGTGTCTTAATTGCTAAGCCATCTCTCCAGTCCCTGATTCTTATACTTTTAAATATTACTCACAATGTATTTTAACTCTCAACTTTTTTATAGTATAAAATATGCTATTTAGATGAGATAAAAGTAAATATTTATTCTTTTATTTATTTATTTTTTAATTTATTAGAGACAGAGAGAGAGGGCAAGAGAGAGCGAGACAGAGTGTGACAATGGGCGCACTAAGGCCTCTATCCACCGCAAATGAACTCCAGACACATGTGCCTCCATGTGCATCTGGCTTATGTGGGACCTGGAAAATCAAACAGGGGTCCTTAGGCTTCACAGGGAACCACCTTAACCACTAAGCCATCTCTCATTACTACCTCATAAAATCATCCAGATTGTCTCAAATGCCATGTTTTCCTTAACAATACTTAATTAATCCATTTATTTATTTTTTTTTTTTTTTATACTTGGAAGCTCCAAATTCCACTGAATATTCCAAATTTTTCCCCCTATGATAGTGACTGTGTGTGGTGTGTGTGCTTGTGTGTGTGTGTGTGTGTGTGTGTGTGTGTGTGTGTGTGTGTGTGATGTTTGTTCTTTTTCCATTTCTTAATAGTCCGTGCTAATTCATATGCAGACCATGGCATGCCTAGCCTTGCATTTGCATAATAACACACCCAAGGGGAAAGCTGGTGGGCATTGGCCCATAGCCCAAGAAGTCAAGCTGCTCCAGGCTTCCTGTACATTCACTCCTCCTTCAATGGATCTTTGGTGTCAACTGTGCAAGGTGCAATAATTCAGGCTGCCTCTTCACTTGAAATTCTGTGATTAAATTAAAAGGCATTTTAATATTTTTACATTTTAATAATTTTACAGGAATCTCTGGCTGGATATGTCATCATATAATGGCCTGGAAATGCATTTGTTACTGTCTATTCTAGTAATTTTCTCAGCTTTACTGATGGTGAATGTTTTAGCTATTACATTCTGTGTCTAAGTGGTCAGACCCACTTGCACTTACAGGTCAGAGGGAGGTAGATACCTCCCATCATTTCCTATTCATTTTTAACATTACCAGATTTTTGATCTTTTTATATAGTAAATTTGAAGCAAATATCTTCATCTTAAAAACCCCTTAATGACTCAAAACCATTTCATTGTATAGAGGCAAAATAATAATTCTGATCAAAGCAATTGTATGTAATACCTCAAATTATATTTAAGAATTCATGTTATATACAGGGAGAGTGGACTTTCATTTTAACTGGAACTGAAGGCTAGAGTAGTAGAGTTTTGAATTTTCTGAAGGTTTTGTTTCTCTCACACATGCAAATGAAAAATTAATAAGTTCTGATTGTTCTATGATTTTTAGAAGTAATGTAATAAATTAAATTTTCAGCCTATTTCCTTTCATATTACTAATATAAATTTGCTATGCTATTCATTAATTTAATGAACATTATTCATCACCTGCTGTCTAGGAATTATGCTACAGACTGTAAGTTAGAAACATCATGAGCTGCAAGAAACAAGGAACTCATAAGGACATCATTAAGTATGGTACATTTAAAGAGAGCACTTAAGAAAGCTTACAGTATCTTTCAATGCAAGTGGGTCTTACATCTAAATTTTTAACTTTTGTGGAAAAGGAATCATTCGCAAATCTGTGTGTTCCAATAAATTTTACAAGGCAAATGCCTCTTATTGCATTCCCCTTGTTAACTGACAATTTTCAATTTTATGTAATATTGTTTATAGAACTCCTCCAATTTTCTCTAAGTAATTTCAATGACACTGCTGTGAGAAACATGTCATAAGGTTTTTTTCCAGCAATAAATGTTCTATACAAGGTTTTACTACCTTGTCTCTTCTGTGTTGATGCATATTGCATTGTCCATGTTTTTTTTTTTCCCCTGGCTCGTGAAACATGAGTATAGTGCCTGCTGTACTCATTACTGAAGTCTGTCTAAGATCATTCCTTAGTATTCTGCTCATTTGAGTTTCAGCTTAGTAGTTCTCACCATTATGCAAATTATGAGTTTACATAAGTTCTGTGTGTGTTTCCCATTTCCTTAGAAAGCCAACAAAGGAGTTTTTAACTTTATTTTATTTTTATTTTTCATTTGGATTTATAATAGTATTTTTGGTTATAGTTTTGACACATTTAAGTTTTCATGATAGTCTCATGTGCTTGAGTTTCAGGAAAGTTCTTGATTTTTCATTTTATTATTCTTTGAATAAGCATTGGTAATTAGTCATCACTTGTATTCCACATATCTTGTTGCATGCTATAGTTTTTTAATAGTTAAAAGAATAACTATGTTGGAAGAAAGAATTTTACAGGTAAAACATTAACATTATTTAGGAGACTCCTGGACAGGAATGCAGGCTGTATATTTGACAAAGTCAGTGAAGCAGAATGCTGGGGTTGAAAACAACACTTATGCTGGAAAAGCAACTGACAACCTTCTGGCATCTCTACTTAGGAGGAAACATAAAGTCATATACTGTCAATAACAACCCAGTTAAACAACATGCAGCCCTGACTGAGTTACTTGGTCTCTGCTAATTTACGCCTTCCTTGCCTTAGACAGTGAGTTACCTTATGCACTCATTCTTCCTATCTCTGTTGTTTGTCTATTCCTAATAAATTCCACTATACATACTGAAAAGGGTTTCACAGTCACAATCTTCCAAAGGCTGTGGCCTCCTCTGGCTTCTGGGTTCACTAAGAAACTTGTCTGAGTAATCCTTTGTACTTGCATCCCAATAAGACTGGAAAGAGACAATAATAGTCAAGTAAGATATTGCAAAGTAAAATTTCTGGGTTTGTGTATTTCTAGACCAAGACAGTTCCCCAGTGAGGCAAGTTAAGGAGGATAAAAGGTATGTTAAAGTTAAAGAGAAATGGATTTAAAAATTCTGCAGTACCTGATTTCAAAGGTTTATGGTATATGGTTTAGCAGGAAGTTTATAGTTCCTCATGTCATGAATTAGAACAGAAAAATCCATAAGAGTAGCTATCATTGGTAAACAGTTAGATTCTTGTCTCTATAAATTCATGTGATACGCTATCAAAAATAAATTGAAATTTGAGGTTGGGGAAATGGCTGAGTAATGGCAGGAGGCCTTGACATGCACATTCTTTCTAGTAAATAAATATTAAAATTGAAAGAAATCTGAACTTAGACCAAGAATAAGATTAAGGTACTGAAAGACATGAAGTAGTCTTAACCAACTGAGATATGAGACATTTTTTTGTACGCTTCCATGCCATGTAAAATATAAATATTCCCTGAAATAATCCCTGAAATGTACTTGGGGAAAAAAAAATTTCATACTCTGTGAAATGCAATGTTCAAGACAGTGCACTGTAAGAGAATTAGAGAAAGTCTAACAAGTATAGAGCTTTATGTTCAGCTAAAAGATAAAAAAATGCAAGATATTTGTCTCCCATAAAATTGAGTCTGACATAACATTAATAGCTACCAGAGCCACAAGTTTCTGAAATTTGGAGGAATAAATAACATTTATGAGAAATATAGTGATCCATCATTTGAAATAATTTCTTAGACTGATTTAATTCTTAGCAACTTTGGAGAAGAAAAGCATTTTGATTTATTTCCTTATTTCTCAAAATAAAAATGTTATGTAAAATAAGACAGATATCCCAGATTAGAACAGACTAGTGCTACTTGCTGAGGAAATTCCAGAAATTAAATAAAATAAAGTTATATAAATTTAAATAGGTTGGAAACAGAAAATCATGAGAATCAGCATAGATGAGTCCAATCCTGTGGTTAAATGTAGGTTGGATTTGGGCAGTTACTCTTTAACTGCATGGATTTCAAAGGAAGCCAGTGAAGTGAATTTCCTTTTAGTAATTAGTAAGGAGTACAATGTGCAAGTCCTAATTTCATCATCACCATCAACATTGTTTAACTTATGAATTAATTAAGAGTTTGCATAAATGGTTCATATGAAAAATATTTTACAGTGCATAATTTAATTGACTATAAGTTTATGTCTGTGAATGATTCTCTATACTTTATATTACAAAATATTTTATCATAATCTATGATCTTTTTATTTATTATGTTTTGATTCAACAAGTAGGTTCACAGTATAAATGAAAATATATGGACTTAAACATTTCACTTATAGTGAGTTTCTTGAAAAGTTAATGGAAAGCATTTTTGAAATATGAACAGAAAACACAGTGCAAAATTTCTCTAAAGTGAATGCTGAATGCTTTCCTGGATGTATTTTTGAATTTTTATTCATCTTCATTTTTAAACAATATCAAGGAAATTAATGGAGCAGAAGGGATCAAGCATGTATGGCATAAAATTACTAATAACCATTTTGTGGTCTTAGTCTTTATTCTGTATAATGGCATATGGCTCTCATAGAAAATTAAAAAGTCACAATATTTCCAATCAACTGGCAAAATGACAGCTCTGGGATTTGTCATACAACTCTAAGATACTAATTAACATTATTATGCAGCATTATGTTTGATAATTAATAATAATATTTTTAGAATACAAACTGATTTTCCCTAGAGTGGACCATGAATTGATTACTGCTAAAGGGAGACCTTTAATGAAATTGTGTCTCCAAATATCAGTTATAGAGTCATGATTCTGTACTTCAGAATTCACTACTGAAATTTGCCATGCACACCTATTTGTACCTTTGAATATAGATGTTTATATACTTTGTTACTGAATAGTAATAGTAGGATTTATCAAAATTATTTTGTAACTATTTTTAAACATTTAAAACTATATTGTAACAGTTGACTGTGGATTTTATGACTTCTTTATTAAATATTATTTATTTAGTTATTTGAGAGAGAGAGAAAAGAGAGACAGAAGAGATAAAGAGATGAGACAGAGACAGAGATAAGGGTGGACCAAGGTCTCTTGACCCTGCAAACAAACTCCTGATGCATGTGCCAAATTGTGCGTCAGAGTTTACGTGAGTACTGGGAAATTAAACCCAGGCTTTCAGGCTTTTAAACACTGAGTCATATCTCTAAACCTAATTGCAGATTATAAATGCACATTTCAATAAAGAAAAAAAAACTAAACAAACATTTTAAAACTATCTTTTTTACTTTTTAAAAATCATGATATTTATTTTTATTAATCACTAGAGTTCATTTATTCTACATCTCATTAAAGATGAAAATATTTGAAATTACAGAATTTCATTTCAATACATTATTTCAGTTGTCATTATGTATATAATTCACTGTCTCTGAACATTTAAAATGTATCTTACCTGCATATAGGCCATAGGAAAATGTACGGAATATATATGATTTTTATTAGCAAATTAAAACATCTATGAGGTTCCACCTTACCCCAGTAAGTATAGCAAACATTAAAAAATCTAATGAGAATAAATGCTGGTGAGGTTGTGGAGAAATAAGAACCTTCATCCGCTGTTGGTGGTAATGTAAGCTGGTACAACTATGGTAAGTAATATGGACACTCCTATAAAGGATGACTAGAGAGGAACCAACAGACCCAGTTATACCTTTACTGGGCATTTACCTTAAAGGCTCCAAGCCTCAGTTCAGAGATATTGGCTCGACCATGTTAATAGCTGCTCAATTCATAATAGCTAAGAGCTGGAATCAAGCCATATGTCCATCGTTAGATGAATGGATAATAAAGATGTGGTATATCTACCAATGGAATTCTACATAGAAGTCAGGAAAAATGACTTCTATCTAATGTAATCTTAAGAAAAATGGTCAAACTTGGAACAGAGAACTGACCCAGTCACAGAAAGATAAGTGTAGCATGGTCTCACTCATCTGTGTTTCCTAACCTCTATATGCCCGAGATGATGCCACACCTAATAAACATCTCAAGGACTGGACAATAGGGATGGTGGGGTGTGGGTCCTCACCATTCCAAGGTGCCATTGGCCACCAATGGCTGGGGCGCAGAAGGATTTGGGGGGAAGAAGTAGGGTCCTGGAGCAGGTGAGTGTGACAACGGGCAATGAACACCCAGGAGGCAGTCTGATGGACAGTATGCTCTTGTTTATTCAACAGGGGAGTGGGTTTATAAACACTTGAGAAAGGTTGAGAAGGCATATACAGACTATATGGCGATTCGACACATAGTTTGTGGGTTGCTGTCTAATTGGTTGAAAAGAGATAGTGGCAGAAAAAGTTACATGACTTCAGAGTTACCAGGGAGGAGCTGTAAAGGAGATAACAGAAGTGGTGGGAAAAGCTATGTGACTTGAGCCACATAAGGGTTTCTTGGGCAGCTAGCCACAATGTCAGGATCTGGGGCGGGGGGCAAAGCCTGACTTATGGAATCTTCAGATGCTTTTGGGATTGAAAAGGGGGAGGGCCTCACCAGTTCTGCCCACTCTGGGCAATGACAGGACACACTACAACCTTGCCCGAGGGCAGGGAGGGCAAGTCACTATCGCCAGAGTGGGTTCCTGATGATAAGACCAGCTGCAACCCTTACAGCCAAAGGTCTTTGGCCATTTCCAACAGTTCCAGCCAGCTTCCTCACAGTCCCAACCCGTTTTTAGCAATGCCCAAAAGTGGTATTGGAGGGGAGGGCAAAGAAGGGGTGGGGGACAAAAAACCTGGACCCAAATGGAAATGGTACCATAAAATCCTATATCATGAAAGACATACGAAAAGATCAAACCTTCATTGGACTCTTAGAGAGAACATCTGAATCACAGGAGCCTAGAGAGGGTATGATGAAGACTTAGCTCAATCTTCTCCTGTCTCTCTAGCTCTCACTCCCTCTTCTTTCTCTTCTCTTTTTCTCTTTCACATTACCTATATTTTTTCTTCCTTCTTTTCCCTTGGCACTGACCTGTAACTCCCAGTACCAGCATGTGGTTAGCATACACAACCTGTTGACCAGTGAGACCTACAAGATTTCCCAAAAGAAGACGGATTTCTGTCAGTGTATTTGATGACACACTAAAGCTTAAGATCCTACTGCCGAAGATACCATTTGATGTTGGGAAGGAACATGGAGTGACCTGGCTGGAATTTGGAAGAGAGTCAGTCCCTAGACAGTTAGCTTGTCTTGTGCCAGAAGGTGCTAAATGAGTGATTGGGGGAAAATGACCCACATCTGTCTAAGCAACTTGTGGTCTAAGCTACTCAGCAGAAATCAACCTGATGTGATGCTCACACAAGTGCAATAGTGACACATAGCCACAGTGGGTTACCAACTGCTCTTGATTTGGCTAACGGATCTGCTCATTGGAATGGAAACCATACCTGGAACCAGAAAACAAGTCAGAACCATATTAAAAAATGAGCCGGTTCTCCAATATCAAGGTCCCACCAACAGTGAGATAAAAGAGGGCCTACACATTCTTTTCTCTCTAAAACAGTAATGGATATCCATGTATCTTCCATTGACCTCATTCTCTGCTAAATTATTTTTTTTCTTCATAGTACATCCCAGTAGAGTATTGAGATTTTTAGGAATGGATGGTCTGGAAAACATGATTTTTTTTTTATGTTCAAAGTATATATATATATATAATTTATATATATATATTATATATATATAATTTGCCTTTATATATATATATATATAATATATATAATTTGCCTTTTCAAAATATTATATGAAATTTATTACATTCTTTTCAGAAATTATGTTATTTTTCATTTTCATATACATAAATGTGCACACACACACACACACACACACACACACACATATATGAGAATGAGAGAGAGAGAAAGGAGTAATTTTGAGGAAAATTATATTACTTTTACATGGGATAATTAGCAAAAATATATTAGGTGATTTCAATAATTATATGGAAATTTATTTACTTTTTGAATTTAATTAATTAATTAATTTTTTTTTTTTTTTTGAGGTTGTGTTTCACTCTGGTCCAGGCTGATCTGGAATTCACTATGTAGTCTCAGGGTGGCCTCAAACTCACAGTGATCCTTCTACCTCTGCCTCCCAAGTGCTGAGATTAAAGGAATGCACCACCACGCCCGGCTCTGGAAATTTGTTTTATACCTACCCATTTTAAATAATTGTTCATAGTTAGTAGATTTAACACCTATTTTTTTTTCCTTTTTCCCCCTAAAAAAAGATAACAGAATTCTTTTTAAGTCTATCTAAAAATAGTGTTTTTGAAATTTTATGCCTATTCAATAGTGTTGGTGAATTTCCTAATTCTAGCACTTACATACATAAGTCTAATTAGAATTATTCAAAATACCATATATATATATATATCCCCATGTTTTGGGTTTATATTTATGATTCATACTGATTCATACATATTATAACTTGGTGTTTTATTGTTATTTCCTTTGAATTACACCAAGAAATGTTTTTTTTAAACAATATTGAAATAATAAATAATAAAGTTAAGTGTCATTGTTGCCTATTCTCATGTGACCGCTACCATACAGTGATGAGAGGGGGGTCTGTGAGTTAAACCAAGTAGTCTTGCAGTTTCACATTTCTTTCTTTTATGTCCCTGAGGTTACACAATAATGGATGTATTGGTTCAGGGTAGATGTGTTTTTCATTGCTGTTGAAGGATGGGAAGCATTTTTGTTTCAATGATTTTCTGTCATTATTTGAGAGAGATAACATCTGTGTCTCATGAAATTCTGTAGATAAAAGGTTTTTCTGATCCATCAAGTACTTCAGCAAATCTGGTGTTCAGTTTGTTAACATGATAAGAGGCTGTATCTACCAAGAAATAATCACCATCAAATTTGATTTTAGTCCATGAAGAATGATAGCAGAGTATTGTATTTGTTAAGGAACATAAACACTGTAAGAGAAAAATAAAACATTTACATATTCAAAGAGTCTAAGTATCTCTTTTATAATGAAAAATATATATAAATATTTTGGAAGATAATAACTCGTTCTATTTAATGTTAATTCTTAAATATGTATGCAATTATTTAAACATATAATAATAGTAAAGTTACAAATTTAGTAATCTGGTTTGTGAACATAATTGGTGATGGAAATCCTAATTTGTCAAGTAAAATATAGTAATAAACATGATTATGTATGAACACATATTTTGATACATCTGTTTTTATAACTTAAAGCTTCCTAATTTTATTTATTTATTTATTTTATTTTCAAGGAGAGAGAGAGAGATAATGGATGCACCATAACCTCCAGCCACTGCCACTGAACTCCAGGTGCATGCACCATTTTGTGCATCAGGCTTTACATGGTACTGGGGAATCAGACCTGGGTTGTTAGGTTTTACAAGAAAGTGCCTTAATCTCTAAGCCATCTCTCCAGCACGAGCCTTCTGTCTTTGATGGGTAACTCAATAATGATTTTATGTTGTATCTGTCAGAAATAATTAACCCCTTCAAAGTAACACTATCATCTCTAATAGAAGACCCCTTCAAAATAACACTATCATCTCTAATAATGATAAATATTTTCTCTGTTCATAAACTAAAAACAAACCCCAATATATCCCACATACAAATACTTCTTATTTCTGGTCTTAGGCAAATAATCAAATTTGTCTCTATAATTTTTATTATTGTAGACATTTCCCCTGTAGTTGAATTATAAAGTCCCTCAAATAATTTGAAACTTCTTGCTATTTTTATTTTCAGCTAAAGGTTTATAAATTCTTTTCTATGTCTTTTATATACAAATTTAAATAAGCAAATTTAAAAACATTGTTTTTCTGTTTTAATCTTTGTTTCTCTGTTCCTTTGCTAACATTTCATCTTTTTTTTTTTTTTTTTTTATTTGAGAGAGATGGAGAGAGAGGAAGAGAGAGAGAGAGAGAGAAAGAGAGAGAGAGTATGGGCATGCTAGTGGCCTCTCAGGGGCTGTGAATGAACTCCAGACACATGCTCCCCCTTGTGGGCAAGTGGGCATTGTGTGCTTGCGTTACACTTGTGTCTGGCTAAACATGGGACCTGGAGAATCAAATGGGTGTTCTTAGAATTGGCAGGCAGGCAACTTAACTGCTAAGACATCTCTCCAGCCCCTCATCTCATTTTTATTGGAAACTCACTTAAATATAATCAATAAACTATCATCCTAATTCCCCCAACCAACCCCCATCTTTTCCCTCTTAAATAAATTCTCTCCTCTTTCCAATTAGTCTGACATCTATTTTGTTATCATCGTTTTTTCACCTATTTTACTTATCTTGCATATGCAGTGTTATTCACTATGAAGACATGATTACCAAGACCAGTTTGTGTCTAGAAGATACCATTGTAAATAGCCACTTCTTTCTATGGTTATTGCACTCTCTCTGCCACCTCCTCCACAATGGTTCCTGAGCCTTACAAAGTGTGATAGAGATGTCTCACTTAATGCTGAACACTCCACTGTCACTTCTTCCTAGCACATAGGTGAGTTTTGAGTCACTGTTTTCATCACCACTATTTGAAAAGAGAAATTTCTCTAACCAAAACTGAGAGTAGAATCAATATATAGGCATAAAACTAAGTGTTTAGAGGGCATTTTTGTAGGTATTTTGACATCTTTTGCAGTTTTATTTTTTTTTTGTGATGGAAGGTAAGGTCATCGGAATGAGATCATATATCTTGATCACCTGTCTGTTCCACAAAATATCACACTGGGATTAGATACTGATGGTATCGGGCATATTGGATCAACTGAGTATGTGGCAGCACCCACTTCTGACCTGTTGGTACAACATATGCTCATCAGAATGTGGGAAATCAACCCAACAAAGAAACTTATACCTTATTCAGATTTCTAGTAGTCCTATTTTGTGCGTCACACAGAGGGATTTGTCCTAAATTGACTTGTAACTTCTTGCACCTGGACCCTCCTACTACCAAGAAAGTAGCACAATCTCTACATAGAGTTTTGGAAGTACCATCTTATTCACAGTAGTCTTTTTCTGTACTCCGAATCATCATTTACCATACAGTACTGTTTCTCTTACAGCCAAGATTAATGGGTCCAGGAGTCAGGGGGTGGAAATGGGAATGCTACCACTCACTGCCACTCATAGGGAGCCACTAATGAAAAATTTGCTTCCTGTTCTTTGGATATTATGATTTGCTGGTCTAGAAGTTATTTTTTATTTTTTTTTATTTATATTATTCTGATTTTACATTCATAGTATTGGTTCCATTGTCCTCCTCCCTGTCCTCCCACTTTCAAAGAGACCCTCATCAATGGAGAATGTGGGTCGTGCATTGTGAGGTTAGTCAAGAGTTCTGGGGTGTAGGCCCCAGTCTTTGTGCATAATGCCCCAACTCGTGACTCCAACAATCTTCCTGCCCCCTCTTCTGCCAATTTCCCTGAGCCACTTTGGGGTCATTTTAGTTCTGTTTCAGTGATGAGGTTTTGGGAGCCTCTTTGTCTCTGGATATCTGGCTTATTTGGAGTTGGATGTTCTCTGTGTTTATCTCCTTCAGCCTTTTTCTGGTGTCATGATCACCATGAACGCTGAACTCTTGCCCTTCCCCTGCGTTGTTCTATGGTTTCAGCTGGGGCCCTGGTGAGGTGTGGTTAGTTGATTGTCCCTTCAGGTTTGTTGTCCACCTGAAAAAAGATAAGCAAATTCTCCAACGGAGAGAAAAGTTAGTACTAGGTAGAAGGGACGACCGTGTATGTTTTGGAGGGAATTTTGTATGTGTTGGCTCTCTTCTAGCCCACATTTGGTGGTATCTTGCTCTTGGAGTCTGAGCTTATTTTTGTACCTGGTTTTGACTTGTTTCCAAGTTCCAGCAATGAGTTGCATTCCACTGAGTGGATCTGTTAGCCAAATCAAGAGCAGTTCGTTACCCACCATGGCTGTTTGCCACTACTGCACTTGTATGAGCATTACGTCAAATTGTTTCCTGCTGGGTATCTTAGAATGCAAGTTGTTTGGACCAATGTCGGACATTTTCCCCCAGTTGCTCGTGTAGCACCCTCTGGTACTAGACTAGCTAACTGTCTGGGGACTGACCTTCTTCCAGGTTCTGGCCAGGTCTCTCTGTGTTTGGTCTCACACACGTATGCTATCTTCGACAGTAGGGTCTTACCATTAACCTTTGGTGGATCACCAAGAACTCTGACAGAAGTCTGTCTTTTTTTTTTTTTTTTTTTTAACCTTGTAGGTGTCTCGGATCAAGAGCTCATTGTGGAGTTTAACCCCATGCTGGCACTGGGAGTTTCAAGTCTGCACCTAGAAAGGTGAGGGAAGAAAAAGATAGATAATATTATAGAGGAAGTGAGTATAGAGAGGAGAGGTAGGAAGAGAGAGTGAGAGGGAGAGAGAGAGAGAGAGAAGCAGGGCAAGATTAGGGTTATCCTTCATGGTGCTCTCTCCAGATTCCTGTGATTTGGGTGTTCTCTCTGCGGGCCTGCTGAAGGATCAATGTTTTAGCCTGTTGTTCAGAGTGAAGGTTTTTATAGCATCTTTTCCTTTTGGGTCCCAATTGTATCCCCGCCCCTTGTCCTTCCCCCACCCTCTCGTTCCCTCCCACCCTTACCTTCCCCATCCCACCCTCCCCCTTGTCTGGTCCTCAGAGTGTTTGTTAGGTTTGGCTGCATGTCTCGTAGATTCAGGTTAGGAGTGACAGATAAACGAGACCATGCGACGATTATCTTTTTGTTCTTGGGTGAGCTCACTGAGGATGATCTGTTCCATATTTGACCATTTTTTTTTTCAAATTTCCTTATTTCATCTTTCCTTACTGCTACATAGAATTCCATAGTGTAGATATACCACATCTTTGTTATCCATTCATTTAGTGATGGACACCTGGGTTGATTCCAGCTTTGTGCTATTATGAATTGAGCAGCTATAAACATGGTTGAGCAAATGTCCCTGGTCTGAGGTTTGGAGCCTCTAGGGTAAATGCCCAACAAGGGAGTAACTGGATCCAATGGTAGGTCTATGGTCATCCTTTTCAGGAGTCTCCATATAGCTGTCCATAATGGTTGAACCATTTTACATTCCCACCAGCAGTGAAAACTTGTTCCTATTTCTCCACAACCTGGCCAGCATTTTTTTTTTTTTTTAACGTTAGCCATCCTTACTGGGGTAAGGTGGAATCTCATTGTTGTTTTAATTTGCATTCCCCTGATGATTAGAGATGTTGAGCATTTTCTTAAATGTGAGTTTGCTATTTGTATTTCTTCCTCTGAGAACTGGCTGTGCAGTTCTCTGCCCCACTTTGTGAGTGGGTTGTTTGCCGGTTTATTGTTTAGGTTTTGGAGTTCTTTGTAGATTCTAGAAATCAGGCCTCTGTCAGATGTATAGCTGGTGAAAATATTCTCCCATTCTGTGGGTAATCTGCTGGCTTTGGTTATAGTATGTTTGTCAGTGAAAAAGCTGTTCAGCTTCATGAGATCCCAATGGTTGAGTGATTGTTTAATTTCCTGAGCTGCTGCGGTTTTGTTCAGGAAATCTTTCCCCACTCCTATG
The DNA here is from genome assembly GCA_036365145.1 of Orientallactaga sibirica. Lineage (NCBI taxonomy): Eukaryota > Metazoa > Chordata > Mammalia > Rodentia > Dipodidae > Orientallactaga > Orientallactaga sibirica. The sequence goes on along the minus strand of JAEOAD010000024.1, from coordinate 25,089,933 downwards.
TCACTGAAATTTCCTCCTATTTTTTCTTCCAGTAGATGCAGTGTTTCTGGTTTTATGTTAAGGTCTTTGATCCATTTGGACTTAATTTTTGTGCATGGAGAGATGTGCAGGTCGAGTTTCATTTTCCTACATATGGTTGTCCAGTTTGTCCAGCACCATTTGTTGAAGATGCTGTCTTTTCTCCATTCTGCATTGGAAGGGCCTTTGTCAAATATCAAGTAGCTGTAGTTATTTGACCCCAAATCTGGGTCTTCAATTCTGTTCCATTGGTCTATATTCCTGTTTTTATGCCAGTACCATGTTGTTTTTATTACAATGGCTTTGTAGTATAGCTTTAGATCAGGTATGGTGATGCCTCCAGAGGTATTTCTTTTGCTGAGGATGAGATTGGATATCCGAGGCCTTCTGCCTTTCCATATAAATTTTGAGATAGTTTTTTCTATCTTATATTGAAGAAGGAAGTGGGGATTTTTATCGGCATTGCATTGAATCTATAGAATGCTTTTGGTAAGATTGCCATTTTCACAATGTTAATTCTACCTATCCAGGAGCATGGGAGGTCTTTCCACTTTTGTAGGGCCTCCTCAATTTCTTTTTTGAGAGTTTTTATGTTTTCATTGTATAGATCTTTCACTTCCTTTGTCAATGTTATTCCAAGGTATTTTATTTTCTTTGTTGCAATTGAAAATGGGACGATGTTAGTTATTTCTTTTTCTGTCTCTTTGTCCTTTGCATACAGAAAGGCTATTGATTTCTGTGCATTGATTTTATATACTGCTACTTTGCTGAAGGCGCTAATCACCTTTAAGATATTTGAGATGGAAGTTCTCAGGTCACTTATGTATAGAATCATGTCATCTGCAAATAGGGCTAACTTAACTTCTTCCTTTCCAATTTGTATCCCTTTGATTTCTTTCTCCTGTCTTATTGCTTGAGCTAATACTTCTAGCACTATGTTAAAGAGCAGAGGTGAGAGTGGACACCCCTGTCTTGTTCCTGACCTCAATGGGAATTCCTTCAGTCTCTCCCCATTTAGAATTACTTGGGCTTTAGGTGTTTTATATATAGCCTTTATTATGTTGAGATATCAGCCGTCTATGCCTATTCTCTCCAGTGTTTTGATCATGAAGTGATGTTTTATTTTGTCAAAGGCCTTCTCTGCATCTATTGAAATGATCATGTGGTTTTTGTGTTTTAGCTTGTTTATGTGGTGTATTACATTGACAGATTTCCATATGTTGAACCATCCCTGCATTCCAGGGATGAAGCCTACTTGATCAAGGTGGATAATGCTTTTGATGTACTGTTGAATTCGGTTTGCAAGAATTTTGTTCAGGATCTTTGTGTCTATGTTCATCAGAGAAACGGGCCTTTAATTTTCCTTTCTTGTGGCATCTCTGCCTGGGTTTGGAATTAGGGTGATATTAGCTTCATAAAAGGAGTTGGGGATCTCTCCCTGTTCCCCAAATGTGTGGCACAGTTTGTTAAGAATTGGTTTCAGTTCTTCCATGAAGGTTTGGTAGAATTCCTCTGAGAAACCATCTGGTCCTGGACTCTTCTTTTTGGGGAGGTGTTTTATTACCTCTTCAACCTCAAAGGGTGTGATGGGTCTGTTTAGGAAATTAATCTGCTCTGGGCTCAGGTTTGGTAGGTGATATGTGTCTAGGAATTCATCCATTTCTTCCATATTCTCCTTTTTTATGGAGTAGAGGTTTTTGAAGTAAGTCCTAATGACTCTTCCTATTTCACTCATGTCTGTTGTTATCTCTCCTTTTTCATTTCTAATTTTGTTGATTTGAAGTGTTTCTTTTTTCCACTTGATCAAATTGGCCAGGGGTGTATCAATCTTGTTATTTTTTTCAAAGAACCAGCTCTTTGTTTCATCAATTTTCTTAATTGTCCTCTTAGTTTCCAATTCATTAATTTCTGCTCTGATCTTAATTATTTCTTTCCATCTGGAGCTTTTTGGGTTGGCTTCTTCTAACTTTTCCAATGCCTTTAGATGGATGATTAGGTTATTGATTTGGGATCTCTCTGTTTTTGTTATGAAGGCATTTAGTGCTATGATTTTTCCCCTAAGGACTGCCTTCATTGTGTCCCATAAGTTTTGGTATGATGTGTTCTCATTGTCATTGAATTCTAGAAATTTTGCAATTTCATTCTTTATTTCATCCATAACCCATTTATTGTTTAAAAGTGTGTTGTTCAATTTCCAGGAGGAAGAGGAATTCCTGGTGTACTTTTTGTTGTTGATTTCTAGCATTACCGCATTGTGGTCTGATATCATACAGGAGATTACATCAATTTTCTTGAAAATATGGAGGCAGACTTTATGGCCCAGTACATGATCTATTTTAGAGAAGGTTCCATGAGCTGCTGAGAAGAATGTGTAGTCTGTAGATTTTGGGTGGAATGTTCTGTATATGTCTGTTAGGTCTAGTTGTTCTATGGTGTCATTGAGCTCTCTTACTTCCCTATTAATTTTCTGTTTTGATGATCTATCCATTGTTGATAATGGAGTATTAAAATCCCCAACTATGATGGTATTGGTGTTTATTTCTGTTTTGTTGCCAAGTAGATTTTGCTTTATGAATTGTGGTGCACCTGTGTTTGGTGCATAAATATTGATGACTGTGATATCCTCTCATTGGATTGTTCCCTTGATAAGTAAGAAGTGGCCTTCTTTGTCTTTTTTAGTTACCTTTGGTTTGAAGTCTATTTTATCAGATATAAGTATAGCTACACCTGCTTTTTAATGCTAAAGGAAGGGATGCTTCTGCTAGGAGGCACAAACAAATTTTCCATTGAACTGGAAGTGCATACTTCACTCACACAGTTCAGGTTCCTGATACCCTGAGTCAACAAGCTGTAGAAGGAGTTGCAGTGTTAACAGGAATGATGGATACAGACCACCAGGGAGAAATTAGACTGTTCCTTCACAAAGGAAGTAAGGAAGATTAGGCCAGACAGTTTGATAAATAGCCCAGACCCATTAGGAATGAAGGCATGGTTCTCCTCACTAGAGAAGGAGGCAATATCTTCTGTGGTGGTTGCTGAGGATAGAGAATACAGATTCTATAACAGAGTTGCAATAATAAATACCAGATAGAGACAGATCACAAGTTACAAAAAATGAACACAGTAACTGCTGTGAGTATTCCTGTCCTATTATGTTAAAAGTATGCTTGTGCATATATACACATTAAACAGGAATTTTGGTTTTCTTTCACCTATTTCTCTATTATGTAATATATTATTGAGATAATATCACTACCTGAGTATTATTAGATCTGACTTATAAAATTTCAGCTATAGGATACTAAGTTCTAAGCATTCCACAAAGGAATTTACCACCTATTTGGAGAGGGAGAAGGAAAGCTCATTTCAGGAACTTCAGGTTGTTAAATCACCCTACCTGGAATCCTGACCTTGTTATCATTAGGAAATTAAGTATGACATAGTAGATGTGGTTGGGTGTCATATTGAAAGGGTGGACTTATGAAGTTCCATCTCAAATGTCAACTTGTATCAGTAACCAATGACTGTAGATAAGCTTACAGATCCAAGTTACAAGCTTTAATAAAACACCTGAGTCTATGGGGATATACATGCAAACTACCATAGTCAGTTTATATTTATTTGACAATTTCTTATTGTTTTATGTTATAGAATACTAATATGTTTGTATTGGGATTTATTAAAATGCATTTGTTTTATTTTTAGAATTTCAAAATTTATTGAGGCCTATTTTATGACCTCATAATGGTCTATTCTCTATGGCATATTTCATGAGTGTCAACAAAATTGGAATTTTGTTGAGTGGAATGCTCTAGAAATGCTTATTGAATTTAGTATTATTTTTAATTGTGTTATTTTTCCTTATTCACTTTTTTGTTATTGTTTGTTATTTGAGGTAGGGTCTCACTCTGGCCAAGGCTGTCCTGGAATTGACTCTTTAGTCTCATGGTGGCCTCCAACTCAGCGATCCTCCTACCTCTCCCTCCAAAGTGCTGGGATTAAAGGTGTGAGCCACCAAGCCTGGCTCTCCTCACTGACATTTTAGCAATCTGTTCTATGCATTATTTATTTGGGAAATGTGGTAGTTTGAATATATGTCCCCAATATATTCAGTGGTTTATTACTTATAGTTTGTTCACCTTGCTAGAGCAAGGTCACTGGGGCCCCGGTCTTAAGGTGTGGTGATGGTTTGAGATTCCATTGTAAAGATATGCAAATGTGCCTAGCAGGAGTTCCTGAAGTGTGCTGTGTGACCTTTTGGCTGTAGTTTTGCTCTGTGTGCTGTGGTGGCTGGTTGGCTTTTCTCTCTCTGCTTGGCCCTGTGGAGAGCAGGGCACTTCTTCTGCCATTATTGAACTTCCCCTGGATCTGTAAGCTTCAATAAATAATATCTCTTCCTCCATAACTGTGCCTGGTCTGGAAGTTCATCTCAGCGAACCTGAAGCTGTCTGCTACAGGAAATATGGAACTAGCCAACTTTGTTCAGGCTCTACTCTTTTTTAATAATTTTATATTCACTTTTGTTAATATTAGTGTAGGCATTTCAATTCTATTTTTGAATTACATTTATATAATATACCATTGACATTCGCCTAGATTCTCACTCATGGTTTCATTGATTTTAATATGTATCTCAGCTGGAGAGATGGCTTAGCAGTTAAGGTGTTTGCCTGCAAAACCAAAGGATACAAGTTCGACTCTCCAGGACTCACGTATGGCAGATGCACAAGGGGGCTCATGCATCTGGAGTTTATTTGCAGTGGCTGAAAGCCCTGGCATGCCAATTTCTCTCTCTCTCTCTCTTTCTGCCAAATATATTTACAAAACAAAGGCCCCAAAATTAAAAGCAAATTCTTTTAAAAATAAATAAGTGAAGATACAAGTAAAATGTGTCTGACATACACACTGCATATTAGGTATCCACTTTTTAATTGGGCTTTTTGTGCCTTTTTTTCATTTTGTTTTATACTTTCTGAAAAATCCCTTTTATTCCTCCATTTGGGGATTTTTTTTTTTTAAATGCATCCACTCAGTATTTTTTTTTTTTCATTTATTTATTTGAGAGAAAGAGGCAGATAGAGAAAGAGAGTGGGAACTCCAGGGCTTCTAGCCACTGCAAATGAATTTCAGACATGTGTGCCACCTTGTACATCTGACTTTACATAGGAACTTGGAAATTGAACTTGGGTCATTTGGTTTTGCAGGCAAGTGTCTTAACCACTAACCAAACTCTCCAGGTCTCAATTGGAGTATTTATTCTATTCATGATGAATGCTATCATTAATACAGGCAGATTTGTGTATGCCAATTTACTTTTATTTGAATTATGACTATTCTATCTATGTCAACTTTTCCCCACTTTCTTTTTAAATGGTAAATATTTAGCATTTAAAATTTGTTAATTTTAAAGAAACTCAAAATATTTTGGAGATATTAGATTTCATAGTTGTTTTCAATCTTATTCTATATATTTTAATTTATCAAATAAACATTATACATGAATATTAATCTTAAATTCCTTTTTTTAAGCTTTTAAAAATAAATGGTAACGTGATTTAAACCCACCAATAAATTGTTATATGAATTCTTTTGTGTTATTTAGTATATTTTAAGCTTCACTGAAAGAAGAAATTATGTATTTATGTAAAACTTTTATATTATTATTATCATATTCTTCTTATTTTTGTGTGGATGTGGTGGTTTGGTTCAGGTGTCCCCCATAAACTTAGGTGTTCTGAATGCTAGATGAAGTGTATTGTTGGGGGTGTACTTATGGGTATTATAGCCATTTTTCCCTTGCCAGTGTTTAACAATATTCTCCTCTTGCTGTGGTCCATCTGATGTTGGCCAGGAGATGATGTCCACCCTGTGCTCATGCCATTGTTTTCCCCTGCCATCATGGAGCTTCCCCTCAAGCCTGTAGGCAAATAGAAACTTTTGCTTTTCCTCCACAAGCTGCTCTTGGTTGGGTGTCTTCTGCTAGCAATGCCAACCTGACTGCAACAGCATAAGAATGAATAACTGCCACAACTACTGATAACTATCTGATATCCTTACTCTACATTCACTGTTTTCCATTTGTATTCTTTGTGATATTATTTATCAAATATAGTATATTTCTAAGTAATGATAAAAAATACAAATGTTGGGCTGGAGAGATGGCTTAGTGGTTAAGGTGCTTGCCTCCTAAGCCTAAGAACATGGGTACAATCTCCAGCGGTTCCAATCTCCAGGTCCCACGTTTAGACAGATGCAAAGTGACGCAAGGGCTCAATGCCACACTTGAACACAAAGGGGAGCACGCATCTGGATTTTGTATGCAGCAGATGAGAGGCTGCTGGCGCACCCATCTCTATCTGTCTTCCTCTCCCTCTTTCTCAAAAAAAAATGTTAAAAAGTTAACATTTTAAATTTATTTTTTAATCTAAAATTATATATATATATATATATATATATATATATATATATATTTGACAGAGAGAAAGAGGCAGAAAGACACTGGAGAGAATGAGTGCACCTTGGTCACTGCAAATGAACTCCAGATGCATGTGCACCTTGTGCATCTGGCTTATGTGGATCCTGGGGAATCAAACTGGGATCCTTTGGCTTTGCAGGCAAATGCTTTAACCACTGAGCCATCTCTCCAGCCCTAAAATTGCATTTTAAAATGAATGAACTATATTGGATATTTCTCACTTTAAATTTTTTTTTTTTTTATCATTTAATTTTATTTTTGGAGAGAGACAGAGAGACAGACAGAGAGAGAGGGAGATAGATAGAGATGGGCGCACCAGCAGTCTCTCAGCTGCTGTGAATGAAATCCAGATGTGTGCACCCCCTGTGGTCAAGTGTGGCATTGCACCCTTGTGTCACTTTGCATCTGGCTAAACGTGGGACCTGGAGATTGGAACCAGGTTCTTAGGCTTAGCAGGCAGGCGCCTTAACCGCTAAGCCATCTCTCCAGCCCAATTTCTCACTTTTTTTGTGTGTGGTCTAATTTGAGGAAGTAGGTCAAGGAGATGTCCCTTTGAAGGATATGCCCAATCTCTGGAGCCGTGGTCACTGCTTCCAAGCCACCATAAGTTGAATGGTGTCTCTCCCGTTTTGTCATTGCTGTGACTTTCTTCCCAGATTCATGACCTTACATGGGGCTAAGGCACCATGAATTGAACCCTCTAAAACAGTAACAAAGTGACTAATACTTCTCTCTTTAAGTTATTTCTAGCAGGGATTTTTTTGTGTGTGTGTGAAAAAGGACTAGGACCATGGCTCATTGTAAGTTGTGTCTTTTGTACAAGCGAACCTAGAGTTTAAATGATGAGCATGATGGCTTAGTGGGTAGAGATGGGATCCTCAAGGCAAGCTTGCCAACTAGAGTAGCAGAATCTACATACTCAATATTCAAGTGAAATATCCTATCTTAGTAAATAAATTGGAGTATGTTTAGGAAGACCCCCTATGTCAACCTCTGTCCTCCTCCTATGCACACACAAACATACAAGCATACATATGTATACTCTTGCACAACACACACCACACAGACACATAAAAAAGGTCTAAGTTATACAATAAATTGCAGCAGAGAAGTGGAATCTTTGTTGTGATTACATCAGATTAGATTACATCTAATTGTTTTTAAAGCAATTAGAAATAATTTATATAAAGAATTTGAAAGAGTTTAGATGAGCTGGCTAGGAAAAGCCTAAGCTAATACACAAAACTTCATAATCTGTTCTGTGGGTAACTCAGGAGTCTAGAACTTAGAAGTGCATGTTATAGTAAAGGGAACAGGCTCATGAGTTTGTGGGACAATGAACCGTTAAGAATTGGAGAAAAAGTAATTCTTGTTGCTTTATAATTTTAAGAGTCTACATTTTGTATATGTTCTGTGACTTTGTAGGAGAACGTTTAAAGGTGACATATTGATTAATCAGGAATATTGTTTTTCTTTTTTTACAGATAGGGTCTTTCCATAGCCCAGGCTGACATGGAATTCACTATGTAGTCTCAGGGTGGCATTGGACTCATAGCAATCCTCTTACTTCTGCCTCCAGAGTGATGGGATTAAAGGTGTGTGTCACCTTGCCCTGCTAAGAAAGGAATATTTTGTACATCATACTTATGTGGGTCCTGGGGAATCAAACTTTGGTCTTTAGGCTATACAGGCAAGTGCTTTAACCACTAAGCAATCTCTCCAGCCCAGAAAGAGAACATTTTCTTTAGAGAGACACAGAGAGAGACAGAGAGAGAGGTAGAGGAAGACAGATAGAGATGGACCAGCCAGAAGTCTCTCAGCTGCTGTGAATGAAATCCAGATGCATGTGCCCCCTTGTGGTCAAGTGTGGCATTCCACCCTTGTGTCACTTTGCATCTGGCTAAACGTGGGACCTGGAGATTGGAACCGCTGGAGATTGGAACCAGCGTTCTTAGGCTTAGGAGGCAGGTGCCTTAACCGCTAAGCCATCTCTCCAGCCCCAGGAAGAGAACATTTTAAGACAAGTATAGCACTGAAGCTTTTATATGGATACTTATGGCTGTTTTTAGGTTCATAGTGAAAATCAGCATTTTTTTAATGTACTGGAAAGATTCAGTATGACTCAAGAAATTCAAAATATTCTTCTGTAAGTTTTCTTTCCAGGTACACCCAAGGTTAACATATTGCTGTGGTGAATAACAAGGCACAATTCTCTGAGGAGCTGTGTCTTCACTCTTTCATCCACATTATTCACAGTGTATAACCTCTGTCCTCAAGTTCAGTGACTTATCTGCACATTCATACCTGCTTCACCCATTAGTATTCAAATCCAGAAAATACATGGTACAAAATTTGTCTTCATTCATATTTACTATTTCCTGAGACATTGTCATCTAAAGTCATTTACTAACTATATTTCATTTTTGTCAGTTCCTCGAACTTATCTATAATTTATTTTTAAGCATTTTCCTCTAAATCCCAAAGTGTTACAATGCAACAAGTCTCTATTGCTTTTTTTTTTTTTTTTTCCCCAAAGCATGGACAGTCTCCTCCTTGTGTGAATTATGTATGTTTGCCCTTGTTGAGAACGGGAGTTAGTTACAGTGCCCCATGTATACAAATGGATGTAGTGGTCAGCCTCACATGGCTGGGATGAACTTCCAAACCAGACACTGTTATGGAAAGAAGAAGGGATTTATCTGAAGCTTGTATATCCCATGGAAGTTCCATAATGGCAGAAGAAAGTGACCTGCTTTCACAGGTCCAAGAGGGAGAAAAAGCCACAAGCCACCACGAAAAAGTGAACAAGGATACTTCAGGAAATCAAGGCAGAGCTCAAGCACTCTGCACACCTTTAAACTGGAATTCCAGATCCATCTCGGACCTTAGGCATGGATTCCACAACCTACCCCCAGAGACACCTTCTCCAGACAGGTGGCTGCAGATATAAATTACAAACTATAATAACATTCTGACTACAATGGGGACTGTCCATTCAAACTACAACAGTGGGGATTCTGGTTACTTGTTTGTGTACATGTAGCCTCTGTACTAAGCCAATACTGTCCTATTAGTTTTCCTTACTATCATTGAAATGAATCACAGAAATATGGGTTCCAAACATTCTGGCCTGTCCCATGTAAGGTATAGCCTGAGTCCTTCAAGTGGGGACAAATAGAAGCCACACTTACAGAGCCACACAGCCTGAGTAGTGCTTCAGTCTTGCTCATTAAGGACCAAGTCATAGGCTGACTAACTTGCCCTAGTCTTTCATAGTCATGACCAAAATTTATTACATTTAGCCTTGTGTGTTTTTTTTTTTAAATTTGTTCCATGTACTTAAGAAAATTTTCAGTTTCCTTCAAAGATAATATTTTGAGTTATTTTTAAATATTTTGGTAGCTATGGTTTATTGTATTGAAAGAGAATCTGTGCCGTTTCCCTCCAACTCAGTCTAAAAGTAATCTCAATAAAACACATTACCTCTTTTTTACTTAATTCAGTATTCAGATTTGTTTAAATGCAAAGAGCTAAAAAAAAAAATGACTTCTCATGAATTGTGTGCTATTAAATGCTGAAAACTCCCATTGTCTTGGGAGATGAACCAAAGGTTAAAGTCATAAGGTTGCAAGATTGTTCAGCCTGAGTTCAAATCTCTGGCCCATGCATCTGTGATGCCAACCCACCCACTTCAATGTGAGATGGAGCCAGCAGAATCCAGAAGGTTGTAGGCTTGCTAGACTAGGTCACACGAAGCAAAGGAACAAAGGAAACCAACCAAAATGATAAGAGAAATCCTGTTTCAGCAGGGTGTTGGGTGAAGGCAAATACTTCACAGTTGACTTGAGCTCCACTTGTACTGTGACATGCCCATGCCCATGTAGACACACACGTCATACACACTCCGGATGCATACAGTAATCTGCACATATGAAACAGATGATAGCTCATCATTTAAAATAAGTTGATATAATTTTTTCACTTTATTCTTATTTTTATAATAAAACTGACAAAACAGAAAGTAAAATCTTTACCATAAAGTACCACTGAGACAAGAAATGATAAAATGTAAACTTCATATAAGACATAGAGTTGAAAATAGTAATTCTTTCCAAAGCAATTAAATATGCATTATTAAAGATCTGCTCTGGTACTTTCATCTTTTTGGTATTAGTGAAAACTTCCTGTCAGTGTACTGCAGCCTGTGATACAGCCACTTGAATTCAGTCATTTTCATTAAGTACAATTGCTTTGAAGTAAAATCTCTTCACATTGAAATGCAATTCCATGCTAATATAGAATGTGAAATGGGTTAGAGGACAAAAATTTGTTTCATGTAGTGAGTGATTTTGAATGTGACTCATATAATCTCCAGGCAATAAACTTCTAAAAGAAAAGTAAAAGATATAATTGTAATAATGTAAAGAATGGCTAACTCTTGTCTTGATATCTTATGAAAAAAGAAGAAATATTTTTATAGTACCCTGTTTGGCTGCAATTCACTCTTTTGTTGTGTTAGAGCTCCCCTATGTGGCTATTTTGGTGAGACACATACTTGAAGGCCTTGATATATTACATTTACACATGAGCAAAACCATCCCACATATCTATAAGCAGAGATTTGCTGTGGGATTCTCTTGTAACTATTTTCAAGATTTATAGGAAGAATCACTTTTCTCTTGGAGTAACACTGGAAGGGACATTTTATTAGAACTTTATAAAACAAATTAAGAAAGCCACATGAAATAAATGAAGTACTATGTCTACCATTTTTTAAATATATTTGATTATCTAAATGATGTTTGAAAATTTTTGTGTATTATGCATACTTTTAAGGTAGGAAAGCCTGATAAACCATGTGTTGCACGTGAAATACTGCTGTGTACTCGAGGTCATCAGTCATGTAAACAAATGAAGGCTGAATCATGAATTCAGCTGAAGGCCTATGTCTTATTCAGCTTAACATTGCTGGGAAGATAGAATTTATTGAAGCTTACAGATTTGGGCCAAATTCCATAATGGCAAAAAGAGAAAACCCATCACCAAAGCAAATGCAAAAGGTGGCAAACAGTAGGGAACCAAGGAGGAGCTCAGACTGCTCTTTGTATACTTTATTCTGGAATTCAGATCCACTCTCAGTAACAGTAACACCTTAGGGCTGGGCCCCAGGATCTGCCCACAGTGACACCTCCTCCAGATCTAAGTTACAAGCTTTAGTAAGCCCCTGAATCTATTGAGGTCACCTGTTCAAACGTCACATTCTGTCCATGGTGTCCAATAGATTTGTAAACATCTCACATTGTAAACTGTATTCAATCCATATTTAAAGATCCCCACAGTTTTTACTAATTTAAGATAGGTCCCATGTGCCAAGTCTCATCTGAGATGTGAGATTATGTCTTAACTATGAGTCCTGTAAAAATCAAAACAAGTTATATACATTTAACTTATATTGTCACAGAGTAAACATGTCTAACTGTCCTAAATCATAAGAGGGAGGGAGTGGATGAATGAAAACTCAATAACCACAAAGCAAACATCAAACATCTGCAGTTCACATTCAATATCATAACTAGTGACTGATAATCTTTAGCTTTTTCAATTCTGCTCCTCTAGCTGGGCTGAGTAGCCTGGGAAAACTTTATCCCAAGATAACAGTATTCCATGGCAGTCCTTGTACAGCTTAGATATATCCAAAGAATTTTCAGGTCTCCATGAAAATCATGGTCCATTTTCCAAACGCTTTGCCAATCTCTTTATCAGGGTCCTCACCCCCTGCCTCATGATGCATCTCAGCAGCAGCTCCTGAGACTCTGAGCACTTCGTGACCGACTCTGTATATATATATATGTTTGTTTCTGAAACAAATACCAGGTAAGCAAGACACAACCATATTCTTAATTCAGGTACAAAATAAATCATGATCTTGAAGAGCAGGTTCCATCCTTTCAGTCAACTTATTTTAAAAGAATTCATATTTTTATCATTTGGTCTTTTCTCAGGCATCTATTCCATGGTTTTAATGTTAAGTAGTTGGATCATTTTCCCTAAGATTATTAATGTATTTGATAATAGCAACTTCAGTAACCTAAAACCAGTCACTGTGCCTATATATTTTAAACTTGTTTGAATTTCTGTAATTTTAAATCTTTTAATTTTCAGATTGATAACTTTAGCTAAGCATATCAGTCCATTACAAATTCAACCTTGATCAAACTCTCTGCCATGGGCTGAAGATTATATATATGTTGATTTGAATGTATACCTGTACAGAAATGTCACACTTCCCAATAATATGTACAATTTACAATTTTCTGTATAAGTTAAAATAAACATTAAAAATTGTTTCCCATTTTCACAGAGCATCCACTATGTCAGTTTAGTGAGAATGATCTCCTTTTTCAATATCTAGTCATCTATATCTGAGCAGACTCTCGCTGGAGTCTTCTCTCAAAGTCTGATCACCTTGGCTTGTCTCTTGCATAACTTCTACTAGGTCAATCTAGTCAGAACCGGCCATCCCACTGATGTTTCCTCTTAGTAATTTTCAGTCCATTAACACCAGGACCACTTTGTAGCTAATAATTTCTACCTGACTGAGTTGGTGTTACAATTAGAGTTGGGCTCAGCTCAGTTTTTCCCTCTCTCCTCCACTCACTCGAGCACTTGAGCTTGTACAGAATTTGTCTCATGTGGCCACTAATTAAAATAAGCTATTGGAAATAAGATTTATGAGTCTGTTAGGCAAGAATGTGTGTCATTGAACTGCTGTTTTGGAATAGGTTTTTATTTATAAAAATCATTGTGCTTTTTGTTCTTGAGCCCTACAAGTTGCACAGTGCCTGATGGCTTAACATATTTCCAACATATTTCACTATTTTTCCCCAATGGATTATCCCTCAGTGACCTAACAAACATAACTATGTACTGTCTATTCTAGGAAAATGGTAATATTACTTTGATAGATAATAAATACATGTTGTACCACTGGAAAAATTTGCATGAGAATAAATGAAAATGTGGTAGGTGCTGTAGTTACTGTAATGTTTATTCTTTGTGTCTCTGCTCTAAACTCTTTCATCCTTAAGGCAATAAGGATAATAATATTCCCTTATGGTAGGGAAGGTAAGGCAGCCATTTCATCCATATATCAGCAGCAAAGAGCAAACAGAAAAAAAAAAAAAAAAAAAAAATAGGGCCTGGCCATAAAACTTAAAGGCCTGCTTTCATTTCTCCAGGAGAGTCAAGTGTATTTTAATTTTAGTTATTAATATATTCAATTTATATGGATCTCATTTTAGCAACAGTTTTTATTTTCACAATTTTTCCAGTGATGAAATTGATAAATTTTATAAGTAACATGTCAATAACTAAGAATTCTGGCACACTTGACAACACTAGCCCTCATCTATCATTTATTTTAATAAAAATCTAAGAAAATTTTTGATATAGGAAAACAAATATGGGGAGCAAAAATGATTTCACAATATTTTAGTTAAATCTATTTTGTATGAAACTAATAACATTTAAACAGAGAGAATCCTGAAAATTGGGGTAAATATTGTTATCAAATGGGTGGTTAAAATGAAAAGGAGGGCTGGAGGGATGGCTTAGCAGTTAAGGTGTTTGCCTGCAAAGCCAAAGGATCCAGGTTCGATTCCCAGGGACCCATGTTAGCCAGATGCACAAGGGACGTACACGTCTGGAGTTCATTTGCAGTGGCTGGAGGGTCTGGTGTGTCCATTCTCTCTCCCTCTCTCTCTCTCTCTCTCAAATAAATGAATAAGAATAAAATATTTAAAAATGAAAAGGAATAAAAAGTATATAATTCATACTTAAAAAATAATTTTCTAAATGAGTGTAACTAGCCACTCTGCATGAAAGTTCATGAGTGCAATTTTAGCATTTACAGGCAATAGTGTTGCAGGTTTAAAGGCAGCTGGATTATATAGTGTGACCCTGCTTACAAAATTATATATATAATATATTTTAAATTTATAAACTTGGTAAATTATTTCATTCCAATGAATTGTATACATAAAGTTACTTAATTATATGGCATATAAGCTGTGCCTGTATGGAATTGTAAAGTAATTTTTTAACTAATAATTTGTGTCAAAATAATCATCATCATGTTAAGGATTATTTGTTTTGTTTAAATTTAGTTAAGTAAAACATTGATTAAGGAAATTATTTTTCTTTCAAATTAGTACAATGTATGTTTAATTATATCATCTAATTTTTTGGTTAATTTTGTTTATAGCAAATCTAGTTTTGATCATATCAGAAGTATACCTCACACTTCAGTTTTCAGGCTTTCTGTTGTATTCAAAATATAATTCATTAAAACATGTTCCATGGGTATTAAAAAAATTGAAATTTTCAATATCAAAGAATTTTCCCTAGGTTAGGAAAAACCTACTTTAGTATAATTGAAGCAAGACTATTCATTTTATGTCACTTGTAAAAAAATATCTATGCATTTTGGGATTGCTACATTTTCTGTAAACTAATAATAGAAATACCCATAGAACTTTCAACAGTTTCTGCAATGAAAGAAAATTCTGTAATATTAAATTTCTGAGCTGGGTGTGGTGACACATGCATTTAATCACAGCACTTGGGAGGCAGAGATAAGAGGATTGCCATGAGTTCCTGGCCACCCCTGAGACTGCATAGTGAATTCCAGGTCAGCCTGGGCTAGAGTGAAATCCTACCTCGAAAACCAAAAAAAAAAAAAAAAAAAAAAAAAAAAAAAAAAGTCTGATACAGCTTCATTTATTAAGGACTAATTGTGTTTCAAAAAATTAAAATGGGGCTGGAGAGATTGCTTAGTGGTTAAGGCGCCTGCCTCCTACGCCTAAGAACGCTGGTTTCAATCTTCAGCGGTTCCAAACTCCAGGTCCCAGGTTTAGCCAGGTGCAGTGATGCAAGGGCACAATGCCGCACTTGCCCACAAGGGGGCGAACACATCTGGATTTCGTTCACAGCAGCTGAGAGACTGCTGGCGCACCCATTCTCTATCTGTCTCCCTCTCCTCTCTCTGTCTGTCTCTCTCTGTGTCTCTCTCTAAAAAAAAAAAAATAATAAAAATAAAAATAAATAAAAAAAAAATGCATTATTTTAAATTGTTTTAACAAGGTTACAAACATATATCATGAAGATTTAACAAATGGTTTTATAAAATGTGTGATTTTTTTTTAATTGTGTGTTTTTTATTATAATGGTAAATGTTACACATCTACTAATAAGCTATTTTGTGCATTTAAATTCATCATCAAATAAATTCTATGTTAAAGGTAGTTAGTGTATTGTGCTATTTTTATTTTAATTTGTGAGATTTTTGAAGTAGTGGGCTGATGTAGCTCAAGCTGGCCTTAAATCCACAATATAGCTGAGGCTGGGCTTGAAATACTAACCATCCTTCATCTATCTCCCCTATTCTGGGATTATAAGTATACACTATCAGCCTTGGCATAGTTATTATTAGAATTCTTTCAAATGTCAATATTTTAGTACAGTATATGCCCATTAAACAAAAGATGGCTTACATATATACATATGTCTTTAATTAATCATAATATGCTAGACTTAGAGGATTTAACATACATGACTTTGATCATCTTTTAATCCATTGCATAATAAATCCCTCTGAGCTGTTCCTATATGGACTCATAATCAGTGCTTAGTCTCTGAGTTCCAACTGAAGGTTTCAATTTGGGGCAGAGTAATATTTCTTAATATAAAACATGAGGAATGGTACTCAAAAATTCTTGGATTTAACATTATGCTTCTCAGAAGGAACATGAACATCACTGATGAGACAAAGTATAAATATAAAAAAAGATTTATGAGAAAATTTCAAGTGTGGCAAGAGAAGAGCTTATCAGTCCATAAAGCAGAAAGGTTTATATATCCACAGACATTCCAGGAAGAGCCTGAGGACCTCACCTCAAAAACAGTATCAGGAATAGGGCTAACCGGGCTCACATAGGCAGCTGAGTGACCACAGAGCTTTGTGACACAGTAGACATTCTGAAGGGGCTAAATGCAGGGGAGAAGTGAACACAGCCAGACACAAGAAAGTGATTAGGGTTCTCAGTTGACTGTGGGCAGGAACAGGGGTTACAAGAGTTTAACCTTTTAATAAAATACAATTTAATTTTTAAAAATAACGTTTTTTTAAAGTAAATATTTTAAAAGGAAAATTGTCTAGTTAGTTTAATAACAACTAGTATTCCTATTATTTATCGATATATATAGGAAATGACAGTTTTAAAATAGTTTAAAATACTGAGCTACCCACATGTATTTTTTAATTTACTTAAAAAATATTTCCAATATTGAAGAAAACTTTCAAAATTTCTTCAATATCATTCTTTCAACAAATCTGTACCTGTATTTAGAATATGTAATAAAATTTACCTAATGAAATTTACATATAAAACAAATATCCAAAGTTAAAAGGATCCTAATATTATTTTAAGATAATATTTATTATGCATACATTTTGAAATTTTAATATAAAGATTTTATGGTTTTAAGAAGGGGTACTTTTATATCTAGTTTTGCAGTCTTGAACATATTCATACATGCTCCATGAGAATGTAAGAATAACTTTATTAAGGCATAATTCAAAGCAAAATTAATAAAATGAAGTATTTATAAAATTCTACAATAGATTTTTATAATATATGAATATATATGTATAGCATGAATTATACATTTAATACTATAAAACTGTATATTTAACATTTCAGATTACCATCAAATGACTATAAAAACATCTGTTCAGGAAAATCTTTTAATGAATAGGTAAATATATGTTGAAGACAACACTTAGCAGTTTAGGCATCCATGGAGCTAACGGTTCTTACTGAAAGCCATTCACATTTATTAGTTTTTTTCTTACAAAGCACTCTTCCTGATATTTGGAAAATCTCCGGTTAATTTTCAAAATTCACATAGTTCGACTTATGGAAAACATTTTCAAAGGCACACGCTTGCCATTGTTGCTTATGCTATTTGCATCTTAATCTAGTTTGAATTCTGAGATGCCTTTGTCCCTCCACTCTATGTAAAAACACAGAACCTGTATTTGTCTAAAAGCTTCAGGGCAAAATGACCCGTACTCATTTGCTTCAGATTGTTCTTGACATTTCTCTTACTGTTTCATTCTGTTTTGTCAGATCTTTAATAACTGCAAGATTTCTGTATATGTCTCTCTTTCCCTTTCTTTATCTTCTCCTTCTTTCCTTGAGGTTTGGGTTGCTACTGGAGCATGGGTGAATTGAAGGGTAACTTACAGAAGTGGGATGCCTTGAAGCTTCATCCTGCAAATCCCATGATGACTCACAAAAGCTGCAGCACTGAGGAGTCCTCTTGCTTCTTCCTGTAATGTACTATAGTACCTCCAAGAACATATCCAAGTGGGGCAGGACTAAGTGAACTGGCAGGGGAGTCCAAGAGGAAATGGCGAGTGGAAATTCAGATGAGAGCCTGTTGACCCTCCCAGCATCATGGACATCACCACAAGTCTAGCTATCTTTGTAACTTTATGCTTATTTTATGACCAAGCCAGTGTGTCATGTCATCTGCAGGTCACCACAGTAGCACTGTTTCATGCTGGCCAATTGCCATGTCATGCTTGAAGAAATCCCTGCATTACAACAGAAGGATTTTTTTTTTTAATTCCTTTGAAAAAGTTGTTTCCAAATTGTACACCTCAATTATATCAAGGCTCAGTTGTCTTCCTAGAATTGGTTCTCTAACACAAAGTTGCTTTATTCACTTTATAGCATATATCCCAATAGCCTTATATTGAAGAACAGGTTTTGCTTTGTTTTGTTGTGTTGTGTTTTTACCCCAAAGTGAGCAGATTTTTAGTGATAGGTGTTATGAACCCACAATTGAAGAGCTATCCCAGTGAGAAGGGAGTTATGATGTCTATGTGGTCCAAGAGGCAGCAAAAGTCTGCACCTAAATGTATAATTTAGGATGTTAAATGTCCACTTTTGATTATGTTCCAGAGGTGAAGCATGCAGGAAATCAGGTGTAAGTAATGGTGCATTTGACAGGGATGACTGGAATGAAAGGATGATATGAAACAGTTGGGAATTACCATTATGCTCACTTCACTGATATCGGAAGAGGCTACAATAAGGCCTTCAACTTCAGACTTCTGATGAAAGTCCTAAAGAACCCAATCCTTTTTCTTTTACAAAACCAGGATGAATGTGTGTTGTGGTGTACTAACCTGATCCATGATAAACATTGATCTCTCCAAAATGTAGCAAACACTCTTCTGAAAACCTGAGAGGCCTATGCAAGATACTCATCTTGGTGAATGGTCTCGGTTTTCCATGTACTAATTTTGATTCTAATAGTTCTTTTTTAATTATAAGTGACCACAATATATACCTTGAACTCATGCAAGACTAAACAGAAAGGAATGAGAAGAAACAAAACATTCATAGCTATAAATGAAAGGAAATGAAATACTCTACCTTGAGAAGCAAGCGAATGTAGGTGTTTTAATTGGACACTGATTTTCCTCTATTATTACTGTGAGACACTGACAGAGTTCAAAGTGATTATTGTTCAGACACTGATCTGGAAAGGAGAAGTAAAACTGTAGAACTCCCTGCCTGGGCATGGCAAGATTATTAGTCTTCTTATTTTCTGAACACTGTGCCCGCACCTTGCATCTGGATTTAGCAATTTCTGGAGGCAGTTGATCACTGAACTCACAGAATTCACATTATTGAGAAAGATTTGTGCTAGGGTTTTAGAGTCCCTTCTAAGCTTGCTTTTAGGTTTGTTTTGGTCTTTTTGAAAATGTTTTGCTTTAAGTTGCTACAATGCATTCAGTTTCTCCAATTTCCAAAACTTACTAAACTGCACACTGTGATGGTTAAGTTTGTGTCAACTTATCTGCTTAGGAATTCACAGACCTTCCTCATAAGTGTGTCTCTGGTTGCTTCTAAGGGGGATTAACTCTGGGGGCTGAGGTGGCTTTATATAAAGAAGCTCTGGGAAGGAATATATCCTCCTCCTCCCACTTGGCTGTCTGGTGCTGCTCACTGTTCTCTGCTTGCTGCTTTCCAGTGTGGACTAAGGACCAACGTGGAATGAAGACCTGCATGGACTGAAGAGCAGCATCTCTCCAGGACGCCTCCAGGCCTTCAGTGCCAGGTTGGGACTACTGAGGCATGCAGCCTCCTGAACTGAGCAGCTGCAGGGTGCCTTGACTCTCAGGCCTGCAACCTGCTATTGTGGGACTGTCATAAACTAATTCAATAAATTCCCTTCTGATACAATTCATTCTACTGGTTCCATTCCTCTAGAGAACACTGACTAATACATACACCAAAACCTTCAGAAAGGGCAGCCTAGCATTCAAACCACCCCAAACTGTTGGTTGTAGTTACTTTCTCTTCCTGAAATAAGGCATCCAACCAAATGGAGCTGATGGGAGGAAAGTTGCTTATTTTGGCCTACAGGGAAAACATGGCATGATCAAAAGGCTGGACATCACCTCTGCCAAGTTCTTTCTCCAGCAATGTTCTACCCCCCAAATTGCCATCAGTTAGGCATTAAGCATTCACCACATATAAATTTATTAGGGGGAGGGCATTTAATTCAAACCAACACATTGTTCTATGATACTTATTTGCTAATATCCATTTATTTTATGTGTTATAATATTCACAGGGGTCTTTAAAATTGCATTAGGTTTAGATATTAGAAAATGTTTAAAATATATATTTTATACTTTTTTATTAAGTACAAACTTTTTATGAACATATCATATATTGGTATCATTATATGCCTCCTCCCTGTCCCCACTCCATTGAGTGCTTTCCTTCATGGGATTGCTGGTATCCACCATGTAATTGTAGGTCATGAGTGGAGAGAACAGCAGTCTGTCATTGTGGGGAGGGTTATATTTCTGGATATTCCTTTTCAACCAGTGGTTCTATAGCAGACAGCTTCAGGTTCACTGAGATGAACTTCCAGACAAACAACAGTTATGGAGGAAGGTATATTATTTATTGAAGTTTACAGATCCAGGGGAAGTTCCATAATGACAGAAGAAGCTGGCCTGCCTTCACAGAACCAAGCAGAAAGAGCAAAGCCACAAACAAAAGCCACACAGCACACTTCAGTAACCCCAGCTAGGCACAGTTTGCATATCTTTAGATTGAAATCCTAAACTCACCACCACACCTTAAGATCAGTCCAGTGACACTGCCTCCAGCCAAGTAGCTGCAGATACAAACTATAAACTAATCAAACACTGAATATATTGGGGTCCATCAATTTAAACTACCACAGATTATTACATTCTTTCCACCCCCTCTTCCACAAACTTCCCAGAGCCTTGGTGGGTATGCTTTCATTCTACTTTAGTCTTGAGTTCTCACCATCTTGTGTATTTCTGCTTGATGCATTTTGATTATCCTCAGTGTCTGTCTACATCACTCTGGTCCAGGTTGTCATGCTTGCCATGGAAGCAGCACCCTTGCTGATATTGTCAGGTCCTCTGTGGTTTCACCTCTGTGAGGGATGGTATCTCCTGTCAAGGATTCAGCTATCTATTTTTGTCTTGTCAGTAGATTATGGTTGTCCTTGAGGTCCCCAAAACAAGACAGGCTTCTGTCAAAGCACTTGATTGACCACCTGAGGTAAAAGGTAAGACCCTATTGCTGAAGACACTCAATGCTGCCAATGCAGAACATCAAGAGATCTAGCTGAATCTGGAAGGAAGCCAGTTCCCAGGTGGTTAGTCCATATAGTGCTAAAACCTGCTACATGTAGTGCCAACAAAGTAGTGAGCAAGCAGGGATCTTTGGTAAAAAAACAAACAAAACAAAAAACAAACAAACAAACAAACAAACAAAAAAAACATTTGTACACATCTATACAATAGTGGCACACAGACTATGTGGACAACCAATGGCTCCTTGATTTGCTATGAGATCCAATCAGTGGAAAGGAGACCAAAGTAATGGACTCCAAAGAGAGGCTCCCACTAGTCTTCATCCAAAAATGTGGCTACACCCATCAAAATCCCTCAAAATTAACAATGCTTATCTCCTTTAACCTATGCTGATCTCACTTTCCACTGGAAAATCTGGTTTTCTTTTACTTATCTAAATTCTATTTTTTGAAGATTTTGGGTGTGTTTATGTGTGTGCATGGGTTTATGTGTATGAGTGCAATTTCATGCATGCCACGAAGCACCTCTGGAGGGCAGCAGACAACTTCCAGTACTGGATATCACCTTCCTTGATTGAGAGCGTTACCATCTTGTTGTTGGGCCAAAACAGCCAAATAAAGATTATTGAAGGAAAGGTGTGATTTCCATTCACAGTTTCAAAGGAAAGCTTCATTTGGGTGTGGGAAGCATGCCCAAGCATACAGCTGGGCCATCAAAGCTTCTCACATCAGCTGGAGGAAGCAGCCAGAGTGAGCTAGTTCTGAATATCCCTTATACTGGACTAAACCCTTAAGATCTGCTCACTTCTTTCAAGAAGGCTCCAAATCACCATTTGGGGAATAAGCATGTGTTTATTAATCAAAGTCACCTGAACCATGGGGATATTTTATATTATATTAAAATCATCATAAATAGAGTATTCATGAAATTTCAAACCTCATTTACACCAAATGAGGAGTAGATATTACTGCAACACCTACAACAAGCCAAACAGTATAAAAATAGCCTTTAAAATAGATTAAAGTTCACTAATTATCACCTAACACTCATAGAGCAGATTATGTTCATTCTAATCTGAAGCAGGCTATGGAGTTAAAAGATAATAGTATACATTAAGGAAAACATCAATAAAACACACAGTTCAAGAAAGTTAGGAAAAATGGTCTTAATTTGCATGCTATTAATATATAAGCCATGTATAAATAAATATCTTCTCAGTATTGTAATGGGCTATATCTAAGTACTATCTTTATTAATCTGGATAATTTTGAATTATTTCAGTTTTAGGCTTTTAAATTTCAGATTTTATCTTCTAAGAATTTTTGGGTAGAAACTGATTCTCTAATAAGTTCCTAGGAATCATGGTCTGAGATTAAGCCATAACTCTACCAAAGACCGAAGCTGATGTAAGCCTAGACACATATACACATCTATAGTACAGCTACACATGAGTTAATGAAGTGATGAATCTCCTCAACCTCATTTCTTTTCATTCAAATGCAAAATATGACAGAAGTTCAGGGCTATGGAAAAAAATAAATTGTAATTTTTATACAGTTAGCTGGGGATATGTATTATTTTTGTACAAAATCTTAGTCCCACTGTAGGAAGCTCTAAATAGAAATTTCTTTTATTTGAAGTCAGTAATCAAGATGAAATAAATTATCTATGGGCATATACTGATTGTTGACACTGATGTGCCCTCCACTCATTTCAACACTAATAATACTAATATTAATAATCTTATACTACTAATAATACACATCATAAAAGGGCAACATCTTAATAAGTATTGGAAATCTTCATGCCCCCCCACAAAAAAAAAAAAGACACTCAGGACGTTATTCTGAGTTAACATATAAATTTAGATTTACTTTTACATCTGTGGGAGGGTTTTATTTTTTTTATAAATTTTCATACGTGTAATTTTAAAACAAATATCCATTTATTTATGAGAGAGAGAGTGTATGGTAGGCATGTCATGGTCTCTTGCCATTGAAAACAAATTCCAGATGCAGGGCAATGTTGTACATTTTGGCTTTATGTGGGTACTGGGGAATTGAACTGAGGTACAGGCTTTGCAAGAAAGCACCCAAACAGCCCTCACCCATGGATTTTGATATTGCTAGAATGCAGAACTGTAATATAGCCAAAATTCTCATTCAGCATATTTAAGAATAATATATAAGCAAGGCATGGTGGCATATGCCTTTAATCCCAGCATGTAGGAAGTAGAGGTAGGAGGGTTGCCATGAGTTCAAGGCCACCCTGAGACTACATAATGAATTCCAGGTCAACCTGAGCTAGAGTGAAACCCTACCTTGAAAAACCAAAAAAAATAATAAAAAAAAGAATATTTTATTTTTATTTTGAAAGAGACAGAGAGAGAGATATGGGCATGCCAGGACCTCTTGGCCCTGCAAACAAACTCTAGGAGCCTGCACCACTTTGTGTATCTGGCTTTATGTGAGAACTGGGAATCAAATTCATGTCTTCAGGCTTTGCAAGGCAATACAGCACTGAGCCATCTGTCCAGCCATCATTCAGCAGTTTTTCACATATTCTATCTGTGGTCTGGCCTATTATGTCCCACCATCTTTCTTAAAACAATAATAGACATTTCATACTTCTGTCCTATGATCATTGTATGCAATCTAGTTTTGTCTCATGATAACTATTACTTTAAACTTATTTTACATACCCTGCAATGTGTATTGCCTAAATGTTCAAGCATTTGCCATTTTTCATGAAGATTTATGAGACTAGTTTTGCCTTTTTGTCTGTAGTTCACTGTTCTAGAACTAAATCACTATAGAGCTTGACCCAAAGCTCACAGTTGAATAGACCTGTCATCTCTTTCTGGAAGAAAACTTCCACTTCGATAATGCATTACACCTGCTTGGCCAGCTTTCTCTTATTCCCATTTGTTCCCTGTCGTGATAACTCCTTGAGTTGAAACTGAATTACTGCTGCATGAAACACAACTATTTTTCTATAGGAACATTAGGATAAGAAAAGCGGTTGTTATAATCTAAGAATATATCAGTGTTATAAATGGGGGATTAAAAAGGACATCAAAGCTTGTTCAGAATGAAAAAGAGATCATGAGCTTCTTGGAGAATGTCTTAAATCAGAACTTTCGTTTGCTTAGACTTGGCTGTGGTGGTTTTCTATAGTGTAAATCAGAAAGCAACTTGAAGCTGTTTAGAGACTTGTGGGGACTGATAAATTAAGAGTAGTAAATATGCCAAAGAATTATTAATTAGAATGTTTTAACAATGAAACTGAATTTGAATGTTTTCTTCTCCTTCCACCTGAATTTGAGCAAAACCATCATAGAGACTTATATAGGTCCTGGTCAGGTTTCTTTGATGGTGGCCTTTTAGGAATCATGATGCCCATAAACATCGTCTCAGATGCTACAACCCTGGGTTTTCACAATGAGGTTGATTAATCAGCCCAAAGATCATTTTCAACTACCTTGTTCCATTTTCACATATGACAACAGGTACAGAGTCATAGATAGAGAAAAGCAATTCTGGTCTCTTAGTACAGAGTAGAAACCTACAGAAATCAATAATGTGCTGTGCATTTCAAAAGGCTGGAAGAAAAAGTGCTAATGTTTTTTTTTTTTTTTTTAACCATGAAAAAATGATTAATGTTTTTGAAAAGGTAATTATGTTTAACTTAATGAAAACATTTCTTAGTAATTGTTTTGTCAACATATTGCATGGTAGCCCACTAGTATGTGTATTATTGTTTTACATATGATTTAAGAGTATTTCAAAAATATATAAATAAATACTACTGATAGGGATAGCAAAATCTTTGCAAATATGTGACATATTTTATCTCTCCTTCCTAATGTGATATATTTCTTACATTCAAAATATCTGGTAACAAAACATAATGATAGCTTTATGCTTTACCCCAGAAACTTTTTAGTATTGCAAACTTCCATTTATCAGACATGTTTATCATGAAGAATTTTTATTAATTTTTACATAAGCCAATGAAACCAATAACAAAATAATGGCTTTGGTTTGAATGAGTTCAAAGGCACATTTATCAGTTCTATAACATATGAAAATATGAAATGCATGAACAGTATGCATAATCAAATTCTGAGGTAGCTGCTTTACTGAACTAAAGAAAAAATACAATGAATAAAGATCAGGCACAACATTTTTTTCACTCAAGTATTTTAAAATTGAATAGGCTGCAAATACATACATAATATCAAATGTTCACACATTCCTCTTTGCTGCAACTTTGCTCAGAAAAGGCAACAAGATCCCAGTAGGATATTTAATAATTGAATAAGCCTGACCCTTTATGCTGCTACTGAATACTCTGGGGATAATGGAGAGGCAAAGAATGATAGTATGCAGAATTCTGCACATACTGAGGTAGTCTTAATTGTAAGTGAGGGAATCACATTTCACTGCTTTTTGTTTGTTTAAATTGGTTAATTTCCATGGAGAAAAGCAGAGCTCAGCAATTTTTCCAGCATGATTTTTTTTTAATGCAATTCAGAGAAGCCAAGCTTCATACTCTAGAGGAAGCTCCCTAATCCACCGAGCAGCACATTAGTGTTTGAAGTTTTCACTGTGTTTTGCTCCAGGGTGTTCTCTGGGGAACACATATGCATTGAAATTGTGGTATAATCTTAATATCGCTGTCCCCAAGGATTTATTTTTTGTTTCTATTAAGATGTGGCAATTTTATTGAGCATGCCTCCTGTTTTTTCCATCTCATTTATCAACTAGTCTGGATAGATGTTGAAAGAACATTGGCCCTGAAGTGGTCTCAATCTTATCTCAACAATGAATGTTTCCTTCTTTGTTAAATTGTGTCTCTTCATCTGAGCATCTCATCGCTACCAAATTTAATAAGAATTGGAAAAACAACCTACTACTGAAAAAGATTTGCATCTTCTTCTTTTCTTCTCTAATAATACTTTTCAAAATTATATTTCATGTTTTAAAGATTTCTAAGTTGATAAGACACAAACCTTGATACTAATGACCTTTAGAATGCCTATAAAAACAGACATTTTAAATTCACAACCATACAAAAGAGGTTCCAAAAAATTATCCAAATGTCCCCCACCCCAAGAACAATATAACAGAAGTTCTCTGCCATCCTGAGTTTGCATTGCATGGACAGAAAGTTCAAGTCACCCGGACACACTATATTGGTTTTATTTAAAAAAATAATAATAATAAAACATACTCATGGGGCTGGAGAGATAGATTGGCAGTTAAGCGCTTACCTGTGAAGCCTAAGGACCCTGGTTCGAGGCTCAATTCCCCCGGACACATGTAAGCCAGATGCACAGAGTAGCACATGCATCTGGAGTTCTTTTGCAGTGGCTGGTAGCCTTGGAGTGACCATTCTCTCTATCTGCCTCTTTCTCTTTCTGTCTGTCACTCTCAAATAAATAAACAAAAAAAAATCTAATTTTACACCAAATCTACCATTTTCAGCTAGATTGTTACAAATCCAGATTTTGACCATTAATCACACAGTGCATTAGTGGCTGAAACAGGAATAATTCTTCACTTAGGTTTTCAAAATACCTTTAAAATTTTTATCATTTTTTTTTCTTTTAGAGCACATACCCCCTCATATATGCATAAATCAAAGAAATAAAATTTATCCTGCATGGAAATTTTTATCATCTTTCCTTTTCATTCCTAAGCAAATAATAATCTGGTTAATCTGGTTTAGATTAAATTACCTTTATGTTCTTATACCAATAATTTTACTCCACTCATTTCTTCATCTGTGATTTTATTTATTTATTTATTTATTTATTTACTATGTGTTGCTGCAGTCTATCTGCATTCTGTGCATTCCTTGCTCTGGAGCTTTTGTATTTTCCATTCTCCTGTGAAAAACGGTTTGCTCTGGATAGCAGTAGGTTTATGGTCTTATGTTTTAAGATATTTTATCAAAGGTTAATTGATGAGGAAAGTGTTTGCTACAAATTGAAATATTGAAATTTTTGTTTTGCCTTCACCCAACCTAGTGCATTCTATTACTATATCTTGCTTCATTTATCTCTTACAGTATGTGTAATAAATGTATGAAAGCCAGAGTTTGAGGGAGTTTCTGATAAAAAACAACACAAATCATTAGGGCATAGTTCAAAAGGCCAGAGGTCTAACATCAGCTTCACTTAAGATCAAAGTGTTCATGGGCTTTGTTAATTTGTCACATTTCCAGGGGAACATTTGCTTTCTACTTCATTTGGATTTGGGAAATAATTGTGGTCCTGTGGCTATAATCCTGGTCACTAATTTCTTGCTGTCTATAAAGTGAAAGGTGATCTCAGATTACGGAGAATTGCACATTTCTTTACATTCAAAGACAATAATTAGGGCTGTGTCGTCTCCCACCTGCAATCTCCACAATCTCCTCCTCTCTTTCTCATTTCTGACCACAGCCTTTCAGTATTTTGTTAAGGGCCAGTGTGATTATATAGGGCTCCTCTTAAATAATTAATTCAATAAATTTTCTTAAGTATTATTATATTTTCTTTTTTGTTGGTCTTTTTTTACAGGGTCTTGTTATGTAGTCCAGCCACATCCAGTACTCATGATCTTCCTACTTCATCCTCCTTTGAAGGAATCTTAAGCATGTGTCATTATGCCTGACCCCTACAGTATGATTTTCCATAAAATGTAACAATAAGTTATTTAAGTTTAATGAGTTAGGGTGTGAATAACTTTTGCAGGAATATTAAGGTGCCTATAATGCACTAACTTAACAAATATTTCTGATATTTTATATTATTTCATCTCTTTATCATAAATTCTTACTGTGAGAGGACTGTTTTCACTATTTACATCTTAAAGACCCAAAATGATGTCAGAATTATTTGTAATGTTACCATACTAAAGAATTATAGAATAAACAAGCATATCAGTAGAATGTATATGCAGGATTTTTATTTTTACCTCAATTGAATTCATATAAATTTCCCAGAAGTAATTTATTTATTATTTTTATTATTATGGTATCTTTAATTTTGTATTGGATCTAAATTACACTTAATCACAATATTATAAGTGCAGAGAATTTTTTAAAGTATTAAAAATTCATGTTCTCTCTTTCACAGAAAATATTTTCATTATGCAAAGACAAACCAAGATTTTGGATTTTTCCTCAAAAACACAGCATCTGTAAGACTACTTGTTTCTTAGATAATACAAAATTATGGCTCACTGAATTTTGACAGAGAAATTGTAAAGGCACTACTGCACTGGAAGCAAATAGATAACACATCATTCTATTTACAGCGAAAGCTACAGTAGCACAAAAGGAGGTTGGTATCTGAAATGAACTATTGAGTGACCAGTTTTCTATTTTATCTATTTAGCTTTCATAGTTAATTACTGAAATATGTTTAAAATTCATGTGAGCATTGTATGCTAATTTCTCCCTCGCTATTATTTTCAATTAACAATATAGGGTTTAGAAACATGATTATTGTGGTCAAGAATTTTAGATTATTAGGCATAGTGTCCCTAGATATGTACACATTCACTGTATCAGCATTTGAGGGAACATTCATTTATTGTCAATGTTCTCTGAGGAAAAGAGGGTGATGAGAAAAATAAGAATTTCTATAATACAGACATATTCATCTATATAAAACACATTTTTAAAACATTTTAAATTAATTAATATTTATTTGAGAGAGAGAGAGGGGAAGGGAGAAAGAGTGTGTGGGGGGGTGAGAGAGAGAGAAAGAATGGACACACCACAGCCTCCAGCCACTGTAAACAAACTCCAGATGCATGAGGCCCCTTGTGCATATGACTTATGGGGGGCCTGGAGAGGCAAACCAGAATCCTTTGGCTTTGCAGGAAATGCCTTAACTGCTAGGCTATCTCTCCATCCCCCTGTACCATGAATTTTTGACAGTAAATGAAAATAAGTGAATAGCTTTCTGATTGCCACAACATAAATGAAAAAGGCATTTGGTACGTATTGGGACACCTGAAATATTTAATACATAAAATAAACTTTAGATCTGAGAAACTGTAAACATGAGACACAAATGTAAGTCACACCAATCTACCCTCATATGATTTGGTGTTAACATTTACAGAATTGATGCAACTTTGTCAAATAAGTTTCTCAAGGTTACATTATAGTATTTTTTTCCTTTTTAAAAATAATTTTATTTATTTATTTATTACAGGCAGAAGAAAATAGAAGACAGACAGACAGAGAATGGGAAATCAGTGTTTCCAACCACTGCAAATAGATTCCAGATGTCTACACATCTTTGTGCATCTAGCTTTACATTGATACTGGAAAATCAAACTCAGGTTGTTAGGCTCTGCAGGCAAGTACCTTAACCTGAGCCATTTCTCCAGCCCAATTTTTCTGTTTTTTTTTTTAAGATTTTATTTATTTATTTATTTATTTATTTATTTATTTATTTATTTAAGATCTAGAAAGGGAAAGAGAGAGTGACAATGGGAGCACCAGGTCCTCTAGCTACTGCAAATGAACTCCAGACACCTGCATCTATCTTACGTGGGACCTGGAGAATTGAACTGGGGTCCTTAGGCTTCATAGGTATGCACTTTACCCACTAAACCCTCTCTGTAGCCATAGCCCATTTTTTCTATTATTAATCTTCAATTTCAATTTCTATGACCCTCTATCTCAAATGTCAATAGTCATATGCCCTATAAACCATGGAAATCATTCTACATCTAACTTTACTTGGAATGGATTTTGTTTCTTATATAGGTACATTCCTAATAAGTCTATTATTATCTTGGAAAACATATTATACAGCACTGTGACCATAATCATTCTGGGAAAGACAGCTGCTGGGACTAGTTAGCTGTCTTCTCAACAACTCTTTATTCTGATCTTCACTGATGATGTGTAGAAGATTTAATAATTTTGTTACTAAACGCATATTAAATCTCTACTCATGTAATTACTGATTTCCTTTCCACAACTTAAATTAACTTTTGTATTTTTGTTTTAATTGATTATCACTCTTGACTACAAATCCTAATTTTTCCATCATTTTAGATTGTAATGGTATCAGATTCCTTTCCTCATTCTTTATTATTAAAGGTAATTTCATTGTGCTTAGGTGTGTATTTACCAACCTCTCTATTTTAACATCTTATAGTACTGAAGATAAGACAATAGCCATAATAAGAATGAGAGATGATACCAGATATCTCAAGATTATCACATTTTTTAGAGAATTAAAATTCTTCATTACTGAAATAGCTTGATGTAAAGTATCCTGGCATCTGATATTTTAAAATATAAATATTTTCTGTTATCTTTATTTCTGAGATGAAATTTTGCTCATATAATCTCTAATTTTTATTTTTTTTATTTTAAAACATGTTCTATAAATGGTCATTCTTCTATTTCTTGCCAGTATTAACTCACAAATGATTTTGGTTAATTTATTCATGATTTATTTTAGATTATTATTAGGTCTGCATGTTTTGTATTGTTTCAGCTAATAGAACATTTTTTTGACTGCTTACCCATTGATATTTATGTCCTTCCTTCTTCTGGGTGCAGTTGGCAGTCTATTGCCATGACATTCTGACCTTCATATACTCTACATATATTTTATAGGATGTGGCTTTCTCTTCATGAATTTTATTGGTTCTTTTGGTCAACAAATATGTATAAATGCAAGGTAGTCAATTGCTTATTTTTATATTTTATTATAAACTTGAACTTTCTATATTAGTCAAATTGATTACTCCCTTGAGATAGCTGGTATCATTTCTTTTCTTCAGTGTTTTAATATATAAGTTTTAGCTTCTTAAACGTTAACTGGATATTATTTTGTATATTGTGTGAAGTCAAGTTCCTATTTTACTGGTTATTCTATAATGATATTTAATTGTTCTATATATTGAAATATTCATAATGTTCTTTCCTTAGTCTAGGCAGAAATTACTTTCCATTTGTGATTGCCTAGGCTCTCACACTTATTTTAATATTAGCCATTCTATAAAAATAGCATTTTAGTAAAAATATATCTATGTAGTGTTTTTTCAGGCCACGTTTCTGGAAAAACAAGTAGATTAAAATAAATATATTAGTTATGGGGCTAGTCAGCCTCAGACAATCATACTGTTTCAGTAAGAGTAAAATTAAACAGAAAATATGAAAATGATATTATTGCACTGTGAATGTCTCTGACAGGAACATGTGTTTGAAAACCTGGCTCCTAATGGGCTGTGCTGTTTTGGGAGATTGTTGAGCATTTAAGAACAGAAGCCTCCCTGGCAAAGTGACTGGAAAAAGTGCATTAGAGGTTTGTCGTGTTCACGGCTGTCATTTGAGGCCTCTGCTTCCTACTCATCAAGATGTGAAAATAGTTGCCTAGTGTCCTCCCCCCAATACGCATGGAGCTACTTCTACTTTCCCACCTTCCCCAGTACGATGAACTTTATACATGTAAGAAACTGTGAGACAGTTTTTTTTTTTTTTTTTTTTCTTTCAAGTATGTTTCCCTGACAATGGAAAAGGTAGTTAAATATATAGATACTATATCACTACAGCCATACCTAAGCTTGTTCAGTCCCTTGTTCTTTTGTATGAAAATTCTAGATACTTTCAAAAATACTGATCTATATGATTTTTACAATATTTTATTTATTTGCAAGCATAGAGAGATAGAAAGGAGAAAGAGAGAGAGAGAATGAGAATGAATGGGCATCCAAGGGCTTCAAGCAACTGCAAAAAAACTCCAAACACATGGGCCACTTTGTGCATCTGGCTCTATGTGGGTACTGGGTAATCAAACTCAGGTCATTAGGCAGGTGCCTTAACCTCTTAGCTATCCCTCTAGTCCATAGTCTATAGGATTTTAAATAGAAGACAAAGTTTTAATTAAGATGTATGATGGTTATATTACATCTTAAAGGTTCCAAGGATTCAGACTTTGATAATGGTGAGGCTATGGGAGAGTTTAGCAGCTCCTCTCAGGAAGAAGTGAGAAAAAGAGAAAGAGAGAGAGAGAGAGAGAGAGAAAGAGAGAGAGAGAAAGAAACCAAACTATTCATTCCTCTGCTTCCTCTATCTACTTAAAAATAATCAACAAACTGGAAACTAACAAGTAAGCTTGTAGGGGACATAAGGGCATAGGTTGCCATAAAATGAAAAGGTCATCTTTGTGTTTACTGATGACTAAAATCTCTTTGATTCTGACAGATCCCCAGATTTCAAAACATGTACTGGGAAGAGACTATTTCACCTTCTCCAATCTTTAGAGAAAGGAACTAAACATAAATTAAGAGGCCAGAATCGCTGCTTAGCAGTAACTCTTTTTGGCTCCTGTAGCATCCAACATATTACAGGTGCTTGATGAATGTTAAATCACCATGATGATAATATCCTAAACTGTTTCATTCTTTAAATAACCAAACTATGAAATCTTGTCATTTACCCTCAGTGTTAAAATAACTTAAGAAAGCTACACTGCATTTTTTTTTTTCCTTAGGTCATTTTTTTTTTTAAAGATGGAAAACAACTGACATACACGACAGGTTCTCATCTATTTGTGTGTTTAATAAAGCCAAATGTGATGGAGACTAATGTACCATACTGATGTTTGAAGATTTCATTAATTCATTTCAGAGACTATCATAACTCAGTCACCTCTTTTGAGTTTATGAGCCCTGGGTTTTACTCAGCACATAAAATCAGCTTCGCTAACACAACACAGAGACTAATAACAACAAAGATAAGACATCTTTGCAGTCTGAAACAAGGTGACTCATTTATTTCCCCCGCCTTAGTATACTAGGACAATGGAGTCATTCAAATTAGTACTAAAATTAAGAACCCATGCAGAGCCATTAAAGGATAGTGCTTTGATTCTTACTAAAAATATACACAAATCTGGAATGTTACAGAAAATAAGTATGATCATTGCATAGAAAATACAATTTATATATTTAATATTCATTAAAGTATCTTGTTTATAAATTATTATTTCTGATATATATTATAGTATGTAGTATTTACAAAAACATACAGCAGCATTAATATATCCTATTGGAAAATTTATACAACTCTTAATATTAAATGAACAAGTTATAATATAATCTCATTTTTATAAAGATTCTTATTAACTATATAGTTTTCATCAGTATTTATAATTAGGCTCCTTCAAATATAGGTTTTTAGTATACCCTTCTAGTCTATTTCACTCTATTCTACTAACATTGAATAATTTGTTAAAATTATCTAGATATTCTCATAATAAAATAACAAATATGCCTGATTTTCAGAAATATGAATTAAGAAGTAAATAAAAAGCCAATGTGTATAAGATTTGGTTTTTCTACTCACCCTTCTCCAAACCAATCATGTCTCCCTGTTTGTCCACCTACACACACCCCATTTGTTCCTCTCCTGCCTCACTGGCTTTCATCTTTTGCTTTATTAAGAGGAATGAATTCTCTTTCAGAAGCAATATATTTTCTTCCCATTGTGCAAACAGTTTCTTGGATGGCAGCCTTCAAGTGAAAAAGAATCTGTTTATATTTTTCTTTCAGTCTATATGACTCAGTTTGTTTTATTACAATGGAAGTGGAAAATGATATATCCTTCATCCATTCTTAGATACTAGGAATGAATCAGTGTTTTTTTGTAGATATTGGCCTAAATAAAATAAAGAATGAAGTTAAATTTTGATGATGATGTACCAGTGTTTTATTGTTTTTTATCACTTAACAATGTAATATTGTAGTGGCAGATAAGTTTCTGTATCTCATATATTGTTTGCATACCATGTATAAAATGTAATTTTTATATCACTATACAAACATAATTTCATGGATAGCCAGATATGGTGGCTTTACTCTCAGCACTTGGGAGGATGAGGTAGGAAAATCACAGTGAGTTAGAGTTAGCCTGAGGTTAATTCCAGGCTAGCCTGGGCTAGAGAAAGACTATATGTGAAACAACAATAACATCAAAAAAGTATGAATTACATGAGAGAACAAACTTAAGATTTCATTGGTTAGAGAATCTTTTATAATTGCTGATCATGTTTATAGACAAAATGTCAGGGTAAGATAAAAGTTTCTATTGAACACTATAGGCAAGCAGTGCATACTGATGCAAAATAAAAATTCTGCAAAGTCACAAAGTCACTGACTATAAATTGTCAATCTTTTACATTCCAATGACAGACAACAAACTTATATTCTTACAGCTATTTTATTGAAGTTGTGTCATTTCGAACATTACAGATTTAAATGAATACATACACAGGTGAACAAATTTAGTAAATTCACTTACAAAATCAATATATCAAGTTAGAATTATAATTAATATCCAAATACTAGAGAAATTAAATAGCTAAAAGACATTTTTCCTTGATCAGTTTTTATGTTTTTCTTAAATTCTTTGGTGAATAAAGGTTACAATTATTTATTTAAAAATCAGATCTTGCTCCAAACTAACAGAAAAGATAACTGAATATAGCTCACCACATTTTTAAAATTTGTTGACATTTTATGTGAGAGAGAGGGAAAGAGAGAGAGAGAATGGGCATGGCAGGGTCTCTTGCCACTGCAAACTCCAGTTTGTGCATCTTGCTTCTGTGGGTCCTGGGGAATCGAACCTGGGTCTTTTGACTCTGCAGGTTAGTGCCTTAAATGCTAAGCCATCTCTCCAGCCCAGATATTGGTGTATTCTTGCATTAGGTTTCCACACTCTGTTATAATTTTATCATATTTATTTGAATTTTTAGGTGTGTTACAAAAGAAAGGATAATTTTAAATTTATTCAACTTATGAAATAATATAAAATAAGTAATAAACAAATAGATTATAAAGAATGAAATCCATCATATCAAATTAATTTATATGTATGATTCTTCATAATGAAAGCAAATGAATCTATTTAAAATAAAGTAGGAAAAAGGCATGAGGGGAAGCAAATGGCATAAGAGAAGTGAACTCAATATTCTCAGTACACATAGTAATTAAGTTAAATACAATATTTAGTTCCAAGGTGATAGGTGCTTACACAAACCAGTTTCTAAAATTCAACAAATGTTGAAAATGTGAAGATGTATTGAGTGTAATGCAAAAGGAGGCATGTGCAGTGAGTGGGTGCAAATTGTACAGCCATGTTGAGAGGCATTTTGACAATATCTGACAAAATTAGTAAGTCCACCAGTTTGTTTGAGTTTCAAATTATGAAACTACATTAGAATAAAATAATAGTAAACTTGTCCAAATTTTAAGTATGTCATATTTCAACAATGAGAGAGAGGCAATAAAGAAATTATATTTGATTTTAATGAATTAATAATTTAAGTCAAATATATTGAGAAGTTTAATGAAGGAGACAAGGCTCTAAAAGATGTGTAGAGAAATGGCCCATAAAGGTAATATTTACTTAATATAATGGAGGTTAGGCAGTGAGTTGACTGTGTGTCTGAAATAATATCTACAGTTTGAAAATCCAAAAGCAAGGTTAGACCAAGACGTTGGGTAAGGTACTTGTTTATAAATTCTTGGGAAAATCAATAATTTTAGTTTGTTTCAGAAGTGAAAATAGAGAGCCAAAGGAAGAAGAAGGATATATTGTGTATGGTTTTATACCGCAGTGCAAAAATCCTAACATTTACACTAAGATTGAAGGCCAGTGACAGAATTTTAGAAGGTAACATGATCATATTTAACTTTTGCCTTGGAAACTGCCTTTGGTTAACAGCAATTTCAAGGAAATAAGTACCAACAGGTAGAAAGACAAGGAAAGTTCTGTTATGAAATTTAGAAAGTACTGTTAATTGGATATATGTATTAATGAAATGTCACCAGTGTATACAGAAATTTTTGTAATGGAGTGCAAAGATTAAGGATTATAAGAGAGACATAGCCAGGAGTGGGGGTGCATGCCTTTAATCCCAGCACTCGTGAGGCAGAGGTAGGAGAATTGTCATGAGTTTGAGGCCACCCTGAGACTACATGGTGAATTCCAGGTCAAGCCTTGGCTAGAGTTAGACCCTACCCAAAAAACAAAACACACAAGAAAGAAAGAAAGAAAGAAAGAAAGAAAGAAAGAAAGAAAGAAAGAAAGAAAGAAAGAAAGGAAGGAAGGAAGGAGGAAGGAAGGAAGGAAGGAAGGAAGGAAGGAAGGAAGGAAGGAAGGAAGGAAGGAAAGACGTAGATTGCAAACTTTATAGAAACAATCATTTTAGGGAATACTAAAGTATTTTATTGAGTTATTAAATACTTCTGTGGTAGTTTGAATACATGGCCCCCAATATATTCAGTGTTTTATTAGTTTATAGTTTGCATCTGCAATCACCTTGCTAGAGGCAATGTCACTGGGGGGCGGATCTTAAGGTGTTGTTGTGGGTTTGAGATTCCAATGTAAAGATATGCAAAATGTGCCCAATTGGAATTCCTGAAGTGTGCTGTGGCTTTTGACTGTAGCTTTGCTCTGCATGCTGTGTGCCTGGTTGGCTTTCTTTTCTCTCTCTGAATGGCCCTGTGAAGACAGGCCAGCTTCTTCTGCCATTATTGGAACTTCCCCTGGATCTGTAAGCTTCAATAAATAATATCCCTTCCTCCATAACTGTTCTTGTTCTGGAAGTTCATCTCAGCGAAACTGAAGCTGTCTGCTACATGTCCATTTAGGGGTTATTTAAATTATGAGGGTGTATAAAGAGGTTAAAATGTTAAATTAGAATAGATATCAGAACTATGTAATGGGTTAATAAATTATTCAGTATAAGAGAATAATATGAAGAAACAGACTGAGAAATGTAACACTGCAGAGGAAATCGACCATAAGAGATGACAACTTGTCCACAGGTGAAAATATTAAAATATAGTATTTTATAAAACCTTGATGTGTTTATCTGTGGTGTGTTGTGGTCTGTGTGTGGTTTATGCACATGTATGTGCTCATGCAGAACCACATAGTTCATGTGTGGTGGCTGGAGCAGCATGCAGGGGGTCCAGGTTCTTCCCTCCACCCCATGCTCTTTTTTGAGATGGAGTCTTTAACTGATTCTGGAGTTTGCAATTACCAGGTATATGCTCCCTAGTGGAACTGGATTCTACATGTGTGTGGCCACAGTCAACTGTTCAAGTGGATCCCAGGGCTCTAACACCAGCAGTCTCCCAGGAATTTTTTTTTGATTACACGTGATGCTTTGAATCACTGAGTCATCTCACCACTTCAGTGTCACCACCAATTATAACATCATTGCTGATGTTATTTGTCACCATGCTAAATGCTGTTGTGACCTTATCATGAGAAGCTTCATTGCCCTGATGAAAAAGGTAATATGACATAGGTAGATAAAAGAGAGGATAGGAAGACATGAATGAGAAAATTTAGTATCATGATTTGTTATAGCATTGATTTTATTAATGAATTTGTGAGTTGGGGATTAGAAAAGTCACCCCTGGAATGCATAAAATCCTATTTTTTCATATTATTTGGTTAAAAGAAAGGAAGATATGCTGATGAGAATGAACATAGAAGGGCTGTTGGTGGCTTAAGAAGGAATCAATTGAAGAATGCAGTAGGAGCATTACTACACAGCAATCATTCCCCATAACTAGCATTACAGTTCTAGCTTACAAGGGTAAGGCTCAATCATAATAACTAGTGACACTAAGAAAATAACGTTTTCATTAGCAAAGAAATTGGCTCATTCATGACACGGAACTGTCTTAAAGGCTACATTTATTCACCTACATATATTGATTTAGAGACCATCAAGAAGTAGGATCATTGACAGGTATTATAATTTTACTAAATAACTAACAATAATTCTTCTATGAAATGGTACATTTTAGGTAAATATTATATTTAGAACCATTCATTTTGAAAGAACTATTGATATTTTTGTTTTTCGAGGTAGGGTTTCACTCTGGCCCATGCTGACCTGGAATTAACTATGTAATCTCAGGGTGGCCTCGAACTCACAGTGATCCTCCTACCTCTGCCTCTCAAGTGCTGGGATTAAAGGCATGCACCACCACACTGGGTTCATTGCCTTATTTCTTTCAAATTTTGCTCTACCAACATGAGAACACAGTGACAACACTTGTGTCTAAATTATAACATAAGACAAGAAGTATGATCTGTGTAAAAACTTTGTATCCTGAAAATGCTTTGAAGTACAGTTAACATGTGCAACTCTCAACAACATCACATATACTATATGTATTTGAAAAATACCAAATATTTATACACTCAGTACTTACACTGTGATTTTTTTTTTTTTTTTTATTGTCCCTTTGGTCTAGACTGTCTGGTAGGCAGAATTCTAAGCAGGCAGCTAATGCATCCAGTATATATTACAACCTCCTCGCTCCCTTTGAGTCTGTGATTTGATGGATTTACATAGTGTGTGTAATTAATAAATTTATATAACACAGTTACATTTATTTATTTTTTTTATTTTTTTGGAGAGAGACACAGAGAGAGACAAAGAGAGTCAGAGGGAGAGGAAGACAGATAGAGATGGTTGCGCAAGCAGCCTCTCAGCTGCTGTGAATGAAATCCAGATGTGTGTGCACCCTTGTGGGCAAGTGCGGCATTGCGCCCTTGCGTCATTTTGCATCTGGCTAAACGTGGGACCTGGAGATTGGAACCCGGTTCTTAGGCTTAGCAGGTAGGCACCTTAAACACTTGGCCTTCTCTCCAACCCAACACAGTTACATTTAGGAAAAGATTGGCTGATATAGCTCAGGGCTGTGTTCCAGCCTGAATGGAATTGGACTTAACAGAAATTATCTCTTTCTGGCAATAAGACTAAGGGAAGCATGTGACAGATAATTTAGGTAACTCCTAGCAGCTGAAGGTAGGCCTCAATTCACAGGTAGTTAGGACATAAAATTCCTACATATTCTGGCAGCATTGGATTCTGCTGAAGATATGAATAGTAAAGAATTTTCCTGAGAACATTCAAATATGAAACAACACAGTTGATATGTTGTTTCCAACTCTGATGCATGTGCTAAACCTAGCATCCAGTAATGGTGTACCTGTAATTCTGAATTCTAAAAACTTCAGTTTATAAATTTCTTAACTTCTTTGATTGACAATTTTCATACATGTACTTAATAATATAATTTTTGGCTTTTTTATTAGTTATGTATATAGCATATAAACAGCCATGATGGTACCATCATTAGCCTTTTCCCTGTCCTCCTCCCATGAGTAATGTGGATCTTGTCTTATGGTGGTAACCATCAGTTATGTGGGAGAGGGAATGACTCTGTGTATAATGACCCAACTCATGGCTCTAACAATCTTTCCACCCCCCTTTCCATGAATTTCCCTGAGCCATGTTCGGTTCATTTTAGGTCTATTTCAGTTATGAGGTCTTGGGAGTATCTGTGTCTCTGGATATCTGATTTGGTAGGGGTTGAGTGTTATTTTTGTCCATCTCCTTCACCCTTGTGCTGGTACTAGGTTCACCAATAAAGCAGTAATCTTGCTCATTTCCCCTATAACTCAATGGCTTCAGCTGGTGCCCTGGTGAGGTGAGATGGGCTGATTCTCTCCTGAGGCTCTGGGTCCATCTGAAAGAGAAAAGCAGATTCTCCAACAGAGAGTGAGGTCAGTGCAAGATACATGCATAACCATTATTATATTGAGAGAATTGAATAAGAGTCGGTCCTGTTCTATCCCACTATTGGTGGGAGCTTTATAT
This sequence comes from Orientallactaga sibirica, assembly GCA_036365145.1. Taxonomy (NCBI): domain Eukaryota; kingdom Metazoa; phylum Chordata; class Mammalia; order Rodentia; family Dipodidae; genus Orientallactaga; species Orientallactaga sibirica. The sequence goes on along the minus strand of JAEOAD010000024.1, from coordinate 25,050,000 downwards.
TGGAGAGCAGGCTCATTTTTGGATATGGTTCTGACTTGTTTTCTGGTTCCAGGTATGGGTTCCATTCCACTGAGCAGATCTGTTAGCCAAATCAAGAGCAGTTGGTAACCCACTGTGGCTATGTGCCACTATTGCACTTGTGTGAGCATCACGTCAGATTGATGGCTTCTGAGTAGCTTAGACCAGGAGTTGCTTAGACAGATATTGGCTGTTTTCCCACAATCACTCATGTAGCACCTTCTGGCACTAGACAAGCTAACTGTCTACAGACTGACTCTCTTCAAGATTCCAGCCAGGTCACTCCATGTTCTGTCCCAACAGCATATGGTGTCTTCAGCAGTAGGATCTTACCATTAAGCTTTGGTGGGTCATCAAGTACTCTGACAGAAATCTGTCTTCTTTGGGAAATCTTGTAGATCTCATTGATCAATAGCTCATTGTGTATGTTAACCACATGCTGGTACTGGAAGTTACAGGTCAGTGCCAAGGGAAAATAAGGAAGAAAAAAATATATATAGGTAATATGAAAGAGAAAGAGAAAGAGAGAAGAGAAAGAAGAGAGAGTGATAGAAAAAGGAGATAAGTGAGGTTAGTCTTCATCATATCCTAATATATTTTGATGATAATTTCTTCTCACTACTTTCTCATATCTTCTTTCTCCAATTCCCTTCCATGGAATCTAGTCTTCCTTCCAAACAATACCATTTTACCTTAACACCATTTTTATTTCTTTTTGTTGTTGTTTTTGTTTATGTTCTTTTTTTTTCTTTTTTTGCCCTTCTCTATCATCCATGACAAAACACTGATGGTTTCAATAATATGATTGTCCCATGAAGGTATTGATAGACTCTGAAAGGTCTTCAATGCAATCTCACATTATATCCAAAAGGCAACATTCCAAAGCATTTCTCCCCATTCTTTATGTCCTACATTCTTTTTGCCCCTACAATAATCTTTGAGCCTTGCCAGCTATATGTCTGAAGTAAACTAGTATGTAAGAGAGTCAAATAATTTAAAAAGCTAAATAATAACAAAACAACCCAATAAAATGGTCTATAGAACTGAACAGATAGTTTTTAATGGCCAATAAATACTTTTTTAAAGATTTCAACACCTTCAGCCAACAGAGCAAAGAAATAAAAATTACTGTGAGGACTGGAGAGAGGGTTCAGCAGTGAAAGATACTTGTTTGTAACTATCCCTTGGACTAAAACCTCCATCTTCTCTGTGAAGACAACATGACAGCTGTTTTAATAGAATGTGTCCTCTGAGTGTGAATAGAATATAAATGTTTGATTTTAAAATATTAATGATTGTTAAACATGAAAAGTTTCTAGATATAATTTTGAAAGTGTATAACATATTCTCAGTTCATTGTTTCATTAATCATCTATAAAAACTGTTATTGCAATATTTGCTTCATCAATCAACAGAGGACAGGAAAACTTCCTAACTATTCAGTTTAAATTAGGAAAGAAATCAAATTCATTTCTCTTGCTATTAACCTTCCTCATGAACTTATTGAGTTTTAGTGGGCCCTTGATTGGTAGCTATTAAAGCAAAATATAATTAGAAGCATCCCAATTGTGTCTAATTCATTTCAAGAAATGGATTTATATATTTTTTCAATCCCATAGAGGGAAACAAAAAGTTACATATTGTTATTTGGCAAGAAAGAACTACAAAAACAATGAAAAGTGTTTCCATACGGATTAATTAAATGATAGAAATGTTTGCTGTCTTTCACAATGTCTTAAGATTTTTTTTTTTTGTTTTTTTTTCAAGGTAGGGTCTCATTCTGGTCCAGGCTAACCTGGAATTAACTATGTAGTCTCAGGGTAGCCTCAAATTCATGGCAATTCTCCTACCTCTGCCTCCCGAGTGTTGGGATTAAAGGCATGCGCCACCATGCCCGGCAAGACTTTTTGATATTGTTAATGATGTCATTTTGGGATTGTAATTATGTAAAACCAACATAATATATAAATATTATATACAAATATATTGTTATGTATATGATATGATACACAGAAACAATGGTTACATAATGTGACATATTCCTTAATTATGTACAATGCATTGTAATTTAATTTAAAACTCTATAACTACTAATAAATGCTACAGGCAGTTGGATTCCTGCAAAGGTTGGGTAATTTTTTTTTTCCATATTAACTTGGATATGAGAGAGACATTACAGATTTAATTAGCTGTTGTGAAGTTAGAGAATATAATTTGTGATGAGCAAATGAAAATACATAATAAGAATATATTGATTATGTTTCCTATAGTGGAAGATATTTTGGGAAGTGCTTTTAACTAGAAATTGTTTAAAGCTGTGTGTGGTGTCTCACCTGTTTTACCTGCACAAACCAGGGTGATAGAGGTGTACTGTCAGAAATTCAACAGCAGTTTGGTCTACCATATCTAAATAAAACAACAAAGCAAAAGCTTCAGTAATAGTCAAAGTTTTCAGATGACTATAAAATGTTAGAAATGCAGCCAGACATTTTGATTTATTTATATAACACAAATTTTATGTATCCCTGTAGTAAAAATAATTATTAATAAAATAATTTTATTTATAACCACCAGAAACATTCCTGTACAGAGTTCCTTTTTTGGATAATAACCCAACAGCAATTTTAGGTCATAATCAATAAATTTATTAAGTGCTAAATTAGATTCCACCTTGCAAAGAAGAGTGTTTATAAAAAATGTCACTATTTATTATAGATGTCACATATCTATTACCTCTGAAATTATTGCTTATGAGTTTATTTAATTTTTATTTATTTATATTCACAAGCAGAGATATGAGAGAGGAGATGGAAAGAGAGAGAGAAACAAAGAAAGAGAATGGGCGTGCCAGGGTCTCTTGCCACTGCAAAAGAACTCCATATGTGTGTTCCACTTTGTACATGTGGCTTCTGTTACATGGGTACTGGGGAAATGAACCCAGGAAGTAAGGCTTTTAAGCAAGTGCCTCTAATTGTTAAGCCATGTCCACAGCCCAAGTTGTTGATTTTACAGTAGATTTCAGTGAGAAAATTTAGGCATACAATTGGTTATCCACTGTTTAAAAAGGGTCTGGTTATTTTGGGGGGAGAAAATGCCTCTGGGAATGATGTCTCAACCTGTGACTTTTACAGTCTTTCTATTCCTTCTTATGCAAAGTTCCCTGAGCCATGGTGGGTGCATTTGAACTCTGCTTCACCGATGAGCTCTTAGGGGCCTCTGGATCTCTGCTTTGGTAGGTATTGAGTATCTGGTTGATGCTCCCACAACGTATAAACCACATCCCCATAGAGAACACGTGCAACCCCACTGAGCAGGGTCCCCAAAGGAATGGGAGAAGGGACACGGGAAAAGAGGGTACCAAAACATGAAGTATTCAAAATATGTAGATAATAATAATAATAATAATAATAATAATAATAATAATAACAACAACAGTAAAAAAACAAAAGGGTCTGAGCATCCTACCTGGAAAAGGTGGTCACACCACTGTACACTGTAAGTCATATGCACAATTTGTTTCTTTGCCTCTAGGAAGGGTGATAAAGCTTGTGCAGGTGAAAAGAGGTTAAGAATAGTGAGAGGATCACATATTGGAGAATTTTTTTTTTTTTGCTAAAAGGAAAGATTGTAATATAAAAGTATATAGAGGTGTAGGACAATTGAAAGACTGTATAGGGGATTCAAATTGGTAGATCTCTATTACTAATTAGTGAATAATATTGTCTATTATTCTATTTATGATCAGGCTGCAATGATGGAATTTTTGCTAAAAGAAACAATGTCACAATAGGAACTTGGTACAAGTTTCTGTATTCATCATAACTACCTGAGAATTGCTATGATTACTGAACCATTCCTAAGAGCATGAGTATTTTCCCATTCGCTCTTGCACTTGAATTTTAATTTGTTCTTTGACCTCTGCTGTCATTGTTCACTTCCCTGTTTTGGTTTCAAGGGTAGCTAAATCAATATCAAATATTTGTTTTCTTATGCATTCAGAAGTTAGCTATAGTTCTGGAGTGTGTGTGTGTGTGTGTGTGTGTGTGTGTGTTCATGGAGGCATATGAAGCGAAAACACAGATCAAATTATGACCTTCTCCAACAAATTATTTAAATAATCATTATTTTTTATTAAGTAGACCTATTGCAGTGGAGATTGCTATTGGCCAACATTATACAATCAGAGAAAAGAGTAGCACATAAATACTTCATTGAAAGTGAGCAGATTCAGTAATAATTTAGTTAATTTCTGATCTATGATTTTAGGACAGGATGAAGGTTGAAAGACATATCCTTAGCAAAAGGGATAGATGGTTTTTAAGTGCATAAATTGTTATGAAGTATCATGTTTTTACTTTAAAATACTCTCAGATTAGTTGTAACTTCTTTTAAGTTTACACTTAAATAAGTGAGGAGATAAAGAAAAATTATTGTAACACCCATGAAATTAAATAGCATTAAGTAATCTAGATTAAGCTCTAAATTATTTTATACTTTCACTGTAAATTTAATGAGATTAAATATATTTCCCCAGCTTTTCTCCAACTCATTTATTCTGGTTTTTAATCTTGGTACAGGCTGCTTAATTAATCTGCAAAGGGAATTGATTACTCCCATTTCTGCATGCTGCATAGATGCTTCACATGTCCTGGGCTTCATTCTCTACAGTAATGCTGCTTGGTTATGTGTGTCTGACTAATGGACTCCTTGAAGTTGAGAAGACACATATTACTTTTCTGGTACGTCCTGCAGTGCTTGTAAGACTCTTGAATGTGATTGCTTAATTATTGAAATTTTGCTCTCAGCTTCATAGAAAGTAATTAAAGAGTCTGCTGCTTTGTGGTGTCTTATGATCAGGGCTATTTCATGTGAGGATGAAACAAAAGAGCCTGTAAATTGCAATTAAATTTCAGTTCACTTGTGGTTTAATACCTTGATACTCACAAGCCAGTTTTGTTTTAATTTTCATAGCTTTTGCAGCTCTTTTTTCCAAGCTTTTATCACATAGCTTCAGAGACATGCTTTTCTCTCTAACTTAAAGCACACACTAGTATTAACAAAATACTTGCTCTCATTACTGCAATTATGAAAATTATAAAGTATGTTATATGGAACTTCTACCTCTTCAATTGTGTAGTATTCTATCAGGAAACTCTATAATACAGAACTCCATGCATGAACATATATGTCACCTGAGAGCCCCAATCATTATTTCAAATTGTTTAACATAGATATTTTAAGAAATAGTTAACAAATTTCTATTAGTTGTCTACAGTTCTTATGGAATTTTTCTATGAAATTAAATATGAGTAGATAATTAGCATAGATTTGAAAGGATCTATAAATCATTTTACTTTATACTTCTTATTTATATCTCAAAAGCTGTATCTTCAAGCAGTTGTAAAAACGCATTTTAATAAAAACATTTATAATCAATGGAAATCTTCACTAAGTATATGTTTTTATTTAGCTCTTTAGGGAAAATACTATAAGTAGTTTAATCAAGAACATGTAATTAATGTCAATATTGAAAAAGTTTTATTTTTCTCCTTTTATAAAATAATTTTTGCCTCTACACAATTAATGAGTTGTCATCTCATAATTTTTCATACATGTGTCATTATATTTTGTTCTCTTTTGCTCTCCTGTCCCACTCATGCCCTTCACACTTTAGCTGTGCCTCTTTCTTCCTCATGTTAGACCTCTCTTCTGATTTCCTTGTACATATATTCCATTACCCTCTTTATTCCCCACATCCATATGATCTCTTCCTCCTCTTGCTACTTGTGTAGCTACAAACACACATATTTATAAAAAAACATGTATATGTCTATATATGTGTGTGCATAATTATATTTAAATTCAAATTTAGGTTTGCATCTGACAGAAAATCTGTGGTATTTTTATTCAAATTTCATCCATTTTGAGCTTATTCCCACCCATACCCTATTGCTCTCCCTTTTCTCACACTTCCCCATCTCATTCACTCCTTTCTTCTCCTAGACAATTGCATTTCTCTTTTCATTTCACATAAGCATTAATGCTTATATGTGTCTTTATAAAATCCTACATAAAATCTTGGAGCCACACATGGAGAAAAGTAGCTGTATGTGATCTTGAGGTTGACTTAATTTGGATAAGTTCCACGAATTTTCCTACAAATAATAAAACTATGTTAGATTCTCTCACTATCCCAGCACCCCCTCCCCCCAAACCATCAGCTGGGGGGAGGGTCTGTTCTACCTGGGAGCTTTCTCACAAGTGCATTGGGATGCACATAGACAGAGGACCTGCGACCTGAATTTGTGTTTCACGACCTCCTGAGTCTTCATCACCTGGCTCTAGGGAGGCTGGGGCAGGTATCAGGCACACACACAGATCTTCAGTGTTCCTGCATTCTACAGAAGTGAATACCCACCATGGACCTGCTCCAAGCTGTCAAGCTTCATGGCTATTCTTGGTTGTTTGGGCCTGTTTCTAGTCTTAGAGAGAGAGCAATCATTTTTCCTTAACTTAGGACGCACCCTGAGCCAGCTTCCTGCTCCCTGAACCTTATCCGTGCTTGGCCCTTCTGCTCTGTACAACTGCTTCTCTTCGTCTTTGCTTACTCAGGGTTTATTGTAAGCAAAATCGAGGCTCACGATCCTATGGTTGTTTTCTGATCTCAGGCCCTAGAGATAGTAGAGGTTTTCACGAGAGCTTCTCTATCAGGATGACACCTAACCACTGTCCTCTGTCTTGAAGCGTGACAAAATTCAGTTTCTTTCTGCTGAAGTCCTAACTACCTGACCAATCACTGTTTTTTTTTTTTTGTTTGTTTGTTTTTTTGTTTTGTTTTTTTCAAAACAGAACAAAACAAACAAACAAACAAACAAGTAGCAAGAACAAAAACAACTCCTGGGTTTGAGGATTGTCAAGTTGCAGTCTTGTTCTTAAGTGCAGGACTGTGTGGCTTCTAGTCTATCTTCTGCAACTTTTACAAACTGCTTCTGAACCTTCTGCCACTGCACTGCACTGGTGACACTATATTCGGCTTGCTTAAGTTTGTTGCATGTGGCTTTGTTTCTTCTTTCTCAACATCCTCTCATCACCTATATGGATATATCAATCTGTTCCTCCTGTATGTTTTTGAGATAAAGTTTTTTTTTTTTTTTTTTTTTTTTTTATTGGTATGCTCCTCTTCACCAGCTCAACAACTCTTCTTCAGAAAACATTTTAAATAGAAGTCCTAGATATACTCCTATTTACAGATAGACTTATTGTAGTTAACGAAAAGCCACCACATCTTAATTTAAATCTATTTTAGATTAAAACAAGTAGACAATAATTTCTCTTCTTACATCATTATTCTTCTTATTTGTTTTGAGACAGTTCTCCCTGTGTCCATCTGGCTGGCATTGAAGTAGTGAACCTCCTGCCTCACCTTCTTTACTGCTTGGGATACAGGAATATACTCCCATTCCTGACCTCTTTTTTTTTATTTTTTTCTTTAAATACTTTTCCTTTTTTTTTGCAAAGAGAAGCAAAATATTTGTAAGTACATTTTTCTGAAAAAGCTGAGTTTGTTACTAAAATTGAGGCAATCCTTTATCAATCTTCTCAAGAAGTTAATAAAATTAATCTGTATCTTGTACCACACCTGAACCAAGTGGGCCTAGAGTGTCTATATGATTTGAATGATATTGAGACATAAGTATTTCTTTACATTAATGAATTGTTCCTAAAATTTTTCAATCATTTCTTGAATTGTTTCTTAAACTACTGTTAATTTGTTTATTTTATCATTCTGTTTCTCATCCTGTAATGTATCTTTTGATTTATATAATATTTGTAATTATAATTTTTTTTTTCAAAATATAATAGGATGAAAACAAAAGACCTTATACTTGTAGCAAATATTAATATTTCTCCCCCTTTTTCAATGACTCTAGAAACATACACATATAATTTCTTATTATGACACAACCTACAATTATAAGTGATTAAGAACTTTCAGGTTTGTTTGTAAGTACCAATGTTAGCTATACATGCCTACACTCTAACATGGTACTTCACTCTGTAATCATAAACACTTCAAAATACTGTAACATAACTTTTACATAATATAATAGATTTCATTTGAAATTTCATGTAATAAATCTGTTTTATATTTAAGGTTACAGGGATATTAAACAATTAGATTATACCACATAAAACTATACTTACTTTGGCTTTGAAACATACTGCTATTATATTCATTTCTATAGATTTTATGATTCACTAAGTTGTTTACGTAACAGAAGAATATATATTAAGGTTAAGTTAATTCAAAATTCAAAATTCATGGCTATAATTGATTGACTCAAAGTTGTGTATGTACAAAATTCCTTCAATCTATAAGTAATTAATGTTAAATAAAAGTAGTAATTAAAACATTTCTAATTTTAAAATATATTAAAATGCTTATTAAATTAATATCAATGAATATAGATCATGTCCTTATATATACATACTTGATTTGAAATTACTTTTATTCATTTGGTATTATTTCTTTAGTAGGTTTGAAAGATGTTCTGAAAAAAAAAAATAAAAATAGGGAAATTTTCTATGCCTAAACATCCCCCAGAAATTCCCTCTAGCAGCTCATTTTATCACATTCATAAAGCTGTAATTATATTATTTTTCTAGTATTTTGACCAAAGCATATTTTGTATAGGACCTATTCCCCATTCAATGTATTATTTTATAATAACAAGAATATGGATGATTCTTAATGAAAGGGTAGTTGTATAGAGTAGCTCAAATGCAAAATGTTGAATTACATGTATTCATTATATTCAAGATTAGAGTCACTTTGGTATTAAACAGCTTCTATATTGAGTTTTAAACCTATGACCATCCTGTAACTACTCTCCATCCTTCAGGAGTGTCCAAAACATGGCACTCATTTTTATGACATTATTTACTACTGAAAATATGAATATCATATATACATATCATATCCAACTATAATGATTATACATTCTTATATATTTTTCAAATGTATTCTGAAATTGTTTTAATTTTTGAGTTTTAAAAAATACATGGTTGTCATAAATTTTCTTGAAAATAGTCTTTTCTAAATGAATGTAAAGGCATTCTAATGCAGAAAGATAAATAAATAAATATCACAATAAATTTGGGTGAATTATTATTTCATACATTTTAATTTTGTTTTATTTTGTTGTATACTTAACAGCCATATAAGTACTTAAGTATAATAACACATGGATTATTATCATTATATGTATTTCAAACCAACAAAAAACTATTATATAAAACTTACAAAAACATTTAAATAAAGGTATATAATTAAATCTATGTTTTACTATATATGTCCTTTAGCTGAAAAGTGTAATATTTTGGATACCTTTCCAGGACCCTCCCAGGAGGGAACAAAGCAGTGGGAAGGTCAGTGGTAAGTAGGGCTGTGCACCATTGAGACAGGGCTAAGGGCTGGGTTATAGATGCCTCGGAGGGAACAAGCTAGGGCAAGATTGGCAATGAACAGCTGACCGACTTGCAAGGCCCCTCTCTACCAAAGACAATTTATCTGAAGATGGGATGAAGCAGGGGAAAACTGTTCACTGGTTCCAGCCCCAGGAGAAGCTTGGAGCTGATCTTATTCCAAAAAGTCAGATAGTGAATAGGATTGGAAGAACAGCACCCAGCTTAGATACCAGGAAAGCCAGGCCTCCAGGTTATTACTCAGATTTGCCATGAGATGGCACACACATTTAATGTGACCATGAACAAATGGCTAGTTGAATCGGAAGAAACTGGACAAGTGGTAATCAAACAGAACACCTAAGAATGGTTGAAAGGAATGAAAGAAAATCAGCAAGAAAAATTCAAGTTACAAATCAGAGGATGGCTCACTGAACTGGAAAAATGAAACAAAATGAACTCAAAGGATGGATGAAGGAACTGGAAGGTAATTAACAAGAATAACACAATCAGTGACTGAAGGAAAATAAAGAAAATCAGGAAACAGTACTCCATAGACAGCTTAATGAAATAAAGACAACCAAAACGTGATCAATAGAAGGCTAAAGGAATTTGACTAGTAACAACAGATAAATAAGTTCATGGGCCAATGGAACAAGCTCAAGGACATATCCATAAGTTGGAATGAATTCCAAGATAAAATTAAAAGGTCAAGTCAAGAAATAAAAATGAGGCTGGAGAGAAGGCTCCACAGTTAAGGCACTTGCCTGCAAAGCCTAAGGACCTAAGTTCAATTCCCCAGTACCCATGTAAAACCAGATGTACAAAGTGGCACACATTTATTGATTTCATTTGCAGTGCCTTCAGGCCTTACAGCACCAATTATATTTATCTCTCTCTCTCAGATAAATAAATAATAAATAAATAATATATTAAAAAGAAATGAAAATAAAATTCAATCAAGAGATGTAATTGCTGATGAACAACATAACAGAAGGGTTGGAGGGATGGCTTATCAGTTAAGGCATTTGCTGTAAACCAAAGGACCCAGGTTCCTTTCCCCAGGATCCATGTTAGCCAAATGCACTGTGGACCCATGCATCTGGAGTTAGTCTGCAGTGCATGGAGGCCCTGGCATGCCCACTCTCTCTCTCTCTCTTTCTAATAAAGAAGTAAAGATAAAATATTAAAAAAATCTAGGCGTGGTGGCACACACCTTTAATCCCAGCACTCGGGATGCAGACGTAGGAGGATTGCCATGAGTTCAAGGCCAGCCTGAGACTACAGAGTGAGTTCCAGGTCAAATATATATGTACGTATATACATACATATATATTTAATGTAACCCTCTCATAAAACCCTCAAGAAAGCCTCACAAACATAATGGACAACATGGAGGTCATAATTTTGGGAGTTTAGGACAAGACAGAAGAAACAAATTGTTACTCCAAAACATTGTCAAGATCATAAAAATGGGCAATCAGAACATGAGGGAACTTATTTGCTCATATGCATATAGGAAGGGGAAGCAATAAAGGGAAAGGGCAGAGAGAATACATCAACAAAATTATTGAAGAAAATCTACCCAATCTTATAAAGGAGAGACCAATCCAAGCACAGTAGGGGCACAGTGCAGGACCAGAAAAGAGATGCCCCATGTAATGAAAATGGCAAACAAACAAAAATAAAAAAAGAGTATAAAGCTTTACTAGAAAGACAGCTCATTACATACAGAGGTAAATCAATCAGAATTACATCATTTTTTTTCCAAAGGAAACTTAAAGCCAGAAGAGCTTAGAGCAGCATATTTCAAAAGCTAAAAGACTGTGGATGCCAATACAAAATACTATACACAGCAAAATTATACCTTATAATAGAAGGTGAAAGAAAAACCTTCCATGTTATAATTCAGCTTTATAATTACATGAGCACCAAACCAGTCCTACAGAGGCTACTGCATGGTCTACTCCAGTATCAGAAGATAAACCAACATGCACATGAGGAGAGAAAAAGGAACAATCAAAATTATAATGGACATAAAAAACATGCCAAAACCAAGAAAATACCATCCTTCACAAAATCTTCACCATGCCAGGAATTAACTCACACCTCAGTTTTATAACTCTAAACTTTAATGGACTCAACTCCTTAATCAAAAGACACAGGTTAACAGGCTGGATTGGAAAGCTGGACCCACCAATTTGTTGTCTACAAGAAACCCACTTTACAATTAAAGATAAATACCATCTTAATATGAAAAGCTGGAAAAAGATATTTCAAGCAAATGGAAACAAGAAACAATCACAAGTGGCTGCACTGATTTCTGACAAAATATACTTTAAACCAAAGTAGTCAAAGAAAAAAAAAAGACCACTTTGTACTCATTAAAGAAAAGTTTCACAAGAAGATACTATATAATCATGAACTTATATGCACCAAACACAGGGGAAGGTATTTTTTATTTAATTTTGTGTAAATTATAACAAGTTTATAACAAGTTTTTTTTTTTTTTTTTTTCACTAAATTAAAACTTTACTTGATATGAAATATTGAGGAAGGAAGGAAATTTGCCTTGGGAATTATTATCCACTTGACCCTACGTTAGTTTGGGTGTTTACATTTTTAAGAATTGCATAGCTTACAACCAATCTGAAAGAAAATGTAAACAAAGCAAAACTTGAAAACATTTGAAACAATATTTTTCTCAAATAGATAAAAAGTATTTAGGAACGCTGTAAAGGAAAATCACATCTAACAGTTAAACATCTGAACTGAACATTTTAGAGTGTTACAAGACACCATTCTCATTGCTTCTATCTGCTATGATACACTTGGTTTTAAACAGGGAGGCATAACTAGAAAAAAATAAAGAACTGTTTAACATATTGGGAAGTTAGGAAACAAATAAAATTATCTCTTAAGATCCAAAAATTTTTATTTTTTTATTTTTATTTTTATTTTTTTATTTTCCAAGGTAGAGTCTCACTGTAGTTCAGGCTGACCTGGAATTCACTATGTACTCTCAGGGTAGCCTCAAATTCATAGTGATCCTCCTACCTCTGCCTCCCGAGTGCTGGGATTAAAAGCGTGTGCCACCACATCTGGCTCAAGATTCCAAAATTTTATATTGAAGTCAAAACTATTATTATGTTTTAGTAACACAAAGTTAGACAATGTAATCTCATCATAAAAGTAGTAATATCAATTACAGAAACTATAAAAAACTTAAGAATAACAAAATACATTCATATTGCTTATGGGAAATGTTTTAAAATCTTTTAAATAATTTATTATTTTGTTTATATTATCTAATTTAGAAAGTATTTAGAAAGCATATATATATATATATATATATATATATATATATATATATATATATATAATTTTATTTAAATGTTTCCACGGTGCCCTCAAAGTTAATATAGGCATGATTACAATTGAGAAAAAGAAGCTAAATAGTGTTGAGAGTGAAAATGATCTGGCTGCATTCAGCACAAAGCTAAAACTGCAAATACATTGTTAACTTCCTTAGTTTAAAAAATTATTCTAAGATGTAGAAAAAAAATCATACATGTAGTTACCACTATCAAAATTGGACATGGCCCAGATCTGAAAGTAATGATATCTTTCCATTTTTTTGTAATCAAACTGTATTTTAAGAGTGACTACAGAAATGAACTTTAGGGGTTTACTATCCTAGAGTTTCAGGAAACAAAATGTTGGACAAAGTATTTTGTTTCTTGTATATATCTGCTGCATATTGAAAGGAGACTGTTAATAGAATGTTAAAGGACAAATGTGTGAAAAAGGAAGGCTTTATATGGTTTACCCGGGAAAGTGACCCAAGGTAAAATAAAACCAATGGGATATTATGTGTTCATTTCTATACTATATAGTAGTATTTTTTTGAAGAGATTAAACAAGAAGATGGTTCATGGAATTATGCTAGGATGCAATTCCAAGGTCTAATCCACAAAGAATCTTGAATACAGCCACTTGTTCCTCACAAGAAGTAAATAGCTGAACGTTTTTAGTTACCTTTCTCTTTGCTTGCACAAAATACCTAAGAAGAACTGGTTTCAGGGAAGAAGGGCTAATTTTGGCTCACATATGAAGGTTACAGACCCTCACAGTCCGATAGACCTAGTGGCAGGAGCTTGAGGCAGCTGTTCACATTCAGTCCAGTATAAAGAAGCAGAGAGTAGTGGAGGTCGGCATTCAGCCAGTTTTTTTTTTTTTTTTTTTTTTTTCCTTTGTTTAAAATCCAAGACCACAGTTTATGCATGGAATAGCACTCCCCATTAACTTAAATAAGATAATCACTCATATATATGCACAGAATTTAACCTAATCTACATAATTTGTCACCAGTACTTCTAGTTTCTGTTACGTTGGTAATCAGTGTAAACTATCACGATAACCATGAACAATTGTATTATGTGTATTAAGAGAGTGAAGATCACAGGCACAATACTGTCCCCAAATTAGAGAGAACAACAGTGCTCAAGTGATCAGAACTTACTGGAGCAGAAACTAATAAGCAGAAAACATCCTATGTACTTCCTATGTACCAAGCTTGAGAAACATGAAGGTCAGTAGATCAGGAGCTGGAGGCTCAATGGAGAAAACCCTGAGAGTTAAACCACCATGACACCCAGGCATGACTGAGGGTTATATTCTAGTATGGTTTGCATGCTGGAGCTCTAAGGTTTTCATGATAACTGTCAGAGGAAAATCCCTTTGTCTTTTCTACATAGAAAAACAAACTTTTAATTTGCTTTTTGAATATGCAATAGCATGTTGTTTTCCTCAACCAGGTCTGGCTCTCTGAAGAAATTTAGTCAATGTTTAACAGTTGGGGTTTTATCAAAGCCAAATTGTCATAGATGGAGGGAAGTGGCTCAATTTAGTCAACTTTCCCCATCCTCCTACTCTCCAGATGGGAAGTAGATGAAGTGAGAAACATCACAGGCTAGAGGAACATTAGAGATCACGAGCTAAACCTAGAATCACCACCTCTATTCCCACATCTTACCACTATCCACTGCAAACCATTTCGCCCAGTTTATTATGTCACCCTACCAACAGTTCATTATGTCTGCCTACTAACAAGCCAAGAAAACCACAAGACATCCAGAAAGGGATAGATCTATTTGAAAAGACAGACAAATACCAGAATCAGACCACGATAGAGCAGGAATAGTGAAATTATTAGACTAGTAGCAAAAACCAGTATTCTTACCATGCCAAGTGATCTGATAGTTAAAGTGGATGACACAGAAGTACAGATGGGTGATGTAACCAGAAACTATATACATTATGAAAGTACCTGCTGGCATGGTTGCAAACACCTTTAATCCCAACACTTAGGAGGCAAAGGTACAAGGATTAATGTGATTTTGAGGCTACCCTGAAACTGCAAAATGAATTCCAGGTTAGCCTGGGCTAGAGAAAGATCCTACCTCAAGAAAACAAATGAAAAAAGAAAGAACCTAGACAATGTTCTAGATTTATAATATATTATTAGAAATGAAGAAAGCTTTGGTGTTCTTTTTTGTTTATTTGGTTTTTGTTTGTTTGTTTTTGTTTTTGTTTTTGATTTTGGTTTTGGTTTTTCAAGAGGTAGGGTTTCACTATAACTCAGGCTGACCTGTGACCTGTAATTCACTATGTAGTCTTAGGGTAGCCTCTAGAAGACTAGATCTTACTGAGAAAAAAAAAAAAATACTAATAAAAAAAAATCTGAACACGAGGATAACTTCAGTAGGAATCTGCCCAACCTTTGATGGAAAAATCTATATTTTGTTGTGGCTGTAGCAGAGAAGCAAGTAGTATTCTAGGTCCAGTTTATAGGCAGCCGGGGGAAATTTTTCTTTTTCCTAACTAGGATGATTTCATGCTTCAAAGTGGTTGTGTGATCTGGGCATGGTGGTGCACGCCTTTAATCCCAGCACCTGGGAGGCAGAGGTAGGAGGATCACCATGAGTTCGAGGGTACCCTGAGACTACATAGTTAATTCCAGGTCAGCCTGGACCAGAGTGCAACCCTACCTCAAAAAACCAAAAAAAAAAAAAAAAAAAAAAAAAAAAAAGTCAGGACACAATATCCCACCTAAGATCAAATAAGGAGATTTTGCGGCATGAAGGAAAACCACAGTCCTGAGAGCACCATTGATCTTTGGATCCTTGCCATGTTATAAATAATAGAAAAGTGGAGACAGAGTGACCTTTACCGTCCTTCCCAAGTTCAGCTCTGTTTTTCCATTCTTCATAAAAGCTCTGATAACAGTTGAGTAAAACATCAAAAATATATAATTTGTATTATTTATTTGAAATACCTTGAAGAAAAAAACACATATTTGGGGAATAGTTCCCATGTTTTTGTAAATTTATTGTCATATAAATAAATCAGATACAAAAGTAACTTTTATTTTATCCTTTATTTTGTAAATATTTTTAAATTCATGTTTCTGAAAAGAAGGGTATTATTTCAGAGAATGTATAACACCTGTTTATGACTCAAAATGAAGCTTGCAGATGGTCAGAAATAAAAGAATGACTCCCAAAGCCCATGGAAATTGTGAACATACAGCTGTGGAAAGCTATCATGGGTTCTTATTTGGCCAAGAGAATTTGCACTTCCCCTTTTTGGAAAACTTAAATTATGAAAACAAACACCTGGCTATATAGCTCCCAGTACATCATTAATTCAGATGACTTCAGGGCAAAAGCAGTGTTAGTTCTTAAGATATGGGTTTTTAAAGGATACACAAGGGAAGTAGTGACAAAACTAAACATAGATTTTTGAGCTACCATTGGCAGGTGTCACAGATGGGGAATGTCTAACGGTATTACAGTGAAAATTATTCAAATACTTCTGTTGCCAAAAATATCTTAGAGTTGATAGTCTATCAATCTAATGACTTTGGAAATTATGACATTGTTTTCATTGTAGAGCACATTATAAAATTATAAAATACACACAACAAAGCCTGAAGGCTATCTAATATTGTCAAAAAATACACCACTATCTTTTATAGTGGAAAAATGGCTTATAATAAGTTGGATTATGTACACTTTATGGTAGACTGAAACACAGTATATGATTTCATATGAGATACGACACAAATAAGAAAAAAAATCAATTATTTTCTCCATTATATAATGTTTAAGTATATTCTACAGCATTCACATTTATTTGGTTATTTGTATGTCATTCATGCCTTCAAAATTATTTATATACAAACATCTGGATTAAGAATCATTTATTTAAATCTAATGATCATATCCTGCCTCATTAGGTATCAGTGAACATAAAATCATTTTTCTCTCATCATCTCTTGAAAGGTTGCCAAGGGATACCTTTTGTAAATATCTACAACCTGAATCAGAGACATAGTAGGGACACCTCCATTAACAGAACATACTAATCTTGTGTTTTTATACACAGAAAATTCTCTTTAGTTGTGTTCATGAATAAATTAGTTCTTCCAATCCAATATCATACAGAAGAAAAATTTAATGACTAGAGAGCTGGTTTAGCAGTTAAGCACATGCCTCTGAAGCCTAAGGATCCTGGTTCGAGGCTGTATTCCCTAGTACCCTTGTATACCAGATACATAAGGGGGCACATGCATCTGGAGTTCATTTGCCGTTGCCAGAGGCCCTGTGTGCCCATTATCTCTCTCCTCTCTCTCTCTCTACCTCTTTCTCTGTCTTTCTGTTGCTCTAAAATAGTAAATAAATAAATAAATAAATAGTAAATAAGTAAATAAATAAAAATTCAATTAGATATTTTATTATGACTTAGATTATGAATATTTATATTGAAATTATTTTATTGGGTTAAAGATTTGGGTGAAATATTCTGATTTCAAATCCATAAGCAAATTTGAAGCATATTTGAAGGCATGATTTTTCAGTGGCCCATGTGCTAATATTAAGGTCATTCAACTATACAATAAATTCAACATTACAGTATCAACTATGGTGATAATGAGTATATTCAAAAATATGAATAAGTGTTTGAAAAAAGCTACTAGTTTGGTAGTGGATACAAAGTTGTAGAAGTTGGGAAATCATGAACTACTATTCAGCAGAAGAACAATTTGGGAGGCATCCAATCATTTGTGTTAATAATGTTTCTCAACCACGATGAAATTTCCCCCTTTAGATTAATATGAAAATAAAAGTTTTGCTTTCATAATAATTTAATGGGAATGTTACACATGTGTTCTTTCATTGTGGTATTACTATCACATACATAGTAATTAGATAAAAACAGACATGTGCACTGAATACACTAATGCACTGCAGTATTTCTTTACACCTACAGGTAACCCTTGGCTGGATATAATGCTCACACATACTAAGATGCCCTGGTACAAGCAATAATTAAGTGGAGAAAAGAAGATTCTTCGAAGGAAGCCTAAAGATATTTAATGAGACAAAAACAACTCTTAGAATAACCATATGAATCATACCATTCTATATACACAATGCAGGGAAATTGAACAAAAGCTTTCTATTATATTCAAATTGATGACTGCTTTTATTTCTAACAGATTTAATCAAGAAATTTCTTACTTTGTTTCTACTGTTCCTTAGTTCAATTCCTTGGACATGTAAAGTCATGACCCCATCTGTAGACTTTTTCCTTGCCTGTTTTTGAAAAAAAAAAAAAAAAAAAAAAAAAAAAGATTATTTTCTGTAATTTTACTACTAAATATTACTCTCTAAATTTAGGCTATATGCAATTTATAGACTCAGGTAAAAGTCTTACAACTTTGTACTTTATCCTTTACTTATCTTTCCTTCTTTTTAAGACCTTGGAACCACACTAATATAAGTCTGTAATAAGAATCTTGAAAAGTGTCATGTTTTCTCAAACTATAAACCTATTCCTATTGTAACTTTGAGATCCAGTTCCACTGGGGAAATAATTCTCCCTACATATTTTTCCTTTGTATTTTTAATTTTCAAATTTACTTTCTCTAATATGACTCCTATGCAGGATGAACATATGTCTTAAGAAATTCAAGTCTTCCTGGGTTATGTTTAGTGAGAGAAATGTTGACAACTAGCAGTGAAATTATTCCATAACCAAAGAGGAAAATATGAACAGACACAAAATATCACTGTGAATATGCCCTAAGTTAATTTATTTCAAGAAAATTCTTGATTCAAGAAAGCAACAGCTCTCTACTATTTTGTACAGGAAATTGTAGACATCAATATTAAGGAGTTTCCATATGGACTTAAGGAGACATGACTGTCACTTTAAGTATATTATTTGCCATTTTTTTTTGTTTTCAAATAATTGATAATATATGATTTTTGGTGACAAATGATTTAAATAATTTAAGGGGGTTATAAAATTTTCTGTTTTTATAATCTAAGCCCACCCTTCTGGATTGTTTTATACCAAGACTGAAACACTACAAATTACATTTTTCTATGAGCAGCTGATTTTCTGTTAGGTCCCATTCTCTCCATAGTTGGAATTATAAGGAAGATGGGAAGTGAAAGTTTAAGCAGGGACAAACTGTCTTCTTGTCTAAAGTGCTACACAATCACCCGCTGGTTCTGTGCTCCATTGTGGTGTGTCCTATCATCTCCAGATTTAGTGCCATGCCTCTTCTAGATGTACCTCCGCTAGCCTGGCTGACTTCCTCAGAGGGCCAAATTCAGGTCAGTGGAAACTGCTCCCAGTGTAGTGTTGTAGTTAGGTCCACATTTCTGGAACAAACATCCAACCAAAGTTAATGGGAGAAACAGGTTTGTTTCTGGATTACACATCCAACGGAAGTTCCTTCAGTGGCAGAAGCTGCCTACTTTTGTGAGAGAAAAACGGCAGCCAGCAAAACATCAACATCACAGACAGCAGACCTCAAACAGACCAGAGCTCAGACTGCTCTTTATACCTTTGGGCTCAAATCAGATCTGCCCAGTGACACACCCCCTCTAGCAGCAATCTGCATACTAGGGGATGAAGTTGCCAACCCAGTTTTTTTTTTTTTTTTTAATTTATTATTTTTATTTATATTATTCTGATTTTACATTCATAGTATTGGTTCCATTGTCCTCCTCCCTGTCCTCCCCCTTTCAAAGGGACCCTCATCAATGGAGAATGTGGGTCGTGCATTGTGAGGTTAGTCAAGAGTTCTGGGGTGTAGGCCCCAGTCTCTGTGCATAATGCCCCAACTCGTGACTCCAACAATCTTTCTGCCCCCTCTTCCGCGAGTTTCCCTGAGCCACATTGGGGTCATTTTAGTTCTGTTTCAGTGATGAGGTTTTGGGAGCCTCTGTGTCTCTGGATATCTGGATTAGTTGGAGTTGGATGTTCTTTGTGTTTATCTCCTTCAGCCTTTTTCTGGTGTCATGATCGCCATGAACGCTGAACTCTTGCCCTTCCCCTGCGTTGTTCTATGGTTTCAGCTGGGGCCCTGGTGAGGTGTGGTTAGCTGATCGTCCCTTCAGGTTCATTGTCCACCTGAAAAAAGATAAGCAAATTCTCCAACGGAAAGAAAAGTTAGTACTAGGTAGAAGGGATGACCGTGTAAGTTTTAGAGGGAATTTTGTATGCGTTGGCTCTCTTCTAGCCCACATTTGGTGGTATCTTGCTCTTGGAGTCTGAGCTTATTTTTGTACCTGGTTTTGACTTGTTTCCCAGTTCCAGCAATGAGTTGCATTCCACTGAGTGGATCTGTTAGCCAAATCAAGAGCAGTTGGTTACCCACCATGGCTGATTGCCACTACTGCACTTGTATGAGCATTACGTCAAGTTGTTTCCTGCTGGGTATCTTAGACTGCAAGTTGTTTGGACCAATGTAGGACATTTTCCCCCAGTTGCTCGAACGAGAGGGTAGGGGGAAGGACAAGGGGCAGGGATACAATTGGGACCCAAAAGGAAAAGATGCTATAAAAACCTTTACTCTGAACAATAGGCTAAAACATTGATCCTTCAGCAGGCCTGCAGAGGGAACACGCAAATCACAGGAATCTGGAGAGAGCACCATGAAGGCTAACCCTAATCTTGTCCTGCTTCCCTCTCTCTCTCTCCCTCTCACTCTCTCTTCCTACCTCTCCTCTCTATACTCACTTCCTCTATAATATTATCTATCTTTTTTTCTTCCCTCACCTTTCTAGGTGCAGACTTGAAACTCCCAGTGCCAGCACGGGGTTAAACTCCACAGTGAGCTCTTGTTCCGAGACACCTACAAGGTTAACCCGCCCCCCCCCAAAAAAAAAAAAGACAGACTTCTGTCAGAGTTCTTGGTGACCCAGCAAAGGTTAATGGTAAGACCCTACTGTCGAAGATAGCATACGTGTGTGAGACCAAACACAGAGATACCTAGCCAGAACCTGGAAGAAGGTCAGTCCCCAGACAGTTAGCCAACCCAGTTTTAACAAAACACCTGAGCCTATGGGGTTATGGATGCAAACTACCACATGCAGACGCTCTCATCAGCAAGGAGTCCTGGGTTTCCTCAACAGTCCGGGTTAGATGGGCCCCTGCAGTAATACCTAGCACTTGGATGCTTACTTTGACCTTTTAAAAAATAGATCTCCCTCCTCAAAACCTTCCTGTGTAGTTAGGTTTGTCTGTCAGAAGCGAGAGCAATTTACATCACTTCAAATTTCACTATCTCCCACTTGGGATTAGTTCCCTCATTGTAAGGAGATGAAGGGAGCATGGGTTTTCACTTATATACAATTTTATTGTTTTTTTTTTTTTTTTTTTTTTTCTCATTCCTTTTGTCCTCCACTATCCTCCATGCCAAAATGTTGATGGGAATGAACAGTTCAGATGTTGGGGGGCGGGGATACCTGCAACAATGAAGGCAGCTTAAATGCACAAATTATTTCACATTCGGAGGACACAACCCTTCGTACTACTTCTGACCCTGTGACTTTGACATTCTTTATGCCCCTATGCGGCAGTGATCTGTGAGCCTTGGAGGGTATCCGGCAGGGCTCAGGGAACATTGCAGAGGAAGTGGTAGACTCAATATGAGTATTGCTCCTTGCTAAGCCAGAGAAATTTCTCTATGAAGATGGCAGTAGTATAAGGGGACAAATTTATCAAAGATGAAAATAAGCTTTGTGAACAGGGCAACACTAAATGGCATATATATTTTAAAATTTACACATATAAAAATAGAACAATTTTGTTCTAAATTCAACAGAACTGAGTTCTTTTCTTCCTATAAAGCCCTTTTATCTTTACTTTTTGCTTTCTAAATTCTCATTTTTTAAAAAAATCATAGTGACACTTTAAGGTTTCTGAATAAGTGGAATGTAGCAAATTGAGGAAAATGATTTACCAGTGTGTCTTCTTGCCTAGCATAGCACAAAACCTAATGTGGAGCTAAAAACATCACATTGAATAAGATTTAGCACATGGAAAATTTCAAATTTATTACATTGTATAAAAACTGCTTTTGGTTTAGTATTACCAAAATTTATGGAGAATAGATAGTTGAATCAATTTATAGCAAGTATGAAGTGGTGCATGCATGATTCCTATATGCTATCTAAAGTGTTTCTCTCTCACTCCATATACTACTGATTAGGGGGGGTCTCATGTAGCCAAGTCGATCCTTGACCTTTGAACCTGCAGTGTCCTAGAAAATGGCTTGAATACCTATACCTCATGGCTTCACCTCCCAAGTGCTAGGAATACAGGAGTGTTCGACCATGTGCATATTTCAACATTTTTTTTCTTTGATACTAACTACACTTAAAGATGTTACTATGCATTCTAATCTAAATTTTAAATGTTGAAAGTAAATCCATCAAATAATCATTAATTGTATTTAAGGAAAAACTTCATTTTGTAAAAAATCTTTTACACACACACACACACACACAGAGTAATTGTAGGCACTCTTCATACCTACCCTCTCATATCAATAGAACAATTGATGCATCCGTCTGTAATATATTGTTTTGGCTTTTCAAGATATATTCTTTTTTTGTTTCTTTTTTTTTGATGTTTTTTTTTTTTTTTTTTTTT